>JBAKGM010000279.1:18660199-18680469 GCA_037177215.1 Asparagus racemosus | reverse complement strand
TTGGCGACTTACCGAAGTTGGTGGAAGACATTATCCAGACGTCAATAAAGACAGGACCTAGGGGTGCAATAAGACTAACTCAAGGCGTACAAGCTATTCTTGGGGTTGGTGGGGAGTGGCTTAATGACTTGTCAATGGTATTGGTATGTTCTTATTAATTGTTATAGACAGTTTTTAATTTTGTGAGTAGTTCAACTCTCCTTTCAGACTATTGTACCAAGAATTATTTATATGTTGTGATATTTGGGCTTGTATAGCTCCATATTGTTGATTTCGAGCTGGTAGCTCCTTATTGTATTATTTGAGCTTGTTTAGCTGCATATTGTTGTTTAGCTCCATATTGTGAGTTTTGAGCTTGTTTAGCTCCATATCGTGGTTTTTGAGCTTGTTTAGCTCTATGCATTGGATTTTGAGCTTGTTTAGCTCTATATTGTGGTTTTGAGCATGTTTAGCTCCATATTATTAATTTTGAGCTTGTTTAGCTCCTTGTTGTGATATTTGAGCTTGTCTGGCTCCATATTGTGGTTTTTGAGCTTGTGTAGCTTCATATTGTAATTTTTGAGCTTGTTTAGCTCCTTGTTGTGGGTTTTGAGCTTGTTTAGCTCCATATTGTGATTTTTGAGCTTGTTTAGCTCCATATTGTGGTTTTGAGCATGTTTAGCTCCATATTGTTGATTTCAAGCTTGTTTAGCTCCTTATTTTGTTTTTTGAGCTTATTTAGCTCTATATTGTGGCCTTCGAGCTTGATTGGAAGGCAATTCATGGCAATTTGTGTTCATGCCATTTATTTAGTCATTGTAAAGTCATAAATAAGGTTGTTGGCAATTTTCCACAAAATTTTCATATGCAACCAAACAAAATAAAAGGAAAATTTGACATTTCTATAAACTACAATGCCTATTTTCTTGTTTTGAACCAAACACACGAAAATGAAAACTTGTACTTTTTAACTTCTCTAAACTTTATGTGAATGGAAAACATTTCTTATAAAAATGAGTGGAAAACATTTCTTATAATTTCATTTCCTTGAACCAAACACCCCTAGAGCAGAGGATGTCAAGAGTAACTTTTTTCCTTTGAGAAAATAATAGTTCTTGATCTACGTGGTAAAAACCCCTTGAGTGTCAGAGGAGGATGTCAATGTACGTAAATGATTTTATTTTTGGAATGCTCTCAAGGTGTTTTGCTTTACTTTTTGTTGAGTTTGTACCCTTGAATAGTGGTGTCATCTTGGTCTTGCAGAATTCTATCACCGGTTGTAATAACTTCAAATACTTTTACTCTCTTAACTTAACTTTGTGTTGGTCATACGTTATCAGGAGTTATTTTTTTACTGAATTCCTCGTTATAGAAGAATATGCTAGTTTCTAGTTTAACAGAGAAAAGTGGCCCTGCCCAATTAAATTAATATAGCTAAATTGAGAGAAGTAAGGCATGCAACTCCACGCTCCAAGCAGATTATTACAAAAGCTTAATTCATTGTTGTCGTAAACCTAGAAAATATTGGTCTTGATGTCTACATCTAACTTCATATCTTCTTTTGTCGCTCTTACTTAGTTAGTCCTTTAAAATTCATTCATCTAATAAATTTATGAGAAATTATAGTTCTCATAAATTAAACGTTGTGGTCAATAATTGATGGAATCGCTTTAAGTTCCTCCCACTTGTAATAAGGCATGTGAACGTCTCTTTCACATGTCCTTGTTCTTAACACCCAGTTTGGATGGGGGTAAATGGATGGAAGGGAATGTAAATTTTTAATTTTACTTCGTTTGGGAGTTTTTTTAGGGGGGTTAGAGGATGGAAGGGGGTGCAAAATTTGGTCACTTTATTAACCTCCGATTTGGGCGGTAACCGGTGTAAATGAGAATGTGTATTAAATTTTTCAATGTAAAAAGACAATTATACCCCTCCCACACTCAAATCAATGGTTGAGATACACTCTCGTTCAATGTAAAAAGACAATTATACCCCTCCCATACAAAGTTACTTCTGTTCTCCTTACTAAACTCCCACACAACATTTTATCTCCCTACCTTTCCTTTCCGTTACTTAACTTTCCGTTCCTTTACTTAGTGAACTCCTAAACAGAGTGCTAAAGTATGATTACTAAGAGTCTTTTGAGCCATGTAATGTTCCAAACTCTCTTCTTTTTTCCCTATAAGCATCTAGCTCACAATCGTCTAATGTTCTCTCATCTTCGTCGAGGATCATGCGACTCATGCACAGACATAATCCTTTCTTCACCTCCAAATCCTCGATAAATCTATCTCTATAGAATAATTAGGAATTAAGGTAGTAAGCAGCGAATAGATAGGTTGATGCAATATATTCGTCTATCTAGAATTAATTAGCTTCTAGTAAGGCATGTACACTCTCTTCTTTCTGCTACAGCATCCGCAATCTTCTCCTTTGCACTATCCATCATCTCATACAAATATGACGTAGAGCGTCACATTCGAATCCACTTCTGTGGTGGTGAAGCAAAAAAAATCTGTCCCCAAAATTCTCTAGTGTAAAGAACATTCTCCTTTGCCTTTACTCCTTTTGGCTTCTTCGTTCAGGTGCTCTTTTGGAACTCCTCAGAAGACAACATGGCCCTCAAAGGTTCTTTTAAGGAATACAATCTCTATAGTGTCAAGAAGGATGTGACAAAGCGAGTAACAACAGGCCTCAATAACTCCTTCCCGGCCGTGTGCTTTCTCATCAAGCTCAAGACCCAACAATGGTTGTAGAAGAATTGAATTACCCTTGTTGCATCTTCAAGAGTTTCTTGATGCATCTTCATTTTCCCAATGTCCTTCAACATTAGATCAATGCAATGTCCTACACACGGTGACCAATAAAGTGAGTTCCTCTTATCCATTAGCTTCTTTCCAACAAGCACATAAGAGGCATGATTATCGGTGATGACTTGGAGAACATTCTTCTCTCCAATCTCCTTCATTATTGGAGCAAGGCATTCAAAAATACATTCCCCATTCTTAATAGCCGCCAACGCATCAATGAACTTGTAGAAACCTCCAGTGAGTTCATGAGGAAGTTAACCAAACACCTATATTCCTATCTAACTATCTATCGGACGTAAGAGTGCATCCATACTTTTCCTAAGCCTTCTTATATTTTGCCTATATAGAATCTATATTTTCCACTTCATTTTTAAGCACCTGCGTCCTTATTTCTCAGAAGGAGTAGGAAGCATCAACCCGGGACTGGTGTAGGCTTTTCAAGATGTTAGACAACCCATTAGCAAAGATATATTAGCCGATCTTCTCTACTGCTACTTCCCTTTCTTCTTTTTTGACTTTGCCTTTGTCGTTGTTGGACGCCCTTCGATATTAACAAATTGGTCCAATAGACCAAATGTTCTAGACTACTGGACTTGGCTATTGCTACCATGTTCGTTTGTACCTCAAAGCTATCAATTTTTTGTTGAATTGAGTTGTCATCCATCCTTCCAATTAATTCAATTAATGTAACCTTCCTCTCTTTTACAACTTTCGCTTCTTTTAGAACATCCCCAAAATACTTCACCGTTTTTAGAACTTTTTCACATTTCTTCACACCGTTTCTTGATACTGGCTAAGTGATGCTTAAACAGTGTTACAGCCGCCATGATATGGTGATTGCAATACTTGCAATAGAGATGTTGTGGCAGTTCCTCTTCTTTCATAATAGCATGCTCTCTCACAGGATCTAAACTCTTAGACATTGTTCAATATCCTATACTTCTGCACATATTCAAAACAAACATAAAAATTAATTACCAATTTACTAACAACAAAACAAACAATACCAAACAAACCTTGTCAATCACTAATCATATCAAACTTGACTAACTTCAAATTCTTAGGCATATTAAGTTCCTAACTTCACAAAAATATCCTAATCCCTAATCAAGCTCACTACATCAACCTAACCAATCATAATTAAGTAATAACAGAAGAAATTTTGCATGTACAGTGATTGCAAAGTTGCAAATTTAATTTCACAAGTATTAACTAAAAATTAAAAACTAAAGTGTAATCAAAAGCAAGTAATAACTGAAAGTAATTATCTCATCAACACAAGTAACCCACAAATAAATCTGTGTACTCTAATTCTGTGGCAAATCATAAAAGATTAAGTTGAAGGGTAAAGTAATGGAGTAACAAGTTTGATATGATTTTTAGGGTAAATTTACAATATAAAAGATTAGAATTTGGAAGGTTGTTTTAGAATTATTATTTATTTAAAGGATATAAAATTGAAATGCCCAATCCATAACTGAAAAATAAAAATTTTACATCACTGGAGTCAGCAGAAGCCGTCGATAGCCGGAGGAGTTTCAGAAGGGTGACCAAAGGAGTTGCAAAGGAAGGAGCACGATTCGTCACTATCGAAAGGGATAGGAGATAAAGATGTCAAAAGGAGTTGGAGAGGAGTTGATGGGGGAGGAACCAGTGATGTGGAGGCGATGGAGGAGCTAGGGCTTCTCGTGGTGTGGTGAGGAGATGTAGGTGGAGGGTAGTGAAAGAAGAGGGGGAAGATGGAGCTTCGTCACTGGTGAGGGGGAGGAGATGGAGTAGGCAAGGAGCTAGGGTTTGGGTTGGAGGAGGTGAAGAGATCGTAGACTCGCATGACGAGAATAGGGGGATCAGGACTAAAAGGGGTAAGGTTTCAATGATTTAGATGGTGGAGATGCATCCACGCGTCTTAAATCAGAGATGCAATTTAACCTAAGAAAATCCATGTTAACTAGTTACAAACGTAATATACATTTAACGCAGTATAACTTTTTTTTTTGCTTTAAACTATTTCATTGTTAAATATCCATGTTACCTAACAAGAGGGCACCATTAAGTTACAAAACACATTATAATAGGTTATGTAACGTGTTTTTTCAACACTGGTTATAATTTTATATTCTAATAATGTGAATCTCTTTGTTAGCTAGTATCTTGAACTTGATGGTGATAAGCATTTGTGGTTCCTTTTTTCAATAGAAGTTCGCTCGCAAACCAAGGGCAAGGACATAGTCTTGCAATGTGACATTAGGCAATTTCTGTCATAAATTCATCTATTTTAATTTTGATTATCTGCAAGAAATCCAAGAGCTAAGTCAATGGCTATGTCATACTAGAATAACATTCAATTACAAACTATGGCATTAACCTATCATCATTTCCATTTCCATAAATTTATAGTCTATCGTCATCAAACTCTGTTCTCTCTAACATTATTTTCAAGATAATGAGCCAGAGGTCCTTGCTCTATCCTATGTTAAGAATTAATCCTAAAGTTCATTTTTGCAGATATTCTATTTTACGCTTTTTCCTGTTCTCTTTTTAAGTATGCAGTAAATGTGTACTGAAAAGGCATGCTTAAATCTCTTAAGGAATTACTTCAAATTTTGTTATTGCACAAGTAACTATCAATGAAGGTTTCATTTTGATTGTTTAATCCTGTTTATCACTAAGAATTATTCCCATTTCTAATTGGTTCTCAGTCATCTTGAAATGCGGAGAGAGAAATAAATATCATAATGTATATAATGTAAGTCCTAGAGGGGGGGTGAATAGGGTAGCTAAAATACTTTATGTAGATAGTGCTAGGCTAATGCAATAAACAGACATATATAAACGCGCTGCTAAGACCTGTGGAACTATAGTTATCAAGTTCAATGGAACTTTCAAGCAGAGCAATGTAAAGCGCATAGATGAGTAGATAAGTAACTATATGCAATATACTAAGAAAGTTCTTTAGAATTGTCTTTTAAAAGTTTAGTGTAACTTTCAAGCTATGTAGTGGTCAATACACACGAGAGTAAATGTATATGATATGCAGAGTATGTAGTGCACTTAGATATGACTATGAATGATTGTATGTAACTTTCTATAGAAGATTTATCAGAAATATCAATAATAACATAGAATGAAGAGCTGAAGGTAAAGAGTTAGGCAAATAGGAAAACACAGAGTGCAAAAGTGATTTAGGTGGTTCACCTTCTAGGCTACATCCACCATCTACCACCTCAGGATTTCCCCAATCCACTATTATGGACTTCCTCTTGAAACCAAATAGGTTCAACATGCCAGCTACACAACCCTGTGCTTTGGACATCAACCCTCTATCACTCTCACACTTTGAGATGATAGAACACTCTCTAACTTTAGATGGATGCCACTTTTCAGAAAGTGAATAGAAGATATTCTCAACACACTAAAAATGAGAACTAAAAATGAGAACTAGACAATGTAGCATTCGACACTTTTGTAATACAAAATGCACAAGACAAGATGACACTAATATGTATGTTTAAGTAGTAAAACGACAAAAGTAATCTCTGGCACGAGATGAAGCAAATATAGACTCAAGGATGTTCGCATTCATAATTGTAGCAGGGAAATCTCATAAATGTAGCAGGGAAATCTCACAACACTCAAGGATTACAATTTCATAAATGTAGTAGAGAAATCTCACAACATTCAAGGATGTTCACATTCATAATTTTGGCTTTGGAACTACGAGTGGAACTTTTAGTGGAACTTTGTGTGAGCAAGTTGGAATTTGAAAATGGTAGGTAGATTACTCAAGAGTGCTGGTTGCTTAGAGAGAAATGAATCAAGGCAGGTAAAATATACAGGCAATAAGGATCAAGGTCTAACAGTGGCATTTACTACCATTGAAGCTCTCTTTTGCAGCAAACTATTACCATGGGCAGATTGCACCAAACTGACAAATATTTTTTTGCGGTGATAGAGTGGCGCGTACAAAATTGGGTAAGTTGGCTCAACGGCATTTAGTGCAAAGTGCAAGACATGTTTAACAGCTAGGGTCAAAGTTTAGGTGCATTGTAGTAGGCTTAGGGTTTAACAAGAATGGGTAGGAGCGAGGGATCTATAGCTTAAGACTTCTCACCAACCCTAAGGTTAAACATGAACCATACTTGCAACAACTTGATCTTGACTTGACATAAGGATTTTTCACAGAGCTTGAACAAAAATTTTGGTGGAAGAAGTGATCTGAATTTCCATTAACTAAAGTCTAATTAGTGCTTGACCATACTTGTGTTAAACATTGCCTAAGACTCAGATCCTACTAGCCAACTTCAGTCATTTGTGCACAATGTTGAAATGTTTTGACTTGAGATAATTTCCTTTGAGCCGGAAGTCTGACCTCTCTAGAGATAATTTAGTTCATTGATCATAACATAGGGTTCACATATAACACCTATTAGTTTTCATGAGTATCTCACGATTGATTCAGAGGCTCTAAAAGAATCAATTTAACTCCTAATATATTACCAATATGATCCCTTGATAACAAGTCAATTCTATAAATAACTTTGTTGTGATTTTTTCAGTGGTTTCCTTTTTAGGTACTACATACTCTTTATTATTACAAAAGGAAAATCTTGCATACATTTATACCTTCTTTGATATAAAAATCAAGCAGAAGTATACTTTTACATGTATCACCTTTCATATGATACATATATTACCT
Organism: Asparagus racemosus; assembly: GCA_037177215.1. Classification (NCBI taxonomy): domain Eukaryota; kingdom Viridiplantae; phylum Streptophyta; class Magnoliopsida; order Asparagales; family Asparagaceae; genus Asparagus; species Asparagus racemosus. Next base: position 18,672,984 of record JBAKGM010000279.1, on the reverse strand, counting down.
CAAAAAATTCGTAGAATTTAATACTCTTTAAGACTTCAATATCGTAAAAGTGTTCAATATCTAATATGAAAAGGTGCAATATATTTTCTTTCTTTTCCTGAATTTCAAGAGCATACCAGCTTTTCCTTTTTAAATTAAGATGCTTCTTGTTGTTCATGTTCTGTTAGTGTACATTTCTCATTATTCGTATACATTATTTTGCTATATCCTCTCACTCTGAACTCATAGTGCATTCTTATTGCTTTTTCGCTTTCAGATGGTAGCTTACTATAACTAATGTAAAAACATAACCCTATTAGCGGTGCAAATGGATCGAATAAGAATTGGATAATGCTTACCATATTCGAATCTGCTAGCAAATCACGGATGAAGTAGATCTGTATATGGTTTCAGGGATGCAGCAGATACGTATATGGTTTAAACAAAACAAAATTTCCTAAATTAGAGTACATCCAAAATTTCCTAAATTAGAGTACATCCATGTGTTCAAAATATCTAAAAAAATTAGATTAGGTTTCTAAATTGATCTGAAATCTGCTAATATGATACCAAACCGTTTGATTAGGGGTGAGCAAACAGTCAGTTTGGTTGGTTTCATATTTAATGTGAAATTGAAACCGAATTGATGTAGAGTTTGAAGTAAACAATTATTTCGGTTCTGTTCGATCAATTTGTTTGGTTTGAACTTTGATCCTATGTCAATCAAGTTAAAGAACTAATCTTGCTTCAAGAAAAAAAGTTTAGTCTTTTAAGAAAAGTTCACACTTTCAACCATTCAAATCAACTTATGAACCCTATTTCAGAAGTAACTCTATACCTTGGTCCAACCTAACCATTAGATCCTGGCAATAATACAAAAGATAGATAAACAATTCAAACCTATCAAAAATCTCAAGCATGTTAAGAACAAAATCCAACATTTTAGCAACCAATTATCCTATTCACTGTCCTAAATCACTGTGAACTCTTTTTCTACTAAAATCTTAAAATTGATCTAAAAGAGAGTAAACTTTAATGAAGAATATCCAACATTCAATTCCTAAAGACAATTTTCTGGTTTCCTTAGCATCAAGCAAACGATCACCAGAGGCTTCGAGAATTCATTAGAGAGAAGGATTTTGGATATATGGCATCTACGTTTATGCTGTTGGGATAATGGCCTCTCGAAGTGAGCGAGAGGGTTGGAGGGTCACGTGTCATGTGAGAGAGAGAGAGAGAGGGATTTTAGATGTCATAGAGAGAGAGAGATAGAGAGAGAGAGAGAGGGATTTTAGATCTATGACATCTAAGTTTATGTTGTTGGATAATGGACTCTTAGATTCTTTGTTTCAATTTGCGAGACGGTGAGGGAGAGGATCTGGAGGGTCACGTGTCATGTGTGAGACAGTAAGAGGGGGAGGGAGAGAGAGGGGCAAGAAATGAGAATGGACTTTTGATGTTAAACCCGAAACTCAAACCAAGCAGTGAGAACTAAGATAAAGAATGCGGTTCAGTTCATATGGGTTGAAATTTTTTTAACATGAACTGACTAGCTCATAAAACTGAACCAAACCACCAAAAATCAGGCAGTTTGTTCAGTTTATTCGGTTTAAAGCTGAATTCTGCACTTCCTTGATTTTGATCATTACATATTTCCAAATATCCATATATGGACCTAGATATTGTACTTCTATCCTTGTCTGTTGCGAAGAATTAAAAAGAGCCATACCCGTATCTATATCTTGTTTGAAATATGCATCCATCTCAGATGAATGCTAATACATTTGCAAATATTCGTTTGCAACTTTGCATCCTACTGTGAATTCCAACTAGTCATTTGAATAACTCTAGTCATTTCTTTGTTTAGGATATGTTCAAAAAATAACAGCTAGGAAGGACATAGACGTGATGGAAGATCTCGATAATGGAAAACCACCTTGATAAATCAAAGATACTTGCTGGTATATATTTTCTATGTGCTCTACAATTCATGATGGAGGAAATCAATTTTTCTTAGATTCCTTGTGAGAGATCAATTCAATAGCCGCAGATTACTTCATTCATATTCAATGTTGTGTAACATATGTTGAGCCTTTTATGTTTCATGAGATTACAATGCAAGAAGTGACAACGACATATATTGTTGTATTATGTTTATACATTTAGATCAATAAAGTTTATTTCTTATACAAGGCTACAAAAAGTTTTAGCTTTGAGTTGGTTAATGGCAAGTTTATGTTGGTTAAGATTCTGTTACTCTCAAGTGATAGAGATAATCTTAGAGAAAACTGTATAATGTTTAACTAATATCAACAACAAAGAGTTTTAATTTTTTGAATTAGACATCATCAATTTTCTTTGATTCAACTAGTTTTGAGGTTGATCCTGCGCCATTTACTTTCAGATGACAGAAATTAATTTGATTGTAGAAGTTAATATTGTCTTTTCTGCAAACAGTCATAGTAAATGAGCACTGTACATACTATAAAACTAGGGAAATATTATTTTGTATGATTAAACCTCTTAAACTATTATTAAAAATTGTAATACTAATAAACAATGTCTTAAAAGCCTCACACTTTAGTGCCTCCTGGCTTTCCAGGTGCTAAATGTTACAAAGGTTTGTGCCTTTCGGCATCTCAAGAACTTGCCTAGGTTCCTTAGGCTTGCATCAAGCATGCACAGTGAGACAGGAAAGGTGTCTGCTGCTGTTTTGGTTTTTGAGGGGACTATAGCCTCCTATTGTATACACTTTATTTCCAAAAACTAAAGTATGAGTGTGAATATATCAAACTAAATTCACGACTTATTAAAAGATTATTACTTCTTAATTCTCTGTTGTAATTTTCCCCCTTGGCCTTTAGTGACAACCTTGGACCACCGTAGGCTCCTGCCTTGTACAACATACCACCGATAACTAGGAAAGTAAAGTTTGTTTTTTATTTTTGAAAGTTGTCTTTTGTTTCTTTTTTATTGATTGAGTTTTTTTTTCCAAATTTTTGTTGAATATACCTAAGTACCTACATCATTCAGAGGACATGCTACAAGTTGAAACTTGAAAGTTCAAATTTTGCTGCTTAATTATCTGTATTAGTAGTTACTAATTGGGTAAATTACACTAGATCCCCAAGGACTTTCCGTATTTTTCAGTAAAAGCCCAATAACTTTCAAAATCAGACTAAAACCCTAGTTACTTTTGGAATTGCGGAATACCCCCAATAAGTTTCCGCATTTTGTAGATAACCCCCATATATTAGAACCGAAAAACAACATAAGACAATTTCAGACCAAAAGAAAACGTGTTCGGGGCCCAACCTACATGCGAGCAAGAGGAAAACGAACGACAAAAGAAGAGAGATTTGAGATTTCTGTGTTGAGGGTTGAAAGTATAAAAAAAGGTCATAAAATGATTATCTAATAATTTAACGGATATTTTGGTCTTTTTAAGTCACATGAATTGCACGTGCCATGTCAAATGTAACAATGTTAACTTTGGGGGTTTTCTGCAAAAGTTGTTGTGGGGGTTTGTCGCAAAATGCTGAAAGTTCTTGGGGGTTTAGTGTAATTTACCCTTACTAATTATTATTACCCTTTAATATATTTAATTAATACTTGATTTAGGCGGTTAATATCGTGTTAGTGTCATAGTTTGGAACTTCGAAAATTCATTTGTCATTAAATTGTCTAATTGTGATTTATTAATTTATTGTGTTAAGTGCATATTGTTTGCTAAAAGCTTATGAAATTTTGGAATGTTTATCCACCTATTTCACTCACGTGATCTTCTTTTTTTGGTTTCTCTCGTCTTAGGCAACATAGCACCTCATCACCTTGACCTCATATTTCACTTTTAAACCACTAGTAATAAATCCACAATTCTTTAAATTTTTACTAAATTTGAAATAATTATTACGCCATGATGTTATGGAAGTTGCCATCTTTCCCTGTAATCTTGATTTCACCTTCTCATACTACCCAAACTGGTACAAAATACCTTTTTTCTTTTATGAAACTGCAAATTGAAGGAACATATGTTGGGATAATGAAATAGCATGCTTCGTTTACTTGCAATCTTTTTGTTCTAGCTTTGTTTACCTGTGATGTTTTTGTTATAGAGATGTCCAACCTGCAACTTCTGGACATAAATAACACCTTTAGTGGGTACAAGTAGGTTTTATGTCAGGGGTTTATATGTGTGTGCGCTTATGTTCGTGCGTACATGCACACAGGCACACGCACACATGCAAGGACCCAAAAATGCTCTAAAGCCAGTCTTTTTTTTCTCTCTTCTTCTCTATTGATGCTGAGTGTATCTTTTACTGTATGTTTAAAGCTTCCATTTCACTGACTATGAATTAAGTCCGACATCATGTCCGGATACATATAATATATCTAAAAGATTCAAAATTTAACTTGCTATAAACCTTTAAGAACTTCCTGCTTTAGATCATATTTAGCTACAGGTTTATCACCTCCTTTTAGATGTAAGGCTAATTCCATGCGATTTTTTTCCTTATGACCAAATTCATTTGTAGCTTTTCTTGAGCTCATGCTTGCAGACATGCAAGCATATGCTCAGATGCTCTAAAGTTTAACTAGTTTAAAAATTTCTTTGTTTTGAACTGATCTAAGGGGTAGTAAAGGGGTAAACGTGGTTTTATAGTCTAATGCTTCCTGGATAATTAATATCAACGGAGAAAATACTGATACAGCCCAACTTTCTATCTACTGCTATTTAAATGTAGGTATGAAATGTGTTAATGATCTAGCCTTGGTCTGACTGGTAGTGATTCCTCATTAAAGTTTTTTCTTGAAATTGCATCAAGACGAGTTTCTTTTTGATGCCTTAACCCTTTATATCACTGAGAACTATTTCCATTAATCACAGATTATCTGTTATCTTTAGATGCTATAAAAGCAACAAATATCATAATGTATAATAACAATTAGTTTCCGTGAATTGTATCTCATAATTCAAGGGTTCCAAAAAGAATCATTTTACCTTCTAATATTATTATATGCTACAGCTGAATAACAAGTTAGTACTTTACATATGGCTCCTAATTATCTTTTAGCATTTTCTTTTTTGGATATAAATTACTCTTTCATTTAATCCTGAAAGGATAAATTTTGTGCGCATCTATTTTTCTTAGTAACCAAAAGTTAATAACTAGGTGAATAATACTTTTATATGCATCACTTTCCAAATGATACTTTTAACTCATTACCTTCAAATATCCATAGAGTTTACTACTGTTCATGAACAAAAATTGGTAACAAATTTTGCACTCTTTCTTGGATTGTGAACCTTTTTTCTTTTGAAATTAAAATGACACACTCTGTTAATGTGCTGTTTGTGTACAGCTCTCATTAGTCATCTACAATTTTCTGCTATCTCCCCTCATACTGGACTCATACTGAAATTTCTCTTTTGTTTTATCGTCAGATGTTATGCTATTTATTACTAGTATACAAACATGATAGGAAATTCGAGACTACGATAACTTTGTGTTGTTTCTTTGTTCAGGATATGTTCAGAAAATAACAGCGCGCAAGGACATAGACGTGTTGGAAGATCTTGATGATGGAAAACCTCCTTGATAACTCAATGATACTCTCTGGTATATTTTCATTTGGTTCTAAACTACTTGGTTGAGGCAATGAATTTTTTTCTTGAACCTAGTGAAGAGATGTCAATTTAACAGCAGGAAAAAATACACCATTCTTATTCAATGATGTATACCATATATGAAGCCTTATGTTTATTGACATTACATTGCGTAAAGTGAGGATGGCAGAAAAGGTCATGTTAAGCTCATAAGTTAAGATCAAAATAGAGATAATTTCTTACATTAGTGCACGAGGCTGTAGCTTCCAGTTTCGTTTGAAATTTTGGAGTTTGAAGTCAGCTATATGTATTGTTTTTTTTATGCAAATTTGTTAAAGGCAAACCCGGTTCTCTTGGATGGGAAGCTAGACCGTCATTTCTTTGTCCAATCAAGAGTCACGAGAGAGTATATTATCATGCACTTTTTATTTGCAAATATTTTTTGGATAATAGGAAGTGGAAAAGTGAAAAATTGACGTGCTTGGGGTCTAATAGCAATTGGAAGGATTAATTTGAAACAACTTATTGCAATTATGGGACCTAATAGCAATTTCAGTGATTTGAGGGACTAATTTTGAAAACTTAAGAATTGAGGGACCTAATAACAATGTCAATGATTTGATGAACTAAGATTAGCGATTTAATCATCGAAAAGACCTACAAATAGGCGGCATCTGTGGTAAGTTTCCATTTTGCCAACCCAGGTGCCATTGGCCTAACTATGTTCTCCAGATCTTAAGCAAAGAATTGATGGCATATATTCTCTAGGCACGTTTGAAAAGAAATCTATTCATATTTTTTGATGCATATTGTATTGTACATTCATGTCCCATAGCAAATACAGTTTTGTGCTACTAAGGTCATATTTATGCAATCATCTTAAATTGTTTGGATGATAATTGTCTATTTCTTGGAGTGAAAAGCCACATTTGGATTATCTCATTGTGTATGACCAAGCAGATTATAACTCCAAATTAAAACTAAAAAAATATTAATTTGTTAGTAATCATTGTCAACACAAGCACAGAGGGCTAGAACTTGGAATTTAGATAGAGCTCTTCACATTTTTAGCAAGAAATCGAGGTCTTATTGAGATGGCGATGATCATTATTTATCTTGTTATCGGTACACATAAAATAAGATACACTGGTTACCATTGAGAAGGGGAAAAAAGAAATCCTGTTAACTTCTCATTTATTACTCAATTTGTTTATTAGGTGTCTTGAGACAAATGGTCTCCTATGTTGAAAGCATTTTCTCGGACTCACTTGTGAAGTATATGATATATGAAGTAGAGCTTAGTTATTCACCTGATTGATGAATATTTAGGGGAGGTGCAGCATTGACAGTAGACGGTGGTAGTATCTGATCCCTTGACTGAAGTAACAGAGAGGTCTCTCTTCCTTTATTCTTTGTTTGTGCTGAGAATTTGGTCTTGAAAAAGTGATTCAATACTACAAAGTGAAGAGAAACAAGAGAAGAGATGAGAAACAAGAGAAGAGATGACCAGGAATAAAGTGTGGATTTGCTTTATAAAAGACATAACAGAAAAACATGCAAAAAACGAATTGATTTGATAATTCTTATCAGAAGTTAATTATGATTAATCCTTAACTATGATTAAATGGCAACGACACTAGTAGAAAAGTTCCAATACAGTTTTTTCCCAATGTTTGTTGTTGACAATATAGACAGAAATACCCGTGTTTAATAGTCTGTCGGCATTGTTTATTAACATAGATGTGTCCGAGGGTGATTGATAGAGCTTATTTTTTCAGGTTTACAAGTTATGTAGCTTTTGGTGCTTCTGACTTTGATGATAAAAACTTTATAAAACTTGTATTTTGAGAAAAAGTTATTTGCTTAATCAAACATATCTTATTTAGATGAGCTTATAAGCTACAATTTGAAAGTTGAAAGTTCAAATTTCCCTACTTAATTATCTGTATTAGTAGTTACTAGTTGGGTAAATTACACTAGTTCCCCAAGGACTTTCAGTATTTTTCAGTAAACGCCCAATAACTTTCAAAATCACACTAAACCCCTAGTAACTTTTGGAATTGCGGAATACTCCAATAAGTTTCCGCATTTTGTATATAACTCCCATAAATTAGAACCAAAAAGCAATATAAAGATAAATTTTGGTGGACAATTTCAGCTTTAAAAAAAAAATGTTCGGGACACAACCTAGAATTTTGGAATATTTGTCGTGCTAGTGTCATAGTTAGTGACTTCAAAAATTCATTTGTCATTAAATTGTCTTATGATGATTTATTAATTTATTGTGTTTAATTGCATATTGTTTGTTAAAATTTTATGAAAATTTAGAATATTTATCCACCTATTTCACTTGGGCGATCTTTTTTTGGTTTCTATCGCTGTAGGCAATATAGCACCTCATCACCTTGACCTCATATTTCACTTTTAAACCACTGGTAATAAATCCACAATTCTTTAATTTTTTTACTAAATTTAAAATAATTATTAAGCCATGATGTTGTGGAAGTTGCCATCTTTCCTTGTAATCTTGATTCCACCTTCTCATACTTGCCAAATTGGTACATAATACCCTTTTTCTTTTACCAAAATGCAAATTGAAGGAACATATGTTGGGAAAACGAAATGGCATGCTTTGTTTATTGGCAATATTTTTGTTATAGCTTTGTTTACCTGTGATGTTTCTGTTGTAGAGATGTCCAACCAGTAACTTCTAGACATAAGTAACACCTTTAGTGGGTACAATTAGGTTTTATATCATGGGTTTATATGTGCGTGCGCCTATTTTTGTGTGTACGCTCGCGCAGGCACGCACACACATGCAAGGACCCAAAAATGCCCTAAAGCCAGTCTTTTTTTTCTCTCTTCTTCTCTGATGTTGAGTGTATCTTTTACTGTATGCTTAAAGCTTCCATTTCACTGACTATGAATTAAGTCATACGCATGTCCGGATACATATGTCATATGTCTCAAAGATTCAAAATTTAACTTGCTATAAAACCTTTAAGAACTTCCTGCTTCAGATCGTATCTAGCTACAGATTTATCACCTCCTTTTAGATGTAGGGCTAATTCCATGCGATTTTTTCCTTATGACCAAATTCATTTGTAACTTTTCTCGAGCTTATGCTTGCAGACATGCAAAGCATATGCTCAGATGCTCTAAAGTTTAGCTAACTTGAAAATTTCTTTGTTTTGAACTGATCTAAGGGGAAGTGAAGGGGTAAACATGGTTTTATAGTCTAATGCTTCCAGGATAAATAATATTAAAGGAGAAAGTACTTATACAGCCCAATTCTCTATCTATTGATATTTAAACATATGCATTAAATGTGTACTGGTCTAGCCTTGATCTGACTGGTAGTTAGTGAATCCTCATTAAAGTTTTTTCTTGAAATTGCATCAACACGAGTTTGTTTTTGATGCCTTAACCCTTTTTATCACTGAGAACTATTTCCATTAATCACGGATTATCTGTTAGCTTTGGATGCTATAAAAGGAACAAATATCATAATGTATAATAACAATTAGTTTCCATGAGTTGTATCTGATAATTTTAAGGGTTCCAAAAAGAATCAGTTTACCTTCTAATATTATTATATGCTACAGCTGAATAACAAGTTAATTCTTTACATATAGCTCCTAATGATCTTTTAGCATTTTCTTTTTTAGATATAAATTACTCTTTCCTTTATTCCTGAAAGGATAATTTTTGTGCGTTTCTATTTTTCTTAGTAACCAAAAGTTAAGAACTAGGTGAATAATACTTTTATATGCATCAGTTTCCAAATTGTACTTTTAACTCATTACCTTCAAATATGCATAGAGTTTACTACTGTTCATGAACAAAAAATTGTCTTTCTTGGATAGGGAACCTTTTTTCTTTTGGAATTAAATTGCTACAGTCTGTTAATGTGCTGTTTGTGTACAGCCCTCATTAGTCGTCTACAATTTTCGGCCATCTCCCCTCATTCTGAACTCATACTGAAATTTCTCTTTCGTTTTTCCTTTGGATGTTATGCTATTTATCACTAGTATACGAGTATGATAGGAAATTCGAGACTATGATAACTTTGTTTTGTTTCTTTGTTCAGGATATTTTCAGAAAATAACAGCGCAAAAGGACATAGACGCGATGGAAGATCTTGATGATGGAAAACCTCCTTGATAAATCAATACTTGCTGGTAAATTTTTATTCGGCTCTAAACTACTTGATGGAGACAATGAATTTTTTTTCTTGAACCTAGTGGAGAGATACCAAGTTAACAGCAGGAAAATATACATCATTCTTATTCAATGTTGTATACCATATATGAAGCCTTATGTTTATTGACCTTAACATTGCACAAAGTGAGGATGACAGAAAATGTTGTATTAAGCTCATAAGTTAAGATCAATATAGAGATAACTTCTTACATGAGCGGACAAGGCTGTAGCTTTCAGTTTGGTTTCAAATTTTGGAGTTTTGGAGTCAGCTATATGTATTGTTCTCTTTGATGCAAATTTGTTAAAGGCCAACCCGGTTCTCTTGGATGGGAAGTTAAACTGTCATTTCTTTGTCCAATTTTCATGCACTTTTTATTTGCAAATGTTATTCGGATAATAGGAAGTGAAAAAGTGAAAAATTGACGTGCTTGGGGTCTATTAGCAATTGGAAGGATTAATTTGAAACAACTTATTGCAATTAGGAGACCTAATAGCAATTTTAGTGATTTGAGGAACTAGTTTGAAAACTTAAGAATTGAGGGACCTAATAACAATGTCAATGATTTGATGAACTAAGATTAGCGATTTAATCATCGAAAAGACCTACAAATAGGCGGCATCTGTGGTAAGTTTCCATTTTGCCAACCCAGGTGCCATTGGCCTAACTATGTTCTCCAGATCTTAAGCAAAGAATTGATGGCATATATTCTCTAGGCACGTTTGAAAAGAAATCTATTCATATTTTTTGATGCATATTGTATTGTACATTCATGTCCCATAGCAAATACAGTTTTGTGCTACTAAGGTCATATTTATGCAATCATCTTAAATTGTTTGGATGATAATTGTCTATTTCTTGGAGTGAAAAGCCACATTTGGATTATCTCATTGTGTATGACCAAGCAGATTATAACTCCAAATTAAAATTTAAAAAAAATATTAATTTGTTAGTAATCATTGTCAACACAAGCACAGAGGGCTAGAACTTCGAATATAGATAGAGCTCTTCACGTTTTTAGCAAGAAATCCAGGTCTTATTGAGATGGAGATGATCATTATTTATCTCGTTACCGGTACGCATAAAATAAGATACAGTGGTTACAATTGAGAAGGGAAAAAATGAATCCTATCAACTTCTCATTTAGTACTCAATTTGTTTCTTAGGTGTCTCGAGACAAGTGGTCTCCCATGTTGAAAGCATTTTCTTGGACTCACATTTGAAGCAAATGATGTGTGAAGTAGAGCTTAGTTATTCACCTGATTGACAAATGGACTTCTATGATAATTTTCTAATTTATGGGAAAAAAGGAATCCTATCAACTTCTCATTTAGTACTCACAGTGGATGGTGGTGGTATCTGATCCCTTGACTGAAGTAACAGAGTGAGGTCTCTCTTCCTTTATTCTTTGTTTGCGTTGAGAATTTGGTCTTGAAAAAGTGATTCAATAATACAAAGTGAAGAGAAACAAGAGAAGAGATGAGAAACAAGAGAAGAGGTGACCAGGAATAAAGTGTGGATTTGCTTTATAAAAGACATAGCAGAAAAACATGCGAAAAACGAATTGATTTGATAATTCTTATCAGAAGTTAAATTATGATTAGTCCTTAACTTTGATTAAATGGCAGCGACACTAGTGGAAAAGTTCCAATACAGTTTTTCCCCCTGTTTGTTGTTGACAATATAGACAGAAATTCTAGTGTGGAAAAGACCCTATATCTCATCTAACCACAACATTTTATTTTAAGACTCACTCGTGCTAGCATGGAAAAAATACTTATAAATGTTTAAGATAAATATGAAGGGAAAAAGATTCCACATTCTAGTCACATGTGTCACAGTCTTACTTATACATGTTTAAGATAAATATGAAGGGAAAAAGATTCAACATTCTAATCACATGTCACAGTTATCTTAGGCCACATTGTCCGCATCCATCCCTCTTTAAATTCCCTCTCTTTAAAAAAAAAAAATCTTTTACAACCAAGTCAACAAACAATTTAAATTTACCACCGAACTAGAAATAAAAACTTGAATATTAGAGATAATAAAAATTAACAAATTCATGAATCTAAAACACTATAATACTTCTATTAATACTCAATTTTGAATTATAAAAATTAAATAATAATTATAATTGTTGAGTTCGATTATGGAAAAGATATAATAGTGACATGACCAGTTTCTTGCATCCAGATCAATGATAATTGAAACGGTATAGAAAAGGGAAATAAAAAAAAACTAATGTCGCAGAAAGAATTCAACTTGCTACTTAAATTAATAAAAAAAATATTGCATGTCAAATATTTAAATCAATAAATAAACCACATATTATATGATTAACACTGTGTAAAAATTGATCTGTTTCCATCGCTTTAACAAAATGATGTATTTTTAAAATGGCTTGTGTTAAAATTTTCAAAATAGGTGATTACAATTTCTATTTTCGGTCACATGAATTATGCACATGCAATTTAGCTAGCTGTTATTTAAAGACTATCCATGAATTGCCATGTTTCACCAACACCAAATCATCCCATGAGAATACAAACCTACCAACATAAAAGAAAGTACAACAGAATAAGAAAAGAGAGGAAGACAACAAGATTAGCTAAGTAGCCTATCAACTCTCCAGTAACCAGATAAAGGGGATGAGATCGATAGAGCAATTCTTACAAGAAGGAATCATCCGTACGTCCATCAAGATAGTGAGAATAAGAATCTATTTGGTCCTACGAAACCATACATCTCGATCTCGGAATATTCACGTCTCTCTCCACACACACACACACGACTTTGGAGAATTTACCCCAAACTACCTCGAATGATGGGGTGTTTCCCATCAAACCCCTGAACTTTATTTATTACACTAGACCCCTGCGAACTATGGGGTCAGGGTGTCTCACATAACAACTCTAAGTGTTTAATTTTTCCCTACAAATTCCCCCATATGGGGGGGGGGGGGGGGGGGTTTGGGCTACTCCAAACTTCTACCTC
>JBAKGM010000279.1:18598868-18614473 GCA_037177215.1 Asparagus racemosus | reverse complement strand
CACACTGACTTGATCGTCGGAGTTGCTACCGGAGAACCCAACTCCGACCCTTCCACAGGTTTTCCAAGGCGGCGAGACCAGCTGCTAGGCATCGTATTAGGAGGAGAGACGAGCCTCGCTTCCCTAAACTCTGATCTAGTCTCGATTAGTGACTGTTTGATCCAAGCACCAGTTTGAGCATCAACACATGACACATGAAATAGTAGGAAAACCAGGATCCTTATGTTTCAAAGGCATGGGGTTTGAGAACATATCACTGATATTGGCAGCGGGAAAGACTTTATTAGGAACATTAGTGGCTCTTTTCTTAGTGCACAAATCCGTTAAAAATTTTGCATAGGAGGGGATTTGTTCGATTGTATCTAAGAGAGGAATGATGGTTTTAACCTGCATAAAAGTTTCTAAGATTTGTTCTACTTAGGGAGAGCTTTTCCTAGGCCCGAGTCTTTCTGAAAAGGTAGCAACTAGTTTAAACCTATCAAATTGAGCACAGTTTCAAGTTCAAGTTCTTGGTCATTGAAAAGGGGGATTGTTGAATAGCGTTATTAGAATGAGAGAGAGAGAGAGAGAGAGAGAGAGAGAGAGAGAGAGAGAGATAGAGATCCAGAAATTTAACTCGGAGGCATTCTAACTTGATTATTTATTTGCTTTCCTAACTGTAGTGTATGGATTGCATTCACCTAAGCTGTATAGGTAGAAATTTATCCAATGTCCTTACGGTTTACAATAGGTTGACTTGAAAAAAATTTTCTTCGGTCTTTCACTCACAGTACTAGCTAGTTGACCAAGTTAGATTTCTAACCTAGCTATGGCTTGAGTGTTAAAATTGAGTAATTGACCGATTGTCTGCATGAAGGAAATTAGAGTGTTAAAAGACTAAGTCAATACGTTGGTGGTCTGTGTAGAAGCCTTTATCATGGCCTCTAAACCCTTTCTAAGATATGACAATGTCTCTCAAGATTAGAATTAGGAGAAATAGGATGCACTTTTTGATGATGAGGAAGCAAGTTTGGATAAGGCAAATTAGATTTTTAAAATTGATTGGTGAGTTGAATGGAATAATGTTTCCTCTAGGAAATTGCGGGTTTGAAGTGAGAGTAAAATTTTAAGTTTCAAAGAAGGTTTCTTGATGTCATGCAAAATTTGATGATTTTTCCAACTTGGATAGTAGATTGGAGAAAACAAACCATTCCCAAGATGTTGGATTGCAACGTTCACTTGACCTAGTGGTTGATTATTTCCTAAGACATGATATTTCTTTAAAATAAGGGTTGGAGATAAACAGTTATGACACCCTAGGGTAGAAACTTAATTGAGTCTTGCTTTAGTGATTGTAGCGATTCTTACTTCAGAGGCTATGTTTGACTCAAGGGAAGGACCGTTGGATTTAATTGGAGGAACTGATGAAACTCTTTCGTCACAACGTTCCCACTGCATGAGTTTTTAGACAAACTATCTAAGAATTTCTAAGCTTCATCTACATTTCTTTTCATAAAATCTCCTTGATATATAGATTCTAAGAATGTCTTTGAAGAATAATCCAATCCTTCATAGATGATCTAGTATAACCGCCACTTTTCTAGACTATCATAAAATTCTAAATGCTATTTCTGAGCTTTACCATTATATGATTTGGGAAAAATTTCCTTAGAAAGTTGATAATAAATTTATCCCAAATTGAAATAGAATTTGTGGGTAAGCTATACAACCATTTCTTTACTTTACCCTTACGAGCAAATGGGATAAAGCTAAGCTTAGTCACATCCTCAAATAACTCTCTAATTTAATCATAAGACATACTTTATCAAACTCGGATACAAAAATGTAGGCATCTTCGGATTCATTTCCTAAGGATTTTGAAAGGATATTTATTAAGTGAGGTCTAAGCTTAAAATTAGCTTCACTAATATTAGGAAGCCTAATGCAAGGCGAGATTACATTCCTAGTTGGATAACACATGTCTTGAAGAATTGGTGCATTTGGATTTGCCATTTTCTTAGTTTTAACAATTGATTCAACACGAATAAAGTAATTGGTATTTTCCCTAATATAAACTTGCATACACTAAAGCAAATTCTTTTTTAGATTTTTTGTTATATATAGATATCTAAAAAGAAGATCTAGGTAAAATAAAGGATAGTTACATTTTTTTTCGTTTCCCTTTTTTTAAGGAAAACCTAAAAAGCCTAAAAGATAAGTGAGAAAAAAGAGTAGGAATAAAAGAAAAACCTAACTATACAAATCAAGAGCAACCACTTTGAAATAATCAACTTTAATCCTAGGGTTAAGCCTAGACCTAACTAGACCAGCTTCTAACAAAAAATTCCTTGAGTAAAAGATTGAACTTTACTTGGTTAGTTAGCCAGGTAAGAATAGTATTAGAAGGAGCTCAAAGATCAATTAAGTACATCTTTCTTTGTGAAGTGCTTTACGCAACCCCTAAAACTTGCCTTAGATACCAATGGATTCAAGTAAACTTAAGAATTTCTTGTTCCTTAGTGTGTTCGAGTCCTTAGGGGCCATTGTCTAATGAGTTTTAGAATACTTGTGTTTGCATAGTGAGAAATTAGTGATTTGTGGGCTAAGAAAAAGGTGATGAAATCCCTCACCTCATCTTGATTAGGAGGTTTTTGCCCTTAAGAGTATTTTTAAGTAAGTGCTTAAATCAAAATACTCAAATCATTTTGGTGAATTCCTACTAAATATATAAAATGCAACCCTAACAATTAAAAGCAACTACAAAATGATGCAAAAAGAAGATCTTTTTATTTTTTAATTAGTGTCAACAATCAAACAAATGTAGGAAAGAGAGATCTTACATGGATTTATTATCTTGTTAATAGTTATTCAAGTGGAAGGTAGATTTTATTAGGGTTGGTAAGAAATTTTTTTATTTTTTAATAGTTTCTAATTGTCTCTAATTGTGGAAAGCCTAACTAGATGTTAGACCTGAAAATACTAGAAAGAGGACTTACTTTAACAAGTAAATGTTCAAGAATGAAATTTAAAAAAATCTAATTACAAGCACCTTTGCTGACAACGGTGCCAAAAACTTGATAAGAGCATAACAAGCATGCACTAAAATTTCAAGATGACAACTAGCAAGTTATAGTATAGTTATAATGTCGATCCACGAGAAGGTGTGTAGGAAACATTTTGAGTTGGATCATAGAAGAGGAGTGAAAGTGTAGGGAAGTGGAGAGTGTGTGATTATTTGCTAATAAAAAAACCAGAACAAGAGGGGAGAAAGAGAGTGAACAAATAAAAAAAACAAGGAGGAGAAATAAAGCAAATAGAAAAGAACAAAATTAAAAAGAGAAAAATTATCAAAAAGAGGAAAATCAAAACAAGTAAAAGAAGGAGAAAATCAAGTGGGGAAGATAGGAATGTAGAATTGAATCCACTAGTTAATTTCATGTAGAATATATGAACTACACTCTTTTTATCGTATTTTATTTTAGATTTACTAAGCATAGATTATCAAACTATTAAAAAAGCATAATCTATTAAATTATCATCGAAGCAAAAGTTTATTTATGAAAACAACAAAAAATAGATAATAATTCTAGAATTCATAAGCATAATCTGTCACACCACTCAAGATAAATATAGATTAATAAATTCTTCTTCAACCAATTAGTTCTCTAATTGATTATCATAAATATGATCATTTTAAGTATAAGAGAGCAATCCACAAATCATAAAAGAAATTAAATTAGTTTCATATAATTCTAGAATTCCTACAAGATTTAGTTACTCATTTTATAAAATAGGAATAAGGAAATAAAATCTAGACTAGAAAGATCCAAAGAAAGAGATCTAAATTACAAGAAAAATAAAAACTAACTACAAAATACGAACAAGAACAAAAAAAATAAATATCTAAACTGTGAGCATAAAGAAAACCTAACTAATTAAAATAAAAGAGTAAAGTAATAAAGCTACACTACGAAAGAAAAATACAAGAAAATAAATTCTACAAAATATGAAACATAAACAACAACATAATAAAAGAGCATGAAAAGAAATCAACACTACAATGCATGAAATAAATTTAGTCTACCAATATAGAAATAAAATCCTAAAATATGAATTTATAAAATAAATAAAAGAGAAAAATAAAAATTTACATTGCAAGGGGTTGGCCCCTTAAAAGCAAATTCTCATCTTCATTTTCATCAACAAAGAAGAATGAAAGAAAATTTAGAAGAAATAATTTTTTTATAGATTGCAAATAAAAATTTAAAACTTTGGAAGTCTTCTTAATTAAGAGTAACCTTCCTCTTCAAAATAGAGTTTACAAAACTTTTATATATTGCGAAGAAAAATACTTCTGTTTTTTGATATGAAAAGCCTAACTAGAGGGTGAAATATAAATACTAGAAAGCGGACTCACTTTTTGAAGCAAATCTTCTTCTTTAATCTTTAATCAATCTTCTAGTTTAGTCCTTCATAAGAAATGTACAAATCAAAGAGTCAAAATAGAAAAATCATAATTACAAGCACCTTCCCCTTCAATGGCACCAAAACTTGATTAGCATAAAAACATGCAAGTTGCAAGATTACAACTATCAAATATAGTATTTAAGATATTAAACTCATAACGAAGGTCTTTATTTGAAAATTCTAAATTTGATCCTCGAAAAGCATCGACAAAGAGGAGCCAAATAGAGTGTGTAGAGATGTAGAGATGGAATTGTCACAAAAACTTGAAAACTAAAAAAAATAGATGAGAAGGAGATAAGGTAGAAATAAAAAGAAAAGAAAACAAAGAGGAAACTAAAAAGAGACAAAAAGAAATGGAACCAAGAAAAGGGAAAGAAGTGGGAACAAAATAAAATCAAGAAGAGAGAAGTCAATAGTGATATCAAGTCAGGAAAGAGTGAGGAAAAATAAATAGAAAAGTGAGGAATCTAGAATTGAATTCACGAGTTAATATCATTTATAATTTATGAACTATTCATTTTTTAATCATTTTTAGATTTACTAAGCATAGATTATCAAACTACTAAAAGAAAACATAATCTATCAGATTATCATCCAAGCAAAAAGTTTTATTCAGGAAAAGAACAAGCAACAAAATAATAATCCTAGAAATAAGTAAGCATAACTTATCGAACCACTCAAGAAAAACATAGATTATCAAACTCATTTTCTATCAATTAGTTATCTGGTAATTACCCTAAACATGATCATTTTAAGCATGAAGAGAGCAATACATAAATCATAAAAGAAATTAAACTGGTTTCATATAATCTAGATTTCCTACAAGAATTAGTTACTCATTTTAAAAATAAAATCTATACTAGAATGTGCAAAAGAATAAGAAGTATATCTAAGCTACAAACAATAAAAGAAGGAAACATAAAATCAAAGCAGAAAGGTGCACGAAAATAAATTTACTCTATAAAGCACGAAGAAAAATTACACTATAAACATGAAATAAATCTAATTTACCAAATATGAAAAAAAAGAAAATAAAATCCTAAAACACTTAATTCTAAAATAATAAAATAATAGGGGAAAATAAAAATTTACATTATAAGGGGATGGCCCCTCGAAAACAAATCTCCACCTTCATCATCAGAGAAAGAAAAGAAAATATAAATTTTTTTATTTATGACAAATAAAACATTTATAATTTTTCAGAAGGTCTTCTCAATTAAGATTAACCCTCCTCTCCAAATAGAGTTCACAAAATTTGTCACACTCAAAACCCCAACTCTCTACCCCTATTTATAGTCTACAGCAATC
The DNA here is from genome assembly GCA_037177215.1 of Asparagus racemosus. NCBI lineage: Eukaryota > Viridiplantae > Streptophyta > Magnoliopsida > Asparagales > Asparagaceae > Asparagus > Asparagus racemosus. The sequence continues at coordinate 18,608,719 of JBAKGM010000279.1, read as the reverse complement.
AACAAGAGCTATTAGATTTGTCTTGAGCTCCAAGAAATAAATCTCAACCATTAATTAATTCTGTTATAACTAATCGGTTGGCCAATCAGTTAGCCAATTGATGGCTAAAACTGATTGTTTAACCGATTGGTTTCTAACAGAATTGATTCTTTTATTGACTTGTTGACCCAATATTTTCTTTATCTCTTAGACTTTGCGGGCCTCCTCTTGGCTTGACCTTGGGCTTCGTTAATTCTTTATTACTTGTAAATTAAGATAAAAACTTACTATTAGTCGATATATTTATTTAAATAAAATAGATAATGATGATACAAAAGGATAATAAAATGTGATGATCACTGATAATTAACACGATTAATTTTGAAAAGTCTAATGCAGATGAGATTGCATTCCTAGTAGGATAGCACATATTTTGAAGAATATGTGGATTTAAATAAGCCATTTCTTATTGTTCAAATTCAACACGAACTAAATAATTTGTATTATCCCTTATCCAAACTTCCATACACTATTGAAAATCCTGTTTTTGAAAATTGTTTTTATAAAAAGTAAGTAAAAGATCTAAAAAAATAAATTTTTTTTCTTTTTTTAAAGAAAACTATAAAGATCTAAATAATTGTTAAAAAAAGAGTAGGAGAAAATAAAAGCCTAACTAAACAAATTAAAAGATAATCACTTGAACAATCATCCTTAATTTCTAGAGTTAAGCCTAAAGTCTATTAGACCATCTCCTAATAAAAAACTTCTTTAGTGAAAAGATCCATGTTTACTTGACCAATTAGCTAGGTAAAGATAGTACTAGAGGGAGATTGAAGACCATTTAAGACCATCTTTCCTTGCAGAGCACTTTACGCAAACCTTAAAATATTTCTTAGATACCAACATAGTCAAATAAACTTAAGCCAGATCATTTAAAGAATTTTTATTACTATTGAGCTCGAATCCTTAAGGGCTAACATCTAATTAATTTTAAGGCATGGGCTTGTGTATTGAGGAATTAGTAATTTTTGGGCTAAGAAAAGAGTGATGAAATCCTTCTTATCTTGATTTAGGGTTTTTTCCCTTAAAAGTATTTTCAATTGCGTGCTCAAATCAATATGCTCAAATCACTTTGATGAATTTCTACCAATGTGCAAATGCAACCCTAAGAATTAAAAACAACTACAAGAGGATGCGAAAGAATTATTTTTTAATTAGGCTTACATGAACGAACAAATATGATACACAGAGAGAGAGAGAGAGAGAGAGAGAGAGCTCTTGTTTAAATTTATTATCTTGTTTAGTAGTTATTCATGTAGAGGGTGAATTTTATTATGGTTAATTAGAAATTTTTTATTAGTTCCTTATTGTTTCTAATTGCAAAAACCTAACTACATGGTGAAATTAAAAATCACAAGAAAGAGAACTCACCTTTCAAGAGGTTGGCCCCTCTAGAAGCAATTCTTTTTCTTCAATTTTCACTAATCTTCTAGTTCAATTCTTCAGAAAGAAACACACAAATTAAAGAACTAAAATAGGAAAATGCTAATTACAAGCACCTTCTCTGACAATGGTGCTAAAAACATAATGTGTTTCTAATTAAAATGTTGTAAGTGCATAGCTAAGTTATAGTATATGAAAATATCGATCCAATGAGGAACAAGTATATTAGAGAAATTGTAAAAAGGTTCTTAAAATTTATAGAGAAAAGAGAGAGAATAGAGTGTGATTTGAGTGAAGGTTGTTGAAAATAAGATGACTAAAACAAGAAGAGAAAATGAAAGAAAGAGAAGAGAGAAATAAAAAAGAGAGACAAAACCAAAAGAAGAAGCAAATGATAAAAATAAGAATCTAGGATTGAATCCATTAGTTAATTTCAATTTGGATTTAAGAATTACTCTCTTTTAATTCTCATATTACTTAGAATTTTTAAGTACAGATTATCAAGTTACTTAGAATAAGTATAACCTATCAAAATGTTTTCAAGTAATGTTAACATTCAAGAAAAGAAATAAATAATTAGATAGCATTCCTAGAATTAAAAAAAATATAAATATTAAACCATTTAAAATAAGTCTAGCCTATCAATTTTTTTCTACCAATTAGTTGTATAGTTGATTATTCTAAGCATGATCATTTGAATTACAAAAAAAAAACAATTTAAAAACTAAACTGAAAGGAAATTAAACTACTATCATCTAATCCTAGAAATCCTAAGAAATTACCTATTTGTTCTATAAATTAAAAGCAATAGATTAAAATCTAAACTATAAAGCATGCATGAAAATAAATCTAAATCACAAAGCAACAAACAACTAGAAAATAAAATCTACACTAGAAAGCATAAAATAAACATAAGAAACAAAATCCTAAATATGCAATTCTAAACAAGAAAATAAAAGAGAATAATAAAAACTTACATTGTAACGGGTTGCTCGGTGTGAAGTAAATCTTCATCACCAAAAGTGAAGAAGAACAAAATTTAAGAAGGAGGAAATTTTTTATCTAATGCAAACTAAAATTTACAATTTTAGAATGTTTTCTCAATTACGAGTAACTCTCCTCTCCAAATAGAATTTTTACAAAAAATTTCTATATTCCTATTCTCTATCCCTAATGATAGCCTATAGCAATCAACAATAGTCCTTGGATAAAACTTGGGCTCCTATAGCAATCAACAATAGTCCTTGGATAAAACTTGGGCTCTAAAGAAATTATAATCAGCCATTAATTATTTCTGTTACAAACTAAGTGATTAGCTAATTGACTTGCTAATCGATTAGTACTTGAGATATATTGGGCTACTTTGATCTCTTATTTGACAAATCCTTTATTTTTTTTGTAAATTCATAAAATAACCGATATTAGGAAGTATATTTATTCAATAAAATAGATAATAAGGGCATAAAAGTGTAGTAAAATGTAGCAATCATTGATGTGGTTGAGATTATATTTTATATTGGATTTTGACATGTTCTCTTTTATGAAGAAGGGACATTATTTAACCTTGGTAGTAAGTAATTAATAATTTTACAATATATTTTTTTAATTCTTATGCTCGTTATCAACATCTTTATCCACCTTCCTATTGCAAGCTTGAATGAGTAGAATCATGAGCCACTCTTATTGAAAATGTTACTTATCTTTGCATGTATAATGGTGAACTCTTGTTAGGTGTAATTGTGGACTTAGTTTAATTGTAATAATTTTATTATATGTTTTGTAGGATCATAGCTCTATCGTATGTTGTGATGCTTGCATAATCTCACTAATTTTCATTTATGGTATATTTCTAAAGAGCCTCAATGGGCATGCCTTTGTCTTGACCGCTTGCTTTGAATGAAACCTGTATTAGCATAAAATGCAGTGTTTTTTCTTCCTTGTCTTATATAGATGAATGCTTATTTGAATTACCATGTTGTTATGTCGTTAGCAGGTTTGTATCTTTGGGCTGATATATATTGTTGACACACTCTGCAATGACATGGAAGTACCACAACATATTTGAAATAGATATAAGGAAAGTTTGATCTCTAGTGACATTTATTAAGCATTTTATTAACCATATAGTTTAACTTCATACATAAAGATCTTGAAATCTGATAGTTCTATTATGGGCTTACCCTTGATCCTGTCTTCAAGAATTGATCCTTTATTAATAGCCATATCCCTAAGTAGAGTTACACGCAAAGGCAAGCTACTGTATAGGAATAATAAATTGTGACATGCAATCAAGAATTGGAAGAGATTACTAAGCACCTACATCCAGGCGAAGACTATAATGATAGGCCAGATCAAACCTCAAGGATATTATGAGCAAAGCTGCAAAACTTGAAAGATCAACTCTTTAGAATAGATCTTTGGGTAAGTTGTTGCCTATCATTATGTGATCATGTTCCAAAGACAAGGGTTGCTACACGCACATATATTAATACTTCTTATTGCAGAGCACAAAACCACATGATTAGATCAATATGATAAATATGTATTGCAAATACATATCGAAACACCCAATCCTCTGTGGTCTGGTTAAAAAAATACATGATGCATGTATCCTTGTGGCAAATTCAACATAAAGAATGTTTGCATGCTAAATGGAAAGAGTATATATCACTACGCTTGAGAATTTAGTTCACAAATGACATAGGAGAAAGATGCTTACCCAATTTATAAGGGGAGCAAAGGCAATTTGATGGAGTTGCATTTCTTGTATAGTAACATACCTCTAAGTGTCGAGTTGGATTTCTTGTATAGTAACATATAACTCTAAGTGTAGAGTTGGATTTCTTGTATAGTAACATATCTCTAAGTGTAACCTTATTTAGGGATATGTGATGCAAAATGATTGTGGATCGTTGATCTTAGGCTATTAGGATTTATTCAGATCATTTTCCTTTTACAATATATTATGAAATATTTATTTCAGGTAGGATTTTTCTTAGAATTTTTAGGATCTTCATAATCTTTCAAAATTTATTTTGTTGGAGATTTCATTTTGTTTCCTTAGAATTGAATGCTATGATCTTTAAGATTTGACTTTATCTTTTTTCCGTCGGAGGTATTTTTTTTCTTTTATTTTTGGTCTTTTAAACAAAGGTGCAAGCCTCATTGAGAAGGTAGACACTCATGAATAAAAATTTGAGTTTGAGAAATTTTCTAAGCATGTGATTTACTTTTTTGGGTTATGAAGCCCCTAGTTAAGTGTGAGGCCTAGTATTTATCAAAATACTCTCTCCTTCCAATTATCCTTCTCTATCAATCCCTCCAAGAAAATTCACAAAATCTAACTCAAGCCAAAGTACCTGAATAGCCTATAAAACACAAAAAGTACTGTTCAAGTGTGAATAGTAAATACTTATTACTATTCATGGCTGAATACTAACATCAATTACTTTTTAGAATGACTTTGAACATCCTTCCACCAAGACATTGATAATTTCTTTGATCTAAGCCCTCCACCCACACTCACTAATGCCAGTGCAAGTTCAAGCCAATCTGTAATAATTTCTAACTCAACTATTAATGAGAATTAATATGTGGATAGATATTCTCTTGAGGTCGCCAGGATATAAAGATGACTTTAAGAACTCATGAGCCACAAGAGTAATATGAAACAGAACCAAAATTTTGAATTAAATTCGAGACATCATTGGATCTAAAGCCCATGCTTGTATTAGAGATGGAATCAGAACAAGATTAAAAGATTGATCCAACGCCCAAGCTTATACTCGAGATAGACGCAAAGTGAGATCAAAAGATTAATCTAGAGCCCGAGCTTGCACTATAGTCAAAAGTAAAGGCATAGTCAAACTAAAAAAATTGATTCACATCCTATGCTCGAACAAAGTGTAGAGCCCTAAACTGAATCAAACCAATAATCTAAATGTAAGATTGAGATGCAAGTCAAGACCAATCGGATTATCAAGTTTGTTATTCCAGACCCTCCATTACGAATTCAATATTGGATCTTAAAACTCATCTTGAAGATCCTACAACCTATAAAGGACTACTTTCCCCAATCAAATTATGTGTTACACTCTCCCACTATAAAACTCAAGGTCAAGTTTTCTCTAACAAGGGGAGAATTGATTTAGAACAATCCTAGGTCGATGATCTTAGATTATTAGGATTTATTAAGATCTTTTTATTTTAGAAATATTTAATGCAATGTTTATTTTAGGTAAAATTTTTGTAGGACTTTATGTTAGGATCTTCATGATCTGTCAGATTTTATTTTGTTTGAAATTTCTTTTCAATTTCCTTAGGATTGAATGCTAGAGTCTTTAAGATTTGACTTTATCTTGTTTCCTTAGGAGTTATTTTCATTTTCTTTAAATGAAAGTGCAAGCCTCATTGATAAGGTTGTCCAAATGGGCCATGGGCCTAGGCTCAGCCTGGAAAATTGGGCCAAGCCGGGTTTCAGGCCCGGGTCCGAGCTGCCTCTGGTATCCGCATCCGACCCAGCCCAGCCCAGCAGGAAAATGGTCAGGCCGGGTAGCCCGGGTCCGGGCCAGGTCCAGACTGGGGCCCAGTCCAGGCCCAGACTGGGGCTTGGTCAAAAGAAGCACCACGGGATGGGCCAGGCCCAGCCCAGCCCGTTGGTCAAACGGTCACAAATGTGACCATTTGACCGTGTTGACCGGGCCGGGTCGGCCCGGGCCAGTCAAAACGGTCACGTTTGTGACCGTTTTGACCGCGCCAGGCCGAGTTGGCCTAGACCCGTAGTCTATAACGGCCATTTTAGCCATTTTGACTAAAATACCCCCAAAAATGGTCAAAAAGGTCAAATTTGAGGGTATTTTTGTCATTTGGCTAGGGGGCTGGTTCTATAAATAAAGGGGGGTTTTCATTTATTTTTTTCATCCAAAACTCATCTACTTCTCTCTAATACTCTCTAATACTCTCTAATTCTCGCTTTTACTCTCTAATCCTACAATCAAATGGCTTCCTCTTCCGATTATGGAGCGCAAATACCAACTCCCGATGTTGAAACGAGCCCAAATACTCCTACTACAGAAGCTACAACTACTCCTCCTACCTATGTTGATCCTGAGTCCGCTGGCGACGATACCACATTGAGAGTTCCTAAAAGGCCTAGATCCGATGTGTGGAATTTCTTCGGGAAGATAGACGTCACTAGGTATCAACATGGTAGGCTTCTCACCAAGAAAGCTAAGTGTGCGTTGTGCAACTATATTTTCCAACCTCATCATAAGAGCGACACCAACCACCTCAAGCGCCATTTAGACAAACACAACAAAGATCAGACAACGCCTCAAGGTGATATCCGTAAATCTATGCTCTCCTAATCCTCATTCTCCGGCAGTCTCGGTAGTTAGAACTATGACGCAATTAAAGCAGGAAATACGTCATCCGGTTTATCACTCTTAAAAACCTTCCTTTTAAATTAGTAAAAGATGATGAATTTGAGGATATGATTACAGATAGTTTTTATCTCGCATTTAAAAAATTTTCTCATCAATCTTGTCAACGTGATATTTTTAAAATATTATCACGAGGAAAAACCAAAAATAGTTTCTTATTTTCAAAGTTTAACTATAAATTTTCTTTAACTTCTAATATTTGGACATCTGGAGCACAAACTGGTTATTTATGTATCACAGCACACTTGGTTGATGATAGTTGGCAAATGTTTAAAAGAATTATTTCTTTTATTGCATTTGAAGATTCACATACTGGTATTAATATTGTAAATTTAATAATAGAAGAGCTTTTAAAATTAGAAATTTCTGAAAAAATATTTTATCTTTCACTAGATAATACAAGTAATAATAATGTAGCTGTAGATCATATCAGATCATCTTGGTTATTGCCATATAATGGTGAGATTTTTCATATTAGATGTATATGTCATATTTTAAATTTACTTGTTCAAAGTGTATTTAATGAAATTTCACTCATGATAGAAAAGGTTAGGGATATAAGTTTTGCTATTAATGCTTCTGATAATAGACTTAGAAGATGGAAACAACTATGTAAAATAAAAAAAATTTTAAACCCAGATTAATTTCAAAAGATGTTGACCATAGGTGGAATTCTGTCTATGCAATGTTCAATGTAGCAATAGAATATAAAGAAATTATAAATAGTTTTATTACTTTCTATACTTCTAGTTCTAGCTCTAGTAGTATGCATGGAATAACTGAGGATGAATGAGCAGTTATATATAATGTAAGACAAATATTACAAGTTTTTTATGATGCTACTATGCTATTATCTGGTTGTTATTATCCAACTATTATTCAAGCTGCTTTACAAGTTTTTAATATTCAAACTTTTTTTAATAATTATCGTATGGATGCTTATTTTGGAAATATGATTTTTCAAATGGAAAGTAAATTTAATAAGTATTTTAGGCCTATTCCTATTATTTTTGGGTTGGGGGTTCTTATTGATCCATGTTTGAAGGATGTTGGCCTTCGAAATTTATTACATTCTATGTATGGCAACATGATAATAGAAACTGATGATGGTCAAATTATTACTGCTAGTACTTATCATACAACTATTAGAACTTATTTTCAAAGATTATATGATGAGTATGTAGCTAGATATGGTGTAGCTACACATCAGCCTACAAATTTTACTTCTACAAGTTCAATTCGGGGAAAAGTACGAGTTTTGATAGGGACTCAATAATAGCTCAACTAGCTGGTGGATCTGGATCTGCAACATTAAAGGAAGTTTCTGAAATTGATCAATATTTAACTACATCTTTAGCTAAAAATCAAAATAATACTTTCGATATTTTATAATGGTGGAGAGTATATGGAACAGTTTCATATCCTATACTTGCCATCATTTCTCGTGATTTACTAACAGTGTAGGTTTCTACGGTAGCTTCGGAATCCGCTTTCAGCACAGCAGGACGTTTGATCAATGACTAAAGGACATCGCTGGATCCGTCTACCATACAGGCAGTAATGTGCCTATAAGATTGGTATAGATATGAGAAGAGAACTCAAGGTATCGATCAGCTGGCTAGTATTGAATACAAACTTCAAGATATGGGAATAGGAGATAGAGATAAAGAGTAATTAGCTTGTAATTTTTATTTTTTCAGTGAAAATTCATGATAAATTATCTTGGAAAGAGTTACAAATGATAGTGATATAGATAAATAGGTGCCAACCTATTTGGGATGTATTCATCTATTGTGATGTGACAAATTCCAAAATAAATTTATAATTGTTAGTGATTGATTGTTAATAAAGAATTTATGTTTATCATTTTAGTTTCTATGTTTTTTTATAATTGTATTTGTAAATTATATAATTACAAGTGATTAATAATATGATTGATTTGTTATCAAAAATTTGTCTAATTTATTGTTATTTACTAATTACTCTTGAATTTTTTTAATAAAAAAAATTTTAAAAATGAAAAAAACCAGGCCCGGTGCTCGGCCCGCTCGGCCCGGGCCCTAGGCGGTCCACCCGGGTCTGGGTCCGAGTCCCGGTTTTGCCCAGCCAAGACCTGTTTTTTTGCAACAGTCCAGGCCGGGCCGGTCTATTTGAACACCACTAATTGTATGTAGTAATAATAAAATAATAAGTAAAATAAAAATGAAACATTATATCTCCCCATAAAAACACAATTGGCCCTTTATCACCGTCCAACATTGTCTGACAAGGTTTAGCGATTTAAGAGTTAGGTTTGACTCCAAATAAGGGCCTCTTTTGTACTCTGCAAATTGACTCCAAATGAAGGCCCGTGCATTTCGATGAGACTTTAGCTCATTGAATTTTTTGGGTCTTAGGATCGAGAACCCAGCACATGGTAGCATGAGATGAAAACTGCAATTTGACTGAAGTTTTTAAATACTACAGTTAATCATAACTTTAAAGAGAGAGATTAAGGGACTATTTAATTAGTTGATTTTCCAGAAACCGACAGAATAAGAAACTTGACAAAGAAACTATCTACACTGCTTTCAAGAGATGTCCTTGAAAAATAATTTTGAAATGAGTTATGTAGAATTGGAGTCAAATCAACCAAATGAAAGATGTCACTCTCCCTCTTGGTTTCACTAGGTTAGGTTGGGCACGGGCCGGGTCGATTCGCGGGCTGATCCGGCCCACCTTGGCATATGTCATGACCCAGCCGGACTCGGAGCAGATCGAGTCTGACCCGCCCCGTGTTACACGCTGATCACGAGTCGGGCTGGGTCAACCTCCAGACTCGGGATGAGAGAATTTGACCTGGCCCATCATAACTCGACCCACCAACGACCAAACCCGGCCTGGCCCGACCCGACGTGTGCATTTTAATTTTTATTTTTTTAATTCAGGCTATTTTTGGCCTACAAACTGGCCTGCCTGCAGACCAGTTAAAACTGGACAGCAGGCCAA
>JBAKGM010000279.1:18463775-18474277 GCA_037177215.1 Asparagus racemosus | reverse complement strand
ACATACTGGACCATCATTCTAGACGGAATTCCGTCTAGAATGCATAATCTAGAAGGAAATTTCGCAAATGTAGACGGATTTTTCCGTCTAAAATGCCTCTTTTTGCACCAGTGATTTGTGGCGTAACACAACTCCCTCTTCCTATTGGGTAGCAGGTGCATGTGCATAAAGATTCTAAGGTCTTTTGGAGTATTAGTTGAACAATGATATGATATATAGTTTATTTTTCGAGAAGAAAACAATAGAGTTTTCAATAATCCGACATCTAGTAACTCTGGCTTAATGTATCTGCATTACTAACGTCAACTATGGTGTTCTAATATATCAGGAGCTCAGTGACACATAGCAGACAAGTTGCTTCAGCATGCATCATGGCTTATCATATGATTCTACTGTGCAACATCAAGGGAGGAACTAGCGTCAAAGGGAAGATACTGTTTAGGATTTAGGACTAGTGCCTGATCCATAGGTCCAGGGAATCTTGTTTTTTACCTCAGCTCCCTCTATGATCATTCATGTTCTGTTGCAGTAGTGTCTTGTGCAGCCATGGGTACTTTCGCTTGTGGTTCTATGTGTATATTTTTGTGTTGTTTTGTTGAATTTTTATTAGTGAAACACGGGGGTCATCATCCACCGATTGAGTAAAAAGAATATGTATTTTTCTTACTCATATCACAATCAACTGCTTCATGAAATTTAAATCCATTGAGAAATTCACTATTAACATTCCAAAGAATAGTCCCACATCAAACAGTAATGGAGACTTTGATGTGTTTGTATATAAAGTGACACCGGGCAACACAATAAGGGAGCACTAATGCAATATGAATTCAAGCAAATTAACTAATGCAATCAAATCTAGAATTAAACTAAATGTATGCGAGTAAATGTAAAAGCAAATCCTAATAATAAATCACTAAAATGACAATGCAATTTAAAACATGAAATGTCAGACACGCAATAAGATCCAACATCCAGTCTTGCAAAATAATTCTAGAGGAGCTATTCTCAAAGTATTTTGATAGGTTAAAGGATTTCTCATCTAATGTCCTCATCATATCTAGAAAAGTGGGTATTATGCCAAATCATTTATGAAACATTAGATTATTCTTCAAAGACATTCTTAGAATCTATGTGTCAAGTGGATTTTATGAAAAAATACTGACGAAGCCTGTGAATTCTTAGAGAATTTGTTTGAAAAAACCATGCAGTAGGAACACTATGATGAAAGAGTTTCATGAGCTCCCTTAACCAACCCAGTAGTCTTTCCCTAGAGTCAAACATAGTCTCTAAAGCGAATATGACTACAATCCTGCATAGGATAGAAGCCCTAGAAATCAAAGAATGAGCTCCTGCTCAAATCAATCAAGTTTCTGCCCTAGGATGACATAACTGCCCATCTCAAGCCTATGTTTTCAGATCAATCTCATCTCATAGGGAACAATCAACCATTAGAACAGATGAACGCTGCATTTCAATGTCCCAGAAATGATCCCTTTTCTCTAACCTACAATCTAGGTTGAAGAAATCATCTAAATTTTATATGGAATTAGAGAAATTTCTTTCAAAATTAAACTTTCACTCCCACTTTAACCCCACATTTCCTAGAGGAAACATAATTTCATTCAACACACTAAATAATTTTTAGCAATCCAATCTGCCGTACCCAAATCAGTCTCCTCATCACCAACAAGTAAATCATATTCCTCTAAGTTCCGATCATGAGAAAGGATTCAGTGTCTTAGAGAAGGGTTTAGAAGTCATGATCAAAGCTTCTACACAGATCACCAATATGTTAACTCAATCATCCAATACTCTAAATTTCTTTATGTAAACAATCGATCAATTGCTCAAATCTAACTTTCAAGCTATAGCTAGGTTAGAAATCCAACTTGGTCAACTAGCTAGATTATGAATGAAAGATAGAAGAAAAATTTTCAAGTCAAAAACCTGTTACAAACCATAAGTACATTGGATCAAGTTCAAACCACCGAGCTCAAGTGAATGCGGTTGATACCTTGCGATCAGAGAAACATATAGATAATCAAGTTAAAATGCCTCCAAATTAAACTCCTTCTTCCTCTTCTCCTATTTTAAAATGCTGAACCAGAACAAACTCTCTCCTTTTGATGAATCACCCCTTTGGATGACCAGGAAGCTGAAACCAAAACTGAGCTCAATCTAGATAGGTATAAGCTCGCTATTCCCTATTCAGATAAACTCAGATATAGGAAAAACTCTCCTTAGGTGAAGAAAATCCTAGAAACTTTCAAACGGGCCGAAGGCAACATCGATCTCCTAGATGCAATTCAACAAATCCCATCTTATGCTAAATTCTTGAAGGAGTTGTGCACTAAGAACCAAATCACTAATGTTCCAGAAAAAGTCTTTTTAGTTGCTAACTCAGTGACATTCTTTCAAAGCTCATGCCCGTAAAATATAAGGACCCTGGTTGTCCTACTCTTTAATGTGTCATAGGAAATAGCTTCATTGACAAGGCATTTTTAGACATAGAAGCTAGTGTGAATCTTCTTCCCTATTCAGTCCTCAACAGCTAGGGATAGGTGAAATAAAGACAACTAGATGTATTTTTTTTAGTAGTTGATAGATCTGTGAAGATATCCAAGGGAGAGATAGGTGATGTTCTGATTAAGGCAGAGGAATTTATTTTTCCTGTTGATTTCATAGTCTTAGAAATGCAGCCTGTTTTCAATCTTAAAGGTTAAATCCCAGTCATTATAGGAAGTCCGTTTTTAGCAACTTTCAATGCTCTAATCAATTATAAATCTGGTTAAATGAAGCTGTCCTTTAGGAATATGACTATTGATCTCAATATTTTTAATCTAAGAAACTAGCCGACTGATCCATCAGATCAATCCCTAGAAATGAACTACATTTAGGGAATATCGAGTGAATAGTTAAAAGGGGAGTATGAGTCAGATCTTAGCTTTACTGACTTTGAGTTTTGAAGAGATTATTAATGAAGAAATCAGGTTTCTTGATGAAGAACTTGAAATTTTTGGAAAGATTGACTACTTAGTTCATCATGTTTCAATCATGAATCCTAGTTTAGAAGAGATTTTCAGTGCTGAGATTGAGCTATTCAAGGAATAAGAATAATATTCTGATCTTTGGTCCAATTCTAAACTCAACATTCCATTGGTGGAAATGCAAGTCAATGACATCCATGTTGATTTTGATTTGACTGATTACTCCTTACAAACATACCATAAAATATTTGAAACATTACTAAAAACCCTGAAAAGTACAAAATTCAAACATATAATAGTGTTTAACATTTTATACTTTTTTAAAATCCGAGGTAGATTTTTTAGCAATAAGGTATGATGTAGGACTTGAACTTTTCATTTTACAACTTTTATTCGACATCTTTACTCTTTGTCTCATAATTATAAGAATAATAAAAAAAATTTATTCTTCTCTCGTTTGAGAGTTTATTATTCTTTGGAGAAAAAGAGAAAAAAAAAATAAAAAGAAAAAAGAGAAATAAAAACTTTGGCTACATACTCCTCATACTCGTCAGAAAGGTAATTGCAGATTTTTTTAAATTTATCTTTGTTCAAGGTCGATCAAACAAATGTAAGTGCTTCATTTTCTATCTTCTTTACTTTTTGCATTATTTAATTTGCATTGAGAATAATGTAAAGTTTAGGTGTAGGGGCAGAGATTAGTAATTTTTTCTCTTTATTTTATCATTTCTTCTTCTTTTCTTTTCCCTTTATTTCATATTTGCTTTTATTTTCTAAAAAATATTATCACTTGCTAGCTTGATAGAGTTAGTTAGTAATTGATTTACTTAATGAATTTTAAACTTTCTAATTCTTGGGTAGTTTTATACTAAAGTTAGCCTTTTATGATAACTCTAAATAAATTTTTAAGAGATAGTTTTTAAAGTGTTATACCTTTCTACAGCTCTAGCTTAAAACTTTGTTTGATGTACTAAAATTTTTTCATGCTTAACTTAGAGTGAATAACAATTTTGCAAGTCCTCTTAATCTAAATATTTCTCAAGTTATATATATGCATGTACCTATATATTTGTATATATAGTCATCCAAAAAAAAGAATGCGAAAAATAGGCACAAAAAAAATCTTGAACTCTAAGTTGATTCAATCTTACTAAGCCTAAGTTGACCAAGCAACTAAGCAAGTTGACTAAATTTTATGGGTATATTCACTACAAATCTTCATGAGAATATAACTAATCCTCTAGGATAACTTTGGGGTTTAAAGGCTTATTGTATGGACTAAATATAGCCACGATTTGTGCAAAGGTAAGTTAGTATTTTTATTTCTTTCTGTTTCATTTTCTTTCCTTGCTTGGGGACTAGCAAAGTTTAGGGTGGGCATATTTGAGCATTATATTTAATTGCACTTTTATATCCTTATTATCTATTTTATTTGAATAAATATATCTGTGAATAATATTTTTTTATCTTAATTTACAGGAAATGAAGATTTATCGAATAAGAGATTAAAGGAATAAATTTTCCTCATATCTCAAGCCCATATTAAAGCTTAGAAGAAGCCCAAAAGCTGAAAGCCCATGAAGAAATTGAGTTGACAAGTCAAACAGAAGAAAACAAAATGCGTTACGAACTAATCGATTAGCTAATCAATTAGCTAATTGATGAGCTACTCGATTAGATCGTAACAGAAATGTATCACTAGGGATTTTGATTTCTTAGAGCCCAAGCTTGATCCAAGAGCTGTTGTTGATCACTGCAGGCTATAAACAGGGTTGGAGAGTGAGGAGGTCGGAGGTGATATTTTTTTTGAACTTTATTTTAGAGGGAAGAGTTACTCTTAATTGAGAAGGCCTTCTAAATTGTAAATTTTTTGTTTGCAATAATAAAAATTTTTCTCTTTTTCCAAGTTCTTTCTTCTTCTCCTTTGGTGATGAAGATTTGCTTTTCATGGGGCTAACCCCTTGCAGTGCAAGTCTTTATTTTTGTTTTTATTTTCTTGCTTAGTTTTTGCATATTTTAGGTTATTAATTTTAGTTTTCAATTTCATGTTTGGTAGATTAGTTTTATTGATTTGTAGTGTAGATTTATTTTATGCTTTCTATTGTAGATTTATTTTTTTGCTTTTATTTTTTTATAGTGTAGATTTTATTTCTTTCTTTATTTACTTTGTAGTTTAGATTTATTTTATTGTCTTTAATGCTTTCTAGTATAAATTTTGTTTCTTTGTTTTTATTTCATAATATGAGTAGCTAATTCTTGTAGGAAATCTCAGATTAGAGAAAACAAATTTAATTTCTATTTAGTTTTTTAATTACTATCTTTGTGCTTAAAATGGTCATGCTTAGGTTAATTAACTAGAGAACTAATTGGTAGAAAAAGAGTTTGATAGTCAATGCATTCCTTAAGTGGTTTGATAGGTTATGCTAATCCAATTCTAAGATTACTATATAGTTGTTTATTTCTTTTCATGAATGGTGACATTGCTTGGATGTGAATTTGATATGTTATGCTTGTTTTGAGTAACTTGATATTCTATGCTTACAAATTCTAAAGTAATATGAGAATTAAAAGAGAGTAGTTTTTAATTCCGAATTGAAATTAACTAGTGAATCCTAGATTGCTAGTCTTGTCTCCTGATTTCCTCCATCTTTTCAATCGTTTCTTGTTTTGATTCTCCTCTTTCTTTTCTTTTTATTTGCCTTCTCTTTCTCTCATTCTTCCTCTTGTTTTAGCCTTCTATTTTTGTGACAACCCTATACCCAAAACACACATTGCTTTCATTTACCTTCCCATTCTTTGTTACTGTATATTTCAAGAATCCACTTAGATTAGTCTTTCTAATACTCCTTTCCCATGTATCGATATCTATAAATACTATAATTTTTTTGTTGTGCACTTGCAACTTAGCATATTTTTTCCTATTTGATTCAACACACAAATCAACCTCCATTCTCTCTTTTTTACCACAATTCAAGAACCACTCTAGAATCTTTCTTAAATCACATCTTTCTCATGGGATCGACACTTCCATGCTACATACACAAGTTGTGTACTTGCAACGTTTATACTTAGAACACATCAGCATTGAATTCATCGTGTTATGTTTTTTTCTATCCTTGATGAATTTGTTAAGTGTCTTGGCTAATGTAGTGTGAATTATCCCCTACCTCTATGTAACATAAATGAACTAGCAACCTAAGATGAAATCCTACAAATTTTTCGTTTTAAACAACTAACCTACAAACTAGATCTAGCAGGTGGAGGAGGGCTAGCAACATTTAATATGTTTATCCATAGTTTCGGAAAGCATGATTTACTACATACGGGTAAATGAAAATAAATAGGGTTTGCGTCTCTCACATGGCACTCTTCACACTTCATGATTAATTTTTTTTAAATAGGCTGCTAACAAACCTAAGCTCTGATACCAATTTGATGCAAGACAAGACAATAAGGGAGTACTAATGCAATATGTATTCAAGAAAACAAGCTGATGCAATCAAAGCTGGAGTTAAGCTGAATGTATTCAAAGTTAAGCTGAATGTATTCAACTAAATGCAAAAGCAAATCCAAATAATAAGTCACTAAAATGACAATGCAATCTAAAACATGTAATGCTAGACACGCAATAAGATCTAAATTTTCCACAGTAATAAGAAATAATGATAATTTCCTATAGATCTATAGCAATGCAAGATTGATCAATTGCAAGAGTTGTGATTAGAATTCACCCCACGCTTGAGGATATCTCACACAATATATACTTGCGTAGGATCTGAAAACAATTTAATCTCTGCCATTTGCGGAGAAAATCACATAAGATCTCTGATTAACTGATTGTTGCGATGTAGAGTGATTCTATCAAGCACCTACAACATCAAACAACAATCAAATCTAAAAGCGAACACTCAAATGGAAACTATATACCTGTGATTGTTCTGCTCAGGGAGAAATCAGGGACTTTTGCTTGAGTTTGGGCTTGCTAACGACCTAGTCAAGGGCTGGTTGATGTCGTCGTTGTGTCCGAAAGAGATGAAGGAGGAGGCGAGGTCGAGGGTGTTGCTGGTGATCGTGGTTGAGGCATACAAACAGAGAATCGCTTGAGGAAAGGCTTTGGTTGGAAGGCACGTGAAAATGTTTCACGTAAGGAATAACGGCAGAGGACTTTGGTTAGGAATTAAGGTCAGGGTTTATTTTAAATGAATGGTTGGATCTGGTAAAGGGTTTAAAATATGTGGATAGGACTAAAACTATGGTTTAAGGTAAGTGAGACTTACACCCTTGTAACTCACATTCAGTTAAAAGTAACTCACATACTACTCGAATCTCTCACCGAAACTTTTATCACAAAACTTTTCATAAATCAAATTATCGTGTGCCTCTCTCAAGAGAAGTACAGATATTTATAAGAAAGAAAACTAACCTTGGACATATGAAATAATCTCTAAAATGAAAACCTTGTCTAAATTAATCCTAAAACTAAGATCAAATAATCTCTAAAATTGAAATCTTATCCAAACACACTAAAAATCCATCAAACATATTACCTAACTAAAAGATAAAATCTCACCTAAAAGAAATATGCAGCTGATCCTATCAGTAAGTCTAAAGACTCAAGTGTAGCATCGGCTAGCTGATTTTGGTAGTGATTTGAGCCAAACAATATGTTTACACTCTGTGGATACCACGGCTTATATTTCTAGAAAATTAACAACCTGTCAACCTATAAAACGGTCTGTCTTCCATCAAAGAGTATGATAAATAAGATTTTGTTCACAATTTAACAAGTTGACTCAAACCCTGAATTCTAATGACCAAGTCATTTGTAGCTAGAAGGTTTAAAAATATCCACCCAACACAATTCCAATAGAATTCTTTAATATACCAACACCTTTACTAAACTTGAGTATACCCAGCTCCCTTTTAAAAATCTTCGAAATTGAGGAGTTAATGAACTTAGCAAAGCATATATAGGGTGCAGCACCTTATACAACCACAAGGCCAACAAAAATGATACCTTTGCATAATTTCCACAAAGTACTATTTGTGCACGCTTGTGATGTAGCAGTTAAGTATCAGATTTCGCAGCAAATTTAGGGAGAAAATTAGAATAAAAATAAAGAAATTAGAAAGTGAAGATGGGGAAAGTACCATGTTTTATTTTTTCCTTTTCCTTCAGTCGATTGCTTTTGAGGATAAGGCGGACTCGTATAGCTTGGTGAAGCCGTGAAGGGGTTCGCTACCAAGCGATCGAAGATGCTTCACAAAACTGGAAGTTATATTGGATCCTTGCAGAGCTCGCGTGGGGCCCGCATGATGTCGTCAGGAATGACTCTGTGAGCACCCGCGGGTTATTCATCGGGGGCATTTGGGGGATAGCAATTAATGGGGGGTAAATTTGGGAGACCTTATTTTATGTCGTTATTTATTGAATGAGATTGGGATTTTATTTTTTGGTGTTGTTGATATAATGGGATTGAGACTTTATCTTTTAGTGTTATTAGTTATTTGTAACAATTGTGGGATAATTATGTCACTTAGGATTAAATTGTCCCTCCCATGTATAAATTTTTGCATACATGCAACAATGTGAAAATTTTGCCTCCGCTCCACATTGGGATATTGATATCCCACTTAGAGAGCAAATGGGATTGTTTGGGGGAGCTTTCATTTATTTAATAGCTAATATATATTAATGATATTACAGATATATCATATGAAATATAATAGTATAATAATTCAGATTGTTCCATTATAACAACATATCTCACATTGTCTCACTTAAATTGTCTCAGTAGGTTAAAATCAATTAGAACAATTATCCCACTTGGCTTCAAATTGTCTCAACAAATAACTCATCTGAAGAGTGTACTTAGCAACCACTCTAAAATTGGACCAGAACTAGTCTTGACCTTTGATTTAGACTAAATCAATATTGCTTTGGACGGGAGAGAGGAAGTCCAAAACAAAATCAATTAAAGAGGCCAACTTAAGAATTTTTTCTACGTGAGGTCAAAACAGGAGAAATTGCCTACTTGTGTTTTCCCCTCTTCTCCCCCCCAAAATTACAAGTGTCTACTATTACTCAAATGATAACAAATAGGGCTATATGGAGTCACTTCGCAATCGGACGATACTACAGGAGTCCTATGCACAATTAATCCAAATTAATAAATACTTTTCTCATTTTGAGGTCCAAATCCTTAATAATTCTAAATTTGACTCTCACATGTTGATATTCCCAAATCAGGCCTTCAAAATCTTCATATTTGTTCAAATTGAGTATTACTTAAAATAAATTAAAAAATTTGGAGTTGTAAATTAAAAACATGGAGATGTTATTCAAAATTACTTAATAGATTTTTCATTTAATTTTGAAATATGATGATGGGGAGAGTATTACAAATGCAAAGTCTTGTTGGACACCTTCTACCAATATTTTCTTGTGACTACTAGAAGGGATATGATGGGTTCGAGTTTAGCCTGGAGCTTTCAGGCATTAGGATAAACTTTGGGGGACTAAAATGCAAATAATCGTGAATAAATAAAAAAGAAAAAGAAAAGTCCCTCTGGGCCCATTTTACATTTATGGTCCCGCATATCATCTTTCTCATCAGAGCTTAATAGCCACAGAAAAAAAAAAAAAAAAAGAAGATGAAGGGATTACATTCTTCTTCCGGTTTAAACTTTTTAATTCTCTCATGTGACCCCCTTTTTTGTGTTCAGAAACCTCGATATATGACTTTCATGCCCTCTTCAATGTCTCCAACTATTTTGTAGGTAGCAAAATATGAAGCCCGTTCGCTCTCTCTTTCAAAACCCAGCTTCAATTGTTCCAAACTCGACTCCATCTCCATTGATCCCCAGTTTCTCCCTCTCGACCCCAACTTCCAACGTGAGATCATTGCCCATTGCAGGTGATCTCAAGTTGGGCAAGAGGGGGAAGAGAAATCACAGGCTCAGAGCCGCCATCGAGAGCAGCGAAAGCATTGATGAGGATGAGGAACTCTGCCCTGTTGATTGTGTGAGGGAGTTCTACACTGATGAGGAGTTCCTGAAGATCTTGGAGAAGTCAAAGGAGACTAAGTCTCTGGTTGTGGTCGATTTCTACCGGAATTCGTGTGGGAGTTGCAAGTACATAGAGAAGGGGTTTGCGAAGATGTGCCGAGGGGCCGGGGATAGGGATGATTCTGTTGTCTTCCTCAAGCACAATGTGAGTGTGTTTAGTACATTCATTCTGAATTAAGTTGACTATCAATGATAAATTGCTTTTCGGTTGTGTGGTTTCATATAAATATGACATAATTTTTGCTAGTTTGTGCGCAAGAAAACGGGACATAATATTGCACGAACAAGGTGTTTGTTAAAACGGCATAAAGTTCTTCTACAAATATTGCAATTACTGATAGTGTTGGGCACAGAGTTCACGCCCACGCGCCGCGGAAGCGTTATCTCCTGAGAGAAGCTGCTGAGTTATATTCCGTCTCACAAAGGAAACCAGAATAGAAAGTA
>JBAKGM010000279.1:18451626-18463675 GCA_037177215.1 Asparagus racemosus | reverse complement strand
CTTTTCGGTTGTGTGGTTTCATATAAATATGACATAATTTTTGCTAATTTGGTGCACAAGAAAACGGGACATAATATTGCACGAACAAGGTGTTTGTTAAAATGGCATAAAGTTCTTCTACAAATATTGCGATTACTGATAGAATGGCTCATAGTATAGGTGATGACGTAGTCTTCCTCGAGCACAATGTGAGTGTACATTTAGGGGGAATGACATAGGGACTCTGTGTATCATAAGGGATTCCCAACTTTTTGAGAGAAACTGTGAGGCCTAAACCCCCAGGCCCCTGCATTTCATTAAAAAGATAATAATGAAACATTTATAATGATCCCCCTAGGGGAACATATACGAAACCTAATGCATTTAATAACCCAAAGATAAGAACAAATGATGTACTATGTCAAAACATTGCCTAACTAAATGCACATGGCGATGGACCTTCTCGCTTATCGGATTCCTTCTCATCAAATTTCAGTCCGAGCCACACAGGTTGGAGTTCTGAAATGGCGGTAGAGAAAGGACCACCAAACAACAGTTGAATGCTTCATTCTCTAAATGACAATCAACTGATGAAAATTTCACTATTCTATCTTGATTCTATGTTGTAGCTCTTCTTGGTTGCAACAAAGACAAAACAATTTGCACTCTGCCAACATAAATTACCCATGTGTCTTTACCTACAATCTTTATGTCCTATCGCAAGTTCAGACTCAACGGTCTAACCCTCTTTGGTTACATTCAGAACATTCAGAACACGTTAAGGTTTTGATCCTTTCTTAACGGGAAAGGGCTCTATGTCCTTGCAAACAAAACATGTTGATCTCATATTTATCTTGATCCAGTACCTTAACTCTCCTTGGTTGCATCGACAACAAGATAAATTGTGCATCTTTCTCTTTAGTAGGAACCATTTGCCCTTGATTCTGATCACGATTCTCGAGACAATTCTCTATCCCTTTTTATTACTTTGACAACGAGTAACATCTCTTATTCGGTAGGAACTCTATGTCCTGACCAAAAATCATACCGAAATCATACTGATTACCAATCTATCTTGAGTCAATACCCTACCCTCCTTGGGTGCCTCAACAACAAGGTAAATCCTGTATCATTTCCTACGATAAAACCCTGGGAGAAGATAAATGTAGGACTAATTAAGATATTTCAATCATATTAATATATCTTTCTACCAAAAGTCATATTGATTACCACTAATTAAGATATTTCAATCATATTAATATATCTTTCTACCAAAAGTCATATTGATTACCAATCATATCGTGTTTAATTCGTGCCTTTTTGAAGCACCCATGGAGAAGATAAAAGTAAGACTAATTAAAATATTTCATATCATTTCTTGTTTAATTTGAGTCTTTCTTGTTTAATTTGAGTCTTTCTTATAAATCTAATTAAGATATTTCAGTCATATTGGTAGAAATACCGAAATATCTTTATTACTCCTACTTTCTTGATGAGCATTTTTGAGAAAAAAATTGAAGTAGGCTCATATTGGACACAAGAAATGATTGGTAATCAATATGATGGTAAAGATAAAGTTACGACTAGTTAAGATATTTCAATCCCTGTATTGATAGATGTTTCATCCTCCTTCAATTGTCACAAGAATTATCGTCTATTTTAAACTTGTGTCTTTCAATTTGAGCCTTCTTCAATTTTTTTTGGGAAAATGCTCATAAAGTTACAATCCATAAAGATTTGGGACCAACCAAAATACAATATTTCTCATGTTTAATTTCACCATTCTCTATCCAAATGATAACGAAATGGCACTTCATAATACTCATGCGTCAACCCAAAATATGAGATATCACATAGAAGAAAAACAAGTCAGAGAAAGAAAGGATCGGCAACAACCATCAAAATAACTCTACCAAAATGAAATCCCTAACTCTGAGCACAAGTCTAAATATCACAATGCAATCTCTAGACGCTATATCCATCTGTAACACCTATGTTGGAGTTATCTCAATAGTTACAAAGAGTCATAAAGCTTCCTAGGACTCATTAGACAAGATCGGCCCCAGATCTACCTCTCTCAATCATCCTTGAAGTTGGATCTACTCGAATGAGACATCTTTGAGGCAAGAAATGTCTCAAACTAGAAGCATAGATGTCAAATCTTTAGTAGATAGTAGATGATCTCATAAAGGACTGAGGAGAACTCACCCCTGAAAGTTAGCTTGTAAAGAGGGGAACCCCCAAATCCCTTATAAACCCATGTCAAACTACCTCAATAGCCTATGTAGAACTAAATAGAACTTAACATACCACCATGCTTCCAATCTCAGCTCCTACGTGGGCTGGCTGTGCATTAGTCTAGTCCTGGTCGAACACTGCAATCCCAATGTCACCCCTTTGGTTTTGCACTAAACTAGTCCCGGGTGAACTCTAATACCGGTGTCACTACCCGCCACTCGATTGCAATAGGAAGATGAGGTTGTCTTTGATATCACTTTATCAGACGACCGGATCGCAGTCCACCTCCTGCCATGAATGTTAAGGTATAAAGAAGAAGAATTAGAAAGAAAGAGAGAGATAAAGGAAGCCAGAAGAAGAAAGAGAGTTGAACAAGGAGATAAGAAATGTTATCAATTGATCGCTAGAGTATCCAAATGGTTACATTTCTCTGCTACACTCTCGTAGTGAACAAACAAATAAAATAAACTAGCTAACACAACAAATTTAATGATAACTCTCGAACTAATTTGCTACACATGACATGATTCACTCCTAACAATCCTAAGTAATTAGATCAGGTTAGCGAAACTCTTGAGCACTCCGACAATGGAAGGGGAGAAATGGAGCTGTTAATAAGTATTGGTTAGCAAGAAGGGGCAAAGTTGTGTGCAATAGGAGATTGGATAACAAATTGTTGCAGTTGACGATGAGGTTTTCTTCTCAGATCGGGCTGCTTATTGACCAAGTTGGCAACTTGACGATGGAGAAGGAAAAACAGTCGATTGAATTGCTATTGAGATCTCCACCAAATCAAAGGACTGCGCCCTCACTCAATAACGTACTACTATCACCTCCTCCATGTTCGTTACCACTACCAAACCCATCCTCAAAACTTTTGGAAAGATGATGTTGCCATTGTCATTTAGAGGACCTCCTGAGTGTTGACTTGATTTTTCATTTTTTCCTGAGAAGAACGTATATGGGTGGTAATATTAGGTGAAACAACTATTCCGTTTCTACTCCATACATGAGGAGAAACAAGTTCAACATGCCACTCTTTTTCTTGACGAGACCAATCTTCAATGGTTCTGTTGGTTTGAGAATGGGATGGTAGAGTTATGTGTTGAATTGAGTTTGAGCAAGCTCTTCTCACTAGGTTTTTGACCAATATAGTTCCTCGACTACAAAGGAGCCCTCTATAAACTTTAACATATAGGTACCTTATTTAAGTACGAGGCATAGTTTGAGAACTTGTCAAAATTTGCTAAGGGGCTTTCAGTGGACTATTTAATGAGTTGTTACGTTTGTGGCCTTCAAGAGGAGATGCAGTTTGATGTTATGCTCAGAAGTCCCAAAACCATGGAGGCTACTTGTCGAGCAGCTCGTTTGTTTGAGAGCTAGTTGTCCATATCGAATTCGACGTCCTTCAAGCCAACTGAAGCTATTTCGAGCTAGTCCAAGAATCCATCCATGGCTAATGTTGTCTCAATCTTCCATATGACACATCTCACCACAACAAGCAAACGAGCATCGTGATTATGGACTTTGTTACCATTGTGATGAGAAGTATGTATTCGGTCATCGGTGCAAAACCCAAAAATTGGTCATACTTGAGGTTAGTCCCTTCAATGTCGAGGAAAGGGTAAGTCCCGATTGGGGATCCGATAATATGGAGTTAGAGGATGGGACAATCAAGCAACATGCGAGTAATGTTATTCCTTAATTACAAGGTATCAATCTTTTGGTGTCGAGAGCAATGCCTATGCAAGTGGGGAGGATTGTTAGGGTCCTGATCAAATTATTTAGGATCATTAGGAGTGAATGATATCATGTGTGGAAATTAGTTAGAGGGTTATTATTTGATTTGCTGTTAGCTAGTTTGTTTTATTTGTTTGTTAGTTAGAAGAGTATATCGAAGAGATGTAAGCATTTGGATACTCTAGCAAGCAATTGATAACATCTATTATCTCCTTGTTCGTTTCTCCTTCTTTCTCTAGTTTACCTCTCTCTCTCGCTCTCTCTCTAAGTCTTCTTCTTTATCCCTCAAGATTCATGGCAGGATGTGGATGTGGTCCTGGTTGTGGTCAGGTCACCATATCTGACGATCCCAACACTGATCATAGTTGCAGCAAAACAAAAGATGGAAAGGAGGAGAGAGGGAAAAAGTGTCAGGGTGAGAGAGAGAAGCCGAGCATGCTTAATCTGATAATGATCTTCAATTTATGGCTGGATCATTATTTGATCAATCTGATAATTACTGATATGTATTCGATCAGCTAATATATAGTAAATCCTAAATCCTTCTGATCCATATCTGATCTGCTTATAATCGATCAGTTTGACCCAATCCATGTAACTTGTTTATGAAAGAAATTTTTCTTCGAAAAAAGAAACAATTGAGTTAGGGAATCTCAAATTGAAGACTAAGGGAGTTAATAACTCAATTTTCTCCATATTCTTATTAATGACCAATATTGCGCTTGAAATACCAAATCAAATTATATTTTTATCAGTTCAATTAAACTAAAAAACGGATCAGTCAGGTCAATCTGTTTACTTCTAGTAACCAACAATACCAGGTGTGAACCTGCTAACTCCAAGTAGGACGAGTCATATTAGCAGGTTTGTTCAAATTTTCATTCCAAATTATACTGATATATGATTTCAGTGAAGAGAAATATGTCCACATTAATTGATATGGATATGGACCGAATATGAAGAGAAAGATAGGTATGTGTTAGAAATGAGAGAAATGAGTTAATTCCTGTAATCTACCATCAAAATAACTTCATTCGAGACATCTGAATATCCATGTTTGAATTCTTTGATACATATTTTTGCATGCATAATATACTAGATAGATGATAATTATGCGTGTTTTCACTTATATGTGACGGTAAACAAATTAGCTCCCCAAAGATTGCAAACTAATCAAGTTTTAAGCATCTATCCATAAAACGTGTTTAGTATTTACCCATCAATAATTTCTATTTGTGCACCTGCACAAGACAGAGGACAACATATACTCATATACTAGAATCAATCAATTCAAAAACAACATGCGGCTATAGTTTCTGTTATAGTTCTTTGTTTTTGCTTAATTTATTCTCAGTTGTAACTTGAACATCATTATCTTTTTAGAAATATTCACTTTTGTCAAATTAAAAATAATACAATATTTTATTTGGATCATATGGCGCCACGAAAAAATTTACCCCATGAACCTTCTGAATTAGCAACTGACATTCTGGCTAAGAAACCATAAAAGGAGAGGGAAATTGTTGTAAATCATAACGAGGTAATTCTTGGGTGAGATAACCTTCCTTATTGGTTATGCAGTTTAACTCATCCAACCACTGATAGGCCGTCAATATTTTCCTACCTGGAATGATTTTGGATTCAGGGAAAGGTGGTAGTTTTGTTATAGAGATTATAGCAAAGGAGATTGAGCATTCTGAATCTTTTCTTGGATGATATACATTTAAAACATATTTCAATTAAATACAGATATGCCAGATCCAGGATGTTGGGAAATATGGTACCTGTGGAGTGTGGAATTCTTGTCATGATTCCTATGGCTAATGAGAAAGACGAGAGGTGCATGAAGTAATATATAAGCACCTACCTTGATCGTCGCATAATTTATTTTAGCAAATGTGTCAAATAAAATATAAGTTTCAAAGGCTTCTAGATAGTCTCAAGGGAACACAATCTAACAATAGGTTTTCTTGTCAGATAAGGTCACGTCATTATAAAATGAGTTCAAAATATGTTCATGGTGTTTCAGTAACATTTGTTATACGTAGCAGTTCTACTCTAAGTCACAATATAAAAAGATGATGGTCCTTTATAAAACTCTGGAATGATGGTTTTGTATATTTCAGGTAAGAGCACCGGATATGATCAGTTTTTTTGAGGAATAATTGATATTCATTTATTATCAAACTAAAGTCATATTGTTTGAAAGTGTTTTGGGGATGTAATGCGTTGCATGCTAAAGATCTACATATTTAAATAACTTCTCAAAGACATTAACTCTCAGTCTACATGTTTGCAGGTTGATTAACATACATTAAAAGGAAATCAACCCCTAAGAATATTACTAGTATTTTTTTTTTCTAAAGTGTTTAAAGTAACTTGTCTTTGGTTATGGGTTTCTGATTTCAAATTAACTTCATGATTTTACCCTTTTCAGTAATTATTTTCCATGTAACTTATTTCTTTATTAAAGTTAGTTTTATCATGTAACTGTAGGTTATTGATGAATATGATGAGCAGTCTGAAGTGGCAGATCGATTACGCATTAAGGTTTTTACTTGCAAACCTGCTCTTTTTTTCCTTCCATATTTGCCTTAGCGCTGTTTTCACAGAATTCAAATTTTATTGCAGTGATACTTATTATTTTGTTGTCTTGGTTAAACATATGATCAACCTTTGCTTTTGGGCATTTGAATTAGGGTTTTTTCCTAGAAACACGTTAAAAATAGGGTCATTATACAGAAACCACCTTTCATTTTCAATTTATACATAAACCACCTTTAAATTAGATTTTTGTTCCAATCAACCATATCCCGGTCAAATTTTCAATAAAACATCAAAAATAACCTTAAAAAATGCATGTTTATGGCACATGACTTGTATCCTAACACGTCCTAAGCATTAACAAAGTGAGTCTCGTGTATTGAATATGAGTTTTTAAAGGGTATTTTTGGATTTTAGGTGAAACCGACTTTAAGAGTGGTTTATGTATAAATCGAAAATGAGCGGGGATTTCTGTGTGATGCTTCTAGTTATAAGGTGATTTGAAGGAGAAAACCCTTTGAATTATTTCCAAAGGATTGCTGTTCCTCATACACAAAACCCACTAAATCCCAAATATCTCGTGGAAGAAAGATTTAATCTTCAATCTTCAAAAGTCATGTTGGGAATTTGGGATGTTTGTTGCTCATAATCCAATTGACCTGTCCATGGCTCGTATCTTTTTCCGGGGCTTGTTTCTTCTTGAATTTCTTTGATCCACTTGATCAAACGAAGATTCTGGTACCTCTATGATGGCTATTGTTTGAGCTATGGGGAAGATTTGAAGTGGAATTTGTTGTATTGCCGCCTATTGAATCCAACCCATAAGAGAGAAAATAGAAATGATAGACAGGAGATGAGTTTAGGTTTGAGAGATTGAGTTGTGATCATATTGGTTATTGGTGGAGTTTTGACCTGGTTATAAATTTGGGCAAAGCAATTGAGAACAAATAATTTTAACACAGACTTTAAAACCATGAGTACTTATCCAAAAACACATCAATTTTTTGAACTCTCAGCTTTTAAGAAAAGTTAAAATATAAAAAGAATAAATAAATAAAACTTGATAGCGTTAGCTTTCTGACTTCAGTTTGTTGTTGATTCCAAGCTTGTTCATAAATATCTTTGTTTAGCACTTGGACTTACGTGTCCGCACTGCCTTTTCTTAATATTGCAATATAAGCTCAGTCCATTTGGCCCCCAACCGGCTGCTTTCACCAGGATCAGAGTACTTATGGAGAGGTTAGCACCAACAACTTATAGAAAATTTTTTTCTTACCATAATCGTTACTATAGGTTAACGTAAAGGTTATATAACACCACGACTAAGGTTGTGGTGAAGCTTCTTCCAAGTGTGCAAA
This sequence comes from Asparagus racemosus, assembly GCA_037177215.1. Lineage (NCBI taxonomy): Eukaryota > Viridiplantae > Streptophyta > Magnoliopsida > Asparagales > Asparagaceae > Asparagus > Asparagus racemosus. Next base: position 18,455,816 of record JBAKGM010000279.1, on the reverse strand, counting down.
TCTTCCATGGTTTGCCTCCACATATAAAGTTCAATAAAGCAGTTATTACCACCATGAACTTGATGACTGCATTGAGTTTTCTTCATAAAAAAGGAAAAACCCAAAGTTAAGCAAAACAAAAATATTAATAGATGCCAAAAAAAAAAAAAAAAAAAGGAAGGCAAAAATAAAGAGAAGTATAACTAGCCAATGAATGAGAAAACAAAGTACCATTAGCGAAAGAAATGGCATAAGTGTGGTCTACAAGTAGATTCAGTAACATACATCATGGGTCATATGTGAAGTAGCCCTGTATTCATATACCATGTAATGTCACGAAGAAGAAATTCTGTAGCTGAAGATGGGAACTTCACTAAATTCTTCCATCCATTACTATTATCTCAATGCAAGAAGCTTTACTGACTTCCATTTTGATGAATAAAAACTCAAGCAAATACCAGAAAATAAGGAATTTTCAATGAGTATGTAAGAGTATGACTGGTTATCTACTTTTAACTACTTATTTCAGCTTCACAGCTATGGGTTAATATTCTTACTCAATCACGGGAATCAATTAGCAGCACAAATCTCCTAATTAAAGTGTAAATCTTTTTTATATGCTCTCGAGTTTTACTTGGTGCTATATTTACGACCTCTACAGAGGAGTCCTTGGGTCTTCTCTTAGGCTTGCCATATTTATATGTTAAAAATGAAACTAAGCCACCTATCATTGGGAAAAGAATTATTTTTATGGTTAACATTGTAAGACCCTAGAGCGGGGTGGGGGTGAATAGGATAAATAAAAATAAACAACACTTTCCGAGTAAAGCAACATTAGGAACCACAAATACAGAATGTAGATATGAACGAACTCCAGAGTGTTCACAGGAACTAGTTTTGGAAAGATCACTTGAACTTTCAAAGATGATTACAAATGTAATGCTAAATGATGCACAAGAAGAGTAAACCAAGAGTAAAGATATTTAATAAAATATGCAAGGAAATTTCCTTGGAACTGTATGTAGAAAGATCGGTGGAACATATAACACACAGACAATACAAAACCAGATGATAAGCAAATAGAAAGATGCTACAACACAAATGCGCAAGGATTTTAGACGCTTACCTAGCACCCCTACTAGGATTTTCCCAACTCCACTCTCATAGACTTCCTCCAGAAACCAAATTATTACCTACAAACCTCACTTTCCTGTGAACTGAACGTCAACCTCTGTCTATCAGAACGCCTTGAGATGATAGGACCCTCTCTCTAATCCTAGAGAGATAAACACCATTGAAAACAGATAAAATGATTGTCTACACTTCACTCGTGAGAACTAAACAATGATAACCCTATGTGCACTTTAACACACACAATACAGAATGAAATCAAGATGCACTGATGTATAGGCCTAAGCGGTAAACAGCCAGAAATAACTTCTGGCACAAAGATGAAGCAAAACTGTGAGTTCCAGGAATTGCAATCTCAGATTTGCTCAAGGGCATCACACGCTCTGATAGAATGTTTTCTTCTCGCAGAGGAATCTAGCTTAGCTTAGTGAAGTGGATTTGACAGATATTTGTTGGAGGATTTGAAATTGACCGAACGATTAGTTGCTCAAGGAGTAGTTTGTTTTCTTGAAGAACAAAGGTTAAAATGAAAATTTATAGACCTCGAGATCTCATCTAATGGTAGAATTTACTATCGGTGGGAACTCTCTCTCTCACAAGCTGCTCGGATTCTGAGGATCCAAATCACAAATGGAGCAGAGTTGCTATTCTGTTCAGCAAGCTGACAGCTTCCAGAAACCGAAATATGACTTAGCAGCATTTAATGCACGGACATTGGACTCTTCTAGAGGCTTGGAGTCAAACGAGATGGTGCATTGATTCAGGTGGAGAGAAGATGAAGGTTTGCTGAAAAGGGTGGCAGAAAAAATACTTGTAAAAAGATTTTCTCAAACAACATTTCTGACTTACAAAACTGTCAAACTATAGGAAAAACTAAATTTAGCCAAAGGATCTTCCTTCGATATGGAAATTTGAGTAGGGAAAATTAGTAGGCTAAGTTTGATTCCACCGTGCCAGACATTATAGTCCAATTATGCTTAAAGATACCCACATTGGAAATAGCCTAAGACCAGATTTGCTAGCCAACCTTCAGTTTTGAACTTTCAGCTGAACGGTTCACAACTTACGCACAGCCAGAGCCATCACCCGAATCTTGATTCTTCATATCCTGATTTGTAAGTGCTTTAATTTTCTTGAGATTATACAATGATGTGGGAAGTCGATGGTTCATCCAAAACATATAAACCTGAATTGCTATATAATTTAAAAGTGCATTTGTAGTAATTTAGGTCATTAATCAATACGTAGGATTCTCAACTAGTTATAACAGATTTTGCATGTGCACTGAATGTGTTCTTGTTCGGTTACCGTATCTCCAGTCTGTAATGAAGGCTGTTGTACATACTAGAAAAACTCTTAAACCAACACCTTACATTTCCGAGAAATCCATCCTCCTTTTAAATAACATATCAAAGAGGATAAGACAACCTCTAAAATATTTGTACAAACAAATGTGGAAACAATTCATATTGGATTCCGTAAACATAACTGCTCCTGTAATTCACCTGTATAGTTCTTATAATTTTTCGTGTTAAATTTGAAATATGTAGGCCGTACCATTATTCCACTTTTATAGAGATGGAGTCCTCTTGGAAGCATTTCCAACAAGAGACAAAGAGAGGATACTTGCTGCCATTCAAAAATATACTTCAACATCTTAAGCAGGGACATAGCGTCGATCTCTACTGCAGCTTCTATTTTATTATGCACGGGTGTGTATTTGTAGTTATATCGAGATTTTGAAAGGCAAGATTACAGGTCAATATAACTAAGTATTATTTAAAATTTCGAAAGCATCTTGATCGATTGGCATTCAACATTTGCTTTTTTTGGTTTTCTCTGATGTATGTACCTCTGCTGAAGGACTTTCTGAAACTTCAAATATTCAACTGTAAGAAAACCAGTGTGCACTTGTTCAGTTGATGATTTTCCTGTAATAAGAGCCATGCTCATTTGTTACTCTGAGTTGCTGAAGTCTTTTCACTTGCTGCACATTTTATTGTAGAAGTCACCCGAGGTGCCCTCCATACTAGGCAAGAAAAGAGAAGCTTGTCGAGGGAGTTAGGTCCAGTTAGCAAGGAGGATAGAGAAGCTTGTGGGAAACTGACTTCCAGCGCATCCACCAACCACCTTCAGAAATACCAATCTCCATCGATACCGTCAGCTTCCCACAAGCTTCTCTATCCTCCTTGCTAACTGGACCTAACTCCGATAGCACTGCTAGGTCAATCGACCCTACTCCAGACTAGGCAAGAAAAGAATAAAATGGCAAGACATCAAGATTTACGTTGTTCGACCTAAGCTTGCATTCACAAAAAATGACAAGTAAATTTCCATTAGCGAGGAAAACAGTACAAAACATGGAAGAGTTCTTCCCCTTACACCCTCTACAATCTATGGAGTCAAACCATTCTTCTACCCATCCATAATGTGTTTGACAATTCCAGGCATTAGTAGATGCAATTAGTAGAATCATCGGAAGGGAAAAACAATTATAGAATGGAAATGTATAACCCCAAGCGTTATGTCTTGGGTGACTCCTTCGAGCAAATTCCAATACTCCTCTCCTCCTTTTTCTATAAAATGGAGTTTGACACTTCACCTAATTAAATTTTCACTTTGTAGGCAACTTTTAAACTTTATTCAATCCTGAATTCCAAGGTGATTTTCAAGCTGTCCCATTAATTCTTTAGACCATAACATGCTTTCATATTAACCCTGACATATTTGTCTAGAATGTTAGGAAATACTCAAATTAATCAATTCAATAAAGGTAATTGTCACGCCTCCAAAATGCACAGCTTATTTTGAGATGCATGACAATGGCAACACGTACAAAAAGTACACGCTAAGTCTGCGGTGCACTTCTATATTACAAATAAACTTCACTTAAAAGAAATTTTATTGACCAAAAAAATTCTCAGAGCAAGAACTACATAATAACAAGTTCACTCTAATGAGTCGAAAGACTCTTATTACATAAGCATACTAGCATGACTAGTATAACTATAATTTTCAGCATCAAACTCTCTAAAGATTCTTCTCATGTTCCAAAGCTCCGAGGTACAGATAAAGTTATC
>JBAKGM010000279.1:18421541-18446261 GCA_037177215.1 Asparagus racemosus | reverse complement strand
AAGATGATCAATCAACAATGCAAATTTCATATCAACAAAAAATTGTATACAAATACTTAAATAAATAAGATAAAAAATTATAATTTTTAAAATTACCTTGAAATTTGAGGAGGGCAACAAGTAGAGGAGGAACGGCGGCCGACGGGGAGGGTTGTTGAGTGCTGATCAGCCTGATCGGCGGCGATGAGGCGTCGGGATTGCTACGGTGATGACTGACGAGGGTAGGGTATTTAGGGTTTAGTCGTTAACCGTTTAGGGCTAGGGTTTGGTCTGTTTGGAGGTCGGAGAGGTAGGAAAGCCAGAGCTTGGGGAGGAGGGTGTGGGTGTAGTACTGTAGTTGGGCTGGGTTTGGGCGCAGCGGAAGAGGCGGAGGGGTTGTGGCGGAGGGAGGGCCGGAGGGGAGGCGGAGGGAGAGCCGGAGATGAAGGAGGGAATTGGGCTTTTTGGTGGACCGTGGACGGCTGACGCAGAGGGACGGAGAAGAAATTCGGGATTGCATTTTGAGAAGGTGAATGCCAGCGGTTTTGGTGAGGGCTTAGGGTTAGGGAGGGGCCGATTTTTTGGGGGTTCCTGATTTTTGGGGGCCCTAGGCGAAGGCCTCGCCTGCCTGGCTCATGGGCCGGGCCTGTAAACGCAATAACCCATGTACTAACTTTAGTTATGAAACTGGTTCTCTACAGGTAAATAAAAGAAATATGATCACTAGCATGTAAACAGCAATGGTGTAAATACTAAGCCAGAGAAAAAGACGATTGCTGTGACGCAAGCTTCAACAATGGTTCGTCTCCTAGCCATAAAAACCCTAATAAACCAACACCTTAAGTTGCAGTGATGCCTCAAGCCTCTTGCTTGGATTATTGTTGCTTGGAGAAAAATTGGTAACATATAAATTGTAAGATATATAAGGGTGAGGGATGTAGAAGAGATGAAGCTTTTCTATGATTTTCTCTTCTTGAATCCTCTGTTATGTAGCTCCTTGGAGAGAGGGACATTACACAAACTAAGTTCTCTTTTCTTCCATGATTCTCCATAATATCCTGTATTTCTCATATTGACAACTAACAAAAATTTTCCACGTTCCTCGTTTTCCTCTCTTTTACTTTTAATAGAGATGCAAGAGAAAAGTAGGATTTGTTATAACCGTTTTTAAAAATAAATATTAATAACATGTAAAGAGATAATATATGATTAAGAAATTTAACCTTTTCCATTTAAATATAATAAATCCAACACATATAACATCTAGTTAACTTTTATTCATGTTGATTTTGGACACGGTGTTGAATTCTACGTTGGATTAGGAATTTCAAATAAGGGTTGTTTGCAAATACACCCCTTATATCATGGGTATTTGTGAAAATATCCTCCAAATATCAATATTTGCTAAACTACCATTCAAATCATCAGTTTTGGAAAAAAATACCTTCAAAACAGTTAATCAACAACTTTCATAAGCTAATTTATAATCACAATATAAAAATTGTCAATAAAATAGTCATATTTTTAGCACCAAGTTGATAATTTCTGATTTTAATTAGGGGTATATTTTCACAAAGCTTATGATTTGATAGGTATTGTTGCAAATACTAAGATTTGAGGTGCAAATGCCCATGATTTAAGGGGTATATATGCAAATAATCCTTCAAATAAATATGTCCTTATCTTTCTCTTCTACTTGACTCGCCACAAAGAAGTCATTTCGGCTTTTCACCAGTTACAGTGTCTCTGGTTTCATTGACAGTACAAAAAATCTTAAGATAAAACTAAGGTACATAAGAAAGCATGAGGAAGCTAGTATTTGTACCCATTTACAGTGTTTTTAATGTTGTTATCACCGATATGTAGTTTAATATATGGTTTATGAACACGGTCAAGATAATTTTTTACGTGGAAACGCAAACAACTAAGGAAGGAAACAATAAAAAAGAAGCACATTAAGATTTATGCACGTAAAGTCCAGTTACCTTTTGTTCATATGACTTTTGAATCCTACATTGTATAAGGCTCTTCAAATGCGCATACTTCTTTACTTGCTATCAAAGAAGTCATTATGACTTTGTACAGACATGAAATTATAACCCTCGACACCTATTATAACTTCGAACTTTGGTATAATGGACAGATTTTTCGAAAAGATGCCAAAGCAATCTAAGTTCAATTTCCATCAGATATGAATTTGAAGCAGATTTAAATGAATGATATTGTTGCATATGTGTCCATATTTGAGCCCATACAAAAGGATGCTCAACTTACAATGACCTGCTGAAATATGAAATTGTAATCGTCAATACTTAACTTTAGAGTTTTGGTGTAAGAGAAAGTTTCTTTGACGTGTATCACCGCTTACTAATAGAGAATTATGTCCCGATGCCATTTACAATATGAGAAAAAATTTGGACTACCGGAAGTATGCTATCAGTCATACTTGAAATAAATCGTAATTGTTCTATATATAAATATAGTATTGTAATCTAAATAATTTTCCACTGCCAAGCAAGAGATATGCAACTCCTTGTGAAGACGACGAATTGCTTATACAACAGTAAAATTTATTACAGCAATCGAACTTGCTAAGTGTTGACATATCATTAGTTTAGGCAAACTCGTAATTAATGCCTAGATAAAGACATATTCCGTAATTGATATCCGCCTCTTTGGCTTCATCTTCTCCTGCAGTTCCATACAAATCTCAGCTTGGATCGACCTCCGATAATTAGAGGGAAAAAACAAATACGTATCGGATTGTAGATGCCTCGGATCCTCTTTACTGTATACAAAGAGTGGAGAGTCCAATAATTTGATCATATGTACTTATGATTCAGTTGAATATTTAGAATGAATTATAACGTGGTAAATATTCCGCTGATAATTAAGCTGAGAAAATGATCGAAATTCTATTGAAGAATGACCAAGCCTTCCGAAAGGAGACTCACACAGGAGTAATTGTAATTTGGGGAAATAATCTCAGTACATCTATTAAAAATGATATGGAAAGAGATAGGGCTGTCCACAATTGTCCACAGCCTGGGTCTGAGCCTGGGCCCAGGCCAATTCGTCAAAACCCGCACCGGACCTGGCCCAGCCCGGCCTGAAAAATAGCCGGGCCTGATGCCCGGGTCTGGGCCAATTTGACCAGGCTGGCCCTGGCCTCGCCCGGTCAAAATGGTAAAAAAAAAGACCGTTTGACCTGACGGCCCCGGCCCGGTCACAACGGTCATAAAATTGACCATTGTGACTAGGTCGGGTCTGGCCCGGCCTGGTCCAGTCCAGACCGTAATAATGGCCATTTTTGACCTTTTGACCAAAATACCCCTAAAAACGGTTAAAAATGGTCAAATTGTGAGGATATTTTGGCCATTTGGTTAGGGGGTTGCCTCTATAAATAGAGGGGGTTTTCATTTATTTTTCTCATCCAAAAATCATCTACTTCTCTCTAATACTCTCTTATACTCTCCTATACTCTCTAATTCTCCAATCAAATGACATCCTCCTCTGATTATGAAGGGCAAATTCCCACTCATGATACTGAAATGAGTCCTATTCCTGCTACACCTATAGGAGGTATAGCTACCTCTCCTACGGATATTAATCTCGAATCTGGTGGCGATGATGTCGCACCTGGGCCTCCTAAAAGGCTGAGATCTGACATGTGGAATTTTTTCGAAAGGATAGAAGTCATCAAGGATCAACACGGTAAACTTCTCACCCAGAAGGTTAAATGCGTATTGTGTGGCCATACTTTTCAAGCTCATCATAAGAGCGGCACCAACCATCTCAAGCGCCATTTGGAAAAACACAACAGAACTCAAGCGGCAACATCTCAAGGAGACACCCGTCAATCTATGGTCGCCCAATCATCAACCTCCGGTAGCCTCGGAGCTTGGAACTACGATGCAATTAAAGCCATGAAATGCGTCATTAGGTTTATTACTCTTAAAAACCTTCCATTTAAATTAGTAGAAGATGATGAATTTGAGGATATGATTAAAGATGGTTTTATCCCTCTTTTAAAAAATTTTCTCGTCAATCTTGTCAATGTGATATTTTGAAACATTATCATTAGGAACAAATAAAAATAATTTCTTATTTTCAAAACTTAAACTGTTAATTATCTTTAACTTCTGATATTTGGACATCTAGAGCACAAACTGGTTATTTATGTATCACAGCGCATTAGATTGATGATAGTTGGCAAATATTTAAAAGAGTTATTTCTTTTATTTCATTTGAAGATTAACATACTGGTGTTTATATTGTAAATTTAATAATAGATGAACTTTAAAAATTAAAAATTTCTGAAAAAATATTTTCTCTTTCACTAGATAATGCGAGTAATAATAATGTAGCTGTTGATCATATCAAATCATCTTTAATATTGCCAAGTCAGGGTTATATTTTTCGTATTAGATGCATATGTCATATATTAAATTTAATCGTTCAAACTGCATTTAATGAAATTAAACCCATGATAGAAAAGGTTAAGACTATAGCTTATGCTCATAATGCTTCTGAACAAAGACTTAAAAGATGGAAACAATTATGTAAAAGAAAAAATTTGAAACCTAAGTTAATTCTGAAAGATGTTGACCACAGGTGGAATTCCACTTATTCAATGTTAAATGTAACAATAGAGTATAAAGAAATTATAAATGATTTTATTACTTTTTATATTTCTAGTTTTAGCTCTGTTAGTATATATAGAATAACTGATAATGAATGAACAATTATATATAGTGTAAAAGAAATGTTACAATGATTTTCTATAGATAAACCTCTGTTGGAAAATTGTTTGCCTTTAATTTAATTTGATTTATCATAAGGATCACAAGATCACAATATACAAACATAACAATAAAAGCCAACGTCAGATTGATTGACAAAATATTTGATCTCCTAAGAGTTCACTTTGTCAGCACTCGATGTTAAACGACAAAGGAACAAGAGAACAAATAACAAAACAGTTGCATAATGTTAGGACTCTTCCACTTGCTCTTTTTTTTTTATTCCCTAGATTTGTAGCTCCATTTCCCTACTTCTATCACATCTTGACCAAGTAGTACTCCAACTAAGCTCACTTTTACTGTAAACTTAACTCATCATCTTATCCTATCTTAAATGATTCAAAAGATTGAACTTCTACAGAAGGCACATTACAACATATAGAACCTAGAACACATGCCTCATCATATTAAGGCAAATACTGATGTTATACCATAAAAATTACTAAGTATAATAGACAACTAAAAGTGAGACAAGTGTCATGATTTACTGACCAAGTACAACAAATTTGAAAAGACGACCCGGATATAGAGCTCGCTGATCTCTTATTTGACCCGGGCTGAGACGAAAGATGTCTTCAGGTTAGTTTTGCTACCAGGGTTCGAGACCAAAGACGTCTTCTACTCAGGCTCACTAGGTGATATCTCAAACAATGAGACAGTGTATAAGCTTCAACAGTCATATTTCACCGCTCAGTCACCCTCACATTAAATGTTGAGTCAGAGTCGTTATAACTCTTTGGGCCGAAGTAATGACTCCTCGAATCATGACAGCACTTTAGCCGCTCTATCACTATAACATTAAAATTGAAGGTGGCTCATTCAACTGGCTGACGACACGTGTAAAGTGTGGTCTCATTAGCCGATTGCACCAACCCGGTCAAATTAGCAATGTGCCCCCACGAATCCTCTATAAATAGGGGTAACTTCCATTGTTCTCAAGTACGTAATTTGATGCTACATAACATCCTAAAAATAGGTTATGCATATCTACATAGTTAGTGACTAACTTGAGCATCGAATGGAACATCAGAAAACCCAACTACGGCCCTCTAATGGTTTTATTTGTGCAGGAATCTTCTTCCCTTCTATTGATTAGCAATAAAATAAGATCAAAGGACCCTAAAATCCTCTAAACATCCACAAACCAATTTAATCAACTTTTCATCATAAACTGTTTGGCGTCCACTGTGGGGCCTCCTCCTCTTCTTTTGAAGAAATGGCTGATCCTAACCAATTTTCAGTTCCAAACCCTGGAGAAACTTCCCACTCGGACTATGTCACTTAGGCTCAGCTAGATAAATCCGTCCAAAGGATAGCTCAATCTCTCCAATAGTAGTTTGCTTCATTCACGAACGAACTCCTCATCCACATTCTTCCATTTCAACCTAGTCTGCCACTCCTCTCAATGAAGAGCAACATCGGCGATAGGCAATGGGAGCGAGCTAGGGAAGCTACTCCCCAACCACCTCGACATCAAACTCATTTTGCTAACAATCCATGGCAACCTCAACACCGCATAGAGGCGACAAGCGAAAGCTCAAGCCTTAGCACTAAACAGGCCGCGCGGGCAAAGTCACGACGCGTGAGACACACCTACACGACACAAACCCCGGTGACTAGGGCCGAGCCCTTCACAACCAACGTGGCACTGGTTACGATCAGACGTTCAACATAGCTGCAGGCGTCATTAGAGGGAGCACCCTCTTGCTGATTGGATCATGAATGCTCCCTTCTTAAAAGTCAAGATGCCACACATCGACACTCCTCTCTCACAAGTACTGCATTTGATTCAGACTAAGAGGTACCTCACCAATCCTGCCCCTCATATGAAATCAAATTCTCAATTGAAGAATATTCGACAATACTGTCATTATCATCCTGATTATGGTCATGACTTTAATGATTGCAGAATTCTATAAAGAGATATTGAGGACCTCATCCAGAGAGGTCTGTTGAATAAATTCCTTACCTGTTGTGATAGAGAAGAGCTAGCCCCAGAAAGATCAGAGAGGAGGAGATCCAGATCCAAATTGCCTCGTCCAAATCGACAGAACAACTAGCCAAAGGAAGTCGGCAATAAAGACACCATTAACACTATTAGTGGTGGCCCTGTAGCTAGGCGAATAATGAACGATTCTCTGAATAAGTATGCCCGATGAGCATTGGAGGTGAACTCTATGCGAAGAAACCCAAGATAGATCAACCCATCTCTTTAAGCAATGTCGATTTGAAAGGTATGGAGATACCTCATGATGACCGCACATCACCTTTGCACAAAGTCAGTTGATTCTGAGTTCTGAGAATCTTGGAGGACACGGAGAGTTCTACCGACATCCTTTTCATGGACGCATTCAACCAGATGTGGATTAACAAATAAGAGCTACGACATTGCCTAAGTCCCCTCATAGGCTTCTTAGGGCACTTGGTTTGACCTGAAGGTTTCATCAAACTTTCGATGGTAGTTGCCGACTACCCTCGCAAGTCCAAGATTTAGGTTTAGTTCATTGTGATGGACATTAGATTAGCTTATAACGTCATTCTTGGAAGGACTTCCTTGAATAATCTTCAAGCCATCCCTTCTACCTACTACTAGATGATTAAATTTCCCACACTTGAAGGAATTGGCTTAGTAAGGAGCAATTAGTGAGAGGCCAGATCTTGCTATCTGCTCTCGATGAAGAAAAAAGAAACTTTCAAGACTTTGCTAATTGAGAAGTCCCAAGCTTATTCACAGAAAGATGAAGAACGGGAGCAGATTACTCCAGTAGAAGAATGGGAAGAGATTTAGCTCAGCCACGATAATACCAAGAAGGTTAAGATTGGGTCATAGCTAGTTGAACCACAATGGGGAGCGATCATTGAGTTCCTCCTTGCTAATGTGGATGTCTTTGCCATGGGACCCAAAGATATGCCAGGGATTGCCCAAAAGTAATAAATCACTCAATCGACACAACAAGATGGTCCAAAAGAAGAAGAGACACCTTGGACCCGAGTGACAGCAAGTGACCGCTGAAGAAGTTGACCAACTACTGATAGCCAATTTCATCTGGGAAGTCCAATATCCAGAGTGGCTGTCCAACATGATACTAGTCAAGAAGTCCAGTGGAAAATGGAGAATATGTGTGAACTTCACTGACTTGAACAAGGCTTTCCTCCAGAACAACTACCCTCTTACTCGGATCGATTAGCTGGTCGATAAGAGTGTAGGCTATGAAATACTCAGCTTCATGGATGCATTCTTAATGTATGACCAGATCAAGATGGTGTATTTTATGAGGAGAAGAACTCTTGCGTCACAGACGAGGGTACCTTTTGCTACAAGGTAATGTCCTTCGGCCTTAAGAATGCTGGAACAACCTATCAAAAGTTGGTGAACAAGATCATCAAGAATCAAACCAGCCGCAATGTAGAGACATATATGGATGATATCCTAGTGAAGTCCAAATAGACTACCTACCACGTCGCAGATCTCAAAGAGACTTTCGCCACTCTCCACCAAAACCAGATGAAGCTTAACCCTGCCAACTGCTCTTTTGGGGTTCAATGAGGCAAATTCCTCAGTTTCACGATAACTCAATGAGGAATTGAAGTCAATCCTAAGAACATAGCTGCCATTGAAGGGATGTATGAACCTTGTACAATGAGGGCCATCCAAAAGTTGAACATAAAGAATAGCGGCTTTAAGCTATTTTCTCTCCAAATTGGCCAAAACAAGACATCCCTTCCTTTAAAATCTTAAGAAGGGACAAAGGATTCAGAGACAACATCGAGTGGATGGTAGAATGTAGTAGTGTCTTCATAGAGCTTAAAAGATATCTGACCTCTAGGCCCCTATTAAATAGACCCATAGAGGGGGAACCACTCTACCTCTATTTGGCCCTCTCCTAAAAAGGTGTAAGCTTGGTTCTGGTCTGTGAAGAAGAGAAAATCTAGAAGTTAGTGTATTATGTTTGCCGCATCTTGAAAGTGGTTGAACTTACCCACATTCTCATTGAGAGAGTTATTTATCACAGCCAAAAGGCTCCATTCGTACTTTCAAGCTTATACAATGATAGTACGAACCAATCTACCCTTGAAGAAAGTACTCAACAGTCCTACCACTTCGAGGCGAATGATCAACTAGTTAATTAAACTCAATGAGTATGACATCCAGTGAGTCTAGAACAGCCATAAAAGCACAGGTCTTGGCTGACTTCCTCATTGAGTCATCCAACCCAAAAGGTAGCCCACCAGCTCCAGAACTGGTTCCTCCTCATGGTGCTCCACAAATCCTAAAGCCGATCAAGAAAATTCCATCTAGGAAGAATAGTACTACTAAGTAAGAATTTTCATTATGGTGGTTGTTGAAAGTAGGCAGATCATCAGGAGACACTATAGCAGAGCTAGAGTAGTTTTGCGGAGCCTGGAGGGGGACATCCCTGAATACTCCATCACCTTTGGTTTTCTAGCTTTCAATAATGAGGCCGAGTATGAAGCTCTCTTAGCTAGACTTAGAGCTACCTTAGCAGTCAAGGCATAATTAGTTTTCACTATTATTGACTCTTAGCTCATTGTTTACCAAGTACGAGGGGATTATGATGCAAAAGACCCTAGGATGGCAAACTACCTAGGAAAGCCGAGGAGTTGCTCGGTTGACTGAAAGAGTTTCAGATTGCGCAAGTCTCTGGAACCCACAATGCTCATATGGATACCTTGTCCAAACTAGGCTCCTCAAGCTCAGGAGCTAGTCAGGGGCTAGTATTCACAGACTTCCTCTAATGACCTAGCATTGCTTAAGCCAAATAAGACTCAATCATATAGATAGAGCCTCCATCTAAGCCTTGTTGGGTAGATCCACTCATCCAATATCTAACGAAGGGTACTCTGGACGAGAATGAGTAGAAGCCAAAAGCTTGTAGAGGATGCCCTAAAGTATATCATGATTGAAAATCAACTCTACCACTTCTCTTACACAAGTAGTAGCGTGAGTCGCTACCTTTTGTGCCTTCAACTCAAATAAGTAGAATCATGAGAGCGATCCAGTAGGGGATGTGTGGGAATCATATAGGGGACAAAATCCTAGCACAAAAAGTTATCAGGCAAGGTTACTACTGATCAACAATTTTGGCTAAATTGAAGAAGCTCACAACCCAGTGTAAGGCCTACCAACTCTTCTCCAACATCTGTCGGGTTCCAGTAACCGAGCTCACTCCTCTCATCAACCCAATCCTATTTACCTAGTAGTGGTTAGATTTGTTGGAGCCTCTTCCTATAGCAACCAGTCAATGAAAATTCCTAATTGTCACCATAACTTCACAAAGTGGATAGAAGCCAAGCCATTAGAAAAGACTAGCATGAGCAATATCTGCAACTTTTTGTGAAAATCAGACACCAACAGGTTTAGGGTGCTGGTAGAATCCAAAACAGATAATGGTACTTAATTTGATAGTAAAGGATTTAACAATTTCTATGAAGAGTGAAAGATCTAACTCAAGTTTGCCTCGGTGGCCCATCGCAAGAGCAATGGTCTGATAGAAGTAGCAAATAAATGCATACTACAAGCCCTAAGGAAGAAAGTGGACGAAGCCGTAGAGCCTAGGTCAAAGAGCTCCCTGGTATCTTGTGGGCATACAGAATGATCCACAAAACTTCTACAGAGAGATTCCATTCAGGTTAACAAATAGAGCGAAAGTAGTCATCCCAATAGAAGTTGGTATGCCCACTCTGTGGCTATAATTCTTCGATGAAGAAGCCAACGGATACGGTTGGTGAAGCAAACTCATCCTCATTGACGAAGTAAAAGAGCAAGCACTTTGATCATAAGTCATCAACCAATACGCATCACCTGACACCACTACAGCTGAGTTAGACTCTAGAGATTCAAAATTGTAGACTTGGTCCTTAGAAAAGCCACCTTCAATAAAGACACTTGTCGTGGCATGATTGTCGCTAACTAGGAAGGGCCTTACACTATTATCAAAGAGGCTCACCTAGGGACATACTAGTTATAGAGCAAAGGTGGGAGGTTTTTGAAGCATCCTTGAAATGTAAAACATGTTAAAAAAATACTTCAAATAAATGTAATTGTAAGACCCCCTATCAATGAACAATACTTTGCTTTTTTGCTAATTTGTGTGTAGCTCTTGCGACCCAGTCACCGCTGACTCCTCCAGGACACTCAAAGACCTTGGTATCATCCTCACAAGTAAAACCAATGCATATACCAAAGCCCTTGGTTTCTTTTCAGAGTAAAACTAAGGCACGAAGGCAGTTCTTGTGACTTGATCACCACCAACTCATCCAAGACGCTCAAAGACCTTGGTGTGGTTCTCACGAGTAAAACCAAGGCACTTACCATAGCTCTTGGTGTCTTTTCAGAGTAAAACCAAGGCGCGAAGGCAGTTCTTGCGACTTAGCTACCACCAACTCTTCCAAGACACTCAAAGACCTTGGTATCATTCTCATGAGTAAAACCACAACATGTACCAAAGCTCTAGGTATCTTTTTAGAGTAAAACTAAGGCATGAAGGTAGCTCTTGTGACTTAGTCACTGTCAATTCATCCAAGAAACTCAAAGACCTTAGTATCATTCCCACGAGTAAAACTAAGACATGTACCAAAGACCTTGGTGTCTTTTTAGAGTAAAACCATGACATGAAAGCAGCTCTTGAGACTTGATCATCACTGACTTGTCAAAGACACTCAAAGAACTTAGTATCGTTCTCATGAATAAAACCAAGACACAGGCCAAAGCCCTTACTATCTTTTTAGAGTAAAACCAAGGCACGAAGGCTGCTTTTGCGACTCGCTCACCGTCGAATTTTTCAAGACACTCAAAAACCTTGGTATCGTTCTCACAAGTAAACCCAAGCTACGTACCAAAGCCCTTTGTGTCCTTTCAGAGTAAAACCAAGGCATGAAGGTAGCTTTTGTGACTCGGTCACCACTGATTCATCCAAGGCACTCAAAGGCCTTAGTTTTATTCTCCGAGTAAAATCAAGGCACATACCAAAGCCATTGATGTCTTGTCAGAGTAAAACTAATGCACGAAGGAAGCCTTTGTGACTCGGTCATCACCGACTAGTCCAAGGCACTAAAGACCTCAATATCCTTTCAGAGTAAAATCAAGGCATGAAGGAAGCCTCTGCGACTTGATCTTTACTGACTTGTCCAAGCACAAAGGACCTTGGTGTCATTTTAGAGTAAAACCAAGGCATGAAGTGAGCCCTTACGACTAGGTCATCGCTAACTCAATTAAAACTGATACTTAACATTTTAGAAGCAAGCATCTCAGAACAGAGTGTAAAAAATTTGAGTCAACAAAACTAAGTCTTGTAATTTATCACCAAGAATACTACAGGACTTTACATGACTCGACGAATACAAACAAAAGAGAAGAAAAAATTTACAAACTCTTCAGGCAGTAGAACCCAAGGAAATAGCTAAAGCAAAACCTAGAGTAGGGATGGTGGGTCGAACTTGAGCCAGGAGCAGTAGGAGGAGATCTTGGCTGGTCAGACAAGGAGGACGAACTGGCTTCATCACCAGAGCCTTCGCCCATAAATTCACCAGATCTTCCATCTGCCTTCTTATCCTCCTCCAATATTTCTAACCCACCTTGCACTTGAGTGTCTTGAGAACGTTGAGGCAATCATTCTCCCGGGAGGGATACCTGAATCTGTTGGGCTTCACTAAGAGCTCTAGAGGGATTGCGTCATCAAATAATCAAACCCCACTTTATAAGTGAGGGCAACATCAACTTTACTAAAAGCACCATTACTGTACTTCTCAATTTTCTCAGTCTCAAAATCACTCGACTCTAGAAAATAGAAAAGCCACTCAATTTTCCAACTTCTGGCCCGGGGTAAGGAGACAGCTGCTTTGCTGTTCAGCCGCTCAAACCACTCAACTAGCTTCTTATGGAGAGTCTCTTGATGAGCCACCTCCTCCTTCAGCCTAGCCCTCAGCTCCTCTGAGTTGAGGTGAGGTACTAGGGCCGTCTCAAAGGCATTCTCCTTCTCCCTCTTCTTGGCTTCGACTTCTGACTAGAGGTATATGATTTCTCCTCAGCGAGGTCCAAATCATGATGGGAATGGTCGAGATCCTCTTTGAAGCCCTTTATCTCCTCTCGGGCTTCAGCAAGATGAGCCACTCGTTGTCGAGAGCCTTCAATAGTATCCTTGAGGTCCTCATCCGTACGGATCAACTCCTACTCTGCCGTAGTCTGATTCCTCTTAAGCTAGTTAAGCTTACTCCTCTTCAAAATAGCCAGTAGCTTGGCCACCTCCTAAGCATCAATATGCATCTTCAGCTCACCACGAAGCTTGTCGAAGAGGTTCTAAGACTTTTTGAGTCGATGGAACAACTCAAACTCTATCAAAGCCCCCAAGTGTGATAACTCAAGAGACCTTGATGGAGGATAGCATCAGGGGCACTGCTCAGAAGTGTCACATCATCCGAGAGAAGGAACTGCTCAATGGCCTTAGCTTCGTCAGGCCTGAATTCTAGTGCAAACCCCTAGAGTCTTTCTAGTGCTTGGGGACAAAAATGTGCTACTTCGGCAGCTCCCTCTCATAACAAGGATGAATCTTTGTTGGTGCCATCAAAATTGCCCTGATCTTCTCCTAAGAATGAGGGGAAGCTCATCGATGTGATAGGTGAAGGTCCACTCATGTCGACCCTCCTGTACAGTAGCCTGAAGACTGACCCCTCCTCGGTGACCAACTCCTCCTCTCTAACAACCAGTGCCTTAGTGATTGGCTCTTTTTCGAGTTTCCTAGAAGGCCCAGGAGCCCCCCAACTAGACTTGTGCTTTAGCACCGACCTTCTCCCTGGTTGTGACGTCAATTCCTACTAGCTCCAAGACAGGAAGATCTCCTTGAGCCACCTCTCGCATAGTAGTAAGCTATGAAGACTTGCCACCCAAATTAATGATATCGGGTGGGTGAACTGGGAGTGCCTATAGGGCCAGAGCCTTGCTGGTCTACCTGGATGCGGCCTCAATCTGTCCAGGTGTAGCTTCAGCTGCTTCATCTCCAAGTGTAAAGAGCTCCGGCATACCACCCTCAGCTCGGTTATAGCCCCTAGATACAGTCTTCTTTCTCTTCTTCTTAGAGCTCTTAACCTAGGCAGTAGATTTAGCAGTATCCAAATCGAGTTTGGCTATAATCTCAACCAGGGTTTGTTAGTGTATAGCTTGGAGCTCTCTTGCCTCCAACTCGGCATGTGGATGCTTTCGAGGTATAGCGGAAGAGCCGATATGGTGGCCCTCTCCCAGCCGCTCTTCACTTGCTAAGAACATAGCTTGACCCTAATCCACTTTAGTAGAGGGTATAAGGGATATATCGATAGCTCAAAGCATGTCATCGTCAAATAGGTTCTCCCAATGTCAGGACCCTTTTATATGCTCAGGTCTTCCCCAAGCCCGACTTCTCCACATCCGAGAGCTATAGTACCCTCAGACATTCCTTCTTAATCTCTAACCATGTAGGATAGGCCAAAATTAGGTCCGCACCATGGATGAAGTAAAACTTCTCCTTCTGCCTCTAATTCATCTCAGGAATGTTAGACACCAGTCTGTAGCCACCAACTACCTACAGATAAAACTTGCCCTCATTCGTACTAGCCCAGGCACAAAACAGATGGTCTAAGATGCCTAACATTGACTCAACATTCACTTGATGACAAATCACAAGAAAGGCAACTAAAAAGTTGATGGAGTTTTGCTTCGACTGTGCTAGCGAGATCTCCAGAGCCCTAAAAACTTGCTGAAGAAATGGATATAGTGGTAGGAAAAGTCCGTAATCAAGATGGTGCTAGTATATCGGTACCAAATCACTGCTATGATGATCAACAGAATGTTCCATTGCTAGAGATGATAGTGTAACGGGGCTGGGAACATCATAGTGTTGCGCATACTTCTCTAAATAGCCTAGCAGCACTATCGACTTGTACTTTGGTAGCAGAGCAATTCTGGCCTCATTTCGAATGGCGGTAGGCTAAGTGGTGGAAGCCATCAGAATGATTGAAGAGGATGATCAGAGGACAGCATAAAATTTTAAAGAAGAAATTGGAAACTCTTGCCAGCAATGCACAAAGTTTCTAGCGTTTGGAAAGTGATAAAGCATTAGGGGGGGCTGGTTTATGTAGGCAGGAGCGGCTAACATGTGGCGTGATCCGAGTAGTTGACATGACACACGGGAACCACTGACAGGTTTTAAAGATCGAAGTGACGTCTCATCAACTAAAGCTCCACTCCATCAAAACAACCGCTCGATCTCTTCTAAGGTTAGAAACATCAAATCACAACTATCATCTAATAAAGGGGTTTCATATCCCTGAGATGACAAAGAGGCGAGATGGTTCAATTTCTCTCGAACTCAGCTCCCCAAGTCCAAGTGAAAGGGGCCAGTATTATATCTTAAAATTACTAAGTATAATAGACACCCAAAAGTTAGACACATGTCATCATTAACTGACCTTGTCCCACAAATCTAAAACCATGCCTTAGATATAGACCTTGATGATCTCTTATTTAACCTGGGTTCGAGACAAAAGACTTCTTCAGGCTAGTTTTTCCACCCGGGTCGGAGACAAAAGGCATTTTCTACTCAGGCTCGCTAGGGGATGTCCCGAATGACGAGAATGTGTATCAACTTTGTTATGACAAATCCCCAGGATAAACTAATATCAATCACACGAAAGAACGAAAAATATCAAGAACAGATGAACACAAAGATGTATGTGGTTTGGCTTGTAGCCTATGTTCACGGGCGAAGGAGGAGAATAGCTTTGCTAATTTGTGAGGAATACAAAGTGGAATCTCTCAATCACTCAATCCTAAGTAACACCCTAAAAGCCTAATACAATTCTCTCAAATAAAAGAACAAAAAGAGACAAATATCAAATAGGCTTCATAAAAGAACTCTCTCTTCTTGATTGGCGCTTTGTAGATTGCTAATTAGGTTGAAAGACTGTATATATATAGCCTTGAAGACCCCAACTCCTTGTTGTACACGGAATAGGAGTTCTAATGGGAATAGAAGTCCACATGTCCTAAAGCCCAACAAGAGTCCGAGTAGAAATAAACCTACAATATGATTGGTTGTGTAAATTCTAATGTAAGTAGGAGTTTGATATCCAAAACAATTAGAATTATAAATCAGGTCTAATAAGAGCCCATGACCAATGGGGCCTATGACCCATCAATCAATTAATCACCAACTCATACTCTTAATCAAAACAAACCAAGCTAAAAAGAAACTCTCAAAGCAATATGGATTTTAGTATTTGAGGCAACGTATAACAAATCTCAACCTTGAGTCAAATCCGATAAAAAAATTCCTCACTCCAAAAATTAGCTAACTTCTCCTTCTCTAATAGCGTTGCAGGGCATCTAAGTGCAGCACATATCGATCAAGTCCAAGCCCAGCTTGAAATTGTCAATTGAAAGAGGCCTCCTCAACAAATCGATTGAATTATCCGCACGACTACTGTAACTCTTAGTGAAGTCATCACCTGAAGTAGCTCCTGAATAGCTGAAGGGCACAAAATTGTCAACCGACAATGCATAAGCTACTGTGTCTTCATATCTTCGTGGTGGTCGAATATTTCATCTAGACCGATCTCTAGCAATAGTGTATTCCCGCTCTTTCTGTAGCTGCTGAGGTGCTTCATCTACTTGAACAGGATCTGGCTGTTGAACTCCTGTAGTCTTATCCTGCTAAAGAGCTACATCACGAATTTCTAACTCCACCTTATGTTCTGTAGTACGTGCCTTATCATCAACTAAAACTAGTGACTCTTTTTGGTGGAACATAGCAGACTCATTAAAAGTGACATCACGGCTGATAATAATCTTAGGAGACTTCAAATCAGGACACCACAACCTAAAACCCTTAACACTCGATGCATAACCTAGGAATATGCACTTTTTTGCTCGAGGCTTAAGTTTCCCTTGTCTGACATGTGCATATGCAGGGCAACCAAATATTCTAATATTAGAATAATCCACATGCTTACTGGATCAAACCTCCTCTAGAATTTTACAACCAATAGTAGTAGATGGTGATCGATTCACTAAGTAACAAGCTGTATTCACCGCTTCTGCCCAGTATTCCTTACCTAAACTTGCATTGAACAACATACAACGAGCTTTCTCCAAAAGCATTCTATTCATACGTTCTACTACTCTATTATGTTGCGGTGTGTGAGGGACTGTACGATGTCCAACGATTCCCTTCTTCTTGCAGAACTCAGTAAATTCTCCTCCACAAAGCTCAAGTCCATTTTTAGTTCTAAGCCTCTTAGTCAGCCCCCTAGTCCGCTTCTCAATTAAAGACTTCCACTGCTTGAAAGTCACAAACATCTCATTTTATGTCTCAAAAAGTAGACCCAAACCTTCCTGGAGAAGTCATCAATGAAAGTCAACAAATGTCTCAAACTATCACCCTTCGAGGCAATTTGAGATGGCACTTAAAGATCTGAAAGAGTGTAATCCAAAGTACCTTTAGTTTGATGCACTGTCATACTGAAGCTGACTCTTTTCTGCTTCATAAAGATGCAATGCTCACAGAATCCCAATTTTCCTATACTTTGTCTACATGAAAGACCCTGCTTACTCAACTCGGCCAATCAGCGCTCACTCATATGACCTAGTCTCATATGCCATAATCTGGTAGTATGAGCTCCTGATATCCATGATGCAACTGTAGCTGAACTGGTAACGGTAGAACCCTACAAAACATACAAGCTGTCAATCTTCTTTCCTTTCATAACCACAAGTGAGCCTTTTGTAACCTTAAGAACTCCACCTTAATACTTTCAAGAGTGCTTAAAGAGATGAGATTCTATTTTAAACCAGGAACATGCCTAACATTAGTCAAAGTCCTGATGACTCCATCATGCATCTTAATCTAACTTGTGCCTCTCCTAATAATCCTACATTGTAGGCATCAAAAATTGCCGATGAACCCCAAGTACAGTTTAATCATGAGAAGATTGAAGAACGACGTCATCAAAACTTAAGGAAATCAACCATAGGGGTAAAACTGACGTATGCACGTGCAAGACACTTATTGTGTCTGGGCCATTGCCGAGACACTTGTTGTGTCTGAAACATTTCCACGTGTTTTATTGCTATTTATGGGGCCCATTTGACCTTTTTAACACGTGGGGACATTTATCTACATTAATGGGCAGTTACATCCTGAAAAAACGCCCACTAAACACATAAATGGGGCATTAAACATGCGTTAAAAGGGGGAAGAGCAGTTACAATAGCCAAGAGACTTAACCCCTTTGGCCGAGACAGTTTTGGGTTCAGGCACAAAAAGTGTCTCACCCACTATGCAATTCTGACAGGTCATAACTTGTATTCTTTTCAGCGGGTACACCTCCTAAATGCTATAAATAGCTCCCTTCACCCATTGGAGAAGGGGATTGGAGAATTTTGGAGAGAACTAGAGATTTTAGAAAACGAGTAGAGAAAGAGTTCAAGAATATTTTACTGGAAGATTCTTCGAGTTTAAGCTTCACCTTAAATCTTGGGAAGAGTAGATATCTTACTTAGCTAAAATATTTACTTAAGTTCTTATTTCCTTAATGAAACATAAACTCAACCCCATCAATTCAACAATCGTTGCTCGGTGGTCCATGGACGATGCGTCCCTGGCACAGGCAAAGAACTCACGCAAGCAGGAGCTTACTACGTAGTGACTTATGTACTTGTTTTGTGAGAGATTGAGATCATTTTCTTTGTAATAGAGAGAGTTACCTGTATAATCTTTCATTTATTTTCATTTTGAAATGTTTTGAAACGGAAACTACAAAGAAGCACCTTATTCTCGGCAGAAACACTTTGGCGACCATAGTGGGAGCTAATAGTCTCAACATTGAGGCTATTGTGTCGCAACTAAAGAATGATCTAGCTGAACTCATGGTCGATGGACTAGATTACGTCTTCGATCAAGCCAAATTTGAAGAGTACCTCTCCTCCTCTTCATCAAAATCCTCCTCATCTCGCAAGCATCGAAGCGTTTCATCTCCAAGGAGGGAAGTCCGACTTGTCACAAAAAGTGATGAATCTCACCCAATTGTGACTGAGGTTTCACCTCGCAACAGTACCTTGACAAATTGTAAAGCTGGAAGCTTTGCTCATGGTGCTCTATTCTGAAGAAAGAGTCATCGTACAAGATCTCTACAACTCTGACGGAGAGGGCTCCTCAGAGGCAACGTTAGAAGATGGCCTGCCAATTTGCGAAGGCCATGGAGTTGATGGACGGAGTTCATACGAACTCACATAATCAGAGGCGTCAAGAAACTACTGCGTCTCAATCCCAACTTTCAGCACTCCCATCAATGAGGACTGGATTCCCGTCAAGAGGACCCTCTTGATGAGGAAGGAGTGCACCCAAAAGCATCGTGCACGTGCTGCTCGTGGGTGTGCTGTTATACGCAAGGCGCAAGAGTTGTAATCAACCAAGGGATCAATTTAAAGATGCAAAGTTTAGATCCCAAAATCTGCACAGAATACAGGACAGAATCTGGCCTAAGGCTCTGCCTTTGGCCAAGACACTTCCAACTGTCTCGGCCAAAGAGCCTTTGCCTGAGACAGTTCAAAGTGTCTCGGCCAAAGAAATTTCAGTCGAGACACTTCCAACTATCCAGGCTAAGGAGTTCTCCTCAGTTTTGTCCATCCACTTCTCCTGCTGTTGTATCAATGACAAAGCCTGAGAATCCGTCCAAACTCACAACTTCGGTGCTTAATTGCCTCGGTCCACAGCCCAGAAACCAAGGCAAAGCACTAGTGAAGGAACGCTTGGGTCATGTAGTCCATACACGAGAGCAGACTGGGGGTCATGCCCAGAATCAAACTGGTGTTCAAAAGTGTCTCGAACAAGCTGAGACATCTCAAGCCTTGAGAATTCCTATCGCATCTTGTTGAGCATCCCTCAGGGGGTCGGCGAGTCTGCTGAAGGGAAAACTTTTAAGCGTGTAATTCGCAAAGTCACAAGAGATGACCATACAATTTTGGTTTATGCAAGGACGACTTTAGTTGACAAATGACCAAAAGTGCCTCCTGGGGAGTGTGCTAGGTCGAATGGTCAACACCCTCAAAAGAAGGAGTGTTTTCCAATTAAAGATAACGTTACACTTGGGAGTGGAAGTCTAATACATGACGACTCACAATAGCAAGCAATATGGCACCCTGGTCGACCGCATCATCAAGCCAGGGGTGGCAACACATGGCGCCCTAGTCGACCGCATCATCAGATTGGTGGTGGAAACATACAAAAAAGGACAGTTGATGAAATAGATTGTTCTTCCTCGTATGCACGACTGATCAAGACATTACTATTGGGATGTGATTGCTCTGAAATGAAAGTACGTCCACAAAGAGCTTCGGTGTTTGAAAGGCTTTCTCTATCAACAGCGGAAGAGTCGAAGCCAAGGCCAAGATGCTTCAGAAGAAGAAAATATGCTATCCAACGAGACGAATTCCCTGAAGTTACTATTAACATGGTAAAAAAAGGGAAATGAGAGGCTACAATAGACACAGATCCTACCTTCACTACTGAAGGAAAAGTCAGTGCCTAAATTTCCCAGAGAATGTCTCGATTACAACTCAAGGCTACAAGATGCAAAGATTATAGAAGAATGCATGAAGGAGATACATCTGAATATGAGGTCTCCGATACTTATTCAGCAATGGCATCCGATGACACGATGTCGAGTGTAGGTCATGCTAGTGAAGCTTATACTATCACTCCAAAAACACTAGCCTAAATGTTGCAAGAAGCCTTAGCTAAACAGAGAGAAGAGCTTAGGGCCGAAATGAAAACAGAAATGGAGTTAGCCATGTAGCAGATGAGGGAGTTGCAAAGCCAGAAAGCTACACAACCTGAGTCTAGTCAACGCGGCGGACCTAGTCACCATGTTGCTCACGATATTGAAGATAGCAATACAGAAGGGGATGAAACCATTATTGCCGACCTGCCTCCGAAGAACACTACATCAGGCACTCAAAGTGGAGATGGCCCAACCCATCCTACTGAGAGTAATCTGAAGTGAGGTGAGGGTGAAAGCGCAAAAATGAAAGCACTTGAAGGCAAGATTAATGCTCTGATATCCACTCAAGAAATCAAGAAGGCCGACATTCCGTGTCCATACCTGAGAGAGTGGGACTCAATTCCGTACCCATCAAAGTTCAACTTGATTAACTTTACACCATTTGATGGAAAGGCTCACCCACACAACACTTAATCTACTTCAAATCTCGTCTGGGTGTGATCTTGGGAAATGAGCTTTTGATGGTCAGTCATTCGTAGGTACCCTTTACGGGGCTGCCTTCGATTTGTATCGAAGACCTAAGGCTAGGAGTATCAATTTGCTGGGATGATATGGAGAGTTCCTTTCTTAATAACTTCTTTGATGACAATGCTGAAGTCTCGATCAGGACCCTCTTGGATGAAAAGCAGAAGAGTGGAGAGTCGATTGACTCTTTCATCAAACGCTTCTGCAATAAAGCCATGAACTGCAGAGATCCAGTCACTGAGGAGTTCATAGTGTAGACATGTCACAACAATCTTTCTCTAAATTTGTTGGAGGCCATGGGGATTGTAGCACAAACCACACGGAAAGACTTGAAGCTTTGAGGAGAATAAGCAGAGCGATTCCTCAAGAGGAAGAAGAATGAGAGAGGCCAACCAACAACGGGCCCCTCAAAGTCAAATTTTGTTCCTCATGGCAGAGGGAAGGCGCCAACTACTT
The DNA here is from genome assembly GCA_037177215.1 of Asparagus racemosus. Lineage (NCBI taxonomy): Eukaryota > Viridiplantae > Streptophyta > Magnoliopsida > Asparagales > Asparagaceae > Asparagus > Asparagus racemosus. Next base: position 18,424,731 of record JBAKGM010000279.1, on the reverse strand, counting down.
CTGTTGATGCCAATCAGATGTTTCAGTATCAACGTCAACAATCATCATCATAGCAGTAGCTACCTCAACTGAGATTTCAACAAAAATCTCAAGAGTTGCAAAAGGCTCCGGTTCAAGATTTCAGAGAACGTACACCTTCAAGGAGGAGGAAGTTCCAGTCATCTTCAAGTACCTACTGGACAATAACAAGATTAAGTTGCCTCCAATCACAAATCAGGAGGAGGCTAATAAGGTCTCAGATCCAAAATATTGCTCATATCACAGGAGGGTCCATCATCCAACTAAGAATTGCTTTGTCCTCAAAGACAAGATCTAAGCTTTAATAGATGCTGACATCATAACGGCAAAGAAGGAAAGGAAAATCAGTTCGAATATGGTGTCTATCAATTTTGGTCCATGCCACCCATGATGTATCAACAGAAAATTATCCCAAAAATGGAAGTCAAGACAGTCAATGATGATCCACATAGTCAACTTCAGAAGGGGTTAGTTTCACACACAGCCCCTAATGGTGAAGTACTTTGGGTTCATCCAGACCTTCTTCAAGATGAGCAATAGATCCGATCTTCCTCAGCGTAGAAATCTAGGCGTAAAGGCAGGTCTTGTGGTCACATCTCAGCAACTCCAGAGAAAGGTGATGAGAAAATTCCAACCCTTTCATCTTCTGAAAATGAGCATGAAGTTCTTGCAACAGAAGGCGGACCAGCTTATGCCACCAGAAGCAAATACGAGTACAGATACGAGTACCTCGAAACTTCTCATCCAAATGCTAAAATGCTAGCGGAGCTAGGAGTGGCGATAACTCCTCCTACACGCACTGAAAAATCACAGCAACAGGAGGTCACCAATGAAGACATGGCTAAACTGAAGGGGAAGCAACCCTAACATTAGGAAGTTCAAGTCCGGAAGCAGTCTCAATTCAATCGTTCGATTGGAAGGGACAAATCAAAAAGTTCGAACGCCTAGTATCGCTTAATGTCATGGCTCAGTTAGCCAATATTCCAGCAAGAATAACTCTTTATGAGTTGCTGCGTCTCTCTAAAGAGATCATAGAGGCTCTACAGGAAGCATTAGCTGATTCAGAAGCCTTTATCACACAAGTCAAGTAGATACCTGAAAGCCCTGAACACTACAACCTAGCAGCTAAACAATTTACTTGCATCACATTCACCCGAGATGATATGCGAGTGAGAAATTCGAAGCATGAGAGGCCTTTGTACTTTACTGGGTACATTGGCTCGGTTACTGTCAACCGAATTCAAGTCGAGCCAGGATCTGCAGTCAGCATCGGCCACTCTGATTGATGTATCATTTCAGAATTCTAGCTAGCAACTTGGCTTCTACAGGCACTATCATCAACGGATTCAATACCTATGGTTCTAGACCTTTGGGTAAAATCTGAGTAAAATGCCAGCTTGGAGATCTCAAATCCAAAGTCACATGCCATGTCATCAATGCAGAGACTTCGTACAATCTACTATTGGTTCGACCTTAGATCCATAGTAATTTCATAGTCCCATCTACATTACATCAGTGTTTAAAATATATTGACACGGATAATGTAGTTAAGACGGTGGTCATGGATAAGCAGCCATTCAAGGGGTTAGAAAATTATTTTACTGACTCCCTTCTATATGGCGCTGAATCCGATACTGAACTATCAGCCTAGGATACGGACAACAGAAATGAAGCTGATACCAAAGCCGGGCTTGATTATGATGGAAACTTTGTACTTATTGACATTGAACCTCTTATAATCGATCTTGACGGAACTGAATCATCAGGTGGAGGTTGTAATTGGCAACTTGCTAATGAACATATAATAAATGACGATTTAGAGTATGTACCTAGTGTTGATAGTGTAATGCAGGGACTGTATAAAGACTACAACGCACACGTGCTGCTCTCATCATCTAACCAGATGAAGAAATGCCTCCAAAGCTCGACGGGATCAACTTTCTTTGTTCCTTCGAAGGATGCAAAGGAAATAATCTTTGGGAAAGAGAAAATATCTCGCACACGTGCTGCTCTCATCATCTAACCAGATGAAGAAATGCCTCCAAAGCTCGACGGGATCAACTTTCTTCGTTCCTTCGAAGGATGCAAAGGAAATAATCTTTGGGAAGGAGAAAATATCTCCGCCGCAAAACCTCTTTTGGGAAGCTGATGATAGTGATGAAGAACCTTGCAAATATTTCTCCAGGTATAGTTCGCAAGCACGCCGTTACATGAAGAAATGGGGATATGATTTTGCATGTGGGGCAGGTCTTTGTTCCAGCGAGGTATTCGAACTCCACCTCGACCTTCTCACGTGCTAAAAGGAAAACCCAACCGTTATTATGAACACAAGAGGGGTCTAGGTTATACCTCTTCATCTTCTGAGGAATGTTGTTGGCAAATTGATGATCACGACAATTCATCAGATTCTTCAACGTGGGATTAAGATGTTAGCCTTGAGAATGTATTCAAAGGACTAAAGTCTAACATGACCATAATAAGCCTGGAACGGCCTGGGGAAGATGATCACTTACCAACTTGGGAAAACCCTTGGACTTTCCACATGAACGTTCAGTACGGTGGTAGGTTCAGGCAAAGGGAGCCGCCTACTAAAGATGAAGTGATTCAAATAAATATGAGAGAAGAAACAAATCCAAAACCTATATTTATCAGTAGTAGTCTTTCACCAGAAGAGAAAGATGAATTAATTTCTCTCGTCAAAGAATATATTAACGTCTTTGCGTGGAATTACGAAGATATGTCAGGACTTGATCCAAAAGTGGCAGTGCACCGCCTCAATATTAAGCCAGATGCTAAACTCATGAAGCAACAACAGCGACGATTTCATTCGGAAATTATGGAAGCAATTGTGGCTAAAGTAAAGAAACTCATAGAGTTAGGTTTTATCAGAGAAGAACAACATCTAGCTTGGATCGCGAATATTGTCCATTTTCTAAAAAAGAATGGGACAATTAGAATCTGCATCGACTTGACCGATCTGAACACCGCATGCTCGAAAGATGATTTTTCACTACCCATCACGGATGTCATTATAGACAATATATGTGGGTTTGAAAGAATGTCATTTATGGATAGATTCTCTGGATACAATTGTCGGGTCGAAAAAGTTTTGTTTGATTGACTTTGAATGAATTACAATCAAGCTCTCTCGATTACAGAGGAAGAGAAGATT
>JBAKGM010000279.1:18392834-18403020 GCA_037177215.1 Asparagus racemosus | reverse complement strand
TGCAGTTTTGAAACCCAGCTTACAGCTCCGCCAGCAAGTGCGAACACATAGCCTGTGGTGGATTTGCTATTATCACGATCACCTGCATAATTAGAACCAACAAATCTATTACCAATAAAATCTGATCCCCCGTAACATAATGCAACATCTGAGGTTCCCCTAATGTATCGTAGGACCCTCTTTACAGCATTCCAATGCTCTTCACTAGGATTCACCATGTAGTGACTAACCACTCCCACTGCTTGTGCAATGTCTGGTCTTGTACAAATTATAGCGAACATTAAACTTCCCACTGCTGATGCATACGGTACTTGAGACATCTCCATCCTCTTTTCTTCACTGCTAGGACTCATACCGGAGGATAACTTGAAATTAACAAGAAGTGGGGTAGAAATTGACTTACAATCTTGTATATTAAAACGCCGCAAGATTTTCTTCAAATAATTCTTCTGAGAAAGCTAAATCTTCCTATTAATTCTGTCTCGATAAATTTGCATCCCTAGAATTTTGTTTGCGGATCCCAAATCCTTCATTTCAAATTCCCTAGCCAATTGTGCCTTCAATCCTTTGATACGATCTTTGTTGGGGCCTGCAACCAACATGTCATCAACATACAACAATAAAATGACAAAGTTATTTTCACCAAACCTCTTGAAATATGCACAAGGGTCTGAATTTAGTCTCTTGTATCCGAGACTCATGATGAATGAATTAAATCTCTTGTCCCAACACCTCGGAGCCTGTTTTAGACCGTATAAAGATTTGTTTAGCATGCAAACCAAGTTCTCTTTTCCTTTTTCTTCAAAACCTTATGGTTGGAGCATATAGATTTCTTCTTCAATATCTCCATAAAGAAAAGCTGTTTTCACATCTAGCTGCTCTAAATGTAAGTCAATATAGCACTCATAGCCAGGACTACTTGAACTGTTGTAAGTCAAACTACAGGAGAAAATATTTCATTAAGTCAATACCTTCTTTCTGAGCATATCCTTTCACCACCAATCTAGCATGATACCGCTCCACTTGATTGTCGCTATTTCACTTGATCTTATAGACCCATTTGTTTCCAATGGTCTTTCTTCCTTGTGGTAGTGACGGCAAGATCCTAGTCTTATTTTATGGAGAGCTTCAATTTCTTCCTGCATTGCTGCTATCCACGAAGATGCATCTGTACTATTTATAGTTTCATGGAAAGTTGATGGCTTTCCATCCTCTGTTAGAAGACAGTATGCAACATTACTCTCCGTAATATACTCCGAGTGCCAAGCCGGTGGTCCTTTCTCATGAGTTGACCTACGAACTTCTGGGGCTTCGGGCTCGACTAGTTCTTGTACATCATGCTCTGGTATTGCTTCAGAAGAATTTTGATCATTTTCACCTGAATATCTACAGTCTCTATATCCTTCCTCGAGCTGCTTTCTTTCTCTTCTCTTTGCAGTTGGTTCTCTACAAAGATAACATCTCTGCTGACGATAACCTTGTATGTAGTGCGATCCCACAGGTGATACCCCTTTACTCCATCAGCATACCCTAAGAATATACATTTCATAGATTTTGAATCCAGCTTTGTAACTTCTTGGGTGTTGTACATTATGTACACTGGACTTCTAAATATATGGAGGTTAGAATAATCAGCTGGCTTGCCAGTCCACATCTCTATCAGTGTCTTCAACTGTATTGCGGTTGATAGAGATCGATTCACTACATAACAGGCGGTTTTTACTGCTTCAGCCCAAAAGACTTTATTCAGATTTGCAGTTGCCAATATCGCTCTGATTCTTTCTAACAGAGTTCTGTTCATCCGCTCCGCTACTCCATTTTGTTGTGGAGTATACGCCGAACTGAACTGTCTTTTGATGCATTCTTGCTTGCAGAATGCGAGAAATTCTCCGTCTGCATATTCTCCTCCATTATCTGATCTCAAGCAGTTGATCTTCTCGTCAGATTCAAGCTCAACTCGCGCTTTGTAGGCTTTAAAAACTGAAAACACATCTGCCTTCTTCTTGATAGGGTACACCTAACATTTCCGAGAGTAATTATCAATAAAGGTCACGAAATACTTCGCTCCTCCCATGGATATAATTGATGCTTTCCATACATCAGAATGAATCAATTCTAAAATAGTATTACTTCTAGAATTCGATGTGTTGAAGTTCAGCCGATGCTGCTTGCTTGTAACACAATACTCACAGAATGGAAGAGCTACCGATTTGAGCCTAGGAAGTAGGTTCTGATCGGAGAGAATCTTCAAACCTCTTTCTGATTTGTGGCCAAGTTTACGGTGCCACATCATGATTTCTTCTTCTCCACGGCTGGTTGATGCCACACATGAATCTGCCTCCTGCAGGGTTTCTCCCTTGAGCATGTATAGATTTGCAGCTATCTTTTCTTCTTATATCACCACAAGCGCCTCTCTAACAATCTTCATGATCCCAATTTCTATATGTACATTGCATCCGAGCTCATCTAATTGTCCCAAAGACAATACATTCTTCTTTAGGCCCTTCACATGTCGCACATCTTGGATGGTCCGTATTGTACAATCAAACATTTTAATTTTGACAGTACCAATACCAGAAATCTCCAAGGCATGATCATTGCCTATGAATACAGATCCTCCTGAGATAGCTTAATATGTGTAGAACCATTTTCTCCTGGAGGTCATGTGCTAAGAAGCTGCTGAATCTAAAAGCTAGATATCAGCAAACTTCTTCCTGTCTTCATCAACAGTGTTTGCTCCACTGTATAAGATTTCACCATCATCTGATGTGCTGATAACGCATCTTTGAGATGTTGATGGCTCTGAAGATTTTTTATCACCACTCTTTTTATTGTGCCAACACTCCGACTTGACGTGCCTCTTCTTACCACAGTTGTAGCATTTAATATGCTTCTTACTTCTTGATTTCGATCTACCACGAGTATGACTCTCACTGGAGTCTGGTTCTGTTGATCTTCCTCTCGGCACCAATAAAGCCTCAGCTTGTTGCGAACTTGCCAGACTGTTTTTCTTATTTTTGCGCCGATTTTCTTCTTCCAGAACAGCGGCTGCAACGTCGTCGAAAACTAGCTTCTCCGTAGGGACGTTATTTGTGAGGTTGATGATGAGTTGATCATACGAGTCAGGTAGACTCTGAAGTAGAAGCTCCGCATGTTCATTCACACTGATTGCATGCCCCAACGTTGTGAGTTGGGAGAACAGTGTATTTAGGGTGTTGATGTGGTCGGTCACCGATGTAGATTCTGCCATCCGGAGAGTGTAAAGTCTTCTTTTTAAGAAGATTTTGTTGTGCAAGGATTCAGCCTCATATAGCTTTGTTAGAGTATCCCAGATCTCCTTTGCTGTCTTCTTCTCTTCTATGCTTGACAGCAACCCGTCTGCTAATGCCAGATGGAGATTTGCAATAGCATTCCCGTTCATCTCATTCCACTTCTTATCATCTGTGATGTCGTCCGGTCTTTCACCGATGGCCGCAAGGCAATTATCTATTCTCAAAATAGCCTTTATCTTCAACTTCTAAAGTGAGAAATTACTCCCGTTGAATTTCTCGATCTCGAACTTTGCCGCCATTGCTTCTACCACGAACAGTAACTTCTACTATTTCATTGTATAGTAACTGTATGAACAGTTCTGTATTTGTGAATAGTACCGTACTTGTGAATAGTACCGTACTTGTGAACATTACCGTGCTCGTGAATAGTACCCGACACTTTCAAAAGGTAAATGATAATCTAACTTATTTTCTGATGTGAAGGATCCACCTTAGGTGGTAGCCACAGAGCATACGATAAGTAAATATAACAAGTACTCTAAGTCAGGCTCTGATACCACTTGTTGGGACAAACCCAGGGCCCAATAGAGCAGAGCTTCTGCTAAAGTATTGTAGAATTAATAAATAACACACAGATTTACGTGAAAAACTCCCTAAATGAATTTGGGGGAAAAATCATAGGCAAGAATAGAAGAATTCACTATGAGAAAAAATTTAGGAGGATTACAATCTCTCTTTATAAGGAGATACTCTCTTTATTATTTTCTCACTTCTATATGTAGAAGAGTTGTTGTTTCTGGTATGAATTTTTCTGAATGATTTCTAGGCCTATTTATAGATTTGGAAAAACACTGTGCATGAATATAAAAATAATTTTTTTAATTTATTTAACACACCGCATGGGCGGCTGCTTGTGCACGAGAGCGCTACTGTTCATGGGTTATTATTCATGGGGCCCACCATTTTTGACAGGTATCCCCATAGGGAATAACTAATCCCGAATAAGCAGCTTTGATTGAACAGCAAGCTATAAGATAAAAGAGTCCTTCGGAATATTAAGTGATCCTGAAATAGTTTTATACCATGGAGGAGCCCAAACATTTTCATATCATGGAGGAGATGTCAATCCAGGAGTATAGGCATAGTATAATCTTGATAAAATAATTTTGCCATTGATACTACATTCTTGAATAGTAGAGAGAAGAAAATTTGTCCCTCCAAAATGATTTACAGAATGGTCCCTCATTTTTAGCAATTGCTTCCACATCCAAGAGTCTCTAGCTTTTGCTTGAACAGTCCAGATTGAGCTATGTTTTATGTAGAATTAATGTATAAATCTGATCCACATCATGTTCTTTTCTCAAGTGAATGAAGCAGAGCAATTTGGCAATAGATATTGTATTCCAAATTTTAGTTGAGAAAATTCCCAAATTGCCGAAGAAGAATGCAAAGATGGTTGGAAATCGCTCGTTGTAGATGAAGATTCGAGGGTTTTAGAAGCAAGTAAACTTTCCCCATCTGAGAGCAGCCGTATATATAAGCAAAGAAGCGGACACGTGCTGACATCACAATGGCCAACCCGGTTATTGATGACCGCTCCATAATCGAAGTGCCCTTCGCTTTAACTGGCCCGCAATCTCTGCTCAGGAACCAAGGCAACGACGGCACACTATTTTCTTTAATGTTAGGAATGTCACATCGAAAGGGGCTCATCAATAACCCCTCATAAATGTGCCATGTAACTCCAAAAGGCAATAGTTCAATTTCACTTGGACTCAGCCACTCGAGTTTGAGCGAAAGGGGCCAGTGTTGTGCCATAGAACTAACCAAGTGTTAATCAGAATCAACTTACTGACATATGTCTCAAGCAGACTACACATCAACTCGGGCACACCGACTTCTCAAGGGCTGAGATGAAAGGCGTCCCTTCTCGTCTCCCTTGAAGGCCGAGATGAAAGGCGTCCCTTCTCATCCCCCTCAAAGGCCGAGACGAATGGCGTCCCTTATCAGCCTTCTCACAGAGTCGAGTCAAAAGGCGGTCGTTCTCGTACCCCTCATCAACAGCCAGTCACCATTACATTAAATGCATTGTTGGAGTCATCATTGCTCTAACCCCAATAGTCTTAATGATTTACCAGACCTAGTCAACACCTGATTCCCCTTGTCACCGTTGCATTCATCACAAAAGTGACTCATCACCCCCCCCCCCCCCAACCCCCACTGCCGACACCTGTAAAGTATCAGCGAGTATGCTGACTACTTGGACTCAGCTGAGATTACATAAATACCCTCGTCAGTTGGGTATAAATAGACACATCACCTACTGACTAAATCTACGCAATTTAGGCATACTTAGAGAGAACTATATTAGTTCCTTGATCCCCTTCAGATCATAACTAACTTGATCATCAGAGGAGTCACTAGAGAACCCAGCTCCGATCCTCTAACATGTTGCATGTGTGTAGGACTCTCTTCCTATCGGGGGATCAGCCATCAAAGGAGATCAAGGGACCCTAACCTCTTCAAAATCAATGCGAAATCCCGCTGTTGAGAACTCAGACGTCAACAACATGACTATAGTAAGATCAAAACCTTGATTTAATCATTTTATAAAAATTTATACGATTAGTTATAATCTAACTTTTTGGTATATAACTGTATTCTAGTAGATCATTAATCCATGAACACATCATTAATTTCCCATGCATCCGGGCTCTTCGTCATGAACTCCAGCAAGTTCCTTAACTTCGTCAAACTTTAGACATTTGACTCTATATCTTCTAGACGGAAGCAAGGAGACGAGAAGTTACTTACAGTCACGTTGATTGGAGAAGAACTGTCACACTTGTATCAGAGACCTTTGGATAGCTGAATCTCTTGAAATTTTCTGGAGAGATGGCAATGCATTGAGCATTCACGAAACAAGAACCGTGAAGCATGAAGATAAATTTCTTCTGATTTTCTTGACAATTATTGGATCCTTGCGTTAGCTGAATCACGTATTCTTTTTCTAGATTTGATAGATTTCGGTTCTTGATATCTCTTGATGAGATAGGGAGTTTGAATCTGCAGAGTTTTCGTTTTCATGAATATTCGTGGTAAATAATAACGCAAGAGGAGCCTTTGAAAAGAGTATAAAGCAACCAAGCACATTAAAAAGCATTTAAAATCACCAAACACATTAAAAGGCTTTAAGAAAGAGGAATTTTGCGCAAAAAATTTTTTTTTTCAAAGTTTTGGTCTATAAAATTGTTAACATGTCATAGCATAAAATTATATTCCATAACCCTGATTAATTTTCCAAAGTATTGATACAACATACTTCAACAGGAATTTGATGAACCTTATACCGTTGCTTCCGCTAACTATTCCAAGTCTAATTTACTCAAACACGACTCCACGTCACTTCTTCGATCCTAGTTAATGTGCGCCAAAGTTTTACACAAGCCCCATCGTGGCCCTTAGGCCATAATGACCTCAGTCGCATGTATCCTCCATCACAAAAAGACCATCGGGGTGATACTGACGTCGGTTCTATGAACTATCGATGACAAGGGACGAGCGTGGGAGGGACCAACAAGGCTTTGGGTAATGATTCACGGTGGCTAGTTCAGGGACATAATATGTAATATGTTTAGGGTTTTTTAAATTAGTGGTTAATGATCATTATATTTTATTATATTTTATACCCTCATTAACTATTTTATTGAATAAATATACTTGCTAATATCGGTTGTTTCATGATTTTGCAAGAAATAAAGGATTTATCAAACAAGAGTTTAAAGAAACCCAAAACACATCTTCTTGAAGTCCATTAGAAGCCTAGAGGAAGCCCACAAAGCCTAAAAGACCAAGAAAAAAAATCAAGTTAACAAGTCAGCACAAGAAAATAAATTCTGTTATAAACCAATTGATGGGCTAATCAATGCGCTAATCGATTAGGTTGTAACAGAAATGTATCAATGGTTAATTTTAATTTCTTGAAGCTCAAAACTAATTCAAGGGTTGTGGCTAATTGTTGTAGGCTATGCATAGAGGCAGAGAGTGAGGGTTAGGGATATGTAAAACTTTGTAAACTCTTTTTTGGAGAGAAGGGCCACTCTTAATTGAGAAGACCATATAAAATTATAAACTTTAGTTTGCAATAAATAAATGAAAATTTCTTCGTTTTTAAATTTTGCTCTTCTTCTCTTTTGATGATGAAGAGATTTGCTTCATGAGTAGCCAACCCTTTGCAATGTAAGTTTATATTTTTCTCTTTTATTTTCTTATTTTAGAATTGCATATTTTAGGTTTTTATTTCTCATTTTTATTTCATGCTTTGTAGTGTAGATTTCTTTTATGCTTTCTATTATAGATTTATTTCCATACTTTTTTATTTTATGCTTTGTAGTGGTGATTTTTTATTTATTTCTTTTCTTGCTTTGTAGTTTAGATTTATTTTCTTTTTATGCTTTATAGTTTAAATTTTAATTTCTTTCTTTTACTTTCTAGTATGAGTAGCTAACCCCTATAGGATTTCTCGAATTAAATGAAACTAGTTTAATTTCCTTTATGGGGTTAGCCAAGTAGAACTATAAACTAGAATTGAGATAATTTATAGTATAAATTTATATAGCATTAGTCAATTAGAACTTTTACTGGGATAAAATTTTAAAGTGTTATTCAATTAGAACTGGTACAAAAGTAGAACTGAGATAACTGTAAAAAATTATCCCACTTTTCATCCATGCTATAGAAAAGGCCAGTTCTAGTTTCTGATTTTATCCCACTTTTTAGAGTAGAACTAAACCTAGAATAATTTTATTCTCTTGTGTATTACAAAACTATTCTTATTTATAATTGCTAAACACCTTTTAGTAGCTGCTAATATTTGATATGAATCTGGACGACACGAGTTACATTTGACATGAACTATTGAACTAGTTAAATGTTATATGTGGTTTTCATACGATTGCCATGGTTTCTTAATTTTCTCCATTTAATAATGCACTTCTTACAATCTCGTACTATATCTATAAGACTTGAGCTACCATTTGCTTTTATTTTTTTAAATAAGAAATATACAAATTAAGATATTATGTTATCAAAATACTTAAATTATATTCTTTTGATTCTATCAATTTATCCCACATCATTTTACCAAGTTTATCCCACCTCAAAAAATTATCCTTCATTATCCTACTAAATTATCCCACATTCATAAAATTATCCTAATTCTATCTTAAAAGTTTTTAATTGACTAACCCCTCTATTTTGATTTTTGAATTGCTCTCTTTTGTGCTTAAAATGATCACGCTTAGGATAATCAACTATAGAACTAATTGATTAGAAAAGAATTTGACAGGTTATACTTATCTTAAATGGTTTGGTAGTTTATGCTTTTTCAATTCCAAGGTTACTATCTAGTTGTTTATTTTTTTCATGAGTAACCAGTCCAGGTCGCAAAACGTTGCTGGGGCAGCCAAAAGGCATCACTTAAAACTCGAAGGCACCATATCAGGTGACACAAGTAGTCTTTGCCTCATCGCCCTCAACGATACAATCCAATCGGTAGTTTCTTGTAGGTTTGATTGCTCCTTAGCTCAATTTTTATGTGGTCCAATACATAATTAGTATCTCCTACATGCTTCTCACAATTGTGATTCATGGAACTCCATGTTTAATGGTAACGCAAGTCAATAAGCTACTTCCTTGACCATTTCTAAAATATCAAACATGTCAATGTATCTCGGACTTAACTTGCCTCGAGTACCAAACCTAATCTCCCCTTTTGCCAGTGATATGCATAAGAAGAAATGATCACCCACCTTGAACTCTAGAGGTCTCCTTTTTATGTTTGCCTAACTCTTTTTTACGGATCTTGTGCTGCTTTAATATGCTCCTGGATAATCTTCACCTTATCCACCATCTCAATAATCATCTCTAGCCTCAGCAATCACTATTCACCAATATTGTCCCAACACACCGCGGATCTACATTTTCGCCCATGAGCCATCTGAATACTCCCTTAGTAACTATTATTATAGGTAAACTTGCGACCAAGTGCAAATGGTCTTCCCACAAATCCTTAAAATCCAAAATGCAAGCTCGCAACATATCCTCCCACATTTGAATTTTATATTCAATTGCAAATTAATCGAGGGTGACACATACTACTATTTTTAGCTTGGTCTCTAAGCTGTCTTGAAAACTCTTTCAAAATCTTAAAATAAAACGAGTACCCCTATATGACATGATGCTCACTAGTAATTTGTGACGCCAAACAATTTCTCGCAAACACTTCCGTCTACTAACCTACTCTGAATGGTATGAAGGGTGCTGACTTCATCAACCTATCGGCAAAAATCCTAATTGTATTATTCCACAATAACCCTAAATGTATTATTTCCCTTCACACACCTCAGCAATGCCATGACAAAGTCCATCATTATGTTCTCCCACTTCCACTATGAAATGGGTAATTTTTATAATAGACCTCTTGATCTCTGGTGCTCAGCTTTCCTCTGCTGACACTTCAAACACTTAGTCACAAAGCCAGCTATCTCTTGCTATATGTTCGGCTACCAAAAGAAGAATGGGTTGTAACTCTCAATATGACTTGCAAAAGAATAATGGGTTGTAACTCTCAATATGTAGTAGGTCAGAATCAAACATTTAATATATCAAAATTGCGGTATTGGAGTCGTGTTAGACTATGCTAGATCAAAACCTAGATTAATAATTGTTTAAGGAATATCTCACATTTATTCAGTTAAGAGTGGGTTTGATATAAAAAAGGATATGAGGTTGCCTTTTTAAATCTGACGCTTGTGTAGCACTCATGGGGGTTAAGGGTGTTGTGCGCAGCGAAAATTTCGGCAGCACCTCTGGTGCACAAAGGGCACAACAAGAGAGCTAGATCGCAATAAGAA
>JBAKGM010000279.1:18381114-18392734 GCA_037177215.1 Asparagus racemosus | reverse complement strand
ATAGGTCTATATTTATAGGACCCCTAATGTATGGTGCTCTCTCAAATATCCGATGTGGGACTAAAACAAAAGGATTTTTTTTGCGTGTTACTGTTCATGCATTTACTGTTCACGCGTTTGGGCCTCGTGGGCCTTATTCTCACAAAGGGCACATCAAACGGACTAACATCTTCCAGGGACAAAGTTGCTTCAACATAAAACAAGAGTTAAAAGAGATATCTTGTTATGGAGCTAAAGGGCAAAATAAAATTAGTGTAGAATCTTCTTCCTCTTCTTTCTCATCTATAGTTTAAAGATGCATAAGAAATTAATTGAGTTCACACGTAGACCAATAATTGTTCATTTTCTCTTGTGCAAAGTCTGGCATTTGCAATCAAATTATCAATTCCATGATTTGCATTCCCTACAATGCAGAAGTCTTAAATTATTAAAGTGACTATGAAATAGGAAACAGTATCCACAGGGTCATCTACAAAACATGCTTACGTCTGGAGTTTGGCTATATACACACTAAATTGAGAAGTTCTTCGAATACAAACCTTACCATGTTTTCCCATTCGTTAGAAATCTTTTCTAACCGCAGAGAACTTAAAAAACCCAGAAACTTTCATTCCTCTCTAAACCAGAAATTTTCTTCAACCGTTGATTTCTAACTATTTACAGCAATCTCCTCTCATGTGGTAATCAAGCAAAGAGTTACAATAGTTGGATATGAATGATGAAGTAGACCAACTCTCCGTTGTTTTCTTGACAGTGGGGGGATCCAAATCTTACTGTATTCAAGTTATTTTGTATCTGAACTGAAACAGTAAATTGGGTAGAGAATATATGGCATGATATAGCAAAAAATAGGCAACTAATTATTCTCTTTAACAGATATAGAAACAGCAAATCAAATGTGATTTTGAGGGATACTGACAAACTGTGTACATGTCCAGATAACTCTTTCCAGGGATTCAAAGTTAATACCCTCCTTGTAAACCTCTTCCCCTGAAATTTTGTCTTCATACATTGCCTTTCCATTCCCTATAAAAACTCCCTACCATCATCTCAAAACCCCAACCATAAGAGTTTCCTTCTCAATTCTCAACACACAACAAAGTTTTTGTATCTCAGACATGGAGATGCCCTACACCCTTATCTACACTGTCCTCCTCATAGCCATTCTCTCCTATTTATTCAAAATGAAGCGCAAGAGCAAAACTCATCAAATGAAGCTAAAGCTCCCTCCTGGCTCAGTGGGATGGCCTTACATAGGGGAAACCCCTCAGCTCTATTCACAAGACCCTAGTCTCTTCTTTGCAACAAAAGAGAAAAGGTTTGAAAAAATTTCTTTTTCTGTATCTCTTAAAAGAGCTATGCATTCTTCTGACATGATCAATGCAATCGTAGGTATGGAGAGATATTCAAGACCCACATTTTGGGCTGCCCTTGTGTGATGTTGGCAAGCCCAGAAGCAGCGCGATTCGTGTTGGTCACCCAAGCTCATCTTTTTAAGCCCACGTATCCTCGGAGCAAGGAGAAGATGATCGGGCCATCAGCTCTGTTCTTCCGCGAAGGAGAGTATCATACACGAGTAAGAAAGATTGTTGTGGCTTCATTCACACCTGAAGCGATCAAAAATCTTGTTCCTGATATCGAAAAGATTGTTTTGTCCATGCTAAATGCTTGGGATGGGCATCTCATTACCACTTTCCATGCAATGAAACAGGTCAGTATATCTCCCGTCACGATCTATGGATAATTGTAATGTGATTGGTTTTTTTTTTTTTTTTTCATTTTCTAACATCAATTTTTCTTATGTAGTTAACCTTTGATGTCGGTGTCCTCACAATCTTCGGCAATCAGGTTGACGAATACTACAAGAAAGAGCTAAAGAAGAATTACTTCATAGTAGACAAGGGTTATAATTCTTTCCCGACTATTTTCCCTGGAACTTTGTATAAAAAGGCGATCACTGTAAGTATAAGTTTCTTTGTTCTTTTGGTTGGCGTCGTTCTATGCAGAGGAAGAACAACTTCACAATTGGTTTTTGAAATCGTTTCGTGATAGGCACGAAAGGAGCTCAGTAGGATATTTCGCGAGATAATTAACGAGAGGAGGAAGAAGGGAGAAACTAAAAATGATTTGCTAGGCAACTTCATGGACACGAAAAACGAGAAAGGAAAACAACTACTGACCGATGATCAGATATCTGATAACATTATCGGCGTTCTTTTTGCTGCGCAGGATACAACGGCGAGTGTTCTTACATGGATCATCAAGTATCTCTATGATAACCCGAAACTTCTAGAAGCTGTGAAGGTGGAAATCTAAATTAACCTTCTTTCAAATTGACAACTTAAGAGACTGAAAATTTGGCATGTGCTGTATTTTCTTTTGTTTGCAGGAAGAGCAAATGGCCATATATGAGTCAAATGGACGTGGGAGCCAACCTTTGACGTGGGGTCAAACAAGAAGCATGGCCCTCACTCACAGGGTATGTTCACAATTCAAATCAAATCAGCTAAGTTTACGACTTTCTTCTATCCTCTATCTAATTCCCTAATTGGGTGCATCAATGTGTGGTTGTGATTAATATAACGTTACTGTTTGCTTATCCAGGTTATACTAGAGAGTTTAAGGATGGCAAGTATTATTTCTTTCACGTTCAGAGAGGCAGTGGCAGATGTTGAATACAAAGGTAAACATGAGAAAAACAACAAAAAATCACTGTTAAGATACAGTAAGAGTCGATTTCCACAGTCACACTTAGCGTATTCCCGTGATCGGTAGAATCGTCCACTAAATAATAGACGGTTGTGATTGAGAAAATAAATATTTTATTCACGGTTTTAATCAATATTTTTGCTTGGTGTTTAATTTATTTCTATTTACAGGTTACCTTATCCCAAAGGGGTGGAAGGTAATGCCTCTATTCAGGAACATACATCACAATCCAGAATTCTTCTCAGATCCACAAAATTTTGACCCCTCTAGATTCTTGGTATGTGTCTTTGATTAAAAGATGTTTTACTTTGAAATGCGTTTATTCCACATATTTTAGGAATTAATAAAGTTGCTATCATTTTGGTAAAATGCAGGCATCACCCAAGCCAAATACCTACTTGCCCTTTGGAAATGGAACTCATGCTTGTCCTGGCAATGAGCTTGCCAAGCTTGAAATGTTCATATTCATTCACCACTTAGTTACGAAATACAGGTTTGTGTATTAAGTTTATTTAAATTTTAATTATTTTTAATTTTTGGATATGGATTTTGTTTTCTCTGTTGTATGGTAACAATTGAAAGGGTCTTTTTCTGGAAAATGAAAACTTTTATTTAGAAGATTCCACATGATAATGAAGGAACTTGAGACAAAAAGAAAGACAAATCTAAATCTTGAAATTTTGACTGTTTTGAATGAGAAACACAGAATAATTTTCTTATAATTTTGTTTTATTCTGAAACACATACCGAAATTGCACTCAAGATAAATATATATGGAATTCTCCCTTATCATTGAAATTGAATGATGGAACCTGAAATTAGAACATCGTTTCTTTCTCCATAAGAACAGAGAAAATCTCCTTTAAACATATTTGGCTGACATTGCAAGCAAATACTCTAATAGCTATTCACGTTTCTCTCCATGCCATTTTGCAGCCATTATAAACTACTTGCTACTTACTTTGCTAACTTTCATTCTTTAACTGAGCAAAAGTTATCTTATGCAGATTGGATGTTCTCGGGTCTCACAATGAAGTAGAGTATAGCCCGTTTCCGGTCCCAAAGCATGGACTACCAGCTATTCTTCGAAATGAATCAATCTGCAACAAAGATGATAACCTCAGACATTGAACCTAAATTGACATATTCCAGGACCATCCTCATGCATGAGGCATCAAATAGAGACCGATGTTCGTTATTGGCTAGTTTCATTTATCGATCCTTCTATTGGACTGTTCAATCAAAGGGGATTAATCTAGTTTCCACTGTATTATTTGAGTCCCTTTACATTCTTGGGCATTGCCATTTTCAAACCTATAATTCTCATGTCAATTTTAGAGAGAGATTAATGGAATCACAATACATTTTGTTAAAATTGTTAGATATAGCAGAACTCTGCATTCAAGCCACACTAGACTCATGCAAAAGCAAATATAAAATCAAAGGCACCATAGAAGGACGCTCACTCAGCAGGGGCATGTTAAATTTTAAAATGACCCTTACTGTTAAATTATAAAACCTTAACTATAGAGAAATTATATAGACCTCAACATGTTGCCTTCTGCCACGTCCCTACATATTTCTTTAATGCGCATGGCACAAGGATGATGCGGCAAAAGAGTAGCCAAGTCTCACGCTCCTATTGGCTGCAAGTACGAGAAAAACCCCGGTACCAATAAGGAGACACTGCATATTCATTAGGATCTAGTGGTGATAAACAAACAGATTATATGTTGGATGTCACAATAATTATTTGGACCTTTGAGTTGCGTACTGCTGGACAAATTTCAGAATACTCTGGAGAGGATCTCAGCTAGCACAGAGAGTTAGAGGTCACTAGCATTTGCCAACCACCCTGCTCCATGAGGATCATAGGAGTAAAGTCCCTAAACAGCATAATGCAGTTGAGAGACCACATTTGAAAGTTTCCTTGTTTTCAACAAAAGTTTGTGTTGATCACAGTCAGTTAATATGATTTGTGGAGCAACTGCCTCAGGGGTCACTGGGTTTCGCAGATTTATTGCAAGATTTTAGGATCAAGTTGCTAGAATCCTGAATGAGAGACATCTACAATGATGAAGGTCCTCTGGGAGTACTATTTGCTGAAACATCAGATAAAATTATTTACATAATGTTACTGAAGAAATAAACATAGCCAGGGACATATATAAATAAATACATAAGTACACAAGATACATACACCCCTATATGCATATATATGTACCCATCCACACAATGTATGTGTCTACATACATACGTACATAATACACATACATACATAATGTATACACATGTACATACATTCTATCACGCCCTAGGCCTATGAGCCTGTTGGCGGGATGTAAACTGTGGGATCATTGAGTGTAGCACGTTGTTTGGCTCAAACTACTGCCAAAATCGACTAGCCGATGTCACACTTGGTTTCCATGGATTATATTATAAACCATCACAGACTCTAGTCACCACTCGATGTGGGACTATCATATTGGGGTATTGTAGTCATCCATCTTACATAGGCGCCATCCGCGATGCGACATGATAGTTGGCACATACTAGTATCTTGTCAGGCAACGTGGACTCTAATTTCTATTTCAGTATGATCTAAGTCCTCTAATATTTTTCTCTGAGAAGAACTAAAGATGATAAATTGCATGAATCTCGAGAAATCTTAAGGGTTATCTCAGTCCTTAAAGTATGTTGATTGTTGCTGAGTAAATGCTTTGATACTTACTGTCACGCCCTAATACTGCAGTGGAAGATAGATATGAGGTTAATGACAGCAGTGACCCATGTAGAAGATATGTCTCATGCATGTGCCAACCCTAGCACTTCCTATCACATTGCTTTTCACAAAAATATAAAACTTGCTGATGATAGAAGTTCAGAGCAACTATTTACATAACTAGTACTTACAATCTCAAAAGCGCACCATCATAAACATTGACATAACCCCAAAACATGTCGTTCGGCTACACACAAGGTAAACACGTGGCTTCCTCATATAATGCCTCCTAGCAACGCACCACATTCAAAGTTCAGCTTATACACGAAGCTACGCCATATCTGGAAAAATAATTTAAATTTCGGGGTGAGCTAAAGCTTTTATAATATAAACCGCATGAGTATTATATATTTGATTAGCAATTTGTTCAAAAAATAGTCACTCTATTATTTTCATATATATGAAATGAAGGTGATTCTATCTATACATTTGTAGCCATTCTCATAAAATTGGTTTGATTTCGTATGAGATATGAAAAATAATTTTGATTTCGTATAAATATGAAAAGTGATTTTAGTTCTCATGCGATACCAAATAATTATGGATATTGCTTTATTCGAAAGCTATTCAAGAAAAAAGTATCTGAAATGTGTTTCAACAGCTTGACAGATTCAAAAAAATTCGTGATTTCCTTCTAAATCATAAATAAATGAAACTAAATTTCGTAAGCTATTTTATTGATATGATGAGTTTTGAAAGTGTTTATGATTTTGACAAAGTGATCAAGTTTATATCAATACTATTCTCGTACAAGTGATTATTTTTTGAATAAAGTGATTGACAAATAGTATCAAGCATTTAGCTAGCAAGGAGTGGAGCTAAGTGCTATACTGGATTAGGTGCTACATTGCAAGATGCACGGTGAGAGCCATCTCTAGGACTCGTAGGAGCTACCTCTAGAGTTCATGTTGCCTTGCAACTAGAAGTGTGGAGCTAAGTGCTATATTGGACTAAGTGCTACACTGCGCGAGAGAAGTGGGAGCCATCTCTAGAACCTATAGGAGCCACCTCTAGAAGTTATACTGTCTGGCAAAGATCTTTGATATTTTCAAAACCCTTAAAAAGTCCAATGTGGAGTGATGAGTTTGTGCCTGCTATATTGTGAATACACTTTTATGTGGTCCCTTTGAGTATTTGTCTTGTGGCCCTTTTGGGCATTTGTATGTGGCCGGCAGCTAATGGCATTGTTAGGTGCATTCTATTCGTAGGATTTATGTGTTATGTGATGTTTTTTGCATTCTCATTGTAGGCATTGAAAATCGCTTATTAGTACCCGAACTAGACTCGTGACAGTAGGTTCGCAACCGACAAACCATCAAGTGATGTGACCAAGAATCGCAGACGACGTAACCGCGCCACAAAATGCATAAAGCGAGTCGACGAACACATGAAGTGAGTCAGCAAGGCGTACAAATCAATGAAGCGACGTGTCGTGGGGTAAATCCAGTGACGAATCTTCAAGTTAGTGAAATTCGACAAAGCGAGTCGACCGGACTCGAGCGTCAACGTGATGGAATTAACTGAGCTCAAGAAAATGACGACGCTACGCCAACCGGATTCCAGAATCAACGGAATAATCAACTAAGGGCGGAAATACTAAAAAACGGGTCAAAATGGGTAGAACATCGACCAAAAGCCAGAAAAGACCAGCCTAGGCTGAAAAAGCTTCGGCCATGGCCGAAGTGGTTCGGCCACAGCCGAAGTGGTTTGGCCACTTGGCCGAACCAACACCCCCCCTCTCTTGATTTTCCTATAAATAGGGGGGTGGTCTCAGTTGTCAAAGGTTGGAGATTTTGGAGATTTTTGCAGGAGCTTTACATGAGATCCACGAGCCCTTTCGCATAGATCCAAGCGCCAGCGAAGATCAAAAGGTCAGATCCACGCAAGTGCTTCAGTCCACGTCGGATCTACGCTGCAAGGTAGGGACTCGAGCTCGGATCTACGAGGATCTAGGTCAGGTTTGCGGATATACCCTCAATTTTAAGTTTCATCTTAGACTCAGGGTCAGTGTGTGATTTCTCCTAGTAGATCTCACCCAATCCGGCGATCATCTCCTTTGTGAGATCGATCCCTGTCGGTGTTTTATTTCTCTCGTGAGATAAACACCCCCATATCCACAAATCCAGCATCTAGATCTCTACTTGGATCGAAATTGCGTGGTGGTCCAAGGACGAAACAAGTCCCCGTCACAGGCTAAGATCCCACGCAAGCGAGGATCTGATGAATGGATCCCGCGTTTATTTAGTTGGTTTAAAGCTGTGATATTTTTTTGATTTTTTCGTTGTAAGCCTTATAAAAAGGTGATCTCTTTATTTGAATTTGTTTGTAATCCCATAAAGGCGTAACAGATTCAAGTCAATGGAAAAATCAGCAGCTTTATCCACCGCGAAAGCTGGTGACCACAGTGGGAGCCACCGACCTCAGATCTGAGGTCATCGTGCCGCAGCCGTGGATTCCAATCTCGGTGGAAGAAGAGGTCGAGTTTGAATTCGACTAGCAAAAGTTTGAGGAGTACCTCTCCTCCTCCTCCTCCAAATCCAGTTCTCCCCGCCGTTCTAAGAAAGTCTCCATTGCAAGGAGAATTTGATGGGCCTCAGACGAAGAGCCCCAGGACGGCGAGTCCAACCCTGCTGCCACCTGTAGTGATAAATCTACCTCGACGCCCGAAGCCCAAGTTCCCCCGGTGCCCGAAATGACAGCCGACGATGTGCCTGCACTCTCCAAGCGAGCCCGCCAGAGGCGACGACAAAGCATGGCCTGCAGGTTTGCCAAGACTATGAAATCGACGGATGGGATCTGCTACGAAGCAGATCTAAGATCTAGATTTACACAGAGGCTCCCGCCTCAGAAGATCGACGGTCTCCCCAAACAGTCAACCAACGAGTGGGTCCGTGTCAAACAGAACCGTTCTACGCTGCAGGAGCACATCCGGAAGCGCCGTGCACTCCTCGTACAGGCACGAGCATTGATGCAGCAATCTCGTGAACTGAAGAAGGAGGAGGTGGCAAAGAAACTGCTGATGCGACGCTAGGTTTGGAGGCCTAAATCCACCAGCGCTCCAGTCGCGGCAGTCACAACGTCCAAGCCTAAGACCGCCGACGCTCCAACTCCTACCCCGGGGCCCAGGCTGAGACCCATCGGCGCCTCAACCAAAGCTGCCACGGAGCCGAGGCCACCTCCGGCATCCACATCCACACTTTTGGTGAAGCCAACTCCCGCCACAACCAGCAGGCCGACCATCAAGGAACGCCTTAGGCCATTGAGGGAATCACGGGTCACTCCTCGTGCAGGAGGTCGAACCCACCTCAGGGCCTCTCCAGCTACACGTACTGGACTTAGAATCAAAGTCTGAGAGTCTGCCGAAGCTTTACGCCTGCACAGGCGAATGTCAAGGCGAGTCACTTTCGGCAGCTTTGATGAAGCAGTCCGTCCTCGGAAGGAGATGTTTTCGTCTGATGACGATGACGTTATACCCGAGAGACCGCGCCAACACACGATGGGTTGCTCCGGCAATTACGCTGATGAGTTGTACTATCATGCTGGGAGTACGAAGAAATCTTGCAAGAGGAGTTTTCCAGAGAAACCTGCGCATTGCCCTTGTTCCAGGCTAATCAAGGTAGTGCTATCGGAGTGTAGTTGCAACCAAGCAACTTCAGATAGGGTTTCCGTCTTCAACAGACTCGGCAACAGAGCGCCAAAGCCTAAATATAGATGCTTCCACAGGATAACGTCACTGACTCGAAGCGATGAATTGTTGAGAGTCCCAAACAATATGACGAGCAGAGGGACGGCGGATCGTATCGGTCCCCGAGCATCCGACCGGCTTACTGGTTGCATACCGGCACAATTCAATGCCCCCAATATGATAAAATCCTGAAAGGATTGCCGTCAGAAGATGAAGTGTCAGATGCTGGCTCTGCACTGGCTTCCAACAATACTATCTCTAGCGAGGGGCAGTCACACGAATTCTTCATGATCAGTGCAGAACAAGTGGCCAAGATGCTCGAAGAGGCAATGGCCAAACAAAAAGAAAATTTTAAGTTTGAGATGGAGATGGCCAGGCAGCAAATGCGAGAGATGCATGACCAGCAAATCCAGGCACTGACGAACTGTCAAGGCGAAACCAGTCTTTGTAACAACATCAATCATGTTGACATCGACACTGACAGGGAAGAAGACCACGGTGTTGCACAACCCCACGAAGAGCAAAACGCTGGGGGTGTCCAAGAGAATGCCAGTGGCAATGCGACCTCCGAGAATGAGAAGATTAGAGACCTTGAGAGAAAGATTAACACACTGATCTCCGCTCAAGAGGTGAAGAAGACGGGATTACCGTGTCTGTACCACAGAGAGTGGGAGTCGATCCCATATCCGTCGAAGTTTAGTCTGATCAACTTCATGCCATTTGACAGAAAGGGGTCCCCCACTCAGCACTTGATTTACTTCAATTCTCACTTGGGGATAATTTCTAAAAATGAGCCCTTGATGGTTCGGTCATTCGTTGGCACCCTTCGAGGAGCTGCCTTCGATTGGTACCGCCATCTCAAACTGAGCAGCGTTACCAGTTTGAGATGATATGGAGTCCTTATTCCTCTCTAACTTCTTCGACGATGACACCGAGATTTCCATCGGGAAGTTGCTCGACAAAAAGCAAAAGGACGGAGAGACGGTGGACACCTTCGTCAAATGATTCCGGAACAAGGCGATGAACTGCCAGGATCCGATTACGAAGGAGTTTATTCTCCAAACTTGCCACAACAACCTGTCGCTCGATGTACTTGAAGCAATGGGGACAACACCCTCCACTATATAGAAAGATCTGAAGGTGCTTGGCGAGCAAGCTGAACGCTTCTTGAAGAGGAAAAAGGTGGAAAGAGGCCAACTGGCCACAGAAGCCTCGAAGTGCAACTTTGTTCCGCGTAGAAAAGGAAAGGAGCAGGCTAGAATGGCGGCCGCAAACCAGACGTTCTAGCTGCAACCCTAACAGCAACCGCAACAGCGGGCACCACAGCAATCACAGTCGCAGTGGCAGCAAGGGGCACAGAAGCAAAGGCCTTCGGAGCTGAGATTCCCAAAGTCCTATTCCTTTCAAGACGACGAGATTCTCGGCCTCTTCAAATACTTGGTGGAGAATAACAAGATCAAGCTCTCTCCAATTCAGAATCAAGAGGAAGCGAAGAGGACCAACGACCCGAGGTATTGTGCCTATCACAGGGCGGTCCACCACCCTACCAAGTCATGTTTCGGCCTCAAGGACAAGGTCTAAGCCTTGATCGACGTAGGGATCATTACCATGAAGCCATCTAAGGAGAAGAAGGTCGGAGCAAATGTAGTGTCAATCAGCTTCGGTTCGGTGCCTTTGACATGGTTCGAACCCGAGCCTGTGGTAAAGGTGGCAATGAAGACAGTGAATGACGATCCGCACAAATAGTGCTAGAAGGGGCTTGTACCGAATACAGCTCTAAACGGCGAAGTTTTGTTGGTCCATCCTGACTTGCTCGAAGATGATCAATGGGCAGCTTCCACTTCGTCCAAGAAAAAGTCGAAGGGGAAGGGAAAGTGGTGCCATGCTTCCTCTGTAGCTCTAGAAGGAGACGATGAGCACATGGTGACGTTCCAATTCTCAGGAGAAGAACCTAAAGTCCACGCCACCAGGAGCGGACACGAGTACCAGTACAAGTACCTAGAAATTCCCGATCTAAATGCCAAGACTCTGTCAGAGTTGGGGGTAGCAGCAACCCCCCTCACCCACGCAAAGAAGGCACAACAGGCAGCCGCCAAAGAAGCCATGACTAAATCGAAGGAGAAGCAACCACAAGAAGTTCAACTCCCGAAGCAGTCTCGGTTCAATCGCCCGATTGGAGGAGACAAACTAGGAAGCTCTAACTCCCCATACCACTTTAACGTGATGGCTCAGCTGGCCAACATACCCGCGAGAATCACTCTCTACGAGCTCCTGCGACTGTCCAAAGAAACCTGGGAAGCTTTATAAGAAGCCCTAGCTGATTCTGAGGTCTTCCTCACACATATCAAGCCAGCTCCTTAAGAGCCGGAGTCATCAACAGCCCAACACTGCAACCTGGCTGCCAAGCACCTCCCCTGCATCACCTTTACCAAAGAGGACATGCA
>JBAKGM010000279.1:18316908-18335416 GCA_037177215.1 Asparagus racemosus | reverse complement strand
TATATAAGTAAAGAAAGCAGAGAAGACAAAAGAAACGGCTAACCTGTTACCACCAAGTACCCAAGTCAGCATTTTCGGCATTAAATATTTGATGAAAAATCTCCCGCCAACTCTACCAGGGTGTGGAATCCTAAACATGGTCAAAAACTAAAAACAAGGTTTTCACCATTATGAAATGCCTTATCAAAAGAAGTATTTCACTATAATATATGCTATAGAGTTTCTAGAATGAAGCATGTTTTGATTGACTTGCAGTAGATATCATACCGATAGGGGTCCAAGACCTACACCCAAATATGGCCTGTAAGTGGAAGCCATTATTGCAGCCATTCTTGCCATTCCATATATAGCTGCAACACGAAATCTTCTTTCTTCCTCATAACTAAAATTGAAAAAAAAAACAGAGAGTAAATATCACTGCAAAGTTAACGGAGGTTTTATTTGTAACCAAATATCCTCTACAATTTTAAGGTAGAGAGAAAAAATAATTACCGCTTTAGAGGAGGCACAATATCAATAGGGGCCCCTGTCTCAGCACTTTGTACTGAAGCTTTCTCAAGTTCAAGAGCAAGTTGATAGCTATCCTATAAGGACACCAGAATGTCAATAGGGAACGGTATTATGCAATACAAGAGAAAAATTCTTATATTAAAGAACAGTATAAAGCACAGTGCATGAATAAAAGTTAATAACTCTATAGACCTTACCTCTATGGCCATGCAACCACCTTGACCCATGTTTGGCTGCATAGCATGGACAGAATCTCCAAGTAAAGTCACACGACCTTTTCCCCAACTAAGAATTGGTATCCGGTCATAAATATCACGACGAAGAATATCTTCCTCATTAGTAGCAACTATTAAATCAATGACATTATCACACCAACCCTCAAATATGTTAAGCAACCTTTCCTTTTTACCTGTCAATAGGTCTCCAAGTTAGATAGTAAAACTCAAAAAAGGAAAATGATATGATCCTAATAATAAGTCCTATGGCTGATGGCCACCTCTTCAAATTAATAATATTGTTGACAAGTTAACAGAAACAGCGTCACTGTTTTATACTTCGCAAACTGACTATGCCATAAGAACCATTTAGAGACTGATCTTTCTTGATATTTGGACACCAAAAGAACTGAGCTATTAAGTTGACCAAATCATAGCAAGCCTAGCTGCATGAATTTTGGTTTATGAACTTTGATTTGTAAATAGTAACTTTGATTTGTAACAACTAACAACATCCAAGAAAGGATTAATAGCTACGCAAAAACATCAAAGTCTTTGTCATTTATCATTAAGGTCGGTCGATGAATCATTTTCTAGTTCAAATCCCTTAAAGTCTTACCTTGTGAGTTAAATCTTATTGTTCCCCTGTTGAAAACCGCATGGGTTTGGCTGCATCTGATCAATTATGCAGTTACTATTTACTCGTTTGTGCAGCCACATAAGAGGGTAATATGAAGTAAGTGATTGGTTCCAATTTCAGAGAAGTTGATTTAAGTAAATTCAGTCCCCCTCGACAAATATCCTCTTTTTAATGCTTAAGTCCGGTTTGTCTATAATCCTTCACGAACTTTTCTACTTGACCCATCCCTTCAATCTAAAAACAACATTTCCTGAACCTCATCATGCACATCTCCTAAGTCTCACCCTCATTAATCCTAACTAGTAAAACTGTGAAGCCTACGGTTCCTAGTTATTTTCTCTCAAAAATGTAATCTGTCCTCATTTCTTCTAATAATTTTGCTGGAGTGGCATTCCGTATACTCCAAATTCTACATGTTCCAACTTTTACAGCTTTACCCTTTCCACTTTGGGAACCAACCTTGGTTTGGCTCAATAAAAATAAAATATAAACTACAAAACACAGTGAGCAGGGATATGAATGCTAAGCTCATCAGTGGCTAAATATAAAGACTAATTAAAGAGTGTGATCCTCTGTTTAAGCTTGCATGGATACACAACAGCTCCTCGTCACTACAATCTTTTCACTAGTTATTACTTCATCAAATATATGTGTTATTTGCACCTTTGTGGTCCGAAGTTTCCCCCTTTTTAACTTTGATACCTGAAGTTCTAATTTGAAAAATTAATAACCGAAAGTTTCACTGCCATTTTACTTTGGTACCCTCTGTCAGCCTTGCATTTCTCTTCGGTTTAAATTGTATCATGTTCTTAAACACATTTAGGACGATAGTAACTCTGTCATGAAAACCAATTCCCCACTTTACCCCATTCATCTTTAAGTTATTTAGTCCCAAACCATCCTGAAAAAAGCCATAATTTTGTACTTCACTTGCCCCAAACTCAAATAATGAAATTTGTTAAGAAATTTGTTCCTTATTAAATTTGTTAAGAAATTTGTTCCTTAGTAAATTTGTTAAGAAATTTGTTTTGCATCATCCAAGCAATCAAGCTTCTCAGGTGAGGATGATTATTAAATTAATGAGAGAGAGCATAGACGAAGCAGGGGAAAGCCATTCCGGTCTCAGAGTGGTTTAGGAGAGAGAGAACGGGTATATCAGATGGGGGTTTCTGTCTTATTAGTGTATCTTCATTAATTTAATGTTAATGGGTGATAAAGAGTACAACACGTAAATGGCCGCGAAACTTTGGGATATCAGAATGTCAAAATTGAACTTTAGCTTATCAAAGTTTAGAGAAGGGTTAAACTTTGGTGGCACAAAAGTGCAAAAAACCTAATATATATTTAAGAACAGATAACAGCTATGCAGAATGGAAGGATCGAATGAAAAATTTAGCCTAGAAAACCGGACACCTTAATGGAAAATATCTACCATTTGGGACATCTGTGCCGCCAGGTGGTTCCTTATGAAATGCATACCACTGCATCTTTCCAGCACCCACATCAGAAGAAACAAAATATTGTTTGTGGCCTAGAAACACTCGGTACCTTCAGAAGATTACATAAATGGTTTAGGATAATATGTCATAGGGTAAAAAAATAAAATATATTAGAAAGCTAGCTAAGCTGAACAAAGGAATAGTACATAAGCATCAAGATTACCCAACACTTTCAATATCTGCAGGCACAAAATCTGCAATACCAGTGTAGCAGGTGTAGCCTGCATAAGATGCCTCCGAGTGTCCAAATAAGATCTTACGTACCTGATTGTCATTCAATACTTAACGCAGCTAATTGTCATGTTACAATATTCAAGGTAATTATTTTCAATATAAAAATATGAAAGGATACCTTTGACCATATACCATCAGCTCCCACAAGAAGATCACCTTCAAATTTTTGTCCATTCCCAAGTGTTACTGTTACCTGAGTTTATTGGAAGAAAAAGAGCTGTCAAACCTACCACCAAAAGAACAACATCAATATGACCCAGGTTTCCAATATAAAAAGGCAATCACAAATTATGAGCTTGCTTTTTTCCTGTAGTTCCCAAGAACATCAATAATGAAGGAAAGCAACAAAAATATCACCTAATATCAACTTACTTTAGTCCCATCATCCACAAAATCAACAACATCACTGCCGTTCATAATAACATCATCACCGACTGCACGGGCCAATATCTGCTGGAGTTTCATACGGCTAATAACTCTTGTCACTGGTAGTCCTCTTTCTGCTGCAGGAGTAAATGTATCAAACTTTATGTACCTGAAATTTAAGTAAAAGTCACTTTTTGAATCAAGGAGAAAAGTTGTTTAATGTACTAAACAAGAGGTCGGTTCTTATAACTAATTATCAAACATAATAAAGAAATTAAAACACAACCAATAACTGATGTATGATTGACTTATTAATATGATTATTTTAATGAGTTTTTTTAGATATTAGATTGTAAATCTTCACTGATTCCATATTAGTCCTCAAATATTTGAAATTGCTCATACATCCCTCAAATCCTAAAGGATCTTGCAAACTGTTCACTCGATGACCAAATACCCCTTATCAAGAGTTTGGTCATTGCGGGACCAATTTGCAAGACTCTTTAGGATTTGGGGGATGTATGAGCAATTTCAAATATTTGAGGGACTAAAATGGAATTATTGAAGATTTGAGGGACTAACATCTAGAAAACCCTATTTTAATTTTTATTCCAAAGAAAACTGTAGTTATTTCTCCATTGAGGTTCACATTTTAGTATGCAATTGCAATGCAAGAAGCCGTCCTTTATATGATTGACCTATGATATAGGTTCATTTTTGTGATCTGCTTGTGAAAATTTATTTCTACAAATAGCATATCTAGATCAAGATAAGCACTACAAACAAAGGAAAGCAAACAAACAACTCGAAATCAAGGTATATTTAGTACCTAAAAATGGCAATTAAGGTTCTATAATAATACACTATGTTACCTAGGCACTTCTACTGGGAAGCCATACGCGTACCTGTACGCAAAACTTTTGGGACACTTCTTGAATATTTGCATACGTTTATTCAGACGTATACTCAATTATACAATACATGTTTTAATTTAAAACACTCCTCATACACTTCTTGGACGTATATTCTACCTTTCACATCTAATTCTTATGTATTGATCTTATGAAAATGAAAAAATAACGTGTGTCCCTGTACACAACCTTTTACAAATTTGCAGTGTCCCGTTCCCATACCATGCAACTTAATTATTTCACATAGTTACTTTGGCTGGGAATTTTGCACAAATCCATAAAGGGTGATGTAGGATTACTGACTACAGAACTTGACCGGTGGAGCTTTCTCAACTATGTTTTTTGTGCTCACGAGACAATTGGTTTTTCATAAGAATTTGCGATTGTGGTTTAGATGATGAAAATTTCTTTCCTTAATGGTTTTTCTGGGCAGAATCTTGACTATCTACAAATGCCACACGACCCACTTGCATATTTTTGTTGCCTCTTGCGAGCCCGTTGGCGTGGTGAAAGTCATGAGACCCACTGAGTGTAGCGTGTTGTTTGGCTCAAATCACTGCCAAAATCAACTAGCCAATGCTATATTTGAATTCCACGATTTCACTTATAAACCACTCAATTGTTTAGTTGCCCACCGACGTGGGACTAAACTTTTGGAGATCTCATAATGGAGATCTCACAATCACCCCACCTTACAAAAGTGACGTCATTGTCTTGACATGACAATTAACAATTAACACATCCCAATATCACCGCCAGGTGATGTGGTCTCTAGAGGTGGCTCCCATGAGCTTTAGAGCTGGCTCCCACTACTCTCATGTGGTGTAACACTTAGTCCTACATAACACCTAGCTCCATGCTTACGATTGGCAAATTGCTCTGATACCACTTGTCACGCCCCGGGCCTGTGAGCCTGTTGGCGAGGCATAAGTCATGGGACCCACTGAGTGTAGTGCGTTGTTTGGCTCAAACCACTGCACAAATCAATTAGCCGATGCTACACTTGAATTCCATGATTTCACTTATAAATCACTCAGTTGTTTAGTCACCCACTGATGCGGTACTAAACTTTTGGGGATGTCGCAACAAATCTCATGGGACCTCATCTAAGTTAACAATAAGCCTTATTTTCTCAAGGCTGCCTACTAGATGTGAGATCTTAACTGTAAATAAAATTAGAAAACAATGAAACCCAACTTCCCTATCATCATGGTATAAGCATCAAAGCATCAAAGTGCTTTGAGCAATGCACCACAACTATAAATGGGAAAGCACACTAAAAATTGATTAACCTTCCAATCATAAGCTAGTCAGCTGACAAGCCTCTAATTATGATATAGCTTTATAGTCTATAGGAAGGGGAGGGATTTCCAAAAGGCTATGTTGACAGGACCTATATCATAGCTACATATTATAAGGTCATGAAACCAAAATATATGCATACAAAAATCTCTTAGACTAAAAAAGAATGTACACAAAGAGAAGTGATGATATAAGCTTTTAAATGAAGAAGTGCATTCCTTTAATAAAAAGTCTAGGGAACAATTCAGTGTCTGGTGCATGGAAAATGCTTGAGATATGCAGTACACTACAGAACTAGATCAATTCTAACTTCTAAGAGAATAAAAAATTTTACATATCAGATCTGTTAATAAATTTTATGCGTAGTTGGATGTGATTCTAGGAAAACTTAGACAAGTTGTATAAGGTAGGATATTAGAATGCACTTTTGGGTATCTCTTTTTGCATAATATTAGAATCTAAAAATTGTTAAGATTGAGGTTTTTTTTAATTTCTTCCTACTTTCTAAAAAAATGCTCAATTTGCTGCAAATCTCTAGATGCTTCAGTTAGTTGTGTATATGCATATGTGTTTGAAGCAGTCTTTGTATCCTACTTTAAGAATTGTTGTATGTGTTGGGTGTAACAAGTTTGTACCCCCCCCAAAAGTCCATTTGCTTTCTAGGCGCAATGTAAGTTCATGAATCAAA
Source organism: Asparagus racemosus (assembly GCA_037177215.1). Taxonomy (NCBI): domain Eukaryota; kingdom Viridiplantae; phylum Streptophyta; class Magnoliopsida; order Asparagales; family Asparagaceae; genus Asparagus; species Asparagus racemosus. The sequence continues at coordinate 18,329,051 of JBAKGM010000279.1, read as the reverse complement.
CTTTAAAATATCCAAAATATTATAGTATTCCTCCCTAAAGTTTTATCTATATTCTTCTTATCTATGGCTAAAATTAATTTCCAATAAGCAATGCTGTAAAAAGCGTCCTAGGTCAACGCCTAGGCATAAGGGGACCATTGGCTGCCTAGATTTGGCCGGAGCCCCCAATCTAGGCGGTAGTCTCGCCTAGGCGCGGCCTATGGCTAGGCGGCCTGCTTAGGTGGTCCGCCTAGTTTTTTAAATAAAAAACCCAACTTAAAACCCAGCCCAAGCCCAGTTAACAACCAAACCCCGTACCCATAACCCCAAACCCGACCAGCTTCACTTAACCTAAACCCTCTCTCTCTCTCTCTCTCTCTCTTGTTCTCTCCCAAACCCATCCACAGCTGCTGCAAAAAAACCCTCTCGATCACCCATCCTCTCCCGATCACCCCCCTCTCCCGCCGCCTCCTCCACCTCCTCGCCCCCTCCCGCCTCTTCCCCTAGGCCTGGGCCTACCTCGCCAACAGCCACCAGCACCAGAGATCCCTCCCTCATTTTCTTCTTCGCTTATCCTAAGACCAACCTCGCCGCGGACGCTGTATGAGCAAGCCCTCCTTCCTCTCCTCTTCAGGTAAAATTCTAATATTTCATTTTTTTAAATTTTTAAACTATTTTTAACTTATTCACTATTTTTATTTAGTTAATAATGATCTTGTTCAATTCTAGTTTAATTTGTATGAAGAGAAGACTAAATAGTTAATCTTTTTCAATTAAGTTTAATTTAGTTAATTTGTTAATCTTGTTCTATTTTATTCTCTATTTTTAATTTTAGTTAATTTTAGTTTAATCTTGTTCAATTTGAGTTCAATTTTATTCACTGTTCAATTTAGTTAATTTTAGTTAATCTATTTAATTAGTAATTGAGATTAAAATCTTGTTCAATTTTAGATATAGTCTTATAGAAGAGAAGACTAAATAGATGTTAATACTTAGTAGATCAAGTTATGTGATTTATTTGAATCTTTTATTTATTATGATTTGATGATTTGATCTATGAATGGTTTATTTGTTAAATTGTTGAACATAGAATGTCAGGTATTCCTCCTAATGTTGTGACGTAGAATGTCAGGTATTCCTCCTAAGAAATCCGCGGCTTCAACCTCTATTCTTGTGAAAGCTCCTGTGAAAGACAAAAGAAACTTAGGAGATATCGGCTGGGAGTTTGGGTTTTTTTAGATCTAACTAATCTATGCTTGATGCAATGTAAATTGTGCTTGCACAATATGAAAGGGGGGTCTTTAGATTGAAGCAACATCTTGCCGACAGGGGAAACAGTTCCACAAAGTGTTCTAAGATTTCGACCGTTGATAGGAAGAAGGTGCAAGAAGCTATGGATGCTAATTCTAAGAGGAAGAAACTGAAGGAGATACATTTCATGGAGTTGCAAGATTAAGCTTAGTTCGACAGGCTAGATCTGATGGATATTGAAGAAGAAGAGGAAATTGCCTCTCCTACTCATACAACGAGCGGATCTTCAAAGAGGTCCAGAAAACCGACTGTTAGGCTGATGGATGCTTATACCGCTAGTGATCCTGAGCAAGCAAAGAGGTTGAAGGGAAAGATGATTCAACCTGGGGTGAAGGAAGCTTATATGAAGGAGAAGAGATATTGGGTCCACAAATATGCTGCTAGATGGGCATATGAGAATAGCATTCTTTTTCATGCCCTCTCTACCGACTCCTTTATCCGGATGTGCAGTGTTATTGGAGATTTTGGACGTACCTACCGACCGCCTAGCATGTATATGTTGAGGAAGCCGTTGTTAGGGGTGTTGTGAATGAGACTAAGGACTCATTGAAGAAGCATGAGTAAGGGAAGAGTGATTGTTCTATCATGATAGATTCTTAGTCAGATAAGAAGATGCGGTCGATCATGAACCTGTGCAACCACAGCAGGCTATGCATGACTTTCTACAAGTTGATTGAGTGCTTTGGGGACTCGCACACGGGGGAATGCATTTTTTAGTGGGTGGATGCATACATTGAGGAGAGTGGGGCGCAGAAGGTCATCCAGGTTGTCACAGATAATGCTTTTGCAAATATGGTGGTGAAGGAGAAATTGAAGGAGAAGAGGCCGAGTATTTCTTGAATCAGTTGTGCAGCTCATACTATTGACCTGATGCTTGAAGGCATTGGGAAGTTGCCAACCTTCAAAACAATTATTGATAAAGCGAAGGCCCTTACCGTCTTCATCTATAGCCACCACAAGATCTTGAATATGATGTGCCGTATGTGTGAGATGAGGGATATTATTAGACTCGGAGCCACTCACTTCGCCATTGCATTCTTGACTCTGCGGAGTGTTCATGAGAAGAAGCTGAAACTAAGACTCATGTTCTCTGACAAAGAATGGAGGACAAGCAAGCATTCTAGGACCGCAAGGGGTAGAAAAGTAGAGGCTATTGTCCTGTGTGAGAGTTGGTGGCAATCTGTAAACAAGTTATTGAAGATCTATTCTCCCCTTTTTCGCATGTTGAGGGTAGTCGATAGCGACTATAGGTCCTCAATGAGATTTGTTGTGGGGATGTTTAAAGGAGGAGATTAAGCTTGTTTTGAAGAAACAAGAGAGCCAATGCAAGTCGGTGATTGATATTATACATTCCAAGTCCAAAGATCGATTATATACACCCTTGCATATTGTAGCTTATGTCATTAATCCTTAACTACTTCTTTCGAGATGATGTTGCTAAGAACTCTAGGGAGGGGAAGGAGGGGTTTCTAGATGTGGTGGAACTACTCTATCCAGATGAGGAACACCAAGCTGAGGCTACTAAGGAGTTCATGGAGATGTACAAAGAGGGTAAGGGTTCATTTGGTAGAAGTTTGGCGGTGAAAGCTAGGCAGAAAGTGGACTTCAATCCAGGTAAATTTAGTTTAAAATTGAATATATCAATCATAAGTTATTTTTTGTATTGGTAAATTCAACTGAGACAATGTGTTTGTAGCTAGTTGGTGGTATATGTATAGCCATGATTGTCATCTTCTGCAAAACTTGGCTATAAAGGTTCTTAATCTCACTAGCGATTCTTCCGGATGTGAGAGGAACTGGAGCACATTTGAGGGGGTAAGTTACATAAATATCTAAAATTAATAAGATGAAGTTATCCATATATGACTGTACAAATTTGTTCTTTTATTCCTTAAAGATTCACATGAAGAAGAGAAACAGATTGGAGTCAAAGAGGTTGGGGGATCTTGTGTTTGTGAAGTTCAATGCCAAGCTCAAGCAAAAGAAGAGGAGAAGATAAAGACGTGCTAACAACGCAAGATCGTACTACGACACGTGCATGGCTCCCAGATAGTCCCCTCTAATGACGAGCAAGAGACTTATCCTGGTTCATGTGTTAGTTGGACAATGGTGGATCTTAAATTTAAATCTCTCTAACCATTACACCAAAACTCTGAAGTTATGCTGAGAATCGAGGATTATAATTTTATATTAATTCTAACATCCCCCGCAGGTTGAACGCCATTTTTTATGGGCTGAAACATGGACTCACGCAGCGATGTCAATTTTTAGAAAATCCGCTTAAAATTCGTGGTCGGTGGGATTTGAACCTGAGTTGCTCTGATACCATCTTAAATTTAAATCCCTCTAAACATTACACCAAAACTCCGAAGTTATGGTGAGAATCGAGGATTATAGTTTTATATTAATTCTAACAGTGGAGAATGTATCTAGAACGGTTGAGATTGTGGTGAACTGGAGGAATGAAAGAATAGCAGGAGCTACAGGATCTTCGATGATCACTAGCAAAGAAGAGTCTCTTGCCTCCGACGCTGATGTCACAGACAAGGATGAGGATTACGTGGACACGAACTTAGAGGAGAGTGATCATGCAGTCGAGGATTTCCATGATGATGATGATTAGATTATAATTATATCCAGTGCTAGACATTTAGACCCGTGTTTTTTCTTCTTGAGCATTAGACTTCTGACTTTGCGATACTTTTTACTGTTGCCGTGACTTATTATGTTGGACATGATAATGTTTCTTAGTATTTGGTTACTATGTTGGCTATTTAGTATTTATGCATGGTTGATTATGGATCTAAAATTGTTATTTTTGTTTTTTTGCAATTTTATATGAACTTAATATATATTTTTGTAAATTATTATAATTAAATAAATTAAAAATAGGCAAACGCCTAGGCACCGCTTAGGCGTACTCCTAGGCGCTAGGCCCCAGTTCGAACGCCTAATCCACCTAGAGCCTTATGTAATATTGCCAGTAAGTAGAAAATATTTGACGACACTAAAAGGAATGAATGGTGTGTGCGCACATGCAGGTGTGTGCGCACAGGCACGCATGTGTGAAGAAGCAACTGTTTTAAGCTTATCATCCTCCAAACAAACATAAGGAGCTTATGCTAAAGGAAGGTCTGTTTTCAATATCTCTCCTGACCCACAATCTTTCCGCACCTGCAAATTATAGACTACAACTGCAAGGGAGCAAATATCAATGCAGCAAAACCATCACTACCTGGGAGCAAATATTAGGAACTATGATTGGAGGGAAGAAATATCAGAAATCAGTCATCATACCTACCATATCACAAATAATTGATAAATAAAATAAACCACAGGTCCTCATACCCCCACCGCCTCCCCCAAACAAAACTTTCAACATGTTTGTTATCATTGTTTTAAATATCCCCGATATAGCTCGATATATCCCCCAATATATCTTTTACAGGGCTTGTCGCAACCGATATGGTCTCTAAATATCTTTTACCACTTTTTGGCTATTTTGGGTGGTATATATTCCCGATCTGATCAATATATCAGCAGATATGTGGACCGCTATGTCTTTTTATATGGCTTGTCGCAAAATAATATACTGCGTTTGGCAATTTTTAGGCAAGATATCATGAATTCCCCCATTACATCAAATAATATTTTGCTATAAAAAAATCAGACCAAATGTTGCAACATTGATTTGTACTTTTGTTTGCTTTACAAGGTTGATTAGTGATCCTAAACATATATTATTTACATTTTGTATGCTTAGATTTTATTAAGTATGTTGAAATTACATTTTAGTGCATTATACTATATAGGCAAACATCCATTATGGCATTCTAATATTTACCACATATCCCCGATATCCGCAATCCGACATGAATTTTGACCATCCGATATTTTCCCGATATCCGATATTTAAAACCTTGTTTGTTATACTCCATGACCAAATTACTGCCCTCACCCCATAATAGATAGTATACCAAATTACACCTAATTTCCTCCGGTGAAAATAGTATATACAAAAACTGAAGATCCTTTCCTTAACTATACTGTCTACTTATATAATAAGCACACGAACAACAACAAGATTGTATAATCTAAACACAAACATTAGAAAACCCATACCCCAAAACGTCGAACATGGCCACATTTGCCATTGTTAACTCCAGCAAATGAGACCTAACTTATTGCAGGTACTGTCTAAGCAAAACGCACAAACATTAACGACATGGCATATTCCTAACACAAGTAAGAATCATTACCAAGTGCCTGATATTCCATCGACCAAACCATTAATCCGATCCCCGGTGATACATCCCACACTCATAACCTCCTCGGCGACCTCCAAATCGATGGCCTCGAGCGCCGCCAGAGCATTGCTCTGTATCTGAATAGGCCCCCTGTACTGCCCTTCACCTCTAATGGCACTCATATCCTTCTCAAACACCAACACATCAAACCCTTTCCTCTTTGCCGCCAGCGCAAACACCAGCCCCCCAATCCCACCGCCGGCAACGAGGATCCGGAGCTTCGGTGGGGCCTGTTTCGGAGGACCGGGTGGAGCTTCCGTAGACCCAGCTGAGGATGAAGCTTTAGGAGCCCAACTTCTCCCAATTCTCCTTTGATTTCTTCCATTGCTGTACAAACTCTTCAGCATATCTTCAGAAAGGGGAAGGGTAGAGTGAAAACTGAAGTGGGTTTTGCTGAACTGGGCTGGGTGAGTGAGGAGAGGGTTGTAAGAGAGCGCCATGGCCATGGTGGGATTGGGAGAAGATCGAGAGAGGAGAATTGAGAAAATGGGTATTTCTCGTTTTTCTTTTTTTTATTATATTTTGTGTGTATATCTACTAATTTTTGAGACCTCAAGCTTGAATTTGGATTTGGAAGTATTGGAATTTGAGGTGGTGGAGAGATGGAGATCTGCGATAGTGAAGGTTGTGGGGAATAGGAGAACGAGAGCCAGTCCGTCGCAGATTTCATGACTCAAATTTAAATAAATAAATAAATTAAACAAAAATATAAATATGCGCTGAAGCTGTGGGAGACACGCGAGTGGATGATGAGCGGCCGCTGGTGGGGCGGTGTCCTGATAACACACTGGAGGGAAATTGGAGGATATTTTCTTCTCAAACACCAACACATCGATATTTCTCATCAAACCCCTAACTTTTCCTATGAAAGACCCCGAACTTAAATGCCTTTAGTTTTGAAACCCAACGTGCCAATCGTGTGACTGCAGATTACAAAAGTACCCCTACGTGGCAAAAAAAATCGGTGAACGTCCGTATTTTAATAAATTTCGTAATTTCTTGTTTCTTCCCTTTAATAAATTCCGTATACATAAATTTCGGTTAAATTTTTATCTCTTCTTTAAAAATTTTACATAGATAGATAAAATTTCCAAATCTTATCTATATTGTTTTCTAATTTAAAAATTAACCCTAATATGAAACAAACAAGGAATTAGATAAAATATATCTTCTGCGACATTTTGAGATAAACTTCAGTATCCTATCTTAGATCAAATATGATTTTGAGTTACTTCATTTAATGTTTTGTATTGATAAATTCATATAGGTCTCTTTTTAGTAAAGGGATACGATCATATAAATTCTTTATAAATTTATGTTCTTCAGTGGATTATTTTTAAGGATAGTCAAACACCATTGCCCTTTCTTATTTATAGAAACATATCTAACTTATATCTTGTACATTTACTTTCATCGGAGGCAGACAATCTAAAAAGAGATTTGTGTTGGAAAGATGAGGGATATGAAAGAAATATAAAGTAAATAAAATATATGGGTAGAAAAAAATAATCCTACAATTTTCTAGCCCATTTTCTGTTTTTTATCCATTTAGTAATTCAAAAAAAAAAAATCCTATTATCGTAGCATCGAAGCAATCCTTTTTGTTTGAATGGACAATTTAAAAGATTTGAGTTTTATTTTCTATTATTATTATTATTAAGTTGGAGCGCTGCTACTCATCTGAATATTGGGAGGTATATTTTTTGTAAGGTATTTAAGCAATTTGATGTTGAATAACAATATTTGTCAAGGGGAATGTTCGGAAAAGGTAAAAAGTGTAAGGGGTGATTTGAGACACTTCAGAGTTTTGGGAGTACGATGAAAAAACTTTTGTGGATTTAGTGAAATAAACAAAAATTAGAGGGATTTCACCGGCAATGATCTAAAGTTTTGGGGAGTTATTTTAAATTTACCCTTGCCTTTTAGAGTGTTGTTGATATTTGGCGTCAACATTGGTTATATTTGTATTGGACACTGAAATTAAATATTTAATTTAAAGAGCTTAAACCATAGTTTTGGACCTAATTCAAAAAAATATTTGGAAACAATCTAAAACTTTTTTTTAATAAACTAGAAACCTAATCTCATTGACAAAATTGATCAAAATTTAGACCATGTCTAACTAAAAGTTTGGATGAGTAGTTCGCAACCCCGAGCCAATTGAGATGTTTATTTTGAACCGTAGTTGTTGACAGAAGAGGGAGAATTATACCTCAGATCGGTGCACCAATCTGTAGCTAGCGGTGACCTACTCAGATCTCCATGGTGGAGAGAACTACGACAGATGAGACACCCCCCTCTCTATTCATGACACATGCATCAACCTCCGGTCAACTCCTTTAGAACACGTTGCCAATTTGTGTATCTAGGGTAGTGTGTAAGATATGAAGTCTCCGCCCCTATTTATAGCGGGAGCTTCAAGCAAAGGATAGGATCGTTCAATAAAAAATAAGCTTGTATACCCTAGGTCAAATTGTAAACACATCTTTAGTCTGAGTATCTTCTAATCCCTCTTTGGAGAAGCATACTCGACTACTGCAGAACTATTTGGTAAGATCCATATTTTGTCAAAAACAAGTTCCGGATGCAAGCTCATTACCTAAGCAGATGTGTTAGTGATATTCCTCTCACACTATTGCTGATTCAATCTAAGGATAGTTGCTTTCCCAATCACCTTTCTTTAGGCCAAACTTTTCATGGTCGTAGGTGAGGAGTCAAAGTAGCAACACTGTTCCTAAACCTTCACAACATAGCCAAATGTCACTAAGGGTATATGTGGAATAAAAAATATGCTTCTTATGATTTTAGCTTCACGTGATAGTGAAGAGGGGATCCATTCCTACCCCAAAATTATGTAAGTCACCCGTACACATGGTAGGATCACAGCTACACTAGAGTAATGCTCCGCTAAAGAGCATACGTTCATCTCTACATCGTGCAAATGTTGACTTAATCAGAGAGGTCATCACTCTTAGGCCTGTATGCCTCCCACTCAACAAGCGTACCATCACACCTAAGTGAAGCACATACACATCTGGCTTTGAACAAGTTGCAACGAACTTGGATCATTTGTCAAGTCGATCATTCTCAAGAATAGTCTCATCTCGATTCTCAATCAAGGCGATACAGCTTGTCTATGAAAGTTGCTCGCTATTGGCGCCACTCGTGACGTTCTCAAAACCATCTTATCTTTGCTCGGTCGGTCATAGTGCCAAAGGCAACTACTCATGTGAGTGAGCCAGACTTTTGCGTTTGAATATTTTTAATTATTTTGCTCATTAAAAATAACATTCCACAATATTTCATAGCATTCACAGATAAGTGTAGAGAAAAATATATATCATAAAAGCCAAACCATAAAATCATCTGGAATACAAAAAAATGATCAAGCGTATGTAATTAAATACGTGCTACATCACCATACACGCAGACCTAAAGTCCTAACATGAATTTTGAATAAGTGAAGAGAGAGAGGTTTCATTAGCTAATCACTGATCATGCACTTAGTAAGTATGTACTCCAAGAACACTTCCTTCGAATGGTTCCTTGTAGAGTTGAACTTTATATCTATGTGTTTTGTCTTTGTGTGGTATTTGGCATTCTTGGCATGATCTATCATTGTTATGCTATCACAGTACTGTGTGGATTTGATGCATGCAACATGATTTCAAGATCATGTAAGAACCATCTTAGCTAGATCACCTGTTGTGTTGCCGCTAAACCAGCAACATATTCAGCCTCCATCATAGAAAGGGCGATGATAGTTTGTTTATCGCATCACCCTCTTCACTGAGGCCAAAGAAAGCCTCATGTAAAAACTTTGGATCTGCTATGTCATATGGTGCCACCATACATGCTTCCCCCTCAATCTCAAAATAACAATGAGAGATAGGTCGACAATTCTTCGCCTGAGTTCTTGGAATTTCTGTGATGGTGGTATAGAACCAATTACGGGAATGCTGCTTCCACTGCCACCAGAAAGCATAGAACATTGGTCTTCATGCTCAACCGGGTCACCTGATGTGTTCTTCTCCATGATAAGCACATGAAAACATGCAAAGTTGCAAGAGAATAACTATCAAGTTATAATATAGAAATTAGATGTCAAACCCACAAGGAATGTGTGTGTTTGGACATTCTAATTTTGGTCTTTAAAATGTCTGGACAAAGAGCAGTGAAATAGAGTGTGTAGAGAGGGAATTGTCACAAAATAAAATAAAAAAATAAAAATTAGGGAGGAGAAGGAAACAAGGAGGAAACCAAAAAAAAAAAAAAAAGAAAAGAAAAGAAAAGAGAACAAAGTGGAAACTAGAAAAAAGAATAAAAATGGAATCAAGAAAAGAAATAGAGGTGGGAACAAAAAAAAATCAATAAAAGAAAAATCAAGAGCAAATCAAATGTAGAAAGAGTGAAGAAACAAATAAGTAGAGAAATGAAAAATCTAGAATTAAATACACTAGCTAACTTCATTTAGAATTTATGAACTACTCTCTTTTTATCATATTTTACTTTAGATTTACTAAGTGTAGATTATCAAACCACTAAAAGAAAGCATAATCTATTAAATTATCATCCAAGTAAAGATTCCGTTCATGAAAAGAATAAACAACTAGATAAAAATTCTAGAATTCATAAGCATAACCTCTCAAACCACTCAAGATAAGCATATATTATTAAATTCTTCTTCTACCAATTAGTTCTCTAGTTGATTAACCTAACATGATTATTTTAAGCATAAAGAGAGCAATCCATAAATCATAAAAGAAATTAAACTAGTTTCATATAATTATAAAATACCTACAAGAATTAGTTACTCATTTTACAAAATAAAAATAAGGTAATAAAATCTATCTGAGAGAGCATAAAAGAACAAGAAATAGATAAAACTAACTACAAAATAAGAAAAAGGACAAGAAAATAAAAATCTATTATGAGCATAGAAGTAAATCAGCACTACAAAATAAGAATTAAAATAAAAATATAGACTAACTACAAGGCAAGAAAAGAAATTCTACAAATCATGAAAATAAATCTAAATAACAAAAATAAAAAGCATGAAAGTAAATCTATACTACAAAGCATGAAATAGATCTAATCTACCCACATAAAAAACAAGAAAATAAAATCCTAAACAGGAAATTCTAAAATGAGAAAATAAAAGGAGAAAATGAAAACTTACATCGTGTGTTGGCACGACTTCTCAGGTACGATGTCGTCATCATCAGACGAAAATGTCTCCTTCTTAGGACGGACTACTTTATCAAAGTTGCTAAAAGTGACTCACCTTGACGTTCGCCTGTGGGGGCGTGAAGTCTCGGTAGACTTTCAGACTTCGATTCTCAGTCCGGTATGTGGCGCTGCAGGGTCTTTTTGCCTTCATCAAGGTCAGTGCGACCTCCTGCATCAGGAGTGACCCGTGATTTCCTCAACAGACCTAGGCGTTCCTTGATCAGAATTTTGCCTCGATCATCTTGCAACAGGCTGAGCCGCTCCGTGATTGTTGGCTCGCTAACTGCAGCAAGAATCAGCTTCGCTGGAAGATTGAAGTTGGGGTGCCGGTGGACTTTGACGTCGACACCGGGGCAACTGGAGTTGTAGTGCCGACGGACTTCAGCTAGTTGTCGGGGCAGATAGAGTTGGAGCACTGGTAGACTTTGGCTTCGGCGCCGTGATCGCTGGAGTTGGAGTACCGGCAGACTTGGGCCTCTAGACTTGGCGGATTATCGGCGGCTTCATGGCCACCTCTTTCTTCTTCAATTGGCAGGCTTGTTGCACCAAAGCTCACTCCTACGCAAGGAGTGCGCAGTGCTTCTGGATGCGCTCCTCGAACTTTTGTTGGTCGAACTCATATTCAACCTCTTCCTCGAACAAGATCAGGATCTGCGGCTGCGACACGACGATCTTAGATCTGAGACCGTTGGTTCCCACTGTGGTCACCAGCTTGTTCGCGAGGAAAGTTATTTCGATTTCTATTAAATGAATTCGTTACAAACTTCGGTCACTTACAACAAGATTCAGAAAAAAAGATCGCTTTTTTATATGGCTTACAGTGAAAATCAAAAAAGATTACATCTTTTCTACCCTAGTTGAACAAACGCAGGATCCGTTTATCGGGTCCTCGCTTGTGTGGGATCTTGGCTTGTGTCGGGGACTCTGCTCTGTCTGTGGTCGCGGAAAAGAGTTGTTGATGTTTTCATTGAATCTGCAATTGAACTCGTTACAAATTTATTTTTTACAACAATATTCAAGCAATAATTCGCCTTTTTATAAGGCTTTTACAACAAAAAAATCAAATTAAAAATACAACTTCAATTTCCAATTTTGAACAAACGCGGGGCCTGTTTATCGGACCCTCGCTTGCGTGGGTATCTTTGCCTGTGTCGGGGACTCTATTCTGTCCATGCACCACCGCGCAATCCTGATCTTTAATCAACGATCCATATGTTGAGTTTGTGGATCTAAGGGGTTAGTTTCACGAAGGAAACAAACGCCTGACGGGGATCAGCCCACGAAGGGGATGATCGCCGGAGCGGGTGAGATCTACTA
>JBAKGM010000279.1:18305022-18316808 GCA_037177215.1 Asparagus racemosus | reverse complement strand
AGGCTTTTTTGTTCCTCTCTATCAAGTTGTATTTAATGATGCATGGCCAGCAACTCCTGCGTAATCAGCGAGATGTCACTTTCATCATTGTTTTAGTCAAATCCATTTATCTCAAAATGTGCACCTCAAAATGTGCGCAACACCAATCTCACTTAGTCAGAACATTTAGTGGGAGATGTGGAGATTAGAACTTTGATAGTGATCAAAGCACGTCAGTGGCATCTAGTCCTTCATATAGCCCGCGGAGTTGAAGCTCCACAAAGTTGGGTCATACTTATCCTCATGGCGATTGTTCTAATTTGGGACTATCTTCAGCGTCCACAGCTGGTTCAGCCCAAATGGAGTTTTGTGGCCCACAAAGTTATGCCTACGCATGGTGAGCTTGTTTTGGCAAATTTTGGAGCCCATTTATTCTAAGGTCTTGGATCTTCTTATTGCTTAACCAACATTGTGAGTTTTTTTAGGTCCTATTCGATTCATGTGGTCGAATTTAATTGACTAAAATGCCCTTGCGGTCCACGTTCCCCTGCAGATAATCCTATCTAACGGTTCATACTTTTTGACCGTTGTAGAAGGTTAAAATATACTCTATTGAATCAACACTAAGTTCGAGTCCAAGAAGTGAACACCCATGGGCTAAACACTTCAAATGGGCTTAAGCATTAGCTTATGGTAGGCTACAGTAAAGTTTGCTTGGATCACAAGTGAACATTACTACATCCGAGTCAAAGAGGACCTAAGTCAAAGTCAATCCTCAAGTCGGGCTCAGGGCCGAGTCAAAAAGTGTCCTCAAGTCGGACTCTAAGTCCAAGTCAAAAGGCATCTCCAATTCAGACTCTGGATTGAGTCGAAAGGCGTCCTCAAGTCAGCCGAGTCAATAAATGAGTTCAAGTCGAAAGGCATCCTTGAATCTGAACTTATCAGCAAAGCTTGCCCAAGCCATAGCGAAGCTTCCCAAGCCATAGCGAAGCTTGCCCAAGCCATAATAAAGCTCGCTCTCATGATTAAGTCAAAGTGAAGCTTCAAGCAAAATTCACCTAAAACGATCTTCACCCAAATACTCCACATGGGCCGCGTAGCAAAGTTTGCCGAAGCCACAACAAAGTTTGTCGAAGCTGCAGTGAAGCTCACAAAAGTCGCAGCGAAGCTCGCCTAAGTGAGCTTCGCCAAATAGCCCATATGGGATACATCACCCACATTCCAAAGAAAATGGTCTACCTCCATTCTAGCAAAGTTTACTCATGGCCGTTATTGGCAAACTTCACCCATGGTCGTTATTGGCGAACTTTGCCCATGACTGTTATTAGCAAGCCTCGCCCATAACCATTTTCAGAATCTACTTTTAAGGAAACGGTTCACCTCACTAACTCACCCATTTAAGAGGAGTTAATAACCACTAACTCACCCATTTAAAGGGGAGTTAATGACCACTAATTCATTCATTCAAGGGAAGTTAAGGCCCACTAAGTCACTCCTTAATGCTTTTAAGCCTATAAATAAGCATGATCAACATGAAGCAAAGGGGGCGCAGGAAAGGTCTTGGTGCTAACATTGTTCTTACTAGGCTTCTTACCATTGAGAAAAGAGAAAGAGATTTAGAGGCTACATTGACAAAGAGCCCATCTCTCCTTTGTTCTCATAGATCTTCATAAATCATTATTATTGGCTAATCATTTGGCTCGATCAACGATCCTTGTGAGAAATGATTCTCTTCAGCTAGTCATCTGACTTAATTAATAATCCTTGTGAGAAAGGATTTGTTAATATCTTTTCGAGTTAAATGGTATTTATTTTCTCAAAGATCATTAGACACATGAAATACTAGATAACACACATGCACAAGAATAGAGGCGAAGGTGGCATTCGATTTCTTCTTGATATCTCTTCATCCAGGGAAGACTACACTATCTTCCAAGAGATTAGAGATAATCAACAACAAAATACTTGTTGTCTTAGTCAGAACGTCAACGGAGTACATGATCGATGTCCTTCAGCACATAGGAAAAAACCTAAAATGAATAAATGTTTCTTATTTCAATTGTAGTCTCTTTTGAGTTGTAATATGAGCTAATTGTAATTCAAAAGACTCGAAATAGGATGGGGACTTTGCTGGGGACTTCTTTCTCCTCCGATGAAAATTGTGTCGTAGTCTGACATCAAGACCCTCAAGTTTTTTGCTAAATCGCTAGTCATAGAATTTGACTAAGTGAAGTTTGAGGAATTCATTTCCTCTAACTAGTCATCAACAACTACCACTAGGAGCTATCGCAAGATTTGTCACAGTGTGAACTTTGGGTCAAATTTGACCTCCGCATGTGTCAAGGCGAACTTCGCCAAAGACAGTTTGAGCTTCGCTGAAAGCCAAACGAGCTTCACTGAGAGCGAAGAAACAGCAACCCTCACTACAAATTAGGGCCAAGACGTTCATACACCTTATGCTTTTGGACATCAATCCATAACTCCCTTGAGGGTTCACTTCAAAGCATCTTGCGATGCTCACTATGCTTCTTTAACAGAGGCAAAGAATAGGGGTAATCCCTCATCTAAAAATCGGCAAGGGAATAACATCACCCATGGTAATTCCTCATCCAAATCACAAACTCTAACTTGTGATAAGGACTTGATTGATCACCCTAGCTGAAGGTCAAAGCAACATTATCATAGGCGATGTTCGCTTGTGTTTTGGGTCTTTAATATTGCAATTGACGCAGATTACAATAGAAGAGATTACAAGTGAGACAAAGGAAAAAATTTATATTTCCTGGAGTTCTTTTCTGTGTGCTGGTGGAGCATTGATCTTGTACTCTGTTAACTTACCGATTAAGACAAAGGGCCTCTTTTCCTGTTGATGAGAATTAAATCGCTTGGAAGCTAACTCAGTCTTCTCTTAGCAATATCTCTCAATAGATTGCAAGTGCAATGCATGTGGGGGGTTTTTGTGGCTAATGAACTCTTTTTTGCTCTTTGTAGATACGTAGTAGCTCCGTGGATAGATCAATTGATAGCTGCCTCAAAATGTGTGATCTTCGCTCCTTTTATAAGCTAAAAGAGAGAGAGAGTTAATGGCTCCTTTAATTGTAGATTAAGTGGTCATTAAAATAGGAGATAGTGGAAAGCAGTTATCCCTCTGAAAATAGCTCTGAAATGGCTATTGGGCGAACTTCACGGGCTTGATGAAGTTCGCTGGAGACGTGGGTGAAGGTTGCCACAAATGTAGGGGAAGGTTGCTAAGTCATGGATGAGAGTCGTTGCGGACGTGGGCGAGTCTTCTTCAGAAGTGGATGACTTGGTCTACTTTTGTTAACGTGGGTGGAGTTCATTAGTTGGCGAGCTTCGCCTATGAGTATGAATTTGACATAGAATTCGACTCTAGGTATGGCCGACTAATGATGCCTTTCGACTCGGCATGGGAGTCGACTCACGTTCGATTTGGTTGAGATGAGTCGATATGGGCTATCTAGGAAGTTTCGCTTATGAGTTTGAACTTAACACAGAATTCAACTCTAAGGGTGGCCAACTATTAGCATCTTTCGACTCGATATGGGTCGTGTTGACTCGTGTTTGATGTGATCGAGTTGAGTCAACATGGCTTGTCTTGTAAAGTTCGCTTCATTCATCAGGTGACCTTCGTTGTGGTTTGTCGTGGGCTTGACTTTGGACCCATTTGAAGTGTTTAGCCCATGGGCGCTCACTTCTTGGATCCAAGTTGATCATTAGCCTACGTAAAAATTTATTTTGACTATCTACAAGACCCCCAAAGTTTTGAAGATCATGCATTTCAATTTTGTAGGTAGGATTGAAATACTTTGGGTAAATAGCTAGAGGTATACTGCTGAACGTAGCTTGAGTTGTCTTGATTAGGTGAAAACTTGTCTTCATTCATCTACTTGGTTGTTAGAGGTGTACTGTTGAACATAGCTTCATTGGTTGTAGGCTTGTATCAAAGGCTTGATGATGCTTGTACTCGCCCAAATCCATGTTTGGAATGAAAGTCGCCTTTTCAGTTGTTGACGCGATGTTAGGGAATCAGTGAATTTTGATTGATTCTGAGCCTAAGCAAGGATCGCTCAATTCTGGGCTGCTGGGCAAAGCTCGTCAATTGGCGACGTTCGCTACTGAAGAGACTCAATTTTAATTTGAGCTGTGTTGGCGAAGTTCATCTTCTAGCGACGGTTGCTGGCTAGCGAAGTCTGTTGAGATTCACCTCTTGATTTGCGCCATGATCTATGGCTGAGATCTCTTGATTGAAGATCTCGCGAGATCCGCTAAGGTTTTGATTGAGTTTTAAGCTAAGACGAAGAAGCTTTCCATCATTAGGGCTCAGGCCGCTCCCATTGACCCTAAGACTTTGAAGGAGAGGGCCTGAAAGGGTGCTCAAGAGGCCAGGGATTCCAAAATGAATGAGTGTATTGCACAGATACACATTTTTAATCCCTTATCCTTGTAAGAACTTCTTGTAAACGTTTAACTCTTTTTGATAAATAAAAGAACTTTTTGCCTCCTTGGGATGTGTGCATGGTAGAGGGGTAATGTTAATGTGTCGTAACAACATCTTTGCTGGGGAGGATGATGTACTAATATTCATGAATGTAAAAAGTAGAGCATGTTAATTCCTCATATTTATAGACTATTACTCTATTTATGATCATGTGTATTTGATTTCTCGCCTAGTTGAGTGCCTAAATTTCTTTCAAGCACTACATTAGTAAGGTGGATAATCAGTTAATCAAAAGCATTAGGGCTTTGCACACTAATTACGAGAGAGTATCTATCCTGAAAAATTAGGGAAATATGTCAAGATAAAGGAAAGGTCATACGGTTGACGATATCCTATATTTTGCTATAAAATAAAGTTGCAGAAATGAGGAACATAACTATACTTGATATGATTAAGAATAGCTACCCAGTAGGTCTTGGGAAGATGTGCTATTGATAGTGACATATTTTCTAAACCGTTTTCCTTCAAGATTGGTACAGTCAATACCCTATTAGTCATGGACACTAAGGGCCGGTGTTAGATCACTGTGTACATGAGGGATTGTTGCTTTAATACACAACTTTTCATTGGATGAGAAGTTTGGACTCTAGAATGTTGAAGTGTATTTTCATACACTATTTTAGATACTTTCTAGGTTGTGTTTACATGTGAACATTATGATGATATTGTGACCGAAGGAGTTGTGGCATATTGAGTTCATGAGGGAGGATTTTATGCACAAAGTAGAAATAGGTTGATGGTTGGGGGCATACGAGATCAAGGAGACTGTCATGAATCCAACAATGGAGGAGGAATTGATTCCTCTACAAGCAAGGGATAGTAGGAGCAAGATATTATTTTTAGATGACTTGGAGCCATCTGTGGAATCTGAGCTGCCTCGAAGATCATTCCATGGATAAGTACCCAAAAGATATATGAGATCTAGGGGACATGTTCATGGTAGCACCGCATATTGATGCAGAGCCTAAGCCATGTGAGGACACTATTTCTGGGTCTACCACGAAAGGTGATGAGGAGCCTAACTTCATGATGAAGAATCAAGTCTAGGACTTGGTGAATCCTCCTACTGAATGCAAGACCACTAAAAACAAATGAGTTTTCAAGGTCAAGTGGGATGGGACATTCAAGCCATGCGGGGCACACTTTATGGTGAAAGAGTACATCTAAATAGTAAGGTGGACTACTGAAAGAGACATTTTCTCCAATGTTGAGAATAGGCTCTATTCACACGATATGAATCTTGTAGCACAAATAGATCTTGAACTAGTCCAGAGTGGACATCGAGATAGCTTTTATGTATCAAGAACTAGAAAAAGTGATCTATGTGGATCAACCTATGTTTCATAGCCAATGGACTAGAGCACAAGTGTACAAGTTAAAGGATCCTACGTATGGCTTGAAATACTTTTCTAGTGTGCAGTTTTTTAATCTTCTTGCCCATGTTGGGTCATGGCATCTAGACGATCGATCAGGACGGTTAGGTCCACATATACTAAGCTGATAGAAGTTTGAGATCCTGTCATCATATGTTGATGAGAAATTGCTGACTGGGAATAGCATGGAGACCAGTGGAACTCCAATTGCTAAGAGTCATGCTTTAAGCATAGAGCAATGTCTCAATATGAAAGCAGAAAAAGAATCTAATACTAAGAATCCCTTGCAAGGAGTGTAGTCGATAGTCTTGTATGCATACAATGATCGACACATCCTCTATAGTAGGATTGATGAGGAGCATCGGTCCAATCCTGGTACGATGCATTGGGATGAGTCAAAAGAATCCTCAAATATTTGATTAAGTTGACACTTTATGTATTAACCTATGACAACACGAACTCTCACCTATAGAGATATTCACATGTCGACTGGGCTGATAATCTAGATGGGTGAGCGTTGATGTTTGGCTAAGCTCTCTTACTCAATGAGAGGGTCATTTCTTAGCGTAGTAAGAAGCAATAGTGTATAACCCTTCTCCACTTAGAGTGAATATTTGGTGATATACACAGTAGTATTGGATGTAGTCTAGTTATAAAGATTCTTGGAGAATTTGACTATAGCGTGACATGTAGAGGATGATGTGATTCTTCATTGTAATAACATGTCAACTACTGGTTATACGATACGCCCATATTTGTTTGGGAAAACAAATAAAATGCATATTCGGTACCACTTCATTAAGAACTAAGAGAAGGATAGATTGTGCTAAGTGTATCTCTGTGAATCAGTTGATTGGAGATCTACTGATAAAGGGAATAGCTGAGGAATGGTTGATGCAGCACATTTGAGCCTTATGGGCTATATCTTTAATGACGATCTTTTTACTTGAGATCTCAGACACGTAGGTTATTACGAATGATGGCTTTAGAAGACACTGTATTTGATTTGATTGTCTTTTTCTCATCTATATGCATATCTGGGATTGCTTATGTGTTATTATTGCTTGATTATCATTGCATGGAGTATATGACTATATGATGTGTACAAGGTACACAAAGGGCACTAGGTACACTATTACAAAGTTACATTAGCAGGTAGGATCTCTTGTCACACATGAGATCCCCTCGAGAGCTGTGGTAGTTGCCAAACTGAGACTAAGTATCGGATGTCATTTGGCTAGGAGCAACGACTACACTTTAGTTTTACTAGGTAGGATGATAGTGGAAGCACTCTATTGATTGCCCTGGCTGGGTCAGGATGAGGTTGTTGTATACTTATATTGTGAAGTGACCAAAGGAGAAACCCGATGTCCACTTTACCTGTTTACTATCAGCCAAACTAGGGGTCTGACTTGGCACACGAGGTGCGGACTTGTCAGGATATCCCAAGCATATCACAGGGCGATATGGCTAGACAAGTTCATTACAGGATAATAGAACTTGGGTCTATATGGTATTTATTTAATGATGTATGCTCTCAGAGAGAGAAGAAATATCGTAGCACATAACCATATGACGTGTGCTAGGACCGAATATAAGGAGTTCGAGGATGGATCCGTGCTCCCTCACTATGTGAGCCCTTATAGATGACCACTAGTGATGGAGAGCAGTCACTATACCCTTAGAGACACTAGGCTGTCTGGAAAAGCTGTTATGATTGTTCGCTACTTTGGCTGCTGTTTCTTACTGAGATGAGACATACGCGGCAGTGATTAACTGAAACAATGTAATGATCCAAAGAGGGACAATAACACATATACCCTTTCTGAGTTCTAGAATATCCAAGAAAAATTCACTTAACAAACTTCAAATCTAATTTTGTCATTTGAGGATTGTGGTTGTGAATAAAACATAGTGATCCAAAGATTTTGGGTGGTAAATGAAATGATTCACTGCCTTGGTATAAAAGGGAAACAGGAGTTTTGTTGTCCAAAACAGATGAGGGCAATCTATTGATGTGGTAACAAGCAATTAAAATGGCATCCCCAAAAAATTATTTTGGAACTTCACGATGACATAACAAGTTGGGAGCAATCTCTAGGAAGTGTCCATTCTTATGCCCAGCTACTCGTTTTGTTGGGTGTGCAAACACAAGATGACTGGTGTAAAATCTCATTTTCCTCCAAATATTTTGTGAATGTATTATCAAAATATTCCTTAGCGTTGTCAGTTCTTAAAGTCTGAATAATATTTTTAACTTCAACACATTAAACTTTAAAAATAGAGAAAACTTTAGAATGATTGTTTAACAATTAAATCCAAATTATGCGAGAAAAATCATCCATAAAACTAATAAAATATTTGTAACTAAGTTTTGATGAAATTGATCAAGGCCCCCTTACATCTGAATGCACTAACTAAAACGGGTTACATACCCTCTTATTGACCTGACTAGTGTAGACGGTTAAGATATATTTCTACCCAGACCAATATTTAGCTTGAATCCAAGAAGTGAACGTTCATGGGCTAAACACTTCGAATGGGTCCAAAATCGAGCCCACAACAAGCTGTAGTGAAGGTCGCTTAACAAAACATGCGAACCTCACTACGCAACTAATAAGAAATAAAGATGTACCTAAGTTGCAAGTGTACAACTATCAAGTTATAGTATAAAAAGTTATCGATCCCATGAGGAAGGTGTTGTAGGAATTAATCAAGATTTGTTGTTATGTTATGTGTGTGACAATTAGAAGTTTAATGAATATGATTGTGGAGAGCATAAGAGTGGTTGTGAATATATGCAAATAAAAACAAAACTAAATTGAGAGGGGAATAAGAATAGAGGAAAATAAAATCAAGAAACAAATAAAGTGAATCAAGAATAAAGAGGAAAATCAAGAAAGTAAAGATGGAGGATTCAATTAAAGATATAAAGAATCTAGAATTGAATCCACTAGCCAATTTCACTTATAAATTATAAACTATTCTCCTTTTTATCACATTTTACTTTAGATTTATTAAGCATAGACTATCAAACCACTTAAGCAAAGTATAACCTATCAAATTATCATCCAAGTAAAATTAATACTCATGAAAAGAACAATAACTAGATAGTAAATCTAGAATTCATAAGCATAACCTATCAAGCCAATCAAGATAAGCATAGATTATCAAATTCTTCTTCTACCAATTAGTTTTCTAGTTGGTTATCCTAAACATGATCAATTTAAGCACAAGAGAATAATTCACAAATTATAAAAGAGATCAAACTGATTTCATACAATTCTAGAATTCCTATAAGAATTAGTTCCACATTTTAGAAAATAAAAACAAAGAAAGAAAAAAAAGGAAGAAAATAAAAATAAAAACTATCTCCAAAGAGGGTTCTAGCCTCCAAGTGAAAAAAATAAAAATGAAACTAACTACAAAGGGGATTCTAGCCTCTTGAAAATAATGCAAGAAAATAAATCTATACTACAAAATAAATGTAAGAAAGTAATGCAAGAAAATAAAGACATGAAAGTAAATCTACTCTACAAAGCAATAAATCTAAGACAAGAGGGTTCTAGCCTCTTGAATATCTAAAATAAGGAAAAAAATATTACAAGAAAATAAAAGATAAAAGAGAACACTTACATTCCAAGAGGGTTCTAGCCTCTTGATGAAGGCAAATTTTCATCTTGATCTTCATCTTCATCTTATTTTCATCTTCATAATCAAATAAAGAAAAGAAAAGAAAAATATGAAGAAGTGAAAAAATTCTTTTATTAATTGCAATAAAAAGTTAAAAATTTAGAAGGTTTTCTCAATTAAGAGTAAGATGGGATTACATGCCTAGTAGGATAACACATATCTTGAAAAAATGGTGGATTCGGGTTAGCCATTTCTTGTTCAAATTCAATATGAACTAAATAATTTGTATTATGTCTAATCTAAACTTGCACACATCAATGAAAGCTCTTTCATTATTATTTTTATCAAACCTAAGAAAAAGATCTAAAAAATGAAAATTTAAAAAAATCTAAAATTTTGTTTTACAAAAATCTAAAATTTTGTTCTTGAAACGGGCAAAAAACTAAAAGATCTAAAAGATTGTTGAAAATGAAAAAGAAGGGGAAAAGAAAAACCAAACTAAATAACTCAAAAGACAACCACTTGAACAATTGCCCTTAATTTATATGGTTAAGCCTGAACTCCACTAGACCAGCTTCTAACCGAAAACTTCTATAGTGAAAAGATCCAAGTTTACTTGATCAGTTAACCAAATAAGGATAGTACTAGAGAGAGGTCGGAGATCTTTTAAGAACCTCTTTTGTTGCAAAGTGCTTTACACAACTTAAACTTTGCCTTAGTGACAGGGGCATAATAAACATACACTAAAGTTGCAAGAAGATAACTATCAAGCTATAGTATAGTTACAATATTGATCCCACAAGAAAGGAGTGAAGAAAAAAATTCTAAATTGGATCCTAGAAATGTGTGTGAACAAAGAGCGGTGAAAGTGTAGAGATATAGAGAGTATGTGATTATCTACAGATAAAACAAAACTAGAATAAGACAGGAGAAAGAGAGCAAATAAATAAAAAAATAAGGAATAAACAAGGAGGAGAAATAAAGAAAATAAAAAAGAATAAAATCAAGAAGAGAAAAATTAAAAAGAGGAAAATTAAAATAAGTAAAGATGGAAGAAATCAGGTAGAGAATATATGAATCTAGAATTGAATTCACTAGTTAATTCTATTTAGGATTTATGAACTACTTTCTTTTTATCATGTTTTACTTTAAATTTACTAAGCATAGATCAACAAACTACTAAAAGAAAGTATAATCTATTAAATTATCATCCAAGTAAAATTACATTCATGAGAAAAATATCAACTAGATAATAATTTTAGAATTCATAAGCATAACCCATCAAATTATTCAAGATAAGTATAGATTATCAAATTCTTCTTCTACTAATTAATTCTCTAGTTAATTATCCTAAACATAATCATTTTAAACATAAAAAAGCAATCCACAAATTATAAAAAAATCAAACCAGTTTCTTACAATTCTAGAATTTGTACAAGATTTAGTTACTCATTTTGCAAAATAAAATAAGAAAAAAAAATCTAGACTAAAAAGCATAAAGAAAGAGATCTAAATTACAAGAAATATAAAAACTAACTACAAAAATTAGAACACGAATAAAGAAATAAAGATTTAAAGTTTGAGCATAAAGAAAATCTAACTAACAAAAACAAAATAGCATAAAATTAAATCTACAATACAAAAGAAAAATACAAGAAAATAAATTCTATAAGGCAACAAAATAATGAAAGAGCATGAAAGTAAATCTACCTTATAATGCATGAAAATAAATCTAATCTGCTAACACAAAAATAAAAAGAAAAGAAAATAGTAAAACAAAAATTTCTAAAATAATAAAATAAAAGAGAAATATAAAAACGTAAATCGTAAAGAGTTGACTCTATGAAAGCAAAATTTCATCTTCATCTTCATTAACAAAGAAGAATAAAAAGAAAATTTAAAAGGAGGAATTTTTTTATTTACTGTAATTAAAGAGTTTATAATTTTTGAAGGTTTTCTTAATTAATAGTAACCCTTGTAGGCATTAAAAATCACTTATCAGTCCCCGAACTAGACTCGTGAAGGTGGGTTCGCGACCAACGAACCGTCAACCAACGCGATCGAGAAACGGCTGACGACGCAACAATGCCACAAAGTGCATGAAGCGGATCGACGAATATCTGAACTAAGTCGATCAGGCGTACACGTCAACGGAACGACGTGCCGCAGAATAAATCCGACAGTGACATCCCAAGTTAGCAGGAAATTAGCCAGGGCGACGCCGTGCCGATCTAATTCCGGAATCAATGGAATAGCTGATCCAATTCTGGACTCGACGAAAT
>JBAKGM010000279.1:18281200-18299911 GCA_037177215.1 Asparagus racemosus | reverse complement strand
GTGTAATAAATAGAATGAATTGAATAAAATTTGAGGAATATGATTAAATTTTATAATATATATTTAGTTTTTAATATGAGTTCTTATGTTTATTTCATGAATAATTATAGTGTAATAAATAGAATAAATTGAATAAATTTCAAGGCAATATTGAAAATTATAAAAATTTAGAAGGGTAAAAGAGGCAATCAAAAGTTTTAACACATCAATATTCTTTTATAAATAGTATAGATTGTCATAATGGTATAGCGTAGATGAATGGAATGATGGAAATATATAAGAGAAATCAAAATTCGAAAATCCTCATAATACTGTTTTAGGTGGACAAATAATTCAACAAGGATTCGGTTTTGAATGGCTAGCTAATTTTGTAAATGACCACTTAATTTGGGACCCTAATGTTCCACTCATATCTCACTTTCATATCTCCAAGTTTACTTTTGATAATTTGATCCTAATATTTTAAAAAATTGAATTTTCGCATCCTTTGTTTGGGGACTATTATACTTTTTCTATTCAATTTAGATATATACGCTAAATACATGGCCTGACTTGGACTCTTGTACCTCTACAGTCATTATAAATGCTAGAAATAGACGAGAAAGTTACTGTGAACATAAAAAAATGTATCATTTCAGAGTTTGGCAAATTCTTACCATTTTAGAGGACCTTATGATGGCCACAGGGATAAAAGAATACAAATCAAGTTACCTCTTAAAGCATATGGTTTGATTTAATACAGAATTAAATGGATCCTCTTCATTACCGAACAAAGTAGTGAATGGATCATTACTTAATCACAACCATTGATTATTTATTGGATGCTTATAATGTTTTTCTTTGAGTGCAAAATAGGAATGAGTGCAATACACAGGGTACGGTGAATGTTAGATTTAGAATTATCATAATCATCCATTAGATAATCAATGGGCCTTAAAAGTTCAGATTTCTTAAAATATTGGGATATCAAGTGAGAAAAAATAACTTTGTGGTATTAAAATTAAAAATTGGTAAAACATTGGGATGTCAAAGTGAAATTAAGCCATTTATAAATAAGGATACTTGATATAGATAATTAATAGACTCTCATGTGGTTATTAAGGAATTTAAGTATCCCTCTCATTTTTGTTATTAAGGAAAATTCTGGAAATATACCGATGTATTTTGTTTAACTAATTTTTTTAAATGACTAATTTATCCATAATTAATTTAATTATTCCATGCTTCGGTAGTCAGATTAATATGACGAGTACATCAGCAAACAAGATATTCAAGACATACATAAATGAATAATCCCAATATATGAACTGATATATCTAATACCTATTTGAAAATTCACATGCTTTGGAAAATGAAAATAAATAAAAAAAAAGTTATTTGATATTTATTGTTAGTCAAAGGTCCATGCGAAGTACTTAAACTCTGTGAGGTTATTCTAACGATTAAGGACTATGGTTCCATACTCCAACATGGCTTTGCAGTTTGAGAATACTTTTATGAGCCCAAACATGCATAGACTTAGGAAGCGGTATTTTTTTTTTCCTAAATCTATTTGAAATCTGTGACCGATAAAATTTGAATTTGGGTTGATATCTAATATAGAGATTCTTTTTCTTTTTTGGTTCCGGAAAAAAAAAGCATGCAGCCTCTACAACTACACCAAAGCTTATCTCAAGTCACTACAAGAGTTGAGAGTGACAGTTCATAACTCTTAACGATGATTAGCAGCAAGTATACCATCTAATGTACTTATTCTTTGTCTTTTATGACTAATATATATTTTATTATTACTGGTCAAAGGTGCCACTCTAATTTAACAATACACATGTAGAGGCAGCAAATGTTAGGTCGAAGTAGTGAGCATGGTCATGTTTTTCCGACGGAATTGGGCCCCACGACATGCATATGGGCAGTGCCTTTCTTGTAAACAGCGGCGGCCCGGGCTACTTCAAAAATGTGGAAGTCGGGGGATGGAGGTCCAATCGCGCGTGCTGCTTACTTAGATTAGACTGTCTCGCACCTAACGCGCGTTGACAAGTAGATCACAGCAGGAGTTTGTGTGCGCGTCCGTCTGCGACTGCACCGACCAAACCAAACAAATTGTTCGATTTATGGTCGGTTGGGTTCCAAATCCTGCTCCGTTTGGTTTGATTTGAATCTCTTTGTTTTTTACCAACCAGCATCCATTGATGAAGCGGTGATAATTGTATACATTTCATGTCCTCTCATGAATATGGGAATCTTTATCCTCTTTGATGTACTTCACATATTCACTTTCGGCCAAATAGTCACAAATCTTCTACGCAATGCGATCAAATTCCTCTATGATCACTTATTTCTCGCTAGTACAAGTTGTTTTCAAGAATGGGAAAGAGAAAATGCTGCCAACTTTACTAAGGTCATTATCTTACTCCAGATTCAGATGCTTATTATTTCTTCGCACTAGACTTTTGTTTCGTTCGTTCAAGCGGAGGTTGTTTAGGCTATCTCTTTTGAGATCTTTTGTTTTAGACCGAGAATCATCTCTGTAGTGCCCTACATGAACGATTGTTTTCATTTATGTTAGCTTCCGTCAGTTTTGGAGACATGTTTGTTTTTATAGTTGAAGTTTGTTTCGTTAATGAACTCTTATTAATGAGATGTAGTGTGGGATTATGTTAACTCACCGTTATTTAAAAATATTTACATACGACTTGTTGACGAGTGGTTTCCAAACAAATAAACCTCATGATCTGGGTTTTGATTCGAATAGATGAGTTTGAGTAACTACCGGGATTATTAAGTTTTGATTTTATATATCAATGGATGAGGTTGACTGTTTATAACAACTTCGACAGTGTCAAATAATATAGCTTTAACGATTTATGCGATTGGGCCTGTGACAACAAGCTGATTGTATGGGATACCACAGTTGTAAATGATGTAAAATTACGAAAATAACTATAAATACTATCTGCTTCTACGCCTTTCTTCAAGCAGAGACTTACCAAAATTATTTTGTTCTGTCCATCTCTGTCTTTTATGATTCTACCATACCTCACACACGTGTATCATATACAGTACATGACTATTCTTAATATGCCAAAGTATACATTCCTCGATCAGTGGTAGTTTCCCGGACGGTCACAGTCCTCTGATGTGTATCGTTTTTTCACGTGTGATGTGGGACCCAATGAAAATGAACTGAGATGGAGAGCCACTAGAAGTTTGGTCAATGGGGATCCATAGGAAGAAAAAACACAACAGGCTTTTACTCTTTAGGGTTGCGTGATGCCGCCGCGATTCTCATGCAAAAGAGTCTGTGTGATTAGCGAAAATCACAGGTGGGGCCACTTTCACTTCACTCGAACAGTTGTCATGAGCGCCAAAGTCGCCTCCCACTGTTAAAGCTTGGGGTGGGGTCCAGTTCAGGACTATTGCGAGCTCAGTGCAAAATGATCCTCTTTTTGTCAGTTTCATAATTCCTTTTTTCCTTTTTGTTCTTCGGCTTGATCGTGTTTGCCCTTAGAAGGAAAGTGAAAAGGTAAATAAAATTAACTCAAGTAGGACTAGATCAAATGTGTTGAGATACATTAATATAATTACGTTCAGAAACATTGGCTCTTCAGAATCAAAAATTTGTTTAAGCGGACTCCTACCTCGTCAACGTTCCTTGGGGCTTGTTTGGTTACATGAATAATCGAAAGAACAGAGGTATTTACAATGTCATACAGTCACCTACTGTTTGAACATTCTATGTTTGAACTTAGATGTAACTGCATCATTGTTAGGTTAATGTCTGCTTATGCAACAATCTTTTGATTACATGTAACTGATGAATCACAAATGTATCATACAATTTGAATTTATACTATGTATCTTGAAAGTTTAGCTCAAACCTATTGCTCAATAGAAATGTTCCTGTAGTGCATATGAAGAGATCGACGCTGATGAAAGCTGCCTTGGTCATTCTTTCCTTCTAAAAAAGCTTCTGAGGGGTCCTGTGTTGGATCTGAGATGCAAACCTACAGGGGGGGGGGGGGATTTTGAATAGGCTTGCTATATATTTTCTCTTAAACATAGATATTGCAGCGGAAATAACATAAAGTAAAAGTGAAAAACCAAACCGATAACAAACCAGAGAACACGCAAGATTAGAAATTCTATGTGCACTCCTCCTTCTCACGAAGTGGCTTCCTCACTATGACAAGAGTTCACATGAACCACAACCCGATTCAGTAGGCTTACAAAGACCACACCCTAGAATTTATTCGAAACCAGTCACCTAACCTAACTCCTCACAGATAAGTAACACCTAGTCCTAACGCGTCCTAACCCTCTATTATCAGTGGCTTGAGTATGCCGTAAAAACAAGATAAAACAAATCTATCAAAACAAATTATGCGCAAATCAAGAAGATCTTACAACCCTTGTTTAAGCAAACCGTTCTTCAAAAGAATTAAAGTGAAGCTCGATGAAGAAGCGGTGATGTTGTTATATCCAAGGGCAACTCTCCTTGTTGAAATGATCTGAAGCTGCGGAGTGCGACGAGAAAGAGTTTGACGAGGCTCTGGGGGATAGAATCACAAATCTAATCTTCTTCGCAAACCATAGAATAAAATCTCTCAAAAAACACTCCTTTTCTCAAAGCATAGAACCTCTCCAAAATATGATCCTTGCCTATTTTATATATCATTTGATAACAAAAGAAAAGATATAGGAATCATAGTAGAAGTTGGAGATGAAAGGGATCAACAAACGATTGAGATTAAAGCACAAAATTTGCTAAAACGTGTCGTCACCATCAATAGTAAAGTACGATCATTGATGGTCCCCTACTCACCATCGATAGTACCCTGTTGTCCATCGATGGGTTGAAATTTGACGTCTAGAATTCATCGAATATTCATTGTAATCCATTGATGGTGTAGCTTGACCATTGATGGGTCCATGTAGTCCATCGATGGTGTAAATTCTGAATTTTATTTTTCTCCTATTGTATATTGTAATCAATTGATTGTCCTTGTGACCATCGATTGTATCCTTTTGACCATCAATAGTTCGATGGCTGAAATCAACATAAATGCTTATATTCGCATCATTTCGCCTTGTAACTTTCATATACCTGTTTATACCTGAAATTTGTTATCTTAAACAATCATCAGTAGCAATAAGAGTTTGTTATTACTCAACTAAGAGATATTGTATGAACAATGTTCTAACAATCTCCCCTTTTTTGATAATAACAAAACTCAAAATTTGAAATGGAGAAATATATGCAATGCGAGACATATGTTCAGAAAATAAAGCATGTGAATACTTTTCATACAAAGGAAAAATATATGCAAAGCTTCCCCTACATCCATCATTCATGAAAGTGTAAACATGTACAGGTATTGTAAAAACTCCCCCTAAAACAATGCATAATCGGTAAAAACATTTCAAAGAAATCATAAAACATTAAACCATTTTGAAAAAACTCTTTATACTGAACAAACTCACTCATGAAAGTTTAAATTTACAAATTTCCACTCTTCTTCCCCTTTTGTTATTGGCAAAAGATGAAAACACAACAATGGTTACACTCTATATTTGAAAAATTTAGATAAAAATCATCCAAAGATGTGAGGAAGAGAAATACACACCAGTTTACAAAGAGTTGTGGGAAAATAGCACAATAAATTCAAATATAACTTCAAAACACACAAAACATATACAAAAATTGTATTAAAAATCACACGCAAAATGATAAAATATCATAGAAAAGTTTATTGAGAAAAAAAGAATTATATTAGTTCATAAAACAAATTCAGATGTATTATATATAGTTTTGAGCTTCATAACACAACTTCATTATCTCAAACTTAGGACTAAAAACCAAAATCTTGCCCTATCATCTCAACCATATAGGATTTTTAAGATGAAGAACGATAGTGTTTGGTGGATGATGTACACCATCTCTAAGTATAGGAAAATATTTAGTATAGGATGGATATCCTTTGAGATATGCACAAATATATCCACAAGTGTGGGTTTTTGACCATCTTTTAACAAATATACTCAAGTTTGATGTGGATTTGAGAGTGTGGATATTTGATCATCTTTTCACAAATACACTCTTTTACTTGAAATTTTTTAATGCATATATATGTACTTTGTATGTGTAAAAAAATTTGGTGCTAAATTCAAGTCTAAAAATAATCTCAAACTTTGTGATATATCCAAGAATACTTTATGAACAACATATAGAACTATTTAATACTATTTCATAACACTAAACATATTAAGTATAAAACTAGGTGTGTGAAAAATAATATAATATAGTCTTGTGAATACAATGTGTAAAGAAAAATCAAAAAATCAAGAAAGAAATTTTTGTATGTACATACAACAGGTCAGGTCAACATACTAGATATGAGATAGAATGCCTAAATTTTGTCTCAATTTTTAATGATCTTTCAGCAAAGGTTTTGTAAAAATATTTGCAAGTTGTTGATCAGGGACAACCTCAATCTGAATGTTCTCTTTATCGACTTGATCCCTAACAAAATGATGTCCAACATCAATATGTTTTGTTCGTGAATGTAGACTAGGTTATTACTCAAATCAATAGCAATTTTATTGTCACACCTAAAAGGAACTTTCTTAAAGGTAATGCAGTAATCCTAAAGAGTCAAAGACATCCAAAGGGCTTGTGAACAACAACAACCTAATACAGTATACTCAGCTTCAGTAGTTGACAAAGCTACACGGTTTTATTTCCTACTAGACTAAGATACTATAGAATATCCTAAAAGATGTACTGTTCTACTAGTGCTCTTTCTATCAGTATGATACCCAGTACAGTCACTATCAGAATATTTAACTAAATCAAAAGAATTACACATAGGAAACCATACACTGATTTTTTTACATTCTAATTAAATATCAAAAAACTCATTTTACAGCTTTTAAGTATGATTCTTTAGGATTGGCTTGAAACCTAGCACACAAACACACAAAAAACATAATGTCAGGACTAGAAGCAATAAGATATAAGAGGCCATCAATCATTTCTCTATATCTCTTTTCATCAATTGACACTCCTGTTTCATCTTTTGTAAGCTTTGTTGAAGGACTCATCGAAGTTGAAGTAGCTTTTAAACTATCCATACTAAACCATTTTAAGAGTTGTTTCATGTACTTCTCCTGTAATATAAACACTCCATCACTTGTTTACTTCATTTAAATCCTAAAAAGTATTTCAGCTCTCCCATCATGCTCATTTCAAACTCTACATTAACATTTTAAACTTATGGTAAGGATCCTTATTAGTAGCTCCAAAATTAACATTGTCAACATACACTTGTACAATAATGATATCTTTACCAATAAATTGAAGAAATAAGGTATTATCAGCAAACCCCCTTTTAAAAATATTTTTAAGCAGATTAGAACTATGACAATCATACCAAGCTCAAGGTGCTTGTTTAAGACTATACAAAGCTTTATCTAACTTGTATACATGATCTGAAAAAACATGATCAATAAAACTTGGGGGTTGTTCTACATAGACTTCTTTCTTCAGGAACTCATTTAGAAAGACACTTTTTATATCTATTTGATGGAGCTTAAAGCCTTTATAACAAGAAAAAGCAAGCAGAATCTTGATGGCTTCAAGTCCAACAACTGAAGCAAAAGTTTCATCGAAGTCAATACCTTCTATTTAGTTGTTACCTTTACTAATAAGTCTACCCTTATTTCTCACAACATCACCCTTTTCATCCAATTTAATTTTAAAAACCCACTTTGTTCTCATAAATTGATTTAGCTCTTCCTACAATAGGGTGATCATTAGGCTTCAGAGTTAAATTCTAAACTTTATCTCTTATAGATTGATTTAGCTCTTCTTGCACAGCAAATATCCAATTATCATCATTAATTACTTCACTCACATTTTTAGTTCAATTTCAGAACTAAAATTAACATAAGCACATAATTCACCTAGAAAAGAATGAGAATATTTTTACCTTCACCTACCTTTGTGGTTGTCATTGAGCAATAATAATCGTTCAAATGAGTAGGTGATAGATGATTTCTTTTTAGATGGTCTCTTCTTGAAATTGTTTGCTAACTTTTTATTCAGTTAGAACTTTAGTATCTTTTGAGTCTTCAGTATTGTCCTTTGTTTCCTCATTCTTGTCTTTTACCTCATCTTGTGCTTTCTTCTCACTTTCCTCCACAATCTTTTCTCCTTCACCATGTTCATTTGGATTCATCACAAGATAGTCATTTACACTGTCAACCAAAATATTAGAAGTGTGAGATTCATCAAACTTAATATGGATAGACTCTTGAAGAATTTTACTTCCTTTGTTGTACACTCTGTAAGCTTTACAACAAGAAGAATATCCTAAAACACACAGTCATCAACTTTAGAATCAAGTTTCTCCGATTGGTCTTTCGTATTTAAAAGATAACATTTACAACAAAAAACACGAAGATGTGAAATATTTGGAGATATTTGATAATAAAGCTCATAAGAAGTTTTATTTAGCAATGGTCAAAGATAAGCTCTATTACTCACATAGCATGCTGTATTAACTGCTTCAGCCTAAAAGTGCTTTGGCAACATATACTCATTTAATATGGTTCTAGTCATTTTTTGTAAAGTCTGATTCTTTCTCTCAACAATCCCATTTTGTTGCAGGGTTCGAGGAGACTAATACTCATGCGAGATACCTTTTTTATTACAAAATTCTTCAAAAAACTTTATTTTCAAAATTTCCTCCATGATCAGATTTTATAGTACGAATAGGGAGACCTTTTTATTTTTCAACTTTTTTTGAATTTTTTATAAATTTAAAATATTCACTCTTTTTGGCTAGAAATATGACCCATATGAATCTAGAGTAATCATCAACCACTACTAAATAATAACTCTTACCTCCTAAACTCTTTGTGGACACTGGTCCAAAAAGATCCCAGTGAAGTAATTGTAAAGGTTTAGAAGTGCTTACCTGATTCTTTAAATTATGATAAATTTACTTTTTGTGCAAGCCTCATAGAAATTCTCACTTTTAAAAGTAATAACAGGCAAATCTCTAACTAATTATTTTTTGAGAGTTTTTATAATAAACCCATGCTTGAATGTCCAAGTCTCCTGTGCCAAACCTCACCATCCTCTCCTCCTGCAACCAAGCATTTATAATGTCAGATTTTATATCATTGAAGTTTAAAGTATACACATTAGCATGTCTATTTCCTGTAAACACAATTGAACTTGTTTTTGAATCAATAATTTCGTACATAGTAGATTCAAAAAGAATAGACATATCTTTATCCGGAGCTGACTAATGAAAATAAGATAATGCTTTAATCCATAAATAAGTAAAACTTTAAGGATTTTAAAAGAATTATTACCTATATCACCAATTCCTATAATCGGATCTTTGTCATTGCTCCCAAAAGTCACTTCTCCCCCTGTCTTTTTATTGAAACTAAGAAACAAGTCCTTTTTACCTATCATATGTCGAGAGCATCCCGAATCTAAATGTCATGTAATTCCTTGTTCCTTAGATATCCATTGAACTTCATTATCTAAATTTTCACTAGCTGGATCTTTCACAATTTGAACATTAGCCATAAGACAATTAACTTTTATCATTGACATTTGAGTCATCATCTGAATCTTCTTCTTCACTCGACAAATCCCATGATGTGGCCTTGAAGCTTTTGTTCTTTCCTTTGTAATAATTCTTGTTGAGAGGGCATTCATTTCTGTAATGTCCAGGTTTCCTATAACGATAACAAATAACTTCATAATCTAAATTTTTATATTTAGTTTTCCTTACCTTTATGAAACTTTGATTCTATTTATTTTTCATGAACGTTTACGCATCTAATGTCAATGATTCGAATCCTTTAACTATAAATTCCATCTCACTCTCATTATCATTATCAAAGTCCAAGCTTGATTCTTTCTTCTTCTTGGATCGGGATTTCTCCTTTTTGCCTTCTAGGCTAACGACTTTTTATTAGAATCATCTTTAGAAACATCTTTCTCTTTCTTTTAATCGAACTTTATATGTGAAAAGAGTTACCTACAAGATCTTCAAGAGTTAAGTTAGAGAAATTTTATAATTCCTTAATAGCCGATATATTTGGTTACCAATCACTAGACAAAGATCAGGGTATTTTTTGCAAAGCTCTTTGTTATCATACTCCTTTCCTAAAGCTTTAAATTTGCTCATGATATTAGTGAATCATGTGAACATATCTTGAATGCTTTTCAAGGCCTTCATCTTGAAATTTTCATATTTGCTGACAAGCATAGTCAATTTCTCCTCCTTTACCTGCAAAGTTACTTCATGTGTAACCTCTAGTGTTTTCTAAATTTCCTACATAGTAGTACAATTTAAAACACGGTTAAATTATTCAGAAGTTAAAGAATAGTGTAGTGTACTCATACCTTGAGTATTTATTGTATAAAGTTATATGTCTTGTGGTGACCACTTATCCCTCGGTGTAATAACTAAAACCCCTTCTACAACAGTAGTGGGTTCTTTGTAGCCATTTTCAACACACTCCCAAACATCATAATTAGTGGACATAAAAAAATTTTCATATGTGCTTTCCAATAGGTGTAGTTTGTCCCATCAAAAAGTGGAGGTTTGTTTATAGCATGTCCCTCGGAAAAAGCCGTTACGACGGTAAGACTAGACATGTCCACCCTAGGTTATGAATCCTAAAAATGGGTAACAAGGCTCTAATACCACTTGTTGGATCTATATGCAAGCCTGGAGGAGAGTGAATAGGTTTACACAGATTTTTGTGAAAACACAGATTTTGCATCGAAAATAATCTCAAAATAAAAGAAAAAACCAAACCAATAACAAACCAGAGAACATGCAAGATTTTATAGTGATCTAGATAGAAATCATACATCCACTCTTCCTTATCACGAAAATGCTTATTCACTATGATCGTAGTTCACTTGAATCACAACTTGATTCAGTGAACTTACAAAGACCACACCCTGGAAACTATCTAAAATCAATATCTAACCTAACTCCTCACAAATGAGTAACATCTAGCCTTATCTACTCCCAACTCTCATATATCACCGGCTTGAGTATGCCGTAAAAACAAGAAAAAACAAACCTACCAAAATACTTTAAGTGCAAATAAAGAAGATATTTTAGTCCTTATTTAAACAAACCATTCTTCTAAAGAATTAAAGCGAAGCCTGATGAAAAAGTGGTGATGATGTTGAATCCAAGGGCAATTCTCCTTGTTGAAATGATCTGAATATGTTGAGTGCAATGAGAAAAAGTTTGATGATGATCTGGGGGTTCGAATCACAAATCAAATCTTCTTCACAAACCCTAAAATAAAATCTCCCAAAAAACTCTCCTTTTCTAAAAGTATAGAACCTCTCAAAAATATGCTATCTTCCTATTGTATATAGCCTTTGATAATAAAGGAAAGAGATATAGGAATACAATAGAAGTTAGAGATGAAAGGGGTCAACGAACGGTTGAGATTAATCACAAAATCTGCCAAAATACATTGTCACCATCGATGGTAAAGCATGACCCTCCATGGTCCCCTACTCACCATCAATGGTGCCTTGTAGTCCATTGATGGTTTGAAATCTGGTTTCTAGAATTCATCGAATGTTCATTATAATCTATCGATGGTGTAGCTTGACCATCGATGGTTTACTGTAGTCAATCGATGGTGTAAATTCCAAATTCTATTTTTCTCTAATTGTATACTATAATCCATCGATTGTCCTTGTGACCATCAATGGTATACTCTTGACCATCAATGGTACGATGGTTAAAATCAACATAAATGCTGATTTTCTTATCGTTTCGCCTTGTAACTTTTATATACCTATTTATACTTGAAACATATCATCTAAAATAATCATCAGTAACAAGTGAGAGTTTGTTATTACTCAAAGAAAAGATATTGTGCGAAAAAAGTTCTAACATTATGCACATATGAACAGCTTGGTCGGGGCCAGGACTAGGCTTTGTGTTAAGCCCCCTTAATACTCAATGTCAAAGGATTATAAGCTAAAAAAAGGCAAACCTTCACTATGCGTACTTAAAGTTTTAGTTAAATTTTATTTGGATCCTAAACTTTAAAAGTCATTAAATGAGGTCTCTAATCTTTATTACATCATCAACAGAAGTCCTTTTTAAATTTACCCTTTAGTATTTGATGATGTGGCAACATTTATTATTATTTTTCTTTTTCTTTGCTGACTAGATGCTAACTAGACCCGTGAAAATTTTTAAATATGGACTAGCCCCTAAAAGTCTTGAATGTTACAAACAGTCTCCAGAAGTTTTTTTTTCAATAATTATAAGTAGTCCCAAAAATGTTTACAGACAACAACAAAAAGTTTTGGTAATTCTAAATAACTCCCTCAAATTTTACAAAATGCCCTCACAAAATTAAGAAACAAACCCTAAAATTTTAAAAATTACAAATACCTTTTAAAAAAATTACAAGCAGCCCCTAGGAGTTTCAAAAATTAAAATAATCCTTTCAATATATTTTCATCAACCCTTGCAAGGTTTTGAAAATAAAAAACAACCCCTTAAAATTTTACAAACAGTTGCCAAAAAAATTTCAAACACCTTGAAAGTTTTGAAAATAACAAGTAACCCCCTAAATACTCCTCAAACTTCTATTGGTCAAATTTGAACTCGACTTCTTCTTCTACCGGGATCGAGATCCGCGGTTGCGACTCTACGACCTCGGATTTGAGGTCAGTGGCTCCCATTGTGGTCCCCAGCTTGTTCGCAGGGAAAATTATTTTAATTGTCATTGATTTGAATCTGTTACAAGCTTCAGTCGCCTACAACAAAAATTCAAGTAAAAATCACCTTTTTATAAGGCTTACAATAAAGAACTAAAACAATTACAACTTTTAGCCCTTAATGAACAAACGCGGGATCTGTTTATCAGATCTTCATTTGCGTGGGTGTCTTTGCCTGTGCTGGAGACTTTTTGTGTCCGTAGAACACCACGTAATCTGATCTAGATGCTAGATCTATGGATCTGAGGTATTTATTTCATGAAGAAAATAAAATACCGATAGGAATCAACTCACGAAGGAGATGATAGCCGGAGTGGGTGAAATCGACAAAGTGAAGTCACGCACTAGACCCTGAGATTAAGATGAAGCTTAATCTAGAGGGTAGAACTGTAAATCTAACCTGGATCGACATAGATCTGGTCTTGATTCTCTTCCTCATCACATAGATCTAACGTGGAAGGAGTTCGTCACTTGCACCAGATCTAGATCTGAGTTTTTGACTCTGCAGACACTCAGATTTGTGCACAAACTCTCACGGATCTCGCCTCAAAGCTCCCAATTTTCAACCATCACAACTGAGATCCCCTGTCTATTTATAGGAGAGAGGGGGTGTTTGGCGGGCCGAGACTTGGTGTGTCAGCCAAGTGGCTGAGACACCAAATTGTGTCTTCGCCTTGGCCAAGACGCTATTTGGCCTCGTTCTAGAATTTTTTCTAAGATTGATTTCCTCCGGTCGTGTCACCGTCGTGCTGAGTCCATGTCCGATTGATCTTCTCGCTGAATCGGAATTTGATCGATCCAATCCCGTCAACGGGTTAAGTCTGGCTGATTTCGTCTTGTCGACATCTGAGTCCGGTCGACTTGCCATGTCAAATTTTGCTGATCTGAAGCTTCGTCGTTGGATTTATTCCACAATACATCGCTTTGTTGACTTGTACGCCTTGCCGACTCACTTCATGCATTCGTTGACTCGCTTTATGCATTTTGCGGCGCAGTTACATCGACAATGATTCTTGGTTGCATCATTAGATGAGTCGTCGGTTGTCAAACTACCGTCACGAGTCTCGTTCGGGTACTGATAAGCTATTTTCAATGCCTACAATGATCAGTTCAAAGTCGACTCAATCATTCTAACCAATTCAAATACAGACGCAATAGCTATTGATCCTGGATATGGTCAGCGATGTCGCGTAACCAGGGTTCAAATTTCAGAGCAAGATATACGTCTCTTCTATGAAGTTCAACGTTAGACAGAAGTAGGGATCGTCTTATCCAAGGTATTCCAGAGTCCTCGACAAAATATAGCGGAGTCTGAAAACTTTGGAGGGGGTATCTGTAGGCATCGAAAATTGCTGATGAATCCTAAATATGGTTTAATTATGAGAAGACTGAAGAATAATATCAACAAAACCTGAGGAAATCAGCCACAGGGGTAAAGCTTACATATTCATATGCAAGACACATATTGTGTCTCGGCCTGACCGAGAGACTTATTCTGTCTCGGCCACGATCGAGACATAAGTTGTATCTCGGCCACGACCGAGACACATTTTGTAGCTCAGCCATGAGCGAGACATGTTTTGTGTCTCGGCCATGAGCGAGACATGTTTTATGTCTCGGCCATGACCGAGACACCAAAAGTGTCTGAAGTGTTTTATCACATATTTTATTGTTATTTGTGTGACCCATTTGACTTTTTTAACACGTGGGAACATTCTTTTGTATTAGTGGGTGGTTACATCCTTGAATAACGCCCACTATGTGCATAAATAGGGCATTAAACAAGCCTTTAAAGCTAGGAGAGCGATTGCAACAGCCTTAAAAAAATTAAAACCCTTGGCCGAGACAGCACAAACTATCTCACCAATGGCCAAGATAGTTTTGGTGCCCAGAAACAAAAAAGTGCCTCGCCCACTATGCGATTCTGGCAGGTCACAACTTGGGTTCTTTTCAGCTGTTACACTTCCTAAATGCTGTAAATACCCCCCTACGTCCATTGGAGAGGGGAATCTAGAAGTTTTGATTAGAAGAGCTGTAGATTTTAATCTAAGCAGAGCAAAGAAGCAGTTCAAGAAGATACCACTTAGATATTCCTCGAGTTTAAGCTTCGCCTTAAATCTTGAGAAGAGTAGATATCTTACTTGGCTAAGATATTTGCTTAAGTTCTTGTTTTCTCAGTTAAACAAAAACTCAACCCCGTTAATTCAGTGATCGTTGCTTGGTGGTCCACGGACGATGCATCCCCAGCACAGGCAAAGAACCCACACAAGCAGGAGCTCACTACGTAGTGATTTCTGCTCGAGTTTTGTACAAGAGTGAGATTTTGTTTTTATTTTTGTAATAGAGAGAGTAACATGTGTAATCTTTCACCTGTTTTCATTTTGAAATGTTTTGGAATGGAAACTACAAAGAACCAACTCGTTCTCGGCATAAATAACAGGGAAGGCTCTACTTATGATCAGATCAATCACCTGCAGCATGTACATAAGATCATAAAATTTCTATACATGCTTTGCTAGATCTCCCTCACCTTTATACTTCTCAATATGTGGCATTTTGAACTTGGCACATGGGGTATCCATGATCCAATCGGCGAGTGGCGTGTTGGCTCCGATGGTGTCTTCGATGGTGTCTTCAATGGTGTTAAACATCCAGTCATAACTAGACGTGTGGTTGGTGGTGGAATGACCTGGAGCAGTGTAAGTGTGTCTGGCGACGCTTGACATCATCCATGTTGTGCGTTCATGGCCTCCATCATCGAAGCTGGGGCTTTCCCCGTCGCCTCTACCTGCTGTTGGGGTTATTGGGGTGGAGCAGTGAAACGAGTCTGTTATCGAGGCGAAGGAGAGGTGTATTCAGTGTGATCCTCCTATGCTCATTGCTCTGCTTGACTCGTAGGAGGAAGAGGAGGAACAAATGACGGAGAAGGCTGCTAGGGAGGCATCTAGCTAAGGAGTTTGCTTGTAAAGGAGGCAAACCATTGCTAAAGAGATTGAGAAATTCTTTGGATGGATTCCTCCAATTTGGGCTTGAGTGACATAGCCCACAACATGTGTTTCATCAACAGGAGGAATAGATGATCGGCTTGGACGATCATAATCAGCCATCTTGTTCAAAGAAGAAAAAGATGCCCCATGGTAGGCACTAAACTGTTGATGTCAGTTATCAAATAGGGATTTTTAGTGTAGGTTATGTTCCGTTTTAGGGTTCCTTGATCTTCTTTTATGGTTGGTTATGTGGCTAAGGGTTCAGTCCTGCACACAAACATAGCGTGAGAGGGTCAGAGTTGGGATCTTCAGTGGTTCCTCCATGGGTTAAGTCAATAGAGAGCTTAAGTGGAGTTGAAAAGTAAGATTGTAGTGTGTTTTTTGGGCTAAAGTCACATACCTCCATGCAGTAGGTAGGGCATCTACTTATAGCATATTTGGGGGGGCAGTTTTATGACTTCAACCAAATCTAAGAAGTCAGCTTACTTGGCTAACACTTTACAGGTGCTGGCCGCAGATGGCATGAGTCACCTTCGTGATTAATACAAGGGTGACAGAAAATCAGGTGCTAACGTGATCCGATAAGTCATTAAGACTTTCAGGGCTGGAGCAATGATAACTCTGACCACACATTTAATGTGATGGTGATCAGCTGTCAGTATGAGGTTCGAGATTGACCGCCTTTTAACTTAGCTTTACGAGTGGGCTGATAAAAAGACACCTTTTTACACTACCACATTGGACTGGGAGGTTCTCGACCCGACCTCATGAAATGAGGAGGCATAGAGCCATCCTTAACTACAAGGTCCGAGTGAGGACGCTTTTCCACCGGGCCCCTCTTAATAAGGATCGAGTGATGACGTTTACTAGGCTCGTCCTTCATAGGGTCAAGTCAAGATGGTGCACAGTTAATTTGGGACATGTGTCAACTCCTGGGGGAAGATTAACACTTAGTCATTTCTATGTCATAACGGCAACATCATAAACTATGACTCTGTTGAGCGGGAGCTCTTGTACTTTCTTTACCAATGACTCACCTCTACTTCTCTTCTCTTTCTTTTTCTCCTTATCAAGGCAGTGGTTTCTATAAAAAAAAGTCGTCACTTTTTTGGTCTTCATGTTGCCTTGTTTTTATAGGCAAAGATGGAATGACAAGCATATCTTTGGGTGGCCCTTGTTTTTTGTTTACATGATAGTCTAGCTAGTTACTCGGCTAGAGCGTTGGAGGAAGTTGTCTACACAACTGATGTCGTGTTTGGGTGTTCAAATAGGGGCAGATCCATTGTCATTATAGGGGGTAAGTTGCACCCTAGACATTTAAATATTTGCATGTAAACTAATGAAAATTTTACATCTACCCCCATAGATTTTAAAATTGCACCCAAAAGTTCATGCTATCTAAAAACACTAAATAAATTAGTAACAATTTGAATCATCCCATCGGAAAGTAAAAACTTATTTAAATTTTCAATAATTAAATGTACTAAGTGCATTCTCGTTGCCTACTACAGTTTGATAATATTATATTTGTATTTCTAGGTAAATAGACACATGTCATCCCTAGATAGGAAGCTAAGGATCTTGGAGGGGTTATACGTAACTATGATAGCGGATTGGGCATCTCAAGGCTGAGGTGGAGCAGATGCAGAATTTGGCAAATGCGGATCCGACAAATCAAGAAAGGTGCATGCCAATTCTTGATTATAGTACATGTGTCTGTTAATTAGAGTAGTGATAACTATACTACTCTACTTACATTACTTCTACATAACAAGAAAAAGTGTGGGATTCACCTTCTCTAAATTTTTTCAAAATTGATGCCTCATTAAGAGAAAGCACATTTTTCTCTCTTATCGTTCTAAGCATAGGGTGCATAGAAAAATATAGTATTTTATCATTACTCTATTAATTATACTCACTCTGTCAAACAGGTGTAGTGATAACTACATTACTACTCCTATACTCTTTTTACACTACAAGAGATAAAGTTTGGTGATCCATTCTCTTTAACTTCTTCTAAATTGATGACTCATCAAGAGAGCCACACTTTTCTCTTTTGTATTGTAGAAGTAGTGCAGGAGGGAATATTGTAGTTATCATTATACAAAAGTGTTTCTTTTGATCTTAAAGTTCGTAGTAGTTTTATGTATTAAAATTCTTTAATTAGAGTTTTAGAAATTTATCTTAGTTTGAATTGGAGTCTACATACTGATGTACATCACATTGCAGATGGATTCATGGAGAAATTAGATCGTTAGAAGCCTAAATGTGGGGTCTGACAGAGGAAATTGACTTGTAATGAAGAACGGTATCTTCCAAACCGTGCATCGGAGTTGGATGAATAATATATTAAAATTGCGCATTCATGGAGATATCGGACTTATTATTAGTTTTTTATTATTTCAAGAAATATTTTAGGAGTCTCTTTTGAGTAGGAAATAGATCCGGTTTGATTCTAAATTTGACCGATTTGTTTTTTCAATCATAGTGAGTTTTTTAAAAATATTTTTATTATTTCTATTTATCTAAAATTCGGGTCCTAGTAGGAGTCTAATTTGTTTTCTATTTAAGTAGAGGATTGTAAACCCTAAAGTCATAGCTTTTCATTAAGAAAATTAACTTTTATATTACTTCATGGATTTGAGGTTGCCTTTTTGTGAATTCAAAAATTATTTTTTGTAGATTCAAAAAACACCCTTTAATGGATTCTCAGATTTATTACTTAATTTCGCGTGATGTTATACGCACACCATGAATTCAAAAATTTTTCTTTGTGAGTTTAAAGAATACCCTTTCATGAATTCTCAGATTTATTACTTAATTCTGCTTGATGTTCTACGCACGTCCACTCAGGGGGTGTTTGTTTCAAAAAAATTTTGGGAT
This sequence comes from Asparagus racemosus, assembly GCA_037177215.1. NCBI lineage: Eukaryota > Viridiplantae > Streptophyta > Magnoliopsida > Asparagales > Asparagaceae > Asparagus > Asparagus racemosus. Next base: position 18,281,245 of record JBAKGM010000279.1, on the reverse strand, counting down.
CTCAAGTTTATGGATTTGGAAGTTTGGTTTTTAGTTTTTTGGGAT
>JBAKGM010000279.1:18260329-18279164 GCA_037177215.1 Asparagus racemosus | reverse complement strand
TTTTTTATTGTTTATGGATTTGGAATGCTAAAACTTTAAAAAATTTGATTTGAATCAAACAAATTTATGGAATCCCACAAAACTAAAAACCAAACCTCCAAATCCATAAACTTGAGATCCCAAAATTTTTTTGAAACAAACACCTATTACATTCTCAAAACTCCTTATAAGTTTGTAAAAAAGAAAGAAAGTTGTTTGGTAAACCTCTTAACTTATAATGTTATATAAGTAGTTATCTGTTCGGCATACTAATAACTTATAAGCTTGTGTTAAATGTCAAATGACTACAAAAGATATATTGTTGTAATTCCATATTGTGACTAATTAATTCATTTATATTAACTAGAAAATTAATAATATTAAATTTATTAATTATTTAAAAAGTAATTAATTTCAATTTAGTTATTTCAAATAAATTAATTTTATTAGTTAATAATATTGATATTAGTTAATTAATTTATTTGTAATAAAATATTATTATTAAATAAAATTAATTAATTAATTAAAAATTAGTTATCTCGTAATAAGAAAAATATTTTGAATAAAATATTTTTATATATTACATTATTTTTGTTATTATTAATTACTGATATAGAGATTTATTAATTAAATTTATATTAGTAAAATATTATTATTAATAAAATAATTAATTTGTTATAATAATAAATATATTTGGTTAAAATATTTTATATATATAATACATTATTTGTGATTATTGATTACTAATATTGTTATTAATTAATTAAGTTCATATTAATAAAATATTATTATTAATAAAATAATTAATTAATATATATAAATTAGTTAACTCATGGTAAGAATTATACTTTATTAAAATATTTATATATATTACATTATTTGTGATTATTAATTAATAATATAGAGATTAATTAATTTCAAATTAATAAAATAATAATTAGTAATAACTTAAGTAACTAATTAGTTATTAATAAATAATTATTAGTAAATAAATTAATATTAATAAATAATTATAAAAAATTATTAATAAATAAATTACTTAGTTAATAATTACTAAATTAATTAACTAATGAATTAATAATATTAATCACTTTATAAGAAAAATATTTACCTCAGTAAAGGGAATGAAGGGGTATTTTTGTCTTTTGGCCCTAATATGGAAAGAGCCTTACAAGTAGAGGAGAAAAAAAAGTAATCCTTACAAAACACCATATTGGCACGTTATAAGTAAAAAGTATCTTATAAAGAAAAATAAGTAACTTACAAAGAAAAATAAGTAAGTTGCCAAACATGCTCTTAATAATGACTCTCCACACATGTCTATCCATATATATTTGACTTTCTGCACAAATGTCTAATTTTATTTGCTTTAACTTGGGACCATCTATTATCCAAGATTCCTCCATCCCTATCAACAAACCATTGTACTTGTATCGATCATGAAGTACTTGTGGGGTCCTTGTACATTTGGCCGTAACATGTTATGTACCTACATCCTTATTTAAAACATGTACACTAGCTAGTTAGCAAAAAATGCATGCTACATACATATAGTGCAATATATTATGCTTCACAATACAATTATAAGGCCTTGAAGGCCATAGCCAAAGCTGGCACCCCTTCCCATTGTTTCCTATAATGTTGAAGATAAGTATGATATAAGTGCCTTTGTAAAACTTCTATGACGTACCCGACAATTTAAATGCATCTAGGCTGTAGAGTTGATTATCTTATACATTATCCAATCTCTAGTTTTAGCTGGAGATTTGTGTGTCTGAAGCAAATGGGGCCTCTTGTTTGAGCTGTCTTATTGGATTTGTTCCCTGCCTGAAGATCATACTAGTATGTGAAGAATCAATCAGGAAGTTCATTAATGTATTGGCATCAGAAAATTAAAACTTTACATGTAGCAGTACTTTCTATAGGTACATCAACTCTACACAAGCAACTGCTTTTGACAGAGCAAGTGATTCTCATATGATCACCATTAATTATCATCTTGCAAGTTGTGTACATGAACAGGATACAGTGGCGAAAAATGAAAACGGAAAAAAAAATCAAAGGATAAAAGCATAAAGATACATCACTTTAGTAACATAAACAAAATAATAATAATGATCATCATTAGAATTTACTAAGTACGGGAAGCTTCCTCAAGACAGCCTGATCAGTCAAGGTCTTTGCGCTTTCTGAAATGTCTGAGGATGAAACTATCAGCATATAGTGGGTAATTCTTCCTTATTAAACCTTTGATGCATTTCCAATACGAGAAATCAACCAACTCTCCATCTTTCCTGACTATGAAAAGGCATCGTGAGTTCTCAAATTCTGGGTGAAATCCTATCTGTTCAATTGGAGAATGCCAAATGTAATGATCAGTAACCCACTTTAAAAAAAAAAGACCAGGTAATCTTTCTACCCTTTTTCTTTTACTTTTGAGTGAAACAGTATCATGTGTATCAAAATATATAGCATTAACACATGAAGTTAAGAGCACAGAAATGTACCATAGAATAAATGTCTCCTGCAGCGTCAATATTTACTACGAGTAATAGGGGGTGATTCATCAATAACCCCTCAAAACAATGAAGTGCCTATACTGCAAAAGTAATTATATGTTCTTCACAAGTACAGTACTGTCAAAAAGACTGTCATGGTATAAAATTATAAGCCTCAACCTTCACAACTTCAGAGGTCTGGTGCAGTTGAAGAGGCCTTAACATGGTATCAGAGCGATCCTAGTGTGAATCCCACCAGCCACGAACTTAAAGTGGATTGAGAAAAAAAATGCTTTGTGAGTTGAGATTTCGGTCTCCTACAAGGAAGCTTAACCTCTGGAGGGAATATTAATAGCAAACAATTATAACCCTCAATTCTCATTACTCTGAGTTTTGGTGTAGAATAATGGACTTGAACAATGAGATACAAACTATGATCTGTGAGAAGCTCTATCTGAATAAAAATGCCAACCAGACCTAAAAGCTTTAGCATTAGATAGGGAGCTAAGAATATATATACAGAATATGCAATAAAACAAGAAAGAGGACATGCTAGCGAATAAATTGTTACATCTGGATTAAGCATAAAAAATTGTTGAGGTTGCTTATAAAAATTGTCAGTATACTTCGAATTCCACTAACATTTACTATCTTTGCAAAAGCATATAGGCTTATCCCTCCACTGATTATCCCTTACATATGACTTATCAGGAACTGTATGCTTTGTAAAACCACGTAAAGGAATGAAGGTATAACATAATGACTAGGTGTATCTTGTAATTATTCTTCACAATTTAAGAAATTAATGGCATCATTCCTGTTAAGCTAGGAAAGCATGACGAAATATCTTGTAAGCGGAAAAAGACATACAGTGATATAATCAATTCCACATCCTATCTTTCTCTCAAATGCAGGGTGATATTCTAGCAACCTTTCCAGAACTATCTTCTCATGCTCTGGGATTAATCTGTCACCGCTATTGTACCTGCAAAATTGAACTTTCTTCAGGAGTGATAGAAAAACAACTAACAGTAGCAACTACTATCATGTAAGTTTTTGATGCTTTCATAGCAAGAGTTGCAATGGAGAAAGCTAGCTTTGCTAGTGCTGTATATTGCAATGAATGGAATTCTGATTTAAAAGGCTGGGAAGGACTGTAAAAATGTTTAATGGTGTTTTATCATTAAAACCTTTGACATTCTTTTTGCGCAAGAGGTAGAGGGAGGATGTACAGTCTAGTTAGCATCCAAAAGGTCCCTGCCTAGTAAAATGCACATGGAATCAGACAAGAATATATTGTGTGAAGTAAAATCAAGAAATATATACAAGAACTGCATAAATATATACAACTTCTGATGCTAATTCTTTGAGCTTCAAAGATGAAGCTTTTTCTCTTGACAGTATGTTTACTAACACATACGAAATAATGGGTTACTGCCCTATTCTGTGCAACAAAAACTTTGCACTATATGAGGAAACTAAATAGTTTTGGACAGGCTTTACTCTGTTTGCCTTTTTATTTAAGATTTTGTTTATTTCGCTTGGGAAATATGACGATACAAAACTTTATATACTTAAAACACATACTCCAAACTTAGAAAAATAATAAATCTTAATAACTCTATGTTACCCGAATGACAGAGAAACCAAGAGTCATACTTTAGTGACTGAGATTCATTCAACCCAAGTCAATAGCATGGGAAAATTAAAAACATAAATTTAAGACTAATTAAAGGCAAGCTTAAGTTTCAACCAATCCTCCTTAAACTAGGCTTGCACAACATCGAGTTTTTTTTTCCTTTATCTTGTTGAAGTTACCAGCTTTTAGTGTCTTAGTAAAAACATCAAAAACTTGATCGCTCGTGTTACAGAAAGAAACTTTGATTTCACCAACCTTCATGAAGTCATAGATGAAATAACATTTTATCTTTACATGCTTTCTTTTGCCATGAAAAACCGGATACTGTGAGAGTGATGGTTGCTTTTTTTTTTTTTTTTTGGTAACTGAACTTTTATTTCACTTACAAATTGAACATTATGTAGACAACAGCATACCCCCAGGAGTACAAAACTGAAACATCAAAACTAATACACAGTCAAAACATCTTCTCCCACAATTTACCTACGAACTTTCTCAAAACTACAGACACTAACCAACTAAACAACACTCCCCAGCCACACCTTCACATTTGAAGACTGACAATATCAAGCTATAGTAATAATTTCCACCATAATTCTTCTAACCAAGATATTAGAACTCACAGCAATGTGATGAAAGATTCTCACGTTCCTCTCCCTCCATGGTGCATACACAGTAGCAGCGAATGCAGCCTGCAACACCCTCCTTTTTGGGATTTTACCTCTCCCTTGTTTTCTGCACTCCATGCCATGGGATCCCTGTTCTGACAAAGCCAAACCAATATTTTCTTCCATACCAATGCTGAATAGGGGCATTGAAAGAACATATGTTCAAGAGTTTCTCTAGATTGATTGCAAAGCACACAAGAGCTCTCTTCATAAGCAGTCCCCAACCTCAACAGTCTGTCATGTGTTAAAAGTCTCCCACACAAAGTAAGCCACAATATAAAAGAGTGCCTAGGCAAAGATAAGGAACACCATACTATAGGAGCCCAAAGAACTCTGAATACAGAAGATATCCTTGTAAGAAAGAGAAAGTTTTAGCTTACCCAGTTTAATCCAATGCCCTGTTTGCTGAACAAAAGCATCAGAAGTCCCCCATTTGAGCAACATCCAATCTCTAACTTGCAAGATTTTTCTCCAAAACCATGAATCAACACTCCTTACTTGCACTTCCCAAATAGAACTATTTTTAAGGTATTGTCCATGGATCCATTTGATCCACAAATGATCTTCTTTTTCATGATTAGGCCAAACAATCTTTAACATAGCCACTTTATTCCAAAGCTCAGCTTTGACAAGCCCAACTCCCCCTTGATTATTGGGCAAGCACAATTGATGCCAAGAAACTAAATGGATTTTATGCACTCCAAGTGTAATGAGCTAGACAAGAAAAATAATTTTAAATTTTTTTAAATAGAAGGATATGCAAATAAAGTTAGATAAGGGTTTTCTTACAAATATATATCACCAACCAAGCTGTCCCGTTCACAGACTCTTGGATGTTTGTTGGCCTCTTTCCATTGGAAATGTAGGAGGCTAGGATGACGTGTTCATTCCCGTTAATCACTGGAAACCCAAGCTCAAATTCATCGCTTCATTTTTAAACCATAAACTGAACAATTAGGAGAACGCAGGAATAGGGGAGTAGAGGAAGGAAGCTTGAGTAGCAGCCCAAATCCAAAATCAATTGAGGTATAACTCAACCCTCATGACTGAAGATCTGTATAATTGCTTTTATAAATAATAGTTATAATAATAATAATGAAGAAAAAAATACAACCCTAGTGGCAGCGAGGGTCTCGCCGTCGGCCGCCCTAGGCACCGGCGATTCCCTGTCGCCATCCTCCCGCCATGAAGGGAGAGAGAGGGAGAGGGAGAGAGAGGGAGGGAGAGAGATGCCAGGTCCAACTGAAAAAAAACCTACCTCCGGTGAGGAGTTCGCCGCCGGCAGCCCTGGTTGTCGGCGAGCTATCACTGTCAAGAGGACAAACCCCGTAGTAGAGCAAGAGGCTGAGGCATGATCTGAGTCTGAGTAAGTCCAGCAAACAAAAAAAAAGGAAGAAGCAGACAAGAGGAATCGCAGGAAGAAGAAGAGATATAGGAGAGAGAAAAAGTAAATTAGAATAAAATAACATAATTTCATTGGGACCCCTAAAAGTTTATAAGTTTGTAAATAGGTCTAGTTTATATGAGAAACGAAAATTTTACTTAAACCCTATTGCGATGTTAATTTGTCATGAGGCCCAGGCATAGAATTAAACCATGAATAGACAAGGATATTTTACATAGGGACCCCTATCATTCTCTCTAGTTACAAACAAGTCCAATTTGAAAATTAAAAGATAACATTTGGGCTTGATTAATTCTCTATAACCCCCTGTCTTGCCATAATATTGCTAAGAGGTCTAAAAGTTTATAAAGGAAAGTAATAAAATTTTGCTAGATTGCTAAATTAGCAATAACCCTATGTGTATCCTATTTATAAGTTTTAATTATTACTTGGTTATATGTGATTTCTATTTGGCCTAGAATATAGAGCGATTAACCTATAATATATGCCTGTCATGAATTAGTTTTATATCTTCATATTATAGGTTCTGGTTGATATTCAGGAGAATAATATTTTGAGGAAGTTGTGACCTCTAGATGTGAGTTCATTTCTCACTAGTATTTTATAATATGAAATTGCATGTGTTACATTTAATTGATCTTGTGCTCGAAAAGTAATAATCTATTATTTTCATGTATACAAAGTTAAATGTGATTTGATCTATTTCTGTTGTGGCCTAATCCATAATATGATTTTGATTTTGTACAAGATATTAAAAATAAATTCGATTACATATAAAATATGATAAGTGATTTTGGTTTCATGCGATCTCAAATGATTGTGGATATTGCTTTATTTGAAAGCTTTTAAAGAAAAGAAATATTTTGAACATGTTTCAATAATTTAATGGATTCAAAGATTTTTCAAGACTTAGTTTCTGATAAAAATAGAGAAAAGTGAAATCCATAAACTATTTTAACTAAGATGATGAGTTTTACACTCGTCCCTTTGATTCGAATTTGTTTAGCAAATTCTGATAAGTGATGTATTTCTGATTTGACGAGTGATTCTCGATGTTTTCAAACTCTCAAAAAGTCCACTATGGAGTGATTCTGCCTGCCATATGGTGAATGCACCTTTATTTGGCCCCTCTGTTTTGTCCCTTCTGTATTGGCCCCTCTGTATTATCCCTTCTGAAATCTATTCAGGCCCCTCTGTATTTGGCCAGTAATCTATGACAGTGATAGGTGCATTCGATTCCCGAGAATTATCTGTTTTGTGATGCGTTTTACGCATTCCCATGCTACTGGGCTATAATTCTTAACCTTAGTGTGACCTATGAGGTGATTCTTGCATTACACGAATGACTCATTGAGATTTAAGATTCTGACAATTGACTTTAAAAAATGAGAAAATAACAATCCTCTAGTTTTGCACAAATTTAGTAGTTCTTTTTCTTTCTCAACGTTTACCTTGATTTCAAAAGGGTCTGATTCTGGAATATATTACAGTATATTCAGTTTGCGCATAAGAAAGAAAATATAAGCTGTTGCATTCTTTCTTGAAGATAACAATAGTATGTTATTCGGATCGTATTTTACTATTTTTGAAATTCTTGTGCAAAACTTATAATCCCCAATTTCTAGAAAATATTATTATTAATATTTTGTAGGTATCTAGGAACTCAAGTGGGAAATGTTCTCACTGAGCCCTAGCTCACCCCGTCATTTTTAAATTTTTCAGATCTGGCGTAGCTACATAATAGTCGAACTTTTAGTTATGGCGCACGGCTAAGAGGCGTTATATGGAAAGCCTTCTTTTTGATGTTAGATACAATCAACAATGTGCTTATTTTGTAAAATGCTTGTAACGGTGAGCTTGTGGGTTGTAAGTACCGATTATATATATAGTTGCTCTGAACTTCTATCATTAGCAGGTTTACTTATGTTTTAAGATAAGCTATGTGATATGAAGTGCCAGGCTTAACTCGTTCATAGGACTTGTTTTGTGCATGGGTCGCTGCAATTTCGGGGTGTGACACCAAGCCTACTCCCCCAAATGAAATTGCAGCACAAGCCTACTCCCCCAAATGAAATTGCAGCACAGTCTATCAATTTACTTTAGAATTCTCTTTGGCAACATGTTAGCCCTACTCCAAAATATATGCATGCTAAAAATAACTAATTTAACCATTTCTATCCTCCCTGCATATGATAATTTGTAGGAGCCCCGTGCTTTAATTCTAGCGTCAGTCTTGGACGAAAGGTCACCACAACGCAAGTGTGATATTCTTGTGTTAGATAATGGCACACCCAAATACCTAACTGGAATTTTCCCCTCGTCATACCCCAAGCTTTGACAAATAACGCTTCTCATATCATCAGATACACCAGCAAGGAATATAATGCTCTTACATGGATTAACATGAAGACCAGAGGCAACAGAGAATTGTCTAATTTTTGCTTGAGGGTGAGCATAAATATCAAATCAGCTGTGGCAAACAAGAGGAAATCATCAGCAAATACCAAATTAGAGAGTTCCATGGCAGCACACTTAGGATGAAATCTAAATCACCTTTGACTCTGAACATTCTTCAAACTCCTAGTAAGATACTCCATGCAAATGACAAAAAGATAGGGAGAGAAAGGATCTCTTGCCTTAGTCCCCTCCTATATCTAAAATAGCCATGCATCACTCTGTGAATCAAAAGAGAGTAGCTAGGAGTATTACCACATTCTATAACCCACTCAACAAACTGATAAGGAAAATTAAGCCCCAAGAGCAGCTCCTCCAAAATCTCCAATCCACCGTATCATATGCTTTTCTGACATCAACCTTAATCAAACACCTAGGGGCTAGGAGAGACACCCCTTCTTCCATAGTGTTTGACGATCTCATGCCCCAGTAGAATATTGCTCATAATAGTTCTCCCTTTAACAAAAGCAACTTGATTCTCACTAATCAACATTAGCAAAACCTCTTGCAATCTATTAGTGAGAACCTTAGATATAACTTTGTAAATAACATTGCAACAAGATATGATATAAAATTACAAACCTTTGAGGGATTATTAACTTTAGAAACAAGAGAAGATTAAACCTGTGTGCATGTGACCAGAATTGAATAACTCTGGAACTGCAGCTACTACATCCTCCACCATAGCATTCCATGACTTCTTATAGAACTTAGAAGAGAGGACATAAGGTCCAGGAGCCTTACAATTAGGGATACTCTATGTTGCATGGTTACCGGTATGGGTACGGATACCGGCATGGGTATGAGTACGGAACACCACATATTTGTAAAAAGTATGGAATGGGCACATGGCTATATAAATTTCCTATATACACATATCATGTATTGGGATTAATAATTTATATTAGAATTAATAATTTATATGAGAACAAGGATGAGAATTAAACATCCTATAACATTTTATATTTCTTTTATTAAGTGGATTATAAATTGGAAATCACTAGTTTTGGAACTAGATCCAAAGAATCCTTTAAAATCATAATTCAGAACCTGAATTATGTCCCACAACTTTCAAGAAGTGGATGTGAAGTGTAGGACACATGTCCAAAAAATGTATAACAACTGTTTTAAATTAAAACATGCACTATATAATTGAGTATAGACCCAAATAAATGTATGCACATATGCAAGGAGTGTTTGAGAAGTTTGAGTACGGTAAGTGTCCAGTATGGGTACGGCTTCAAATTAAAAGTACCTAGTTAACATAGGGCATAGTCAACAAAGCATTCACAATTTCAGTATTAGAAACTGGCACATAAGAGCGTTTCTCTGACTAATTGAAAGGCCGTAGCCATTTATAATTACATTAACATCCACTTCAGATACCCATGGATCCTCCTTACCAAGCAAGTTTTGGTAGTGACTACCTCTTCAAAAATCAACTTTTGGTCTATAATTTTGCAATTGTCTTCTTTGTAAAGGCGCAAGACTCTTGAATGATGCCTTCGATGCTTCATATAAGAGTGAAGGAAACTAGTATTAGTATCCCCCTTTGATACCAAAGAGAGCCTAGATTTCTGTTCATAAAAGCTCATCTCATCTTTTGCCAATTTCCAGAACTGCATAGATATATCTTTCTCTTTTCTTGTTAGAGCAGAATCAAATGGAGAACATTGTAGCATAGCTTGAACTTCTTTCAAAGATCTCTTACACCTCTGGACCCTATTACTAATATGAGAGAAATGCATCACATTCAGAGTTTTCAACTCAGTTTTGACCTTCTTCTGCTTTTGAATTAAGGTAGATATAGCATAACCATGAACTTCCAAACCCCAACAAGATTGCACCAATGGCAAAACACTCTCATAACCAGCCCACATACTAAAGAACCTAAAAGGTTTAGGACCAGTAGCAACTTCCTTGTGCAAAGTAATAATAGCAGGAGAATGATCAGAAAGGGACGCTTGTAGAAAATCCACTTGACTATCTTCATAAGTATGCACCCATACATCATTAACGCAAAACCTTATCAATCCTTGACCATACTCTACTATCCCCTTCTTGTCTATTAGTCCATGTACACCAATATCCTACACTTCTCATGTGTAAAACCACAAGTCTCAATAAAATCAACAAGGCCATTGACGTCATGCCCCCAAAACAACAGCGAAAGATAGATACGGGACACGCGACAACAGCAAGCTGTGCATAAGATAAGTCTCACGCACATGTCAAACCTGACACTTCATATCACATAGCTTTTCTCATTATATATATACTTGTTGATGATAGAAGTTCAGAGCAAACTATATATATCCAAAAGCTCACTGTTACAAGTCTTTTACAAAACTAAAACACATTGATTGGCCGTACATAACACAAAAGAGAGGCTTTCCCATATAACGCCTCTTTGTGACATGCCACAACAATTCAGTCTACATGCAAAGCTATGCAAGATCTGGAAAAAAAATTTAAAAACAATGGGGTGAGCTAAAGCTCAGTGAGAATATTTCCCACTAGAATTCATGGATATCTAACAAAATAATAATTCTCAGAAATAGTGAATTATAGGTTTGCACTTGAAATTCTAAAATGACAAAATATTGTGTAAAAGAACACATTACTACTATTTTCAAGAAAGATCGCAACATTTTAAAATTCTTTCATATGTGCAATCTGAATATATCGTCATATATTCTTGAATTAGACTTTTTAAAATCAAGATAAATACTGAGAAAGAAAATAATTATCCAGACCTAATATAAAATATTAATTTACTCTGCTTGATGCTGATCACCATCTGGGACTTAAACAAACTTTCCCTAGTTAAATTTGCATTTATTCATGCAGGTGGTTCATCATAAAACGTTAGTCTACTTAGGGTCCAAAAGAACTTTTCCCTTTCCTTTACATCTTCCCCTTCTCTGTACGCTTTTCTTCTTTTCCTTTCTTTTTGTATTTCATTTTTTTCTAGGCGTGGTCTAAGGTTGCACTAGAGATCGCCCTCTCGGCACAGTGGTAGGGCAGCAGCGGTGGTTTGTATACGACTGTGGGTGTACGGCGGCGGGGCCCTCGCCAAAAACCCCCTTCTCTGCCTTCTTTTTTTTCCCAAATCTAAACATGCAGCTTGAAATCAATTCCACAACACAACCCTTTAACATCTACGATTGTCCACAATCCTTGTACTCTATACGAAGGATCAAATCAGCTGTTAGGGTTTGAATTGTACCTTAGAAATTTTAGGCAAAGGCTTAATGTTATTGAGTCCCTTCTTCTATCTTCTTGTTCACTTTTTCTATTCTCCTCATCTTACTGTTAAATCCACACTTCCCTGGGATAGGAGAAAAGTGTTAAAGGATTCAGAAGAGAAAATGGGTTCTTGGTTTTTAGGGTTATCAATTTCCTTGTTTTTTTTTCCGTGAACAACCGAGAGAGGACACGTTTTCCTGTTGCTAAAACTTTCCAATCTCCAGAAACATGAGGGCTTGATAGTAAGCCAAAGATGTTTAGGAGAATTTTTACAAACATCCAAATTAAAATCCCATTTGCAAATCTCTCTTTTTTTCAAACATGAAACTAACTTTTTTTTGGGTTACTACAACTGAGCTCTGCATCAGTAACAGGATGTATAGAGCACTTTTCCTGGTGAGATAAAACATTATTAAAATCACCCATGGCAAATTAGACGTTCCCCTTAGGCTTGTAATCCGATCCCACAATAGTTGCCTCTGAATAACATCATTCCAAGCATCGCAACTGAGCCCATGAAATGAAAAAGACCATGAGAATCTGAAATCTCACACTGCACAAGCTGATCATACACCAAAGATATGGAAACTAAAAGAATGCTTGGATCCCACAATATCCAAATTCTCCCATTAATATAACACTGATAATTGCAAATCCATCCCTAGCTTTGAACGTATTTATCAACAATTATTTTAGCATATTGATGCTTTATTCTACTTTCAAGTAAAGCAAAGAAACAGTATCTACCACTATGTACAAATTGACTAATGAGCTTTTGTTTTAGAGGTTTATTCATACCCTAAACACTCCAAAGCCCCACTTCTATGGTAGATGAGCCTCGCACCAATTCTACTCCATTGATTTCCCACGAATGCACAAGAGTCATCAACCTCAAGTACATCACTCATCTCATCTTCCACATGAATAAGTGAATCAAAGGAGTTACCAAGAGGCATACCTCCATTACCTCTAAAAACAGGACACCTTCTAGGAGCTTTAGAAGGGCCTGGTCCATGTCCAAAACTTCCTCCCTTGTTTCTAGGAGTGGGAAGAGGAACTTGAATAAATCTTCCACCATTTGAAGGAGAATCCAGACCATCTACAACTGGACACTGAGCAGAAGCTACAGGAGCCCCATCATCAACACTACGAACCCCTGCATCATCCTTTTTAGCATCATCTTTCTTTTGTTTAGGAACCCATTGCATTTTCCCTTCTTACTACAATGCTCTTCAAGATGGCCAAAACAGTTACAATGGTGACGCCATTTGGGATAAAATTCTTACACAACTTGTTGTATAACCATACCTCTAGGACCCCTTATCTGCACACTCTTAGGTAAAACCATTGTCATAGTAACCTCAACCAATACTCTTGCATAAGATAGCCCGTCCATTTGAGCAGTCAACTTATCAGTAGTTATAGGTCTCCCAATCATGCTTGGAATCTTAGATAGGCACATAGAATTCTAGAGATTCAAGTTAAGACGTAGAAACTGGATCCATAGCGCAAAAGTTTTATTATCAAACATATCAATTGCAGAATCACTAGACCAGGGCCTCAACAAAATTGGTCTATTGCCATATAACATAGGTCCCTTTGTCATAACACTATTTCTCTTTTCTTCATTATCAAATTTGAACAAGAAGACTACTGATTTCAACAGCACAACTTGTGGCATGGCAATTGATTTCCAATTTTGCTCAACATAATGAACCATAGCATTATATCGCACATCCAACCCCAACACATGCCCAATCATAAAAGACTTCCATTGATTACTTCCATCCTCCCATTCCTCTTCACTAATGGATAAAAATTCAGAAGAAGGGGGAGCAAAGTCTATTTTCATACCAGATCCAGATAATCTATTGTCTTTGAACAAGCGCCTCTAATCCTTAGCACCATCCTCCTTGGCTACACAAGAAGTTTCTTCCCTTTGAAGACCATCCTCCATAGCTGCAGCTGAATTAACATCACGTTGAACAACACCATCCCCGTTTTCAACCTCATCACCCTAACTAGGGGACGGAGCTGAGCTCAAAGAGGGAAGATCCCTCAAATTACCAGAATTTATCCCAATCGTTGTTGCCCTCAAAGAAGCTGAGCTCAGTAGGGAAAATACCCCAAAATAACATGAGATTTCCCAACCACATTTTCAGCCGATGGAGTAGACTCCATATTCACATTTGAATGGACAGTAGAAGGATCATTGTTCACCTGAGATGAAGCTCTCAACTTTACCGCTTGCTAAGAACTCCCACCAAAATCTGGAGGTTTTTATGGAGCCAGCATCACTGTAATAGCCAATACCTTCACACATCAGCACCTTCTTCCTCGCATCAATTTGATGATTTAGCTTCGGAGAATCCCGGTATTTGCTAATCATACTTAACGTGAACTTTACATCCAGTATTATAGATGTCATATACACAGGACTACCCAAAAGGTTTCTATAACGTTAGCATCAATTTCCTTTGCAATTACATGCTTTGATAGTTTCAAACTATACTCCATAGGAGTGAAGACCTGAGAAGCCCTTTCTATTTTGAATTTCCTTAGCAAATCCTTAGGACTCTCCAACAACTTTGCTTAAGATATATATGTATATATGCCCACATGCACACAGAAACAAACATTAGTCTAACTTTTCTAAGTGTTCGGTATCAATAAAATAAGTTTGTTCACTAGTTTACTCCAAATCATTCCTTCACATTCAAGTTACTCTCTCACCATTCACCAACAACACACCGAGTTGAGGAATAATCGAAAGACAAGAAAGCATTGTACTTTGTCTATCCAACGGTAGATAAAATTATCTTTGGGAGAATTTCTACATTACCGTTTACAAGACATGGAACACTCTGCATCTCATTGAGAAAAATAAGACAAATTTGTGTGATTGCAAACTCTCAAATGTGATTTTGAAATATTAAGAGTAAAGTGTTCGGAGTAGGTTGATGATTTTTTAAATCGTGCTATCTATTATTGGAAATCTAACCTTCTTTAATTTATGTCTTTTAGTTTTCCCAAGCTAATGCACTCGGTGAATAAATCTCATTCACTAAAGTATGGCTTTTGAGTTTTCTTGTGTCATTTTGGTTAAAGTTATTAGCATTTGACTATTTTGCTAGTTTTCGAATTGAATTTTTTTTCTATATTTACATGCATGTATCTTCACATTTCACAAGAAAAAAAATTAAAGAAACAAAAGCTTAAAGCGAAAGACAAAACAAGTAAAAAGCAAAATTATTTTGCTTTCTTATATAGTGTGGAGTTCGTGTTGTATACAAAAGGGTAGTAACCTATTATTTGGTGGGTGGAGTTAAGTGTCTATCATTCTTCTGCTAAACAAAAGAGCTCAATGTTTGGAGCTCAATATTAGAGCCGAGGGGTGTATAGAGTAGTGAGATACCACTTAATGAGCTTACAAGATAGAGTTTGTTTGCTCAGTAGAAGAACATTAGACGATAACCGACTCCATGTGCACTGAATAATGGACCCAAAGTCACTTCTGAGCGGGCAAAATAGCTTTGCTAGGCCTCATTCATTGTCTTTTGCTCTCTAATTCGCAAAATAACATATGCTAGTAACTCTTTATAACTCAAATGACATATAGAGAAATCAAAAGTCATACATTGGTAAATGAGACTCATGCACACAAAGTCAATTGCATGGGGAAACTAGAAGACACAAATTTAAGACTAGTTAAAGGCTTTCCAACAAATTGACTAGGTTATGTGGAAAGGAAATAAAAACAAAGAAAACCAACAACAGGGTGGGAGGCGTGTGGAGGTCTCATGAGTACAACTGTACAAGGCATTGAATGCACCAAAAAATCGGCGACAAGAAATGAAACCTAGCATCCAAGACAGGTTCAGAATGGCTAATCTTCACTAAAATGTAAACTGATCAATATTAATAAAATATATGTGAGAAGTGAAATGGACCAATCTTCACTATGCATGTCGTGATTAAAGTCATTCTCCCACGTACATTCCAATTGGCTAATTGTGAGAAAATTATGACTAGAAATTAAATGTAGAAGGATGCAACCATAAGTAAGGGATGAAATATGGTTGAAAAAGTCTCTATACGAAGACTCCAAAGCTGATAAAAGATAACTTTGATATTTTGGAATATTGGACATATGATACATCTAGATTTCTCACCTCTAAGTTGACATCTCGGCTGTACCAATTTGTCTTGTTACTTTAGAGTCTTTATTCAGTGCTAGAAGACATTTAAGAGAATTTTTAGTCAAAGAAAGTGCAGGGTCATGCATGCATTGACTCGTTGACTTTAGGCCGCATGTTATCACTAAAGATTAATGCCTAGGGAGATTAGACTTATGTTGGGAAGTTGAAAACTGTTAATATCCTTTCTTCTCCCTTTTCTCTTTAGAACTATTGGGGAGTTCAATGGACACATCTAGCTATTAGCTTGTCTATACCATGTTAATAAAACATAGGTTCATTCCTTCTAAACCTAAAGACTTAGGGATAAAGGATTTTGTTGTTCTTGTTGTTGATGTTATGTTATACATAGATTTATTCGTATAAATTAAAAGTATGATTACTAATAGAAAGAGGGGTGGAAGTTGATTGAATAGTTATCAAATAGTTCGGTCATTATTCATCTAATGATTAGTTTAAAAAAGATAGGGGAGATCATTTTCAAGAAATCAAATAATTTTGGACATTTGTATGTTACTCTAGTAGAACATTCAAATATTCGATTCGGGTGCTAATCAAATAGTCATATAAAGTTTAATTCCTTAAAATTGTGTTAATATACACATTATGTTACGTTCTAATTTTTTGTTACATTTCATAATTAGGTTAAATTCTTATATTGAGACTTAAAGGAGATTATTTGTTAGGGAATGTTAATTAGGACGAGACTTTTTGTAGGATTTTGATTTAAGATGTTACTCATTTAAGATTTGGATTTAAATTTAAGATATTATTCGTTTAGGACTATCAGATTTAAATTTAAGGTGTTATTCATTGAGGGATTAGGATTCGAATTTAAATTTAAGGTGTTATCGTACAGAACTAGGACCTGGATTTAAATGTAAGGCGTTATTGGTTAATTTGGATTGTTATTAGGATTGGAGTTTCTGAGTCTATATTCCAATCTAATTACACATTTTCTCATTGAATTGAGACCTTAAAAAGTCCAAGTAAAATTTTGTGGGTGGGTTTCTTGTCCTCATTCTTGGAATTTAATAGAATGTCTATTCTATTATAGTAATTAAATATAGTTCTTTTATGTAATTAAACAGTAGTTATCTTTTTATGTCGCTGAAAAATAGTTATCTTGTTTTATTTTTCTTTTGGTTTGGTGAGGGAACTTCCCCAAGACCAGGGTATCAAACCCTCAGGTGTGGCTTAGGGGCACGCCCCAACTAATGGACTCTAGTGCTCCACAAAATTAAATTCGTGTAAGAGCTCCCCAGGAGAGTCGAACCTGAGACCCTAGAATACTACTTATAGGCTGTTTACCAGCTCGGCTAGACCCTCCTCGGTCAGTTATCTTGTTTTATGTAGTTGAATATTGTTATCTTTTTTTTATGAACTTAAACAGTAGTTAAGGGTTATTATACAACCATACATATACATATCTATTTCTGGTTATTTTCCTGTGGTTCCTCTTGAGGGTCTTCCTCCTCAGGGTCTTCCTCTTTGGGATCTTCCTCTTCGGGTTCTTCCTCTAAGCTAGATTCTATGATAATAACTTCTCGATGGTTATTCCTTCTTTTATTATCTAACTCAGTAAGTGCTTCAAGTTTCTCGAGTTCTTGTACTTCGGCATAGCGTCTCAGATCATCATTTTCCTAAAGTAATAGATTTCTCTGTGGCACCACGGTTCCTAGATCCTGGGATAGCCTTAGCCTCTCTCTCTCTCTCTCGATTTGCCCAAGTACAAACTCTGTTTGCTCTAGTCTATTTTCCAAACTGTGGAGTTGACAGGAACACATTTGGAATTGACCTTGACCTATGTAAGCATTTCGTTCATTCATTACATTAAACACTTCTTGATTAGTGTACCACCTCCCACATGGACAAAGTAGGTATGGTTCATTAAAGGGAATATTACTTCCCGCGCTACTCTCAGTGGGGTCAGGCATTTCCTATAATACAATATGAGTTAGTACAAAAAAATGGACTCATAACCTACAGTTCGAGGATCTTATCCTGGCTTTTTTTTCTAGGCACTATCCTAGTCTCTGATACCAATTCTATCACACCCCAAAACAAATTACAGTTGTTATACAGGATCTAAAATTAGAGTGTGAAACTAAATTATACAATATAAAACTACGAACTTCTTTATTTGCTAGCTCATGGATATATTACATGACATGATTTTTTTTCAACTCTATTCACAATAACACCCGCTTCTCATTTCTCGCAGTAGAACTTTCTCTATACTTCAACTTGATCTGAAAAAGGTGGATCAATACAAGGGTAAGCTACACTAGCCCAGCGAGATCATCAATATATCAAATACTAAAATTTAGTAAAATGTTGAACTCTTAGTAATAGAAGAATTTTATACTTAATTACTATTGAAGTATTAACAATGTATGGAATGCAATTTTCCCAATGTCCACTTTGACTTTTGTCATCATTCACGATAGAGCGATATCAATAACAATAACAATTTAGGGCATAAGCCTTGCATATTCCGGATATATGCCGATCAATCAATATCAATCAATTAATCTTTTAACACTGATCGGTCCTTTTCAGTGTTACAATCAATACGCGTCGCACTGAGGTTATGTGAAAATTGTGCAGTATTTATGTATGAAATAGTAACAATTAGTTGCAAGTAGATCAACAAATTTTATATATCCAATCATATAATCAAAGTTGGGATTAGCTTTAATATTATCATGCATGAAGTTATGGTGTAATTAATAGGTAATACTCTA
>JBAKGM010000279.1:18185779-18197723 GCA_037177215.1 Asparagus racemosus | reverse complement strand
ACTTTTTTGTATCAAAACCCTAGCCTTGTACATCTATCCATAGATTGAGAGGGGTTTTACCTGATAAAAAGTGTAGGAGATCTTGTCGCTGATGTATCTCAAAGACTGAAGGAGATGAGGCGACACAAGGTGGGAAAATAAAAGAGAAAAAGAGAGCAAGGGCCGGCTTAGGAGAGAAGAAAAGGATGAGAGGAGCTTTTTATAATAGTCCCAGGTGGACCCAAACTAGTTCCAATTTGGACTCTAATCAGACCCGAATTAGGAATTTGAATCAGGGCCCTATCCAGATGCCAAAACGGTGCCAAATCAGCCCATTAATTGACTCCTCTTCTCTCCCACATATCTGAGGGACCTCGGACATTTATTCAGCAGGATTATGGCCTCATGAAGGTCACTTTACATCCAAATCAACTATTTCAAGTCCAAAAATACTCCAAAAAGGTATACGAGTATAAATTATTACCTATTTTAGTCAAGAAGTTCCTAGAGATTATTTTCATAAAATATTCTTAAGGATAAATCAATGACACCGATGGATCGCCGGGAGTCTACAAGCACAAATTGGTTCTCCCAACCTGAAAGTCTGAAAAATGGAAATTATGATGACGCTGATCAACGTGTCACAAAAACAGAATTCCCCAATCAATGGAAGAGTCTCGGAAAAAGTTTGATGGTCAGTTAAACGACAACTCACCGGTACGAGTCAAAACCAAATCAACTCAATCAGCTTTAGTTCAAGATTCTGACAACGGTCAAACAAAAATTTAGCACCGTGATGCCTTCAGCTATCCTACAAAGCACTGGAAAATCTAAAAGGAGTGGAGGGATCAAATTCAGAAGCTTATCTCAGGTTCCATTATACCTAGTGAAGGTTAGAGCCCATCATATCCAAAGTATCTCAGGCTCATCTAAAAAAGATCGATACTGAAATACTTTGGAGGGGGTATCGGCAGGCATTAAAAATTACCTATCAGTACTCGAACATGACTCGTGATGATAGACTGGTAATCAACGGCCCATCCGATGATGCGACAAAGAACCATTAACGATGTAACCGCACTGCAAAACACATACAGCGAGTCGACGAACGCATGATGCAAATCAGCAAGGCGTACTTATTCAGTGAAGTGACAAATTATGGAATAAATCTAATGACGAGCTTCAAATCAACAAGGTTGACAAGATGAATCAACCAAATTCAAACGTTGACAAGACAGCACCAACCAGAATCGAATGACGACGAAACCATGTCAATCGAACTCTAGAACTGGCGAAACAATCAACCGAACACGGGAATCGAGGCGATTGGATAAACTAGATCTAAAAAATCACTAGAATAGGGTTGCGAGCTAGGCCGACACTGAGGAGGCTCAGCCAAGATCGAAAAGTCACAGCCAAGGATGAGACAGCTCGGCCTTGGCCGAGGTGACTCGGTCTTGGCCGAGGCACCTTGGCCAAGACCGAGGTGACTCGGCCTTGACCTAGTCTGCCTCGGCCAAGGCCAAGCCACTGTTCCCGTAACCACACCAAGCCCCCCCCCTCTCTCATTTGCCTATAAATAGGCAAGGGGTCCTCAGTTCAGGGGTTGGAATTTTTCTACTCTGAGGAGAGATT
The DNA here is from genome assembly GCA_037177215.1 of Asparagus racemosus. Classification (NCBI taxonomy): domain Eukaryota; kingdom Viridiplantae; phylum Streptophyta; class Magnoliopsida; order Asparagales; family Asparagaceae; genus Asparagus; species Asparagus racemosus. Next base: position 18,196,109 of record JBAKGM010000279.1, on the reverse strand, counting down.
TGTGAGAGCTTTTGCACAAATCTGAGTGTCGACAAAGGAGAAAAGTCAGATCTAGATCCGTGCGAGTGAAGAATGCATTCCACTTCAGATCCACACAGTGAGGAGGAGATTCAGAGTAGATCTAGCCAGATCTACATCAGTCCAAGCTAGATCAACGATCTTCCCCTCTAAATTAAGCTTCATCTTAATCTCAAGTTTCGTGTATGACTTCGCTTTGTCAATTTTACCCACCCCGGCAATCATCTCCTTTGTGAGTTGATCCCTATCGGTGGTTATTTCCTTCGTGAAATAATCACTGCAGATCTGTAGATCTAGTACTTAGATCTGATCACGCGGTGGTTTATGGATGGAAAAAAAGAGTCCCTGGCACAAGCCAAGATCCCACACAAGTGAGGATCTGATAAACGGATCTCACATTTATTCACCAAGGGTTAAAAAGTTGTAATCTTTGTTGATTTTCATTGTAAGCCTTATAAAAAGATGATAATTTAATTTTAATTTTGTTGTAAAAGCAAAAAAAAGCTGTAACGGATTCACAAGCAATGAAAATCAAACCAACTTTCCTCGCGAACAGCCGCAAGCCGACACCCAGCCAGCCAAGACCAATAGCAAGGGGACCATCCAAGCCATCAACAGTGGCCCCACTATAAGAGGAACCTCCAACAATGCTCACAATAAATATGCTAAGCGAGCTTTGCATGTCAACTGAACCGGCAAGAAGCTAAGAGCAGAAGAGACCATCTCCTTCAGCGACTCAGACCTGGAGGGAGTTGAGACTCCTCATGACGATATCATCATTATCACAACCCACATTAATAGCTTCCAAGTCAAGAGGGTCATGGTCGACACTAGCAGCACTGCGGATATTCTGTACGTCGAGGCTTTTGACCAGATGGGTATCAATAGATCTAAGCTGCAGCCTTGTCAGGGCACGATCATTGGATTCACAGGGCATGCAATCATACTTGAATGCATCATAACTCTCCCCCTAACGGTTGGCGAGTATCCCCATCAGTCCACAGTCCAAACCCAGTTCCTAATGATGAACATCAAGTCGGCCTGCAAAGTTATTTTAGGGAGAGCAACCCTCAATAACCTATAGGCGATACCTTCCATCTACCACTAGATGATTAAGTTCCCAACTCCTATGGGAGTCAGAATAGTCAGGAGTAATCAGCGGGAGGCCAGGTCCTATTACATGCTCTCGATGAAAGGGAAGGGAGCTGCTGAAACACTCCCCGTCGAGAAGAGGAGCTCAGATAGAGAAGACGTTAGAGCGAAAGAGGATGACTCCCATCGAAGAGCTCCAAGAGATTCCGGTCAACTTCGAAGGGAAGAAGGTCAAGATCGGATCCAATCTTGTTAGCCCCAACAAACTACTGTGATAGAGTTCCTACTTGCGAACACAGATGTGTTCACTTAGGGACCAGAAGACATGTTGGAGACTCCCCCCGAGGTGGTGACCAATGAACTATTAGTCGACCAACATACAAAGTCAGTTTGATAGAAGAAGAGACATCTCGGCCCAGAGAGGCAGAAGGCGACCATGGATGAAGTCAACCGACTCTTACGGGCTGGTTTCATTTAGAAAGTTCAATACCCAGAATGGCTATTCAATGTGGTGCTAGTGAAGAAGACGCTCACAGATGGAGGATGTGTATGGACTTCATAGACCACAACAAGGCATGTTCAAAAGAAGACAGCTACCCGCTCCCCCCAGATTGAACAGTTGGTAGATAATAGTGCAGGCCATGAATTGCTGAGTTTCATGGATGCCTTCTCAGGCTACAATCAGATCCTTATGACAGAGCATGACGAAGAGAAGACTTCCTTCATCACAGACCAAGGGACCTATTGCTACAAAGTGATGTCCTTCGGTCACAAAAAAGTGGGGGCCACTTATCAAAAGATGATCAACAAAATATTCAAGCCCCAGCTCAGCCATAATGTGGAGGCGTATGTGCACGATATCTTAGTGAAGTCAAAGCAGGCGTCATCCCATGTGGCGGATATCTTAGTGAAGTCAAAGCAGCTCAACCCAGCCAAGTGCACTTTTGGAGTGTGGTCGGGCAAATTCTTAGGATTTATGATCACCTAGGGAGGCATTGAGATCAACCCTGAGAAGATAGCGACCATAGAGCAGCTACCTGAACTGCGCATCATTAAAAATGTACAGAGGCTGAATGGAAAGATAGTTGTGCTGCGCCGTTTCCTTTCCAAATTAGCTGAGAGGAGCCTCCCATTCTTCAAGACCCTGGGAGGGAGCAAAGAGCTAAAGCAGAGCCAGAGTTGGATGACTGAGTGTAGTAAAGCCTTCAAAGACCTCAAGACATACTTGAGCACCAAGCCGCTGCTGAGTCAACCCACAGAAGGTGAAGTCTTGTTCCTCTATTTGGCCGTATCTCCCAAAGCTGTCAGTTTCGTCTTGGTTCGAGAAGAGGAGAACATCCAGAAGCCTGTATATTATGTCTATGTCAGCCAGATCTTGAAGGCGGGTGAGCTCAACCACCCCCTCATTGAAAAGCCTCTTTTCTCCTCATTATTATAGCTCGGAGACTTCGCCCCTACTTTCAAGCCCACTCCATTACTGTGTGGACGAGCTTACCTTTGAAGAAGGCTCTCTACTGCCCCACCACTTTTGGGAGGATGATCACTTGGTCAGTTGAACTTAGTGAGTATGATATGCAGTTCAAACCAAGAAAGACTATCAAGGCCTAAGCCCTCGCTGACTTCATCATCGAGTCGACTGCAACAGATGATAAATCACCTTCCGTCTTGCCTTCAAGTCAGCCCAAACTGCTGACATCTCCAGCAATCAGAGCACCCATTTCCCAAACACATCACAACCTTGAGCACAACTCACCAGAATTCACTTCCTGATGGTTGCTAAGGGTGGATGGATCATCTGGAGAAGCTGGCAGTGGAGCTGGAGTCACCCTACGTAACCTTGATGGGGCAATGCATGAATTCTCCATTGCCTTCTATTTTTGAGCTTCCAACAATGAGGCCGAGTATAAAGCTCTTTTGGCAGGTCTTCTAACCGCCATGATTGTGAAAGCTGAGTGCCTCTACATCTTGGCCCACTCCCAACTTGTGATCCACCAAGTAAATGGAGAATATGTAGCCAGAGACATGAGGATGAGTCTATATCTAAAGGTAACTAAGGAGCTATTAGGCAAATTCGTAGAATCTAGAATCGCCCAAATCCCCCGTGTTGTCAACGCGCAGGTAGATGCCTTATCCAAACTTGGGTCCACTAGCTCGAGAGGTGATCTAAGGCCCATCCACATGGATATTGTCAAGTGTCCAAGCATTGTGGAGGCATCGAAGCTAGTTATGCAAATCGAGACATCCACGAGACCTTGTTGGATGGAGCTAATCATTCAGTATCTAACAGAGGGGACGTCGCTAGCAAACGTTGTGGAAGCTAGGAGTCTACGCAGGAATGCTCTTTGGTGTCTTATGCTCAATAATTAGCTCTATTGGATGTTGTACTCTAGCAGCAGAGTGGGACCCTATCTTCAATGTCTTAGGCTAGCAGAAACCAGCTACATCCTTAAGGAGATTCACGATGGGTCTTGAGGGAATCATCTAAGGGCTAGAACTCTCACCCAGAAGGTCATTCACCAAGGGTATTATTGGCCCACCATCTTAGCCGAGTCCAGGAGACTTGTTTCTCACTGCAGTAAGTGCCAACTCTTCTTAAGCAACCCTCAAGTCACTACCACAGAGCTAACCCCTATATTGAGCCCAATTCTATTCACCCAATGGGGGTTAGACTTGCTTGGGCCCCTCCTAATAGCCTATGGGCAGCGGAGATATTTGATCGTGGCCATCGACTATTTTACTAAATGGATCGAAGCCGAGCCCTTGGCCAAAATTGGTGAGAGAAACATCACTAACTTTGTATGGAGATCCATTGTATGTCAATATTTGGCGTTCCCCTCTCCTTCATCACAAACAACGGCACCTAGTTTGATAGGAAAGGCTTCCAGATCTTCTGTCAGGAGTGGAACATTCAGCTCAAATTCGCATCGCTGGCCCATCCAAAGTGTAACGGACATGCAGAAGCTGCCAATAAGTGCATCCTTCAAGTTCTCAAGAAGTAGGTGGGCACAACAGCTGGGAGTTGAGATAACGAACTACTAGGTCTCCTGTGCTCTTACCGTACCACCCACAAGAACTCAACAGGGGGAGACCCCCTTCAAGCTAGCTTACGGAGTCGAAGCAGTCTCCCCAGTCGAAGTTGGCATGCTACCATACAACTACGCACTTTGACAAAGAGCTGAACACAGAGGGACTTCGAATCGGGCTCGACCTCATGGAAGAAATTAAAGAGAAAGCCCTCTGATCCCAAGTCATCAACCAGCAGTGTATTGATCGACACTACAACAACAAGGTTTGACCTTGAAGGTTTGCTATAGGCGATCTTTCCTCTGGAGAGCCATTTTCGATAATGACTCTAGACATGGCAAGTTGTCTGCCACCTGGAAGGACCCTACACCATCCTCGAGGAAGTGCACCCTGGTACTTACTGCCTAGGTAACGCAACGCGGAAGTAAAAACCTCAGAATTTACCAATGGGTGTTCTCTGAATCCACAAAGAACGATCTCTGAATCCACGAAGAAATTTGATAAGAGAAATTTTATTGATAAAAAGTTATATGCCTCAATCCTTACAAGGCTCTTCTTAAATAGAAAAATAAAGTGGGCTCCTAATAAGACTAGAATTACAAAGATATAGAAAGTATCAAATTCTATCCTAAAAAGACTCCCTATAATATAAGAAACAAATTAGTCTAACATCAATCAAAATTAAATTTGTTTCCTAATCTAAATAGACTCCAACTTTATTACTAAAAATAAACTAAAAGCTGATTATTTTTAAATTTCTACTAATAACTGGTGATACTAATGAGATTTTAGAAATTTGACAATTTAGTTGGCTTAGTCATGTCGAGATAGGCTATTTACATATATAATGTCAGAATCTGCCTTCTAAATTGGAAGATATGATCATTTCTTTCTGGAAATTAATAATATGTATGTATGCGCATTTAGCTTATGATTGTCCCAATCCTTAAATTGTCTGTTAAGCACCCTAAATCAGTCTCCCCTTGCTCAAAGAAGCTCGACCTGGAGCTTATATTTTTTTGAATAGCAGCTTCCTTGATAAACACTTTTTTCTCCTACATCGATCAGTATCCGCCTTATACTAAGCATTGATTTTCTCCATCTACACATTTACCTTCTCAGCTGAGACTTGTTTTGAATCAAACTTTTGAATGAACCTTTCCCATATTATTTTAATATGACTAATGGCATGTGGATCTAAAGATGACTTGAAAAACTCCTCCAGATTATTTTCTTGTTGCTTGTTATATTCTTGTGCCTGCAATTTCATCTAAATCTTGTCAAAATCATTGACACTCTTTAATTCAGAAGAATTTTTCTTACACTCCATCTCTTTTGTTTCAATTCCTCTACGAAGCAATTCACACATATCATCAATTGCCTCACTCTATATTTTATCATTCTCCTCTATCGGGACAACATTAGTATATGCACTATCGCTCACAACCTCTCTGAAAATATCATGCATAATATACATCTTCACTATCATATTTCCATCAGCATCATGAATCTCAGGTATAACGAGTGTTTGTACCTTAGGAGGAATTTCGGCAGGGCAGGTTCTTTTTCAATTATAACCAAGTCATAGATCTCTTCAGATTGCTTCAAATTTTCTGCTAAAGCCTTGTTGTTTGCCACCAACGGTTTCTTTTTTTCAGTAACCTCTATCTTGGATTTTTCCTTTCCTGTAAGAGGTATGAGTACAAATTGATGTCCATCCTTCCTGAAGACATAAACATTGTCTCTAGTTCTATGGGTGGCACCAACATCAAACTGTCATGGCCTACCTAAGAGCATACGATAAGTATCCATCTCGACCACATCACACAACACCTCATCGACATAGTTGCGACCAATAGAAAAAGGTACCCGACACATCTCACCGCTCTGCACATCATTTCCCTTACGAATCCAGTTGATCTTGTAGGAAGGTGGGTATTTCTCTATCTTCAAACATAACTTATTCACCATAAGTTGAGAGACAAGATTCTTGCTACTGTGACTATCAATGATAACATCACAAACCTTTTGTATCACAGTGCATCTCGTGCGAAAGGTATTACGCTTCTGATATGGTTCTTCTCTCTTTGTTGCTTCTTGAGTCTTCTTCATAACGCCAAGATCTTGCTTAGGGACAGATTGTGCTTGTTTAATCTCTGCATGATCATAGTTAGAATCTACACTTGGATATCGATTGGACATATAATATTAGGTAGGAAGGAAATGAGCTTTTAATAACTTCTTCATCTTCTCCCACTTATCGACTTTGGCCTTTTTTTATAGGATCGATTCATGCATACTGATTCTCACCAAGATACTCCACCCTTAACTCAGTAGGCCACAAACTTAACCTTCTGCTCATCTGGAATCTCCATATACTCAAAAACTCTTTTCACCTCTGCAATCCAATCAAGAAATTCTTCGATATGGACTTGCCCATTAAAAGATGGCAGATTCATCTTCATCTTGAAGCCTCTAGCATCATAATTGTCCCATCGTCGGCAGTCTCTACGATCATCACCGTGGCTTGGGGCTTCATAGTTATCACTGTTGTTGTTGAATTCTTCATGCGAAGTCCGATCACGTCTTTGGCGACCATCAACGCGATCTCAAACTTGTCCCTAGTTCAGATGCTCCACTGCCAATACAAGTCAGTCTATGCGAGTCTTAATCTGAGTTAGGGTAATAGGGTTTTCGTCACCTACCATCGGATCAGAAAAAATAAGGCTCTGATACCAATTAATGCAATGCGGAAGGAAAAACATTGTAATCCACCAAGGGTTGTTCTCTGAATCCACAAAAAATGATCTCTGAATCTATGAAGAACTTCAAATCCACAAAGAAATTTAATAAGAGAAGTTTTATTGATAAAAAGTTATATGCCTCCAGGGCTTACAAGACTCTTTTTAAATAAAAAAATAAACTAGACTCCTAATAAGACTAGAATTACAAAAATATAGAAAGTATTAAATCCTATTCTAGAAAGACTCCTTACAATATAGGAAACAAATCAGTCTAACATCAATCAAAATTAAATTTGTTTTCTAATCTAAATAGATTCCAACTTTATTATTAAAAATAAACTAAAAGCTGATTATTTTTAGATTTCTGCTAATAAATGGTGATACTGATGCGGTTTTAGAGATCTGACAATTCAGTTGGCTTTGTCTTGTCGAGATAGGTGATTTACATATATAATATGTTAGATTTCGCCTTCTGGAGTGGAAGATATGATCGTTTCTTTTTAGAAATCAATAATATGTATGTATGTGCATTTAGCTTGTGATTGTCCTGGTCCTCCATAAAATTGTCCGTTAAGTATCCTACATCACTAAGAAGCTACGACGGAAGGATCCTACAACATCCTTAGAACATCAAGCATCTTAGAAAATATTGTCAATAAAATGGTATACAAATGTCATTCGTATTGTGAAGTGATTCAACAAACAATTTAATGTTATTCTTTTGTCTAAATGCTGTCCGAACGACTCACAAAAAGACCTTAGCATCCTCCTAAGTCCAAGGCACATACCCAAGACCTTGGTGCCCTATGGGGATAAAACCAAGACACATCATTCTTTGGTCGACACCAACCGCAAAGCCTTTCGATTGGCCTCGACTCAAAAGACCTTGGCACCCCCTTGGGACAAGACCAAGGCACCGCCCAATCTTTGGTCGACATCAACGCAAAAGACATTGGAGCCCTCAAGAAGACCAAGGCACCTGACCGCACAGTCATCATAGCGAAAAGCACTTGGCGTCATTTTCATGAGCAACACCAAGGCACTATGACCTCTCGGTCGACCTAAAGCATAAAGACCTTGGCGCCCTCATTAAGACCAAGGACCCGACCACGCGGTCATCATAGCGAAAAGCCCTTAGCATCATTTTCATAAGTAAAACCAAGGCACTATGACCTCTCATTCTACCTTAAGCATAAAGATCTTGGCGTCCTCATTAAGACCAAGGCACCTGACCACGCGGTCGTCATAGCGTAAAGCCCTTGGCATCATTTTCATGAGTAAAACTAAGGCACTATAACCTTTCATTCGACTTCAATTGAAAAAGATCTTGGTGTCATTTTCATGAATAAAACTAAGGCACCCTAAACGTTTGACCTACCTGAATTCAAGAGAAGACTTGGTCACTCGTACTTAATTACATAGCCGACCAAAGAGGGGTGCGAAAAAGTCATTCAACTCGTTGCACACACCTGATTTGCCTCAATACAGAATTAATTCATCTTAACTAATGTTCTTTTGCAAGAAATTAAGCCACAATCTGATAACTAAAGCTGACAAGACAAAAGTGTCACAACAATTGAGAAAGACAAATAAATTCAAACATTTATTCATTTCTTCAAAGATTTACATCATTTACATAAAAAATAAATAAATAAAAAAGATACAAGTTTTACACTCCTTGACAGGGATCAGGAGTAGTACTCGGCAGATTGGGGCTTTTACTAGGGGTTGGAGCTTGTAGAGTACCGGGAGGGGCATCAGGAGCGGCCTCTTCTTGGTCATCCCCAGACTCATTATCCTCTCCCTCATCCACCTCCAATGCTACTCCCCCGACTGTAGTCTCAATCTCCCTCAAAATGTTGAGACAAATAGAAACTCAAGGGGGATAGTCATTGTCAGTGAGCGGTCGAGATCCGAAAGGAAGTAGAGAGGTGAGATAGTCGAAGCTAGCTTTACAGGCCAGCGCCACTTCAACTTTGCCCAAAGTGCTATGGCGATATTTGTCTATCACCTTCATCTTGAAAGTCTCCAATTCTGAAGAAGCAACACAAGCCTCCAGAGCTTGGACTATGGCTAGGGTCAATTCGTGGGCCACCCGCTCCTCCTTGAAGTTGAGCCTCGCATGGTCAGCCACCAACCGTTCTGACCGAGCGTGCTCCTGAGCTTCAAGCTTGTGGCACTTCTCCATGTCAACCTCCTCACCTAAATACTTGATTCAGGGGTCCCGTTCAGCAATCTCTCTCTCAAGATGGTCGAACCCTCTTTGAGCTTCGCCATCTTCCCTTTGTGCTTCTTTATGGCAGTTGACAAGCTTGGCGCGGTGCATCTTGATCCCCTTAATCATGTCGTCCTTCATCTCAAGCTCGCGAAGCCATTTGCCATCATGGTGGCGCAATTCAGCCTCTAGTGTTGTTATCCTTTTCTTGGCCACCTCCCTAGCTTTCTTCTCCTCAGCCAGCTTCTTTTCAAAGTTGGCAGGGAGCTTATACACATAAGAGCCGAGAATACAGCTCCTGCTCGATTAGGGACCCTCACGGCAAATAAATTTTGAGGCCAAATGTAAGCCCACGTTCAGGATTTCCAACAGCATCTCCACGTCCTTAGGGAGGGTGAATTGCTTCATGGCCCGAATCTGAGCTGTACCTGACTCCAAAACGGAGCTCTCTTTGTCGAGAGGCCTCCAAGCAATGAACCTACCACCCTTTGGAACCTCCTCCCTATGAGAGTCGCCACTCGCTGTATCCCCAATCAACGTCGCCTTGACCTCATCCCACACTTGTTCACCGAGTTCTGAGACATAGTGGCGAAAGGGCCAGTGGAAGCCACCTTTGGGAGTGGCCATAACAGCAGCCTGTCGAGCCTCAGTGGGCTTGGGGTGGGCAACCTCCTCCCTAGTAGCGCTAGTCGTCCTGACTAGCTTCTTACTCTGCCTATGGACTAGCTCAGGTAGAGGAGCTAGAGCTGGCGAACCCTCAATTCTGATGACTCAGGCAGTTAGCTCAATTATTGGGTCTCCCCCCACCTCGCTAGGAGGGGAGGCTTCATTGAGGATGACGATATCTATCTGGATTGGCGGAGAGGTGACTAGTGGTGAGCCCTCAATGGAGTCGACTTGAGTCGACTCAGCTGTCCCATTGGGACATTGCCCCTTAACCAGCTTCCTTCTCTTCTGATCCAACTTCCCCTTCTTGATAAAGGAGCTTAGTACGACCAATTTGACTACAATTTCTACTACCTTAGACCTCATGCTGGCCAGCTCGCCAGGGGCTAGATTACCCCTTAGCCGCTTCTGGGGCTTGGGGATTGAAGGGGGCATCCCCAAGCTCAGACCCTCCCCCTTCTTTGAAGGAGCCTCTAGAGGAAGCGCCTGAAGAGTTGATCATCACATTTTAATTACAAATTAATACCCTCATTACCATTTTATATGAATAAATATACCACTAATAACTGCT
>JBAKGM010000279.1:18167313-18180393 GCA_037177215.1 Asparagus racemosus | reverse complement strand
TTTGGTGGATTCTGGATAATGTGGTTTCTCTTCCTCCTACCCTTCAAGCTCATCTCGACAATACTTTTCCATTGCATATAATTATTTCCATCTAACTTACGATTAGTAAGTTTCGAGGAAACCACTTCTGTAATATTTAATGTGGGTTTGGTATCTACTGAACCAGACATAGCTGCAAAGAAATTGTCTCGAAATACACACTTAAATAATTCCCAAATAAAAGACTTGTCACAAATACCCAAATACCACCAAGATACCAAACCTCCCAAAACAGACGAAATAGAAACAATATCTAATTAATCTTATCAAGGGAGTACAGAGACTCTAGATGAGTGCAGAGACTCGAGAGGGAGTGCAGGGACTCTAGATGAGTGCAGAGACTCGAGAGCGAGTGCAAGGACTCCAAATGAGTGTAGAGACTCGAGAGTTTATGATTAATTAAATTTTTTGATTTTTTTAACAGTAACTTTTTTCCTTTTTGTATGACAACGACGGCGACGATTCGAGATGACGACGAGGTGGAGGCGATGACGAGATCTGCGAGCGGTGGGGCGATAAGATCTAGGGTTTCGGGGTGGTGACGACGAGACGAGGTCTAGAGTTTTGGGGCGACAAGATCGGCTCGACAGCGGGGCGGGGCGGCGAGATCTTGGCGACGGTGGAAGGCGATGCGGTCGGGTTGGCGATGAACAGTAGACAGTCGGGCCGGCGATAAACAGTAAAATGATGAATAGGAAATGATCGGGGGGGTGTGATGAACAGTGAACAGCCAAGGGTCGGCGATTAACAATGAACAGCGGTCGGCGATGACCAGTAAAATGCGATTGTGATGAACAGTGAGCGGCTGGATTGGCAATGAACAATAATTTTTTCTTCGGCGGCTAGGTTTTGCAGACCTAGAGTTTTGGAGGCTCTGATAGTATGTAAACAATGGTATTTGGATTTCTAGAGAGCTTAAATCTGAGGCTCTTTTGTAGATCTATATTTATAGGATTTAGGGTGTACATTTTACATATTAGTCTATATATTTATATATTTCCAACAATAACAACAGCGGTCGGTTGCGATGAACAGTGAACGGTCGGGTCGGCGATGAATAGTAAAAAAATTTCGGCGGCTAGGATTTTGCAAACTTAGGGTTTTGGAGGCTCTGATACCATGTAAACAATGGTATTTAAATTTCTAGAGAGCTCAAATTTGAGACTCTTCTGTAGATCTATATTTATAGAATTCAGGGTGTATATTTTACATATTAGTCCATATATATTTATATATTTCCAACAATAACAACAGCGGCCTGTGCATAATACAAGTCTCATACACATGTCAAGCCTAACACTTCATATCACATTTTTTCTCAAAGTATATGAGCCTGCTGATGACAGAAGTTCATAGCAACCATATATATAATCAGTATGTACAACCCGAAAGCTCACCGTTACAAGCATTTTACAAAACCACAACACATTGCTCTACGTAACACAAAAGAGGGGCTTTCCTATATAACGCCTCCTTGCAACACACCACAACCAAAAGTCCAACCTATATGCAAAGCTACGGTAGATCTAAAAGAATTTTGTAAAGGACGGAGTGAGCTGAAGCTTAGTGAGAAGATTTTCGGCTAGAATTTATAGATATCTAACAAAATAATAATTCTCAAAATTAGTGAATTATAAGTTTTGCACCTAAAATTTTGAGATGACAAAATATTGTATAAAAGAACACATTATTATTATTTTCAAGAAAGAATGCAAAAATTGAATATTCTTTCTTATATGCAAACCGAATACATTGTCATAGATTCCTCAGTCAGAATTTTTGCAATTAAGATAAATACTAAGAAAGAAAACGGACTATAAAAACTTGTGCAAAACCAAAAGATTACCGTTTTCCTAAATTCACAATCAAATGTCAGTATCCCACGTCTTGATGAGTTATTCACATGATTGCAAGGATCACCTCATAGGTCACACTTGCATAAAAACACATCACAGAACAGATAATTCCTAAAAATAGAATGCATATAACACTGTCGTAGGCCGCCGGCCAGATCAGAAATGCCCATAAGGGCTAGAACATATTCAGAAATACACAAAAGGTCTAGATAATGGTGCATTCACTATATGGCAGACATAGACAGAATACTCCATAGTGGATTTTCTGAGGGTTCCGAAACCATCGAGAATCGCTTGTCAAATAAAAAACAGATTACTTCACACTTTCAAATCAAGTGGATGAGTGTAAAACACATCATCTCAATTAAAACATTTACGAAATTCACTTATTTATTTATTTTAAATGCCAAGTTAGGAAAAAATGCTTGAATCCATTAAACCGTTGAAACACATTCAAACCACTTTCTTCAATAGCTTTCGAATAAAGCAATATTCATATTTATTTGAGATCGCATGAGAACCAAAATCATTTAACACATTTTATACGAAGTCAAATTTACTTTTAATATCTCATATGACATCATAGTCATATTATTGGGATAGGTTACCAAAGTATAGGACAAGTCACGTCATTTTATACACATAAAAATAATAAATTAATTATCTCTTCAGCACAAGATCAATCAAATATAATATTTATGTGATTTATATTATAAAAATAGTAGTGAGCAATGAACTCACCTCTATATTGTTTTGATTCCTCCGAATTTGATCCCTCTCGATATCCACAAGGTCCTATATTATAATAAGACATAGGGTCAAGATCAAACTAATGTAAACTCATACTAAATCACTCCATAATCTAGGTCCAAATAGAATAAAAGAAATCAAATATTAATTAGTACTCGTAAAAGATTTCGCATAAGCTTGTTGCTAAGTTTAGCAATTCATCATAATTTTTATGACACTATTCTAATAATTTTGGACCTATTAACAATGTCGGTCAATTTCAAGGGGTTTCAATCAATTATCCAAGCCTATTTTTAAGTAGGCTTGACTCTTTTGGGCCTGGTAGCAAATAATGGGGGCAATAAGGGTCTAAATCGAATTTTCTTCAGGTCTAAATCAAATTTTCTTCTTCACTTATTACACCGTTTCAACAAAGTCTGGATTTGTTCACGACATTTGTGAACTTCAGGAGGTTAAAATAAATTTTCCAATTCAAAATTTGCATCCTTTTTCACTCAGGTTGGGCTTAAAAGCAAGATATTGTTCTGGGGGTCTAAACTAAAATTTTCATTTCCTTTTATCTTTTGCCCCTATAAACAAGTCCATATACTTTCACGGGTCCAAAGGAATTTTGTTATTTTAACTTAGCTTTCTCTATTCTCTCTCCTCTACCCTTCTTCCTTTGACTATTTCGATCCCTTTATTATTATTTTTTTCTTAGCAACAATGACGAAGCCTCCGACCCCTTTTTTGCTGTGGACCTGAAGATGGAGGGGACCGCAAACTACCGCAGGTGGTCGGCGGCGAGGTCCTCGCTGGAGATAGGGTTTCTCTCTCTGTTTTTTTTTTTGTTCACAGACCCTACTCCTAAACCAAAATTCCAATTCAAGATCGTAGTCCAAATCCATTTGATTTTAAAGATTTGTCGCTCCACAAAATTCATTATGCAATTCATTGAGATTAGATTACACCTTAATCGGTGGTATGATTTAGAAGGCTTAATATTTCTCTTCCTCCCTTTTCTTAATATCTTTTCTCTATTCCTTTCTCTCAACCTCACCCAATGTTCAATCATTAATTTGAGAGAGATATGAGCAGAGGATAGGAATTGGAGGTATGATGACTATTCTTGAGGGGGAGTCTAGAGGGTAACACGACCTCTTGCTTCCTCTCTCTCTCTACTTATGGTAAAAACACAATCTAACCCAGCTTTGAATGGGAGCTTAACAACAAACAGCTGAGGTTTGTGGAGCTTGCAAAGGCTCCCCCTACAATATTCTATTTAAATATACTTTCTTATTTATATATATATATATATATATATATGAAATAATGAATGTGAGGTGGCGGATCATTTTGCTAAATGAGCTATCAAGAGATAGCCATGTGGTGAGGCCCACCTTGCTAGTCACATCGAAAGGTCTGGACCTCATCACTTTATCTCTTGGTAGCTCATTTAGCAAAATGTGCCGCCACCTCATATTCATCAGTTGACTGCTTAGGGATTACTACACTCCCCTCCTAATAAAAAGCTCCATCCTCGAAACTTAGCATACCCTAATCTTCAAAGAGTTGTGGAAACTTCTCGCATAGAATCCTCCATTTCCTGAGTAGCTGCTCTCTCGAAGTGATTCTTCCATTGAATTTTCACATATTTGATGCTTCGACGCGTAAGCACTTGTTCTTTGAAATCCATGACACGCTTCAGTTTTTCTTCATAACTCAAATTTGGCTTAAGCTCTACTGGAGAGAATTCAATAATCTCGTTTGGATCTCGAATGCACTTTGGAAGCATTGACACATGAAACACATCACACACTTCAGCTAGAGACGGCGGTAAAGCTAACTTGTACGCTACTTGACGACTTTGCTCCAAAATCTCAAAAGGACAAATGAACCTTGGACTCAATTTTCCTTGTATTCCGAATCTTTTCACTCCAAGAGTAGGAAAAAACTCTTAAGAAAATTTTATTGCCTACCTAAAACTCCTATTAACTCCTTCGATTAGCGTAGCTCTTCGACAGCTTTGTGCAGTGCAAAGGCGTTCTCTAACTAGCTGAATTTTTTCAATTGTTTGTTGCACTAATTATGGTTCAAGAAGTTCTCTTTCACCAATATCGTCCTGAAGAATAAAAGACATGCACTTCATTACATATAGAAGTTCATATGGCGTCATCTTAATACTAGCTTAGTAGATGTTGAATGCAAACTCATCTAAAGGCAGTTAATCTTCCCATGATCCTTTCATTTCCAGCACACATCTCAGCATATCTTTCAGTGTTTGAATTATCCTTTCTAGTTGGCCATCTGCCTATGGATGGTAAGTTGAGCTAAAATTAAGCATAGTCTGCAGAGCCCTATATACATTTTTTTCAATATTCTGATGTGAATCTAGGATCTCTGTCTGAGACTATTGATATTGGTATGCCATGCAATCTCAGAATCTCATTGATGTATATTTTTGCACGTTTCTCTAATGAGAATTTTATGTTGATAGGCAAGGTCAAGCGGTTAACAATCACCCATATAGCATCTTTCTTTTTCAAGGATTTTGGAAGGTCGGTAACAAAATCCATGGTGATCTTTCCCATTTCCATATTGGTATATCCAAGGTTTGAGCAAATCTAGCTGGTCTTTGATATTCAGCTTTTACTTAATGGCAAGTGAAACATTCTGCAGCGTAAGTAGCAATTTCCTTATTCATGTCATGCCACCAACAGATTTGCTTCAAATCTTTTCACCTTTTTGTTAATTCAGGATGCATGGTATACACCGAGTGGCGTGCCTCCTTTAGAATCTTCTCTAACTCCGATATATTAGCCACGCATATTCTAGTTCTAAAGCCTTCTTTATCTTCACCAATTGAGGATCTTTTTGTTGGTTTGATTTAACTTCATCTAGGAAATTTAGTTGTATCATCGTATTTGCTAATTTAACTCTAATTTGATGCACTCTGATTTCAATTCTGGTATGGTCTAAGTCCTCCAATATTTTTCTCTAAGAAGTAAATAAACATGCTAAATTGAATGAATTCTTGCAGCACAAGGTATCAGCAATAGTATTCGCCTTGCTTAGTGATAGTTGATGGTCACGTCATAATCCTTCAGAAGTTATATACATTTTCGTTACTGCAAATTCAACTCCTTTTAAGTGAATGTATTTCAAACTCTTGTGGCCAGTATATATTTCACAATGCACACCAAATAGATAATATCTCCAAATCTTGAGAGTAAAAATTACTGCTACCAGTTCTAGATCATGAGTAGGATAGTTTTGTTCATAAGGTTTTAATTGACTTGAAGCATATGCTATAACTTTTCCATTCTGCTTAAGAACACAGCCTAGTCCTTTTCTAGAGGTATCACTAAAGATAGCAATACATGCATCTTCAGAAGGTAAAGTAAGTATTAGGGTAGACACTAATCGACTTTTTAGCTCTTGAAAGCTTTTCTCATATTCATCTGACCAAATGAATTTAATTCCCTTTTGGGTGAGATAAGTCAGAGGTGAGACAATACGGGGGAATCCTTTCAGACAAACTTCCTATGATAGCCAGCCATATCGAGGAAGCTACGGATTTCTATTACACTAGTTATTTGTCCCAATTAACTATAGCCTCTATTCTTTTAGGGTCCACAGAGGTTCCTTCCTTAGAGATTACATATCCGAGAAATGCCACTTTCTCCAACCAAAACTCATATTTCTTGAGTTTGACATACGATTTTTCTCTCATCAACGTTTGCAGCACATATCTTAGGTGTTCTTCATGGTCTTCCTTGCTCCTTGAGTATATCAAAATATTATCAATAAAGACCATAACAAATTGATCTAAGAAGGGGGTAAACACCCTGTTCATAAGATCTATAAATGTTGTAGGTGCATTTGTAAGCTCGAATGGTAATATGAGAAACTCATAATGACCATAACGGGTATGAAATGTAGTTTTAGCACATCCTTTGTTTTGATCTTTAATTGATAGTAACCAGAACTGAGATCAATCTTGGGAAGTACTTGAACTCCTTCCAGTTGATCAAATAGATCGTCAATTCTAGGTAATGGATACTCGCTCCGAATGGTTACTCTGTTCAGTTCATGGAAGTCAAGACATAGTCACATACTGTCATCTTTCTTTTTAACAAATGGTACAAGTGCACCCCATGGTGACACACTAGGCCTAATGAAGCATTTATCTAAAAGCTCTTGTAGTTGCACCTTAAGCTCTTTCAATGTGGCTGGTGCTATGCGATAGAGAGCCTTAGAAGTTGGACGGGTACTAAGTCAATTTTGAAAATTCGATCTTCCTGTCTGGAGGCGGTCCTAGAAGTTCCTCTGGAGATACATCTGGAAATTCCCGGACAACTGGGATCTCTAGACTTGGTTTCTCTTTATCAATCATTCCAACTAAAAACAAATAACACATACATCCACTTCTCAACGCCCGATATGCCTTAAGAGCTGAGATGATTCCTAAGAGCTGAGATGGTTCTTGAGATTAACCCTCAAAATAGAATTCAGGTTGTCCTGGAAATTTAAATACTATTTTCTTTTCTCGACACAAAATAGAAGTATGATTTGAAGATAACCAATTCATTCCTAATATGACATTAAAGTCATGCATCTCTAGCATTACTAATTCTTCTGGTGCTTTGCGATATGGAGTTTCTTGTCGAGAATATTGACTTTACCATACAACCTTGTACCTCCGGGTGCCCTAACAAACAATTCTTGTTCTAAGGTATCACTATGTAATTTGTTTCTTTTAACAAACTATGCAACAACAAAAGAATGCAAAGCACCAGAATTAAAAAGTACTCGAGCATTAGCAGATGCAAAAAAAATTTGTACCTATCACCACATCAGTGTTAGCTTATGTCTCCTTCTCAGTCAAGGAATGGAGTCGAGCCTTAGTTTGAAGGTTCTTGTTTCCCCTACTCGACTGACCAGCGTGGAAAGTATTTCGAATTGTTTGTGATATGGGGCAATTTGCAATTTTGTGATCTTTCTACCCACATCTCAAACATGCTCCAATATTCCTCCAACAGTTCTTCGCTTCATGTCCGAGCGTATGATAAATATCACATCTCACAATATGTTGCTTATGAGGTTGCTCCTCCTAGTGCACTACATGCTACCTTTTATTTCTCCAATTTTCATTCCTCCCACTACGGTTATCTAGCCAAAGCCACTTCTTTAGATGGGAGTTGCTCTCCTTATTCTTCACTTTTGCATTTATCTCTTTTTTTTAATTAACAAGGCTTTCTTTAACTCTCTTCCATATGTAGGGAGTTCAAATGTGCTAACCATCTTCCTGATATCCGGTCAAAGCCCTTTCTCGACGCGACGAGCTCTATCCTCCTCACGTAACAAGTGAGGCAAATTTTGATAGATAAGTAAACTCCTCATATTCAACTGTTGTTTTATCACGTTGCTAGGGTTTGCGGAACTCTTGTTCCTTCTGCTTGCGGATGGTTGAGGGAAAATACTTTTCATAAAATATCTTTTTGAATTCATCCTAAGATATCTTATATGCATTTTCTTCTAACGTTCTTACCATCATTTGCCACCACTGAATACATGGTCTTTTAGCATATAGACTACATACTCAACCTTTTCCTCTTCAGGGCATTTCATGTAAGTAAAGACTTTTTCCATTTCAGTGACCCAATGTTCTGCAATCATCGGATCAATAGTTCCCTCCAAAGTTGGTGGAGATAATCTCTTCAATTCAGTCATACCACTCCTTAGCTTTGAATGCTTATTATTATGGCCAGTCATCTAACTATGGTCGATCTGATCTTGCTATCTAGTGACTACAGTTCTCACTGCTTGCAGTAACTCCATCAACGTATTGTTGTCTATTTGTTTTCCTGAAGTAGATGCATCAGCAACACTAGATCTTATTATCTCATTTATTGTTTGATTGAGATCGTTATCTTTGTTTGGAGTGGTTTGATCATTACCGGTAGTCATTTCTTCCTACAGATAGCAAAATGGTTGTAGGTCAACTGTTGTACAAGAGACAAATTCCTAAGCTAGTCACATATATGCAGTTCGAATAACTTCTAATTCAATCATCACTCGACATTGCAACATAAGTCAATATTTACAAACTAAAAGTATATTATTGATATTTAACTTTTCAGTTCATATATATATACAAGTATATAGGGTTTACATATATACATGTGTTTCTATCAAAATGAGACCTATATACACCAAAAGAGAAACTAAGAGTACCCATATATTATTTTTCAAAATTTCCTTCTGGTTAAGCTTCAGCATATCTAAGAAGAGGACCTACTAGAGCTGGACTCTTCATCTATAGACTCGGTCTCCACCAATGTTTTAAAAAGCCTCCGTCTAGCTCGCCTAAGCGTACGACTAGGCCTAAGCGGTACCTAGGCCGCTTGCCTGGCGCCTAGCGGCTCGGCAGTTCTTAGGTTGTGCACTTAGGTTTCGAGAGTGCCTAGGAGTGGAGACTGCTTACATAGACTGCACCCTTTAGGTTTTGATCGTGATTTCCTTCGTTGCAGCCTCCACATCCTCTGATCTCCAAACTCCTCTAGGCTTCAACTATGAACACCTTTTCTACCTCCTCCGACCTTTAGCAAAACATCATCCACCGCCATTTGAACGAAGAAAGAAATCACTCTAGGCGACAGTCCGGCACCTAAGCTTTCTATAACATTAGCACTTACAATCAATTATTATAATTAAAAAAATAAAAAATAAGTAAACCGCCCATACCCGCCTATAAGCTTTCTATAACATTAGCACTTACAATCAATTATTATAATTAAAAAAATAAAAAATAAGAAAACCGCCCATACCTGCCTAGGCAGCTAGGCGCTATGCGTTGGGTCAAACGCCCAGACCGCCTAGCGCATTCTATAACATTGGTCTCCACCAGGTCTGCCTCTATTAGCTCGGAATCGGATGTGTATGGGTCAACACCACAAGCCCCCCCCCCTTCCATCAAGATCAATGTCAAGATCAACACCTAAACCAAGGCTACCAGACTCGCCCTAGGAGAAGGTGAATCCCTACTCATCACTGGAGGCTCCAGCCAAGTGAGACTCAAGGCCGGAGAAATTTGATGAAATCATGATAACTTTTGAGGATGAGGACTCCACATGGATAACCTCTATAACTAATTTGTCGTCATTCGAGGGATCAGTCTCGGACTCGAAAGAAATTTATTGCAATGATCTCTACTATTTGTCATCGAAGAAGTCTGGTGTTGTATCTTGTCATCGAAGAAGTCTGGCATTGCACAGTCACCCAAGATTTCTTTTGGGTCTATCTCATCAGAATCATATTCCCAGTCTTCTAGGTTGGGCTCCTAGTACTATATACCGAGGCTATGGAGTTAGAGTGGGTATCTGAGGAACTAGTAGAATGTGTCCTCCCCATCCTACAAAAGGTGGATCATCCATTAGCACACTAAAAATAAAAAGGATGAAATAAGATAAAATAAACAGGTGCTAAGAAATTGCTAAAAGTACTAAAATAAAAAATAGCTAAACACCATATGTATCACCGTAGACATACCCAAGAAGGCCTCAATATAAGGTACATATATGTGTTCATATAGGTTACATAATAATCAATACGGGTACGTGACAGCAGCGACCCATGCACAAGAGGAGTTTTATGCACGTGTCAAGCTGGGCGCTTCATATCACATAGTTTTTCTCAAAATATATAAACCTGCTGATGATATATGTGTGTGTGTGTAAAAGTGTTCATAAGGTGATACCTTAGACTCGATCTGAGTAAGCTCCTCCAAAACTACATTATATGTAATCAATTTACTCGATCTTCTCTGTTCATTTCGATTTATATGTTTTGGATTGTGCATAAATAAAAAATTAGACATATTGGATTGTAGTTACTCATACATCAAGTGATTATAAAATTAACAGTTATGACAATATAACTAAAGAAACAATGAAAAATGTGTTAGAAGTATTGAAACATCATGATTTTTATTTTATAGATGTTTTTGAGACATTTGAATCATGATAAATGGAATAGATCATCTATTAGAATAGTCTAACCCATGGTTCAAGAGGCGCTTCCTTATACTGAACATAAGGTGTCATCATGGGAACACTTTTCATATATATATAGACAATTAGTACGTGCAACCCGAAAGATCACTGTTACAAACATTTACAAAATCAAAACACATTGCTCGGCTGGACATAACTCAAAAGAGAGGTTTTCCCATATAACGCTTCCTTGCAACACGCCACAATCAAAAGTTCAGCCTGTATGCGAAGCTACGCCATATCTGAATTTTTTTTGAAAACGACAGGGTTAGCTAAAGCTGAATGAAAATATTTCCCACTAGAGTTCTTTGATATTTAACAAAATAATAATTCTCAGAAATAGTAAATATAAGTTTTGCACCTGATATTCTAAATGATAAAATATTGTATAAAGAACACATTATTAATATTTCCAAGAAAGAATGTAAAAGTTTAAAATTTTTTCTTTATATGCAAAACGAATACATTGTCACAGATTCCTGAGTCAAAATTTTTGCAATCAAGATAAATACTAAGAAAAAACGGATTATAAAAACTTGCGCAAAACTAAAAGATTATCGTTATCTCAAATTCACAATCAAATATCACCTCATAGGTCACAATAAGGCTATGAATTATAGCCCATAGCATGGGATTGTGTAAAACACATCACAAAACAGATAATTTTCGAAAATAGAATGCACCTAACACTGTCGTAGGCCGCCGGCCAAATCAGAAGTGCCCATAAGGGCTAGAACAGATTCAGAAATACCCAAAAGGGCCAGATAAAGGTGCATTCACCATATGGCAGGCACAAACAGAACGCTCCATAGTAGACTTTCTGAGGGCTTTGAAAACACCAAGAATCACTTGTCAAATAAAAAACAAATTACTTATCAGAATCATAAACACTTTTGAATGAAGCGGACGAGTGTAAAACTCATCATCTCAATTAAAATAGTTTACGAAATTCACTTTATATATTTATTTCAAATGCCAAGTTAGGAAAAAAATTCTTGAATCCGTTAAGCCGTTGAAACACATTCAAAACACTTTTTTCTTCAATAGCTTTCGAATAAAGCAGTTTTCACATTTATTTGAGATCACATGAGAACGAAAATCATTTAACACAGTTTATATGAAATCAAATTTACTTTTAATGTCTCATACGACATCAAAATCATATTATTGGGATAGATTGCCAGAGTATAGGTCAAATCACATGTCATGTTATATACATGAAAATAATAAAATAATTATCTCTGGGGCATAAGATCAATCAAATATAATATTTATGTGATTTATATTATAAAAATACTAGTGAGCAATGAACTCACCTCTAAATTGATTTTATTCCCCCGAATTCAATCCCTCTTGATATCCACAAGATCCTATATTATAGTAAGACATAGGGTCAAGATCAAACTAATGTAAACTCATACTAATCACTCCATAATCTAGGTCCAAATAGAATAAATAAATCAAATAGTTATTAGGACCCATAAAGAGTTCACAGAGGCTTATTGCTAAGTTTAGCAATTCATCATAATTTTTATAACACTATTCTAATAATTTTGCACCTTCAAACAATTATCCAAGCCTATTTCTACCTAGGCTTGACACTATCGGACCTATTTGCAAATAATGGAGGCAATAGGGGTATAAACCAATTTTTCCTCTTCATTTATGACACTGTTTCAACAAAGTCTAGATTTGTTCACAATATTTGTGAACTTCAGGGGTTAATATAAACTTTCATATTCAAAATCTACATCTTTTTTCACTCAGGTTGGGCTTAAAAGCAAGATATTGTTCCGGAGTTCTAAAATAAAAATTTCATTTTCTTTTTCTTTTGGACCTATATACAAGTTCATAAACTTCCAAGAGTCCCAAAAAATTTTTGTTATTTTAACTTAGTTTTCTCTATTCTCTCTCCTTGGTCCTTCTTCTTCTATCTCTTACTCATATACTACTGGTAAACCAAAATCACAATTCAAGATCACAGTACAAATCCTTTTGATTTTTTCTAACTCCACAAAATTGACTATGCAATTCATAGAGATTAGATTACACATTGATAGGTGGTATGATCTAGAAGGCTTAATATTGCTCTTCCTTCCTTTTCTTCATATTCTCTTCTCTCCGTTTCTTTTTCTCTCTCAACCTCACCTACTGTTCAATCATCAAGTTGAGAGAGAAGTATGGGTATAGGATAGGAATTGGAGGCATGATGACTATTCTTAAGGGAAAGGCTAGAGGGTAACACGTCCTCTTGCTTTCTCTCTCTACCAATAGTAAAAACCCATCTGAACCAACTTTGAATTGGAGCTTAACAGCAAACAGGTGAGGTTTGTGGAATTTGCCAAGACTCCCACTAACAAGACTCTCTCTCTCTCTCCCCCCCCCCCCCCCTCTCTCTCTCT
>JBAKGM010000279.1:18143186-18160861 GCA_037177215.1 Asparagus racemosus | reverse complement strand
TCGTTGAGTCCGGAATTGGCTCGGTTGATCCGTCGATTCGTCGTCGCTTACGTTCGCGTCGACGTTCGAGTCCGATCGCCTCGTCGAGCTGATTCCCACTGTTTTAGAACGTGACCGTCAGATTTATTCCGCGGTACGTCGTTCTGGTGCCGTGTACGCCTTGTCGATAGATGTTTGTAGACCCGCTTCATGCGTTTGCGGCG
Source organism: Asparagus racemosus (assembly GCA_037177215.1). Classification (NCBI taxonomy): domain Eukaryota; kingdom Viridiplantae; phylum Streptophyta; class Magnoliopsida; order Asparagales; family Asparagaceae; genus Asparagus; species Asparagus racemosus. Next base: position 18,160,658 of record JBAKGM010000279.1, on the reverse strand, counting down.
TTATTACGTCATCAGCTGTTTCTCGATTGCGTCGGTTGATGGTTCGTCGGTTGCGAACCCACTTTCACGAGTCTAGTTCGGGGACTGATAAGCGATTTTCAACGCCTACAGCTACCACTGCATCCATTCATCAATCATGTCTGCTCGGCCGTGGGGGTCTCGCCCATTCAACTGAAACCGAATGCCATCGCGGCCATAGTGGGCTATGTGGTTATCTACCATTAGTTGAGGGTGCCACCCTCCTAAGTGTGCTAGGGTGCTTGATTGGTGTCAAATCATACCAGAGAGAGGCGCACTATCATTTCCAAGCGGTGGATCACTTCAAGCTTGTTCTTGACCTTCTTGACTCGAACAAAGATTGAAAGGAGAAATTCATCTAGGTCGAATGGGATGGCTTGGAGCTAGGTTGTGCGAGCTGGCCAGAGGTGATAAATGAAGTGTTGGTCCAAAAGGAGTTGTCGCCTGATGAGAAGGATGCTTTGGAGCGGGTCAAGTCATTCACCGGCTCCCGCAAGATGGAACACTTGTTTGACCAGTCGGTCTTGCGGGTGGCTAGGGTCTCGATCATGAAGCCTACAGTCAGGGACGAGGAGAGGGCGAATAGACTGATCCTTAGCATAGGCGACAGGGCCGAGTGCCGTGCTCCCCGATCCTAAGGAGGGTCTATCAACAAGGCTGACGAAACATCCTCATCAATACTTGGTCTCGACGAATATTGAGGTGGCTTAACCACAATCAGTCCCAGCGGTGACTCAAACAGAAGGGTCGACGCTACCAGTCATCCAAGTTGAAAAAGAAAGAGGCTCTGAATGGTAGGAAGTCAAGGGCTGAGAAAAGCTACCGAAGTGTCAGTGGTCGAGATCGTCCATCTAGATGGGGCATCGATCGAGTGGGAGGAAGGGGTGACAGTGCAGCTGACTGCCGACTGCTACTGAAGGTGAGGTCCCTATAGGGGGTGTTTCGGGCACTGTCGAGTCAGTTCATCGTTAGGGGAAGGAGCCAGCCGTTGAGGGAGAGCCCGACATTGAGGATTTGGACTAGCCATTTCCTCATCGTGTCTACGAGATTGACATGCCAACCAGAGACAAGCTGAGACAGTTACTAGTAGGGACTGGGAAATATGGTCCTCGGTATGAGAGGGAGCTGAGCGAGGAAAATAGGCATGAGCTCGAGCATGTCTGAGCAATTTTAGCTTCATCGCGGCAGGGAGATCTGGGAGGAAGTTCTGGATGATGGTCTCCATTTGATTCTTCGGAGCTACTTGGTGCACTGGGCTATAGTAGAGTAGCAGATATTTAGTCACATGGAGCATGTCCGAAAGGTCTACTTTGAGCTCTAGGCGACTGCGTGGGGTCCAAGAGCTGAGGTGTCAGCTAACCTCGAGGGGGCTCTCAAGGAGCTGTCAGCTAGAGAGGCTGAAATAAATGACTGGTGAAATTAAATGGAGGTGAGGGAGAAAATGGTGGAGGATCTGAAAGCCTCTAACACTCAAAAGGCCAAAGATATTGACAAGTAAGAAATGAGCTTAATGAGAGCTAGAAGAAAACGAGGCTATCGGCTGAGGAGCTCGCTCACGTGCTGGCTGAGAAGGAGCGTGCTCTAGTGCAAGCTACATTTGAGATCAAGTATCTCAGCATGCCAAGGACATGCTCGAGGAGAAGCGGGTGGCTAGGAACAGACTCCAGCATGAGGACACTCAGCATGAGGAGTCCTTGTCCCTTGTCTAGAGTCGGGTCACCTTCTTGGAGTCTGAGGCATATCCATCTGAGATCGTCAAGGAGTACCGCTAGAGCATGGTGAGGAAAGCTGAGGTGGCACTTACCTGCAAGGCAGGGTATGACTATCGAGAGGCTTAGCTTCCAACTGAGATGTGAGGTGATCCTGACCACTTCCACTATCCTCCCAATGCCACCAATTGTCTAGAGGTTTTGGAGGATATAGAGAGTTAGGGGACAGACTCGATCTCAACGTGGTTGATGCAGAGGACAGGAGTGACGATGACGAGCTTGAAGCGACTGTGGCTCCTGCCAAGTGGACCGAGAAGGGTGGCGAGGGCTCTCTTGGCCAAAAGTGTGAAGGGATCAAGTCAGGATCCCAGTCGACTCCTCTGCCTGCACCTGCCAGCGCTGTTCCACTAACCCTTAGGGCAGGCATAGACCTCTCACCCTCCACTTTGCTCTAGTATTCCAACATTTTGCACCTTTAATTATGCTGTAGTCATAGATTTGGAGATTTGTAAATGTTCCCCAAGATAGATAAAATGATACTTTCATTTATTCTATTCTTTCTTGGTTTAATGTCTGCGTGTTATGTTTTATGGTGTGAACCACCTCGTTTGTAAGTCAACTCAAATTACTTTGTAGAATGCTCTGTATTAGACGGACGATGGATGTCTTAGACTGAAATAAGTGCCAAGGCTTTATACTTGCTTTATTCTTCATAAAGGTTGAAAGTTGATTTGGAGTCGATCAGGTTGGCGACCTCTCCATTTAAGTAGGTCAGGGTTAAGGTGGTAAGCTTGGGTTGCTCTTCGAATGATCACTCCATTGATCTGAATGTGGGCCTTTTGTTGTCCGACTCGATTCATTTTTACGTCGGCTCACACTGCAATTTTAGTCATTTCGCGAGAATCAGTATGTTGACCTGACCATTTGGATTGAAAAATAGAGTTGGCTATTGTTTGGACGGTTTGTCAGTCTGCAGACTATGAGGCATTCTCTAGATTAGGTGACTGTTCGCAACTTGAAGAGAGTTATGACATTAGGATACCATGAGATGCTGTCGCTTCACCTTTCCAGTGGAGTAATTGGCAAATAAAGAGGGTGGCGCTTCATTTTTCATGATGCCTGTTCATGTCTGATTTGATGTACCATTTTGATCATGCCATGTGTCAGCTCTGGAGTCTCTATATATTACTTCGGGGTTAGAAGGGGCCTTCCTCTACAAATTTCTACCCTAGCTTTCTATCTCCTAGATTCTTCAACTATTCTCTAAGAGATCCATGGTTGCTCAGACTTCCACTTCCGAACACACCGTGGCCAGGGCCGACATCTTAAGGGCGATATGAACAAAGATCTGTGTATAAGAGATCGAGAGGTACTACGATCTCTATGACCTCCCTCGGTCTTTACCTTATCAGTGCTGAGTGGGGATGAGGCTATGTATGATCATGGCCTGAACAGGTCATCGCTATACATCAACCACCTGGAGAATGGGCTTCGACTGCTGCTCCATCAGTTCATCAAGGAGGTTTGCGGCACGATGGGGGTGTCACCATCTCAGTTCACCCCCAATGCTATCACCATCCTTGTGGCGTTTTTGGTGATTTACCACCAGTTCGGTGTCGACCTGAGCTTGCCTGTTCAGCAACCTCGTCAGCATTAAGACGATGAAAAAGGATGCACACTACTTTTTTCAGTATACTGCTGGCTTCAAATTGGTGTCAGACACCTCAGAGTCCAATAGGGATAGGAAGGAATGATACGTCTAGGCTATAGATGCCGACCCCATTTTGGCTTGTCCATCATGGCCAAAGATTAATAAGGAAGCGCTCAAGCCTAGCATCCTCTCAGCCGAGAAGGGTCAGTAGTTGGAAAAAATTCGCTCATATTCTAGTTCAAAAGAGACAAGTAATCTCTTTGAGTCGGCTTCTCTGCGAGCTGCTGGCATCTCAGGGTCCCTCCCTCCAAAGCAGATAAGGCTCAGGAGACTCTCCAGGCACTTCCTATGGACGCTCCTCCGAAGAAGGGGAAGGGGTCAAGCTTTGAAATGCCAGCTTCCATCCCAAAGCCACAGAAATGCCTAAGGGGTAATCTTGCCCTTAACAAACTGGCGGGCATGAGGTCTAAGGCAGCTGAGATTGTGGCTAAATTAGTCGCACCAGGCTCCTTCATCAAGAAGGAGAAGTCAGACAGGAAGAGGAGGAGGGTGGCTAGGGAACAGGGTCCCCGTGGGACAGGAGTGCCGTCGCAGGTCGACTCTGTGGAGGGTTCTCGGCTAGTCGCCTCTCCCTCCGACGAGGCAAACATTATCATGATCAATGAACCCTCCCCTCCTAGGCAGGTTAAGGATGTATCTGCTTAAGCTCCTCTATCCGAGCCAGCCCATGGGCATGGCAAGAAGCCTGTGAAGATGACTGGTGTGGCTTAGAGGAGTCATCCTCTCACCAGCCCGCTAATCATCAATAGGCTGTCAGCACTGCAACCCTCGAGGCAAGCTTCAGCTTGCCCTTCCACCACCATGTCTCTAAGCTTGGTGACAGCGTGTGGGAGGACGTCAAGGCAGTGTTGATTGGGGATACGGCCAGTGGCTATCTTATGCGCACAAACTTCCCACCAACTTCGAAGAGAAGCTAGCTGAGGAGAAAAGGGCTAGGGATATGGCTGAGAATAGGGTAACAGCATTGGAGGTGGAACTGAGCCACAATGATGGCAAATGGCATCAAGAGCTTGAAATGAAGGATGACGTGATCAAAGGGTATAAAATCCATCCCGCCAACCAGTTAGCTTCCATAGAGAGGCTCAAGAGGGTGATGGCCGAGCTCATACAGGGCGCTAGCCATCTTGAGAAAGAAGTTGCCAAGCAAAATGTCTGGATTAAGTACTTGGAGGAGGAGGTGGACCTAGAGAAATGACACAGGCTTGAGGCTCAAGAGCGCGCTAGGTCAGAACGGTTGGTGGCCGACCACGCGAAGCTCGATCTTAAGGAGGAGCAGGCGGCCCACGAAAAGACACACACTACCACGCAAGTTCAAGAAGCTCGCATCGCTTCTTTGGATTCATAGATGTTCAAGACGAAGGTGATAGAAGAATATCACCATAGCGCCTTGGGCAAAATCAAAGTGGCATTGGCCTGCAAAGTGGGCTTCGACTATCTGGCATCCTAGCTTCCTCCTGGATCTCGACCTCTGACTGACAATGACTATCCTGCTCGAGTTTCTATCTGTCTTGATTTCTTGAGGGTGATCGATATGGTTGGAGGTGGTGTGGCGTTGGAGGTGGATGAGGGAGAGGATGATGAACCAAGGGATGGTCAAGAAGAAGTAGCTCCCACTGCTTCTCTTGCTACTCCAGAAGCTCCAATAACTGGTGTCTTCTCTGATCTGCTGAGTTCCACCCCTGACCCTAGTCAAGGAGTGTAATTATTGTATCTCTTTCTTTTTTTCATCTGTTATTTGTAAATGATGTAAATTTTTGAAGACATGAATAAATATTAGTAGTTATCGATATATCTCTATCCAATTGTTATGAAACTTTGGTCTTTGTTGTTTAAGTTATCCAGCTGTGGTTAAATTCTTGTGAAAGACTATTAATGGTGATGTGTTGGTTCTGTACGTGACGCAAGTGGGTGTATGTGACGAGTCGAATAACTCACCCGCCACTCACTCGGTCAGCTCCGTGCTTAGGTACAAATGACGAGTTCTCAAATTCATGTTTGTTGAAATGTTAAGAAGATCTTGGCATTTACTAAAGCTAACTAATTAGTCCCAACGCTTCAGTTTTGTTAGGGAAAATGACGCCAAGGGTTTATGAGTCAATGCGATGATCATATGATCAGGTGCCTTGGTCTTAAGGAGGCACCATGGTCTTTTGATTGAGGTTGACTGAGAGGTCTACGCCTTAGTTTTACTCATGGGAATAACTCCAAGGGCTTTTTGCGTATGACGACTGAGAGGTCGAGTGCCTTGGGCTTAATGAGGATGCCAAGGCCTTTTGATTGAGGCCAACCGAGAGGCCATTATGCCTTAGTTTTACTCATGAGAATGATGCTAAGGGCTTTTCGGCTATGACGACTGAGAGGTCGAGTGCCTTGGACTTAATGAGGATTCCAAGGTCTTTGGATTGAGGTCAACCGAGAGGTCATTGTGCCTTGGTTTTACTCATGAGAATGACACCAAGGGCTTTTCAGCTAGGACGACTAAGAGGTCGAGTGCTTTGGACTTAATGAGGATGCTAAGGTCTTTTGATTGAGGTCGACCGAGAGGTCATTGTGCCTTGGTTTTACTCATGAGAATGAAGCCAAGGGCTTTTCGGCTATGATGACTGAGAGGTCGAGTGCCTTGGACTTAATGAGGATGCCAAGGTCCTTTGATTAAGGTCGACTGCGAGGTCATTGTGCCTTGGTTTTACTCACGAGAATCATACCAACGACTTTTCAGCTATGACGACCGAGTGGTCAAGTGCCTTGGACTTAATGAGGATGCAAAGGTCTTTTGATTGAGGTCGATCGAGAGGTCATTATGCCTTGGTTTTACTCATGAGAATGATGCCAAGGGCTTTTCGACTATGACAACCAAGAGGTCGAGTGCCTTGGACTTAATGAGGATGCCAAGGTCTTTTGATTGAGGTCGATCGAGAGGTGATTATGCCTTGGTTTTACTCATGAGAATGATGCTAATGGCTTTTTGGCTATGACGACCAAGGTCGAGTGCCTTAGACTTTATGAGGATGCCAAGGTCTTTTTGGTCGAATTGACTGAACAATATTTAGACAAAGGAATAACTTGCATGTTATTCAGAATGCTTCACAATATAAATGAGATTTGTATACCACGTTATTGACAATATTCTCTGAGATGCTCAATGTTCCAAGGATGCTATAGAATGCTCTCGTCATAGCTTCTCATGCGATACGTACCAGGCGCACTTCCTCGAGGATGGTATAGGGTTTGTCCCAGGTAGCAGCCAACTTGCCGCGCTGAGAGTCCTTGTCAAAGACGGCTCTACAAAGAATGAGATCACCTATTTTGAATCTCCCAGGTCGTACCTTGCTATTATAATGTCGGGCGATGCGCTGCTAGCTAATGACTTAGAATCGGAGGGCTTTGTCTCTTAATTCATCGATAAGGCCAAGCTTGAGGCGTAGTCCTTCTATGTTCAACTCTTCATCAAAGTGGCGCAGTCGTATGCTGGGCATGTCGACTTCAACTAGGCAACTGCTTTGACTCCATATGCAAGGTTGACGGGGGTTTCTCCTCTAAAATTTTTGTAGGTGGTACGGTAAGACCACAGTATGTCTGGTAGTTCATCAGCCAACTCCCTGTTGTCATGCCCACCTTCTCCTTGAGAGCTTGGAGAATGCACTTGTTGGTGGCTTCTGCAAGCCCATTACACTTCAGGTGAGCCACTGAGACGAACTTGAGGCAGATGTTCCATTCCTCACAAAAACTCTGAAAGCCTCTGCTAATGAACTGGGTGCCATTGTCAGTGATGAAGGAGAGCGGATGGCCAGATCGGCATATGATTGACCTCCATGCAAAATTCGTGATGTTGCTCTCACAATTTTAGCCAAAGATTCAGCCTCAATCAACATGGTGAAATAGTAGATGGTGACCATCAAGTATCTCCGTTGCCCAGAGGCCACTAGGAGAGGTCTCAACAAGTCTAACCCCCATTGGGCAAAGGGGATCGGGCTTAGAATAGGGGTTAGCTTGGTGGCGGTAGCTAGAGGGATATTCGCGAAGAGTTAGCACTTGTTGCAATGGGACACGAGTCTCCTGGACTTGTCTAGGATGGTGGGTCTATAATATCCTTGGTGAATGACATTCTGGACGAGAGTTCAGGCCCCTGGATGATTGCCGCAAGTTCCTTCTTGGATTTCCTGAAGAACGTAGCTGGCCCCTGCGAGCCTAAGACATTAGAGATAGGGACTTACTCCGCTGTCGAAGTATGCTACCCTATAGAACTGGCCATCGAGAATGTGATACCGGAGAGCGTTATAATGCAAGCTCCTAGCTTCTACAGCGTTTGATGGTGAGGTCCCTTCTTTAGATACTAAAGGATGGGGTCCATCCAGCAGAGCTCCACAGGCATCTCAGTTTGCATAACCGGCTTTTTCGTCTCCATGATGCTCAGGTATTTGAGGGTATCAGTGTGAATGTGACTACAGCCATCTCTAAGACTAGTGGATCTAATTTTTGACATGGCGTTGGCCCGAGCATTGAGAGCGTGGGGAACTTGGACGATTCTGGACTCTGAAAAGTGGCCGAGCAGCTCCGTAGCCACCTTAAGATACAGAACCATCCTCGGATATCTGGCTGTGTATTCTCCTCTTACTTGGTGAACCACCAGTTGGGAGTCGACTAAGATATAGATGTGTTTAGCCTTCACTGCCAAGGTAGCCTAGAGGCCCGCCAAAAAAGCTTCGTCTTCGGCCTCATTGTTGGAGGATGGAAAATCAAAGGCAATGTAGTACTCATGCATTATAAATCAGGGCTACACAAGATGACTCCCGCTCTACTACCGGATTCACCAGACAACCTGTCCACCCTTAACAGCCACCATGAGGCAAACTCTAGTGAATTGTGCTCAAGATTATGCTTTGCTAGGGAAATGGGCACTGCGGGCACTTGAGGTGTAGGAGTCTTAGGCTGGTTTGGAGGCAAAGGTGCAGGCAACACTTCTACTAAAGTCAACTCGATGAGGAAGTCAACGAGGGCTTGGGCCTCGATAATCCTCCTCAGCTCGAATTGTATATCATATTCACTAAGCTCAACTGACCATATGATCATTCTCCTAGAAGTGGTGGGCTTGCCCAGAACATTTTTCAAAGGCAAGCTCGTCCGCACCATTATAGAGTGGGCTTGGAAGTAGGGACGGAGTCGCCTAGCAGTGATGATGAGGAGGAAAGAGGCTTTCTCAATGAGGGGGTAGTTGAGCTCCCTATCTTGCAAAATCCTACTAGCATAGTAGACTTGCTTCTGAATGTTCTCTTCTCATACCAAGACGGAGTTGACGGCTTCAGGGATACAGCCAAATAGAGGAACATGACTTCTCCTTCTATCGGTTGGCTTAGTACTCAAGTACGCCTTGAGGTCTTTGATAGCTTTGCTACACTCGGTAGTCCAACTTTGGCTCTACTTTAGTTCCTTGCTTCCTCTCAGGATCTTGAAGAGCGGGAGGCTCTCCTCAGTAGATCTGAAAAGGAAACAGCCCAGTGTCACAATCTTCCCATTCAACCTCTGCACATCCTTCATAGTGCGAGGTTCGGGTAACTACTCTATGGCCGCTATCTTCTCAAGGTTAATCTCAATGCCTCCTTGGGTGATCATAAATCCCAAGAATTTCCCCAACTACACCCCAAAAGGACACTTAGTAGGGTTGAGCTTCATTCGGTAGTGCCGAAGGACGAAGAAAGTCTCTTCCAGATCTACCACGTGGGATGAGGCCTGCTTTGACTCCACTAGGATGTTGTCCACATATGCCTCTATATTAAGACCAAGCTGAGGTTTGAAGATTTTATTAATCAACTTCTGATAATTGGCGCCTACATTCTTGAGGTCAAAGGGCATCACTCTGTAGCAAAAGGTCCCTTGGTCTATGATAAAAGAAGTCTTCTCTTGGTCATGCCCCACCATAAGGATCTGGTTGAAGCCTGAGAAGGCATCCATGAAGCTCAACAGCTCATGGCCAGCGGTGTAGTCTACTAACTAGTAAATCCGGGGGGAGTGGATAACTGTCTTTGGGACATGCTTGGTTAAGGCCTGTAAAATCCACAAACATCCTCCGCCTGTTGAGGGTTTTGTTCACCAATACCACATTCAATAGCCACTCTGAGTATTGGACTTCCCGAATGAAACTAGCTTGTAGGAGTCGGCTGACCTCATCCACAGCCGCCTTCTATCTCTCAAGGTCGAGATGTCCCTTCTTCTATTGAACTAGCTTGGCATGTCGGTTGATAGATAGCTCGTGGGTCACGACTCTTGTGGGGATCACAGCATGTCTTCTGGTCCCCAAGCAAATACGTCAGTGTTCACGAGTAGGAACTCAATCACAACACTCCGCTGGTGGTCCACAAGGCTAGATCCTATCCTGATCTTCTCCTTTCCTTCAGAGTGGACTAGGTTCTCTTGGAGTTCTTTGACGGGAGTTGTCCTCTCCCTCTCCAACTTCTTCTCTATCTAGAGGCTTGTCTTTTTTATGAGAAGTGTCTCTGTAGTTCCCTTCCCCTTTATCGAGAGTAAATAACAGGATCTAGCTTTCTTTAGTCACTCCTGGCAATTTCAACTCCCATAAGAGTTGGGAACTTTATCATCTCGTGATAAGTGGAGGGTATCGCCCGCAAGCTGTTGAGGGCTGCTCTACCCAAAATTACGTTGTTGGCTAACTTGATGTTCATCACTAAGAACTGAGTTTCGACAGTGGATTGATGGGGTACTCTCCGACCATTAGGCGAAGTGTTATCATCCCTTCCGGAATGATTGCATGTCCTGCAAATTTGATGATTGCATCCTGACAAGGCTGCAACTTAGATCTATCGACACCCATTTGATCGAAAGCATCGATGTATAGAATGTCTACCGAGCTGCCAGTGTCGACTATGACTTTCTTGACCTGGAAGCCACCTATCCCGGCTGTGATGATGATGGGATCGTCATGTGGGGTCTCAACTCCCTCTCGATCTGAGTCACCAAATGAGATGGCCTCAAATGCTTTCAGCTTCTTGCCGGCATAGTCAATTTGCAAAGCTCACTTGGCATACTTCTTGTGAGCGTTGTTGGAGGACCCCCCCATCGCAGGACCACTGCTAATGGCAAGAATGACCTTCTGGCTGCCTGCTCTGATTGTCTAGGTGGTAGGGTTTGACTAGAGGTTAGGTGATCTGGATCAGGACCTCCTGTTGACCATTGCTGGTGGGGGTTCTCTCCTATCCCTTGGATAGGCAAACTTCCTCAAGAATCCCCACTCAATCAGGTCTTCAATGTCCCTCTGGAGGATTCGACAATCATTAGTGAGGTGTCCATGGTCTCAGTGATAACGGCAATACCATCGAGTATCCTGATTCTGAGGATCCAATCTCATCTTAGGAGGTGGGGAGTTGAGATGTCCCTCCTTTTGTGCTATGTGGAGGGCTTCGGTTAGGGAGGTATTGAGAGCCATAATGGCTGACTTGGGGGAGGCTCTTTCCTACGGTTTCTGCAGTGGACTCAGCTAGGATGATAGTCTGCTCTAGGGGGATCTCTTGCCGGCTCTGGTGCGGGTTCTACCTTCGGGAAGGCTACCACTGCTGCTGGTGCAACCGAGGCTACTGGGGCTGCTAGTGTAGGGGCTACCATCGTCGAGGTGGATGCTGCAGGGCGTTCCACCATATCTTTGTATCCATGAGCTTTGGCCATCAACTATTCATAGGAAGTGCACTGTTTCTTAGCAAGCGAGTCAGCCAACTCGTTTGGTGTCCGCCAAGAAGTGATGAACAAATTTCTAGCTGAGCTGCTCGAAGCTACCAATGGACTTCTTCTCCTGGGCGTTCCACCAGAGGTTAGTGTTTCCTGATAGGGTGATGGGGAATCATCGGCAAATGACCGCCTCAGAAGTTTGTAGCATGATTATCATATCATAGTTCTAGACATGCTCGGCTGGGTCCCCTTCTCCCTTATACTTCTCTACCTGCGGTATCTTAAACTTCTTGCAGAAGTTCTTCATGAGGTCGTCTATGAGCTAGGTATTCCCGATAATGATTTTAGCAACTGGTCGAAAAGACCTGTCGTAGACCTGCGGTGGCATGGCGGTGGGGCGGAGCTTGAGACGTCCTCCTTGTCGGATGCTCTCGGTGATTCTGCTCGGGACTGGGACTTTCTCCCGTTCCCTCTCCATGAGGTGAAAGTTGTCAGAAATGCTCATCGAAATGGGCCTGAGGGCATGACTGTGGGGATGCATGGTTGCCTTAGCTCTGTTACTGAGTGTTGGCGTCTACACACTCAGAGATGAGAGGGACCTCTTGTCGTTGTCCTGGTAGGGGCTGAATAGGAGTCACCTGAGGGTTATAGGGAGCAAGCCGACTAAGGAGCTCGTTGGAGAATGCGGTGAGCTGCTGCTGGATGGATTAGGTAATCCGCTGGGTGGCTTCCTCTAGCTGGCCTTGAGTGACAAAGCTAGTTGGTTGGCCGCCAGGGTAGTGGCGGGCCGATGATCCAGAGAGTTCAACTTGACTAGACATCTTCTCAGACAAGGTAGAAAGGCCCCAAGGTGAGCGTCAAACTGTTGATAATCTAAATCACACAGTCAAATAAGTGAGTTGTTGAGGTGATTAAGGTCCACTAACTTCTCTTGATGCTTGGTTTGGATTATTCCTTGAAGTTCTATGCACGAATAACAAATCGTAAGAGGTTGGGATTGTTCCCCGATGGCTACTCTAACGATCAAGCTAGCTGATAATCTTGAGTAGGGAAATAACAATGAATCAGCTTAGAGTTCTCTTGATACAAAAAAGTTCAGAAAGTTGCTTACCTCAAAATATGGAATAGTCCTCCTATTTATAATAGTAATAGAGGGGTAGATCCATAACTTATGTCGAGGGTGAGCTAGAGTGTGAGTCAGCGCCGGTTTTACAGGTGTCAGCCGTTGATTGGTGAAGCGGTGCTCTCAGTGTTGGTGTGAAGTTATTGGAGGCACGTGGGCCGACGTGTCTTAAAGATCTACGAGCACGGAGAATTGATGGCTCTGATCACGCATTTTATGCGACTGTGATCTAAAGCTAGTGAGGGGCTCGAGACAATTCGTCGTCTTCCTATCCTAGGTGGAATGCCAAGATTTCCTGCCTTTTTTGTCGACTTAGCAAGGAGTCAACCAACTGGTAATTCGGGTTGTCGGCTGGGTTGACTCGAAAAAGAGTTGGTAACTAGTACCACCTTTTGAGTCGATCAGGCGAGAAACTGGCCCTCCGAGTCATCTGAGTTAGGTGTTCGGATTGCCTCAATATAATGAACCGGTCTGAGAACTCCAACATGGGACATTTGTCGGATAATCGCTGATTATAACTTGAAAATGAAAGTGCCATAATAGGGATATACCCTGAGAAGTTCTATCCACAGAAATGAAACTACATGGGGTCTATCCACAATTGGCTATAGGACAGGTGGTCTATCTACAATTAAACAAAGATTATATGAAACTTACTAAATGATAGCTTCGACACATTCATGGGTGATAATAGCCTCTATGACATCTCGATTGTATCAAATGGCCATTATGAAAGGTTAATGCCAATACCTTAATGCTCATAAAGTCATGAAATTAAATGATTATATAATTTATCATCTTTGTTGCAGAGAAAATGGCATCCAAGATGGAATTCGAACTGAAGTTGAAGTTCTCTACAAACAAACACTAGAAAGCTATAGGTGAATCTAATGACCTCTTTCCTAAAGTCTTCCCTGAGCAATACAAGAGCATTGAAATAGTCGAAGGTGACGGAAAGGGCAGAGGGTCTATTCGGCTACTGAAGTATGGAGAAGGTTAGCGGTTGTGCACATTATGAAAAGTATATCAGCTCTCTACTCGGACCGCCTTATTGATCCTAATATCGCTTGAAAATCCACAACTCTCCGTTTTGAACAGTGACAAATAGAAAAAGTATTACTATATCTGTTGCATAGTGCACTCAAAATCCTATTTTACATTAAAATAAGCCATGCAATTCACTAAGTAAATGCAAATTGTAAAGTCCAGATTTTTGTTTTATAGTATGTTAGTCAGCGATGTTTTTTTGCAACACCGGCGAAATTACCGCCAAACACTAAGTCAAAATCAAACAAATCCAAATAAAATTGGATATTAAGTGAATACCCCAAGCTTTTATTGGGTTCTGATTTTTGAAGATAACTTAAAACAATTACGACCTTAATAGGTTAACATATTTATATCTTTTAAGACGTATATACTTTTTTGAAAACATTTAGTTACCCGAGCAAGATATTGTCATAATTGTTTCTTTAAAACTGTTTGATAGTCTGGAATTTGTTAGAATATAAATATCTTTGATTCATTACCTTGTATAGAATAGCATAAACCTAGAATATTCTTAGTACAGCTCTATATTTTTTTCCTTTTTTTGATGTATTAATCATCTATAAATTATTGTATCTTGCAATCTTGTAAATACAAGAAAGTATTCTCTCCTGTCTTCTTCTTAACATGGTATCAGAGGGCTAGGGTTACCTTTGGTTCGGATCCTCCACGGAGGCATCGTTTCTTCAGCCGCACATAACAATTGTGCCTATCATCACTTCCTTGCTCTCGATCTTAATCCAAAAAACCAACTTTAACTTCCTACCCGACGACGTTCTGCAGCCCCATCACGGTTAATCCTCACTGCGGTCTGCATATCATCCTCATCAGCATCAGATCTGATTGCCCTCATCTTGCGCAGATCTAATTTCCCCGATCCCCATCAGATCTGACAAACCCGCGATCTCCCTGTTGCTGCATCGGGACTACATCAAATCCCTCCAATCCGCATCGGATCCCACCTGATTTCACAAGCAGCTTTGCTTCTCTTGCTCACTTTTTTCCACTTTGTGGAATTCGTCATCTTCCCCGGAGATAGTCACAGCCACATCGCACAAGACCTTTGTGGATTTTGATTGCTTTAAACTATCAAGCCACGGCCCACAGCCGATTATTTGAGTTCCGTTACACATGGGATCCTTTTTTACATTTGATCTGTTTAGATCAATTGATGTGAAGCTTGATGGACCCAACTACAATGTTTGGTCTGCGTCAGTAAAGTTCTTCCTGCGAGGTGTTGGCCTATGGGGTAATATCACTGGCACAGATAAATGTCCTGTACTGCTGGGTTCTCATGTTGATAATGACTCTTCTGACTCTAATGATGAGACTCATCAGAAGGCCTCTTCTACTCGTGATTAGGAGATCCAGACATGGCATTTGTGTGATGATCGTGCTATGTCCATTATAGTGCAAACTGTTATTCCTTCTATTCGGCTACAAATTAGTCAATTTGACACTACAGCAGAGATTTGGGCCTTTCTCGCGAGCATCTTCACACAATCTAGTACCCCAAGAGAGTATCATTTACTGCAGGAAATATCTTCAGCTCATCAAGGAGAGCGTAGTGTTCATGAGTTCTATTCTTTTCTATCTGGCCACAGGGAGGAGCTTGCAATCATGGAACCTCAGCAAACTGGAGATTCTATTATTCTTTATCGCTCATATCGTGATCGACAACGCCTATTTCACTTCTTGATGCGTTTACGATCAGAGTTTGAGTCCATTTGAGGGCAACTTTTGCATCGTTCTCCACTTCCAAAACTAGATTCTACATTGTCAGAACTACTTGCAGAAGAAACTAGATTGCGGACGCTTGCCTTTGTGCCTCTCAGCTCTATTACTCCACCTCAGGTCCTTACTGCTACTCGCTTCTCAGGATCACGGTCTAAACTGCCTTCCACCACTAATGATAACTCTCCCCGTTGCCGTTATTGTAAAGAGATTGGTCATGAAATCAGTTCTTGTGCTTGTTTACAAAAAAAGTGTGAACGTGAGGGTCTTTCCTCATCTATGCGTCCACCTAGATCTACTATAGCCTCAGCTCCTCGCTCTATTGCTGCCCCAGCTCTATCTAAGGATAAGTCGTCCTCAGCAAATGCTTCAGGTGATTCTCATGCACAACAGCTTGCTCAGCTTCACTCGGAACATCAACATTAAATGCAAGCACTTATTCAGGCCATGACTCCTTCTATTGAGTCTCCCTCTAGTACCTCTGCTACTGCATTCGCTGGTATATCTACTAACTCATGGATACTAGACTCTGGGGCTACTCACCATATGACTTCTGATTCTTCTATACTCTCTGATTGCTTACCATCTTCTTCAGTTTTTGATATCAGCACTGCTGATGGCACATCTCTTTCTGTTGCTCACAAGGGCACGCTTAAGAAATATATAGGCAAATCATGCATCTTTGATGTTCCTAATGTTTTACATGTTCCTCATTTATCTATGAATCTTTTTTCAGTTAGTCAGCTTACTGATAAAAATTGCTTTGTATACTTTGACCCGTCTCGTTGTTTTGTGTAGGATCTTCCTACCAGCAAGTTGATTGGGATCTCATTTATCTATGAATCTTTTTTCAGTTAGTCAGCTTACTGATAAAATTTACTTTGTATACTTTGACCCATCTCGTTGTTTTGTGTAGGATCTTCCTACCAGCAAGTTGATTGGGATGGGGCATAAATGTGGGGGTCTCTACTATATGGTACATCTACGTCTTCCAACTTCCACTGCTGCAACAGTTCAACTTCTCCCCTCTAAACCTTCCGCTATTGACCTCTGGCACCAACGTCTTGGTCATGTGTCCAGTTCTCATCTGTGTTCCATTATCCATAGTGGTGTTTTGGGCTTTGTTCCTAACTCTTCACTACAGCCATGTATCGGATGTAAGCTAGCTAAAAGCACTGCTTTATCTTTTCAGTCTAGTCAGCATAGATCTAACTCTTCTTTTGAACTTATTCACTCAGATGTGTGGGGCCATGCTCCAATTTGTTCCAAAACTGGTCATCGTTATTATGCAATTTTTATTGATGATTACTCTCATTTTTCTTGGATATAGTTGATGAGCAATCGATCTGAGTTATTTTCAATATATGTTGCCTTTGCAAATATGATGAAATGAAACATTTGATTCATGTAATAGGAGAAAGATTTCCCATTCCTTAGCCGTAAAGATATGTGGTTATCCGATAAAAAGGCCCACTTGTCATATAACAATTGTATTAAAAGATAAATCTAAATAATTTTTAGATGAATCTAAGATTTAGATTCATATTTAGAAAAAATAGATGGAAAGATAATATAATCAAAAAACTCAATTTCAGAAAAATATCAAAATACTACGTGCTGACTCTGCTGGTGAATATACATCTCACATATTTCGTTCTTTTCTACAATCTCAAGGAACTTTATGTTCATCAACAAAATGGAGTGGCTGAGAGAAAACATCGTTACATTCTTGACACTGCTCGGTCACTTCTTCTCTCTGCCTCCGTTTCTGCAAAATTTTGGAGTGAAGAAGTTCTTACTGCTACATATCTAATCAATATTCTTCCTTCTCCTATTACAAATAATACATCTCCTTATCAGCTCCTCACTTCCACATCTTCTGCATACTCCAACTTACGTGTGTTTGGTTGTACTTGCTTTGTATTACTTCCAGCTACAGAACGCAACAAATTGTCATCCCGCTCTGTCATGTGTGGTTTTTTAGGGTATAGTTCTGAGCATAAAGGGTACAGGTGCTACGATCCTAGCAATGATCGTATTCGCACAGTTTATCATGTTACATTCCTAGAACATCTTCCCTATTATGCTCTTCCTTCTCCACCAATGCCTTCTTCACCTTCCACTGTTGAAGAATTGACATTTCTTCATTTTGGAGATACCACTACTATTGGTCCCTCTCTCAATGACTCCCCACAGGCAGAGATCCCCACTGACCCTCCACCTGCAGCTCCGGTGGAAGGTCCTACTCCTCCACATCCATGACGAAATCCACCAAGAGATGGTCGCCCTCTACAGAGACTAACTCTTATTGCATCTCAGTCTTTTTCCCCTTGTTATAATGCCTTTCTTGTAGCTATTTCAACTCATTCTGAGCCTCAAAGTTACCGTGAGGCTGTAGCCATTCCAGAGTGGCAAGAGGCTATGGCTGAGGAACTAAGTGCATTGCAAAAAACTCG
>JBAKGM010000279.1:18132477-18143086 GCA_037177215.1 Asparagus racemosus | reverse complement strand
ATTGGGTCGGTTGATCCGTCGATTTGTCGTTGCTTACGTTCGCGTCGACGTTCGAGTCCGCTCGACTCGTCGAGCTAATTTCCCACTGTTTCGGAACGTGACCATCAGATTCATTCCGCGATACGTCGTTCCGTTGACGTGTACGCTGTGTTGACGTTCAGATGTTCGTCGACCCGCTTCATGCGTTCGCGGCGTTATTACGTCGTCAGCCGTTTCTTGGTTGCGTCGTTTGACGGTTCGTCTGTTGCGTTGGTTGACGGTTTGTCGATTACGAGCCAACCTTCATGAGTCAGGTTCGGGAACTGATAAGCGATTTTCAACGCCTACAATAATAGTATTATATTATAGTATATACATTTTAATATATTATTATATATTATAGTTTTTATAATACATTAAAAGAATATAATAGTATTAATTTATATCATATACATTTATTATAATATATTGTGTTATATTTTAATATATTGTATCATTACAATATACTATATTATATTATTATTGTACATTTATTAATTTAATTTATTATATTTGAATATAAAAAATTATACTATACTAAAAATGTGATAATATACTACAATAGTCAATATATTATATTGTAAAATAATATCCCATATTATTAGATATTAAATTGTTATTAATTAAATTAAATAATATAATATATATTATTGAAATATAATATTTTATATTTAATATAGTATGTTATAGTAAAATAATATCATATAATAATATATTAAATTTTAATGATATAATTATCTTTAATAATCTATTATATTATTAAATATTATATTGTAGTTAATATAATTAATAATATTAATATATTTTTTTTATAATGTGATAAGCTATATTTTTATAATATAATAAGTTATACTTTAATATATTTATTATATTACATTATTTTTATTTTATATTATATTATGATAAAATTAAACCTTATAGTAATATATTAATTTTATTTAATGTATTATATTTGTATTATAATAATTAATATATTTTGTAATGATTACTATAATATATTTTAACATAATATAATATATTATTGTGTAATATATTATATTATTAAATAGTGTAGTTAATGAAATAAATTAACAAATTTTTAAATATGAAATAGTGTTTTTGTATTAATAAAATAATATAATATAGTATATTATAATATACATAACATAATATAGTATTTTTATAACTTAATTAATATAATATATTACTAATGTGTTTATTATGTTATATTAACACTATTTTTGTATAATATCTTTTATAATAATATAAATTAATATTATAATATATGTATAGAAATGGTCAAACTAGCTTTGACAAAACAAACTCACCATAGTCTTAAATAGTTTTGGAGAACACCATGATGTTGTGTTTTCTTTGGAAAACACCAAAAAAATTACCATATATCCAAAAACACCATTAATTTGTCTGCTCCCGTTCGATCTGTTCAGTTTGGGCTAGATTCACTTAGTTAAGAAATTTAATTAATTTAGCTAAGAAAGACTTGGATCAATAACCGATGAAGAAAAGACATGCACCAACTTAAATAATGAAAAGATTAAGGCTATGTTTGGTTTGAGGGAATAAGAGAGAGAAGAAAAAGTAAGTGAAAGGAAAAAAGAAAGGAAAGAAAGAGAAAAGAAAATAAGAATCTTTTTGTCATTTGGTTAGCTAGAAAATTGTAAAGAAAGTTGAAGAAAATCTCAAGGAAAGTAATATCTCTTGCTATATATAATCTATATTAATACTTTTTTAAAAGTTATTTTTCTATACAATAATTCAATTCAAGTGTTTTTTGTCCTTTATAAGAACAAATCTATATTAAGTTAATTAGTATATTATTGTGTTAACAAAACTAGAAAGATTTTTTATCAATATTAGTCCGACAAAATCTTTCATATTCTGAAATGAATCCCTCAAATTTTAAATTACTAGTAGGTTTTCCGATTCTTAAGTTATTTTAAAATTACTAGTAGGTTTTCCGATTCTTAAGTTATTTTAAAATTAGCCCTTCAAAACATGTAAGTTGCTAGCAAGTCCCATAAAAATAACTTTGAATTTGGTACCTCCAATCAAGAGTAGAAGTAACAATTGGAAAGGTTAGCTTGAAACAACTTGTGAAAATTGGGGACTTAATAGCAATTTCAATGTTTCAGGGACTAATCTCATAATAACTAAAATGCGGAGGAGCTAGTAGAAATTTAATGATTTGAACTCATTTCAAAATGTGAAAGATAGCTGGGAAAAAACTTTTACTTATGTGTACACAAACGTATGGCATGCGGGGCCCCACAAGGAACAAGTGAGTATTTTTATGTGCCTACCTAAAACCTTACGCATGCCCATTTAGTCATGTGGGCCCCACGTGAAAACAAAGGAGTGAGTAATCTACTGATCTCCGAGAGAGTGTCACCTTCCACCCCGATAAAATTTTCCACTGCTTTCACTAGGTTCCGGCGAGGAAACAATTGGGAGAAAATTTAGCCCACTTTTCTTCTTATTTTCTTCCGTTTTTATTTTCTTTTTGCTTTGTTTCAAACCATCCAATTAAAAATGACTTTCTTTCCCACATTCTTTTCCTTTCTTCCATTTTCAATCAAATCAGACATGCCCCAATGCCTCGATTGGTGCATAGAAACTGAGTCAAATGAGAATGAAATGAAGGTAGGAATTGAATTGAATTGATGTGAGAATGGAATGTTCATTCTCATTCTCATGTTTAGGTGCATTAGAGAATTAAGTATGAATATCTTTAAGAAGAGTATATCCAGAATTTAGTTTCTTATTTTTCTTTTCACTTAAGTGGGAATATCAATTTCTTGATAACTTATTGGGAATAGCAATTCTCACGTTAAGTGGGAATTGATGAGAATTGGAAATGACATTTCTAGCATCTAAAAATACATCATATTTGGTAAGCATAAATGAGAAGTTAGAATTGTATTCCATTCACATTCATTCCCGCGTACCAAATGAGGTGTGAAGGAAAAGAAAGGAAACAATTTTGTGAACCCACATAAATAAAACAGTGTGCTTAGTATTGAGAACCGAGGGAGATATGTATTTGGATATTTCGGATACGGATCAGATACTTCACTATAAAACCATATCTGTAACTATATCATATCGGTTATAGATTTGAGTAACCATATATGTATCCTAACAAATATGATTACGGATATTTCATCGAATACGGATACGATTTGACACCCCTACTAGTTGCTCTCCTAGAAGAAACCTCTTCATACTAGTCTCCATTGCTATTCACGTAATTATGAAATCAAGTTTACAATTAATTTATGCATAAATGGGTGTTAATTATTGGATAAGTTTTTATTGGACATTTATAATTGGCATGTGTAGTTATGTTTTACCAATATTGTATATGTTACAGTGGGGGGCTCCACAAACACAGAAGATGTTTATACAAATTGAATAATAACACAATACGATGTAAACACAGTAGAGATAAAGAGAACAGTACATAAAGATTTAACATGGTTCAGTCAATATGACCTACTTTTACGGGCGAAAACAACAGAGAAATTTACTAATTAACAAGAGAAGAGTACAAAGAAGATCACTCCCTAATCTCACCTAACCCATTAGAGAATCGCAGAAAGAGTCACTCAATTTTAACTATCTTCCTCTCTTTTCTTTTTCTCTCTCTTTTCTTCTCTAACGCCCTCTCTTATTTTTGTTTGAAGTACTCTTGTCTACCGTAATGAGCTGAAGGCTACTTACAGGAGAAATGGGGTAGTGGGAAAATAACCGGACACCGGGTCAGAAGGAGGGCTATGATAGTAGGCATAACCCTCATATGTTGACTTGAAGGCATGCATAGCTCTCATTTCAAAGTCACGCACTCAAATATGGACTTTAAGCTAATAGCTGTTGTAGGCGTTGAAAAATGCCTGTAAGTGCCCGAACGTGACTCGTGATGGTGGATTGGTAATCGATGAGCTATCCAACGATGCAACGGTGAGCCATTAATGCCCCACGACTATTGATGCCCTACGCAGAGTTTTCGACGGTCCCGCTAGCCAATTAGCGGGTAGGGGGTCAAGGGGGTAGCGGCCCCCTTACAGGTCTGGGGCAGCGTCCTGGAAGAGTTTTTTCCCTGGACTTGTGGTGAACAATTGACGACATGGTCGGCGGGGCGCAAGTCAGCAAAGCGAACCAATCGCACTCTGACAACTTTGAGCCAAATCGGACTTGGATTGACAGAATCAGATTCAAACATCGACGAGATTGAACCGATCAGATTCTGGAATCAACGAAACGATCAACCGAGTTTTGATTCGGCACAACCGGACGTGAAGCGAGCTTGGACAGAACGGCGGACGAACGGACGAACGCTGAAAATTGGAAGAAGGCTCCAAATGAGCGCCTCGCACAGCCGAGGCACCATTTGGTGCCTCGGTCATGGCCGAGGCACCAATGGTGCCCGACCAAAAACCCCAACACCCCCTCTCTCTCCTATAAATAGACCAGGAGGTTCAGTTGCACAGGTTGGATTTTTGGGAGCTTCAGGCGAGATGCACGCGAGCTTTTACACAGATTCGAGTGTCTGCAAGATTAAAAGGCTAGATCTAGATCCCATGAAAGCGAAGAACGCCTTCGACTTCAGATCTCGTTGACGAGAGGAAGATCAGGAGCAGATCTACATCAGATCTACGGTGTATCCCTCAGGATCTAAACTTGGTCTTAGTCCCGAGAAGAGCGGTGAAATCGCTTGGTCGATTTCACCTGCTTTAGACGATCTATTTCCTTCATGAAATAGTCCCCTCATCCCCGTAGATCTCTACTTGGATTAGATTACGCGGTGGTCCATAGACACAAAAAGTCCCCGGCACAGGCAAAGACACCCACGCAAGCGAGGATCCGATAAACGGATCCTGCGTTTGTTCATTAAGGGTCAAAAGTTATAATTTCTTTTTTGATTTTTCATTGTAAGCCTTATAAAAAGGCTATTTTTATTTGAATTTTTATTGTAGGCGACTAAAGCTTGTAACGATTTCAAATCAATGACAATCAAAACAACTTTCCCTGCTAACAAAGGACGCCCTCGCTCTATTCGCAAAACGCTTCGAAAGAAGAACGTATTGCCAAGCCCCCGACCAGCTAGCTCGCGCCCCCCCCCCACCCACTTTCTTTGCCCGCCAGCCGCCTAACTCGTTATTCTTTTAGATCTGGATAGAGTCTCGCTCTGGGGCGGGGGAAGCATGGATTCTTTCGGCCCTGAAATCGTGCAACAAGATTAATCGGTAGCATTGCATTAACATGAGTCTCATCTATCATACTAATACAATCCTATAATATGTATATCAAATTACTTAGTTAATATATGTTTTCACTAAATGTACATATAATTGTACTAGTGTATATATACTTTGAAATATGGATAATATAGCGGGTTGTTAAGGATTTCTTGTGGAATGTCATTAGGGGCTTGTCTTATGTAGCGTCCACACAAGTAAATAATTTCTTCTAATAACTTGTTGAAATATTTACTGACTGTCTCCATTGATATAATAAAATGTGGTTTGTAGATTTATGACCCAAAATGTTCAATGTCATGATGAGCTGCTCTTCTACTGTTACATTCATTGAGTCTTTTAGTAGCCCATTTTTCCTCATTATACTTGCTAGTTCACAAAAGCACCACTCTGCATTCTAATATAGTTTACACAACTATCACTAAAACCATTATATGTACGCTCTATGTGTTCAATTCTACTTTTCTCTTGTTTTCTTCTTTCCTCACTTAGACCATTACGAATTGATTTACGTCTAGCTTGCATTCTCATCATGAATTTCATCACTAACATGAAAACTGATATTGCAGCCCCTTGGCACATATTAACAAGAGTTTCTTGATCAACAAATTCACCATCACTGTCCATCTACAATGCACACATGCATCCACATCCAAAAATAAATATACTGTAATAAGCGAAAAGAATTCATTGAACTAAATTCTCAGAAATCATAATGACATGAACCACAATGATATAAATATTATTGTGATGCTGTTACATGAAATAAATTGACTTGTGTTTAAATATTAAGAGTGAAGCTAGTCATGCAAAAAAACCAATAGTTCCAAAGTGAGTGAAATTCAAGGTTATTGCCCATCAATTACAGTCGCAATTATATATATAGCTAACTTGAAGTTCTATTCATCATATACAAAAAGTAATAGTTGTAGTTATATCTCCAATTATTGCCCATCAATTTCTCTGAGGAACACACTCAAGAACACAATTGATCAATTTCTCTCAGGCATAAGTAAGAAATCTAGACCAATCCAACAAACTGAAAAATCTAAAGATAATTTTAGAATGAAATGGACAAAATTGAGTACCTGAATTTGTAGACCCCTTAATCGAAACAGATCCAACAAAGCTGCAAGCCAATTTCAGAGAAATCCCCATATTCCAAGAAAGTTTAAATAATTTTAGAATGAATGGACAAAGTTGAGTACGAGTTTGCAGACGCCTAAATCGGGACAGATCCAACAAAGCTGCAAGCCAATTTCAGAGAAATCCCTAAATTCAGAGAAAGTAATAAATCAAGATCGATCCAACAAATTGAAAAAGCTAAAAATAATTTTAGAATGAAAAGGACAAAATTGAGTCCCTGAGTTTGTAGACCCCTAAATCGGGATAGATCCAACAAAGCTGCAAGCTAATTTCATAGAAATCCCCAAATTCAGAGTAATCCCTAATTAGTAGGAAATTCATTTTTCGACTAGATCAAACTCAAATTTCAGAGCAAAGTTCACTGTACACAGATAAATTAGCCAAGAAAAGATCAAAGAGCACAAGATCCCAATTTTCGACTTTGATCCACTCAATAACACAAGCCTTTCATAAAATCTCCATTACAAACACAAATGAGAAGAGGGTTGTTAGATTTGGCGCTAAAAGCTCGTGGTTAGAAAGATGGAGGCGGGAAGAAGAAGAAAGGAGGTAACCCTAGTGCTCCACTTTTTTCTCAAAAAAATCAACTAAGCGAGAAACAAACAAGAGGTTGTCAGAGTTGAATGAGTTTCATCCCATTTTCGCTCAAAACGCGCGGAAATGGGTGTTTCCCATTTGATGACTTGGAGCCCCCGAACTGTGCCCGTTTCCCACTTTTACAAATGTGAACCAAAGCAAAGAAAAGCAAAGCCCTAACTACAAAATGCTTAGGTAGACTAGGTTGTCAGAGTGGAAAATGGGTTTCTTGGCCCATTTTAGCAAACCAAACAGCCTCTATAGTCCAACATCCTAATTGAGCCGTCCCTCATTTTATTT
Organism: Asparagus racemosus; assembly: GCA_037177215.1. Classification (NCBI taxonomy): domain Eukaryota; kingdom Viridiplantae; phylum Streptophyta; class Magnoliopsida; order Asparagales; family Asparagaceae; genus Asparagus; species Asparagus racemosus. The sequence continues at coordinate 18,135,791 of JBAKGM010000279.1, read as the reverse complement.
ATAATTTTTAAATGTGTGGTACTTTTCTCAAAACCCTTTCGACTCACAAGAGAGAGATGAAGGGCTAGATTTTTTTTTACTCCACTTAGTTTTTTCAGAAACAGTCAATAATGGTGTTTGGTGAAATTTTATTTTGCATGCTTATGAAATTGCTTTTGTTTTTAAGAGGACGCTTTTAAAAAAACATCTGCTTTTTTTTAAAGTTTATATACCATATATGGATTTTATCTTTTGACAATAATCTTTAAGCACAGTTTTGCCAAACACCTTAACTGTTTTTGCAAGCATCTTTTGATATACGATTACTAAATGTCTATTTTCAATAGCTGATATAAGTTACTTTTATAAGCTACTTATATAGGTAACTTATTTTAAGCCCCAGAAATACAAACTTGGGCTGAAGTTCCATCTCTATTTCTCAAACTAATAGGTAGTTTATTATTCTACTACTTCAGTGGATGGTTATATTACTTTTTTTTCTAAAAGCCATTCAAAATAGGTGAGTTTATACGTATTTAGAAAGTCTACAGTTATATTCTAATTGCGCACACAAATTTTTGTAAATAGTCTTGTCAAACATTTTATAAAATATATTGTACATTTTTTTTAAAGGAATTCATGTTTATTAAAACATGTTTTATACTTATTTTATTATTTTGAACACTTACACTATACATGTGCTTTTTTAGTAGAATAAATACTGTAAATACACATTAAATCATTATAATATAATTGACATGTAGCGCAGAGATTGTTTAGATATAACTTTAATGTTACTTACATGTGCGAGTATGCTAGTTTAGTATTAAACCGTATGTCAATTTTCACTCACGCTATTTACTATATTGACCACCTAGGTGTCCAGACGTTTTAAAAAAACACTTATAGTCATGCTGGTGTCATTAATATTTAGATTAAAATATCATGCAACATTTGTACTTATAGTCTTGCACTCAGTGGTCAAACTTTCTGAATCTGCCGCTGTGCGAAGGTGGTAATTTCTATTCTAGGAATTTCTTTCTCTATTTTACTACTTTATTTAATTATTTATAGTTTTGATTCATTTCGCACAAAATATCCGACGGAAGCACCCGTCAAGGACTAACATCTCCATAAAAGCGCCACGTTCGCATTGGATTTGCTTCGTGGTATTGTTTTCTTTGCACGGGGCTCTAGCGCACGGACATTTTGGACGTATATCTTGAGAGAGAGTATTTAATGGCTACGACGAAGGAGGTCGTTAAGGCACCGCGACTTGACTTTCTCCATAGCTTCTAATGCTGGTTGACCGTGGTGGAACGGAACCACGGAGACGAATTTAGGGTCGTAGACAGCCCCATCATCATTGGAGAAGTGAACTTTTGAAGATGGTGCATTGAGTCGTTGAGCCAAGGCTCATCTTTTTATCCTGCCATTTTGACTTCTTGGTTCAATCTGTTATGTTGAGAGGACATTATATTGAGCATGAAGCATTCTTGAGTTGTTTTTAATAATTCAAGTATTAGGTTTGCATGTTGCTAAAAAGGATGACGTTTACTTGGGGAAAATTATGGTGTCTTTACCGGAGAAGTCGGATCCAAGTCTTTGTTAATTAGATGCACGATCATACTCATGGAAAGAAATGAGTATTATTTGGTTGGAAAGATTTTATGGAGAAAAAGTATGTTTTAAGGGCAAAATCAGTTATTATAACAAACTCATGCTAGAAATACGAGTAAGTAGTAAGGAAGGAAGGGGAAAGGGAGTTAGTGGAGATTAATAGCGATAGTTATGGAAGTCATGGAATGAATGTAGTTAAAATGAGAGACTTCTCATATGATAGTAGAAAGTCTAATTACTAAATCATTATCGTCCACCTATCCATAGGACGGTTATGACTTGTTCAAATATGACTATCATAATATTCTCCTAATACCTTAACTCCTACTTTTATACTCAAGATAAAATAGTAAAGATTCTGATTAAGAAAATAAATAACTCCCTAGTTATTTGTAGTAGAAAAGATGCAAATTCTGTGTTTGATAAAATTAGTTGGTAATCTAAATAAATTTAACGAAAACAATATGTTTGATATTTTCTGCTCTCAAAGCAAAATTACAGTATAAGATCCTAAACCTACGTCTGAGATGGATGATCAAAGTCCTTGGTTTAGTTTAATTGAATCTTTTTCAATAAGAAATACTTATCTCGAAAAAGAAATAGGGTTTTCCTAACTGGCGCCTTAGGGCACCAGTTAATTTGGATATAGCATACCATATAGCTAATGTCCTATTATTAGTTGCTAATTGCCAATTAAGGTTCCCCTTAATTTGCGCTTATTGTCAATTTACTAAACTCACAATTTACTAAACTCACGTTTCCATTAAAAACCCGGCATATAATAAACATTATCAAGGCTTAAAAAATTTATATAATAAGGAAAAAAATTTCTATTTATCTCTTTTCTACTTCCCTCTAAATAATATTTTTCCTCCAAACAGTAGTTAAAGAGAACTATGCAAATTATGTTAAGGCACATAAGTATTTAAACTATGCACAACACATTCATTTCAGCTAGGATTTCTTAACTTATCATGGAAATATGATTTTTCATTTGAAATACGAAATTATGAGACTTCTTTAACCTTTTTTTCTTTATAAATGAAAACAATTTGTGTTTTTTTACTTTGTATTTGTTGGACGGAAAATATTAATTGGAGGGAAATAAAAAAGAAATAAATGGATATTTTTTCATTTACTATTTCAATTTCGTTTGAGTCAGAATATGTTGCTTTTCATGGATATGAGAGTTTAGTAAATTGACAATAAGCATAAATTAAGGGGATCCTTAATTGGTAATTAGCAACTAATAATGACTCATTAGCGGATATGGTATGCTATAAGCCTATAAGGTACCCGTTAGAAAAACCCAAAAAGATAGTACTAATAGATTTTCCTACTAAAAGAACAAGATAATTGAATAGAAAACAAAGAATGAAAAAATGCTAAGCAGAGATCCAAGGCACAAAAGTTAACTTGGACAGTAATTCTACCAGTTAATTAAGTTGTCATCTATTAGATATAAGTCAATAATTAATACACAATATTTTAAATGTCTCATGAGTCATTTATTAAGTGTTCTAGTTCTGTACGTCCTTTCCAGTTCAACAACTACTTCAAAAAACTATAAAAAAAACCCAAGAAAACGTTCATGCAGTCATCCCAAGGCCCAAACGCCCACTTGGACAAAAAGTATTACAAGCTTCTTATCTTCTATACCTCTCTCTCTCTCTCTCTCTCTCTCTCTCTCTCTCTCTCTCTCTCTCTCTCTCTCT
>JBAKGM010000279.1:18111837-18122782 GCA_037177215.1 Asparagus racemosus | reverse complement strand
TATATCCTTTGCAGCATTGTCTAGTTATTAGAAGTTCTCACAACCTTTTATTTTAGACTCCCTGAAATTAATGATTTATCCCTCCTCAGTCCATTTCACTTCAAGACAGATATTCTGTTGAATTATAACATTTTCTAACTACTTGTCTATTATAAAAATTTCAATTTTCACTCAAGTCTTTCAAGCTAAGAAATTCTTGAAAGAGATTTAAAGAGTGAACCAATGATCTTACGGTCTTAAAAATTCAAGAAACTATAATGAGGAACAAAGTACTTCTTAAACGTTACATGAGTCTTAACACACTTTTCCATTTCCTTTATGTAATTTTATCCCACTATTTCTCAAATTTCTTGGAAACGCTCAGCTAGCCTCTGAGCCTTGGTATTTGTTGTTTGTGGCTGCAAAGCAACCATCCATTGAGCACAGTGAATGAGTGAAGACACAGAATGCAAGAACTCTAAAGTTGAAATCCAGCTTTTGCAGCAAGATATTTTCCCTTGAAAAGATAGTAATACAAAAAATTTTGAAGATTATTTGCGAAAGTAGTGATTTCTAAAGAATGCCAGAAGACATGCACAAGGCATACGGAACACATTGCAGATAAGGTAATGTAAAGTACAATATTTAATCTACAAATATTCATATAAGATACAACATTTTATCTACAAATATTCATATAAAATACAAAAATACACGAAAGGAGACAAAGGAATTCTCAAAAAGTGAACAGTTAAATCATCGAATGTGAAGAACTTTTGTTTCAAATTAACATAAAACATCAATATCACAAAAGTATAAATTAAAAAAATAGTGCCTGATAGTTTTCTAAATTTGTCAACACAAAGGTATCTTCACTGTAAAGGTTATCCAGTACCAATTTGATAATTCAATCAAGATACAAAAGCAGCAAATTAAGAATCTGGCACTCTTTTCTTTATTCAATATCCCGTACAAACAGAAAATTAAAATGTCTGTTTAATGCAAAAATAATAGGATGATAATAATACAAGCTGAAGCAACCATGTATTTATGGGATACATTAACCTCTATCCCCAGTACATAAATATTCAACATTACAAGAACCAGACAGATGAAACAACTTCTGAACTTGGCTCTAAAGAATGAAACTATCTAGCAAAAAGACTGGATCAGGGTTCAAAAGAATACCCACCTTATTTATAGATATGCAACTCACAGTAAAAACTATTCGGAAGAAACCTCTCTACATTGGCAGCTCAATGTGCTGCTTCTCGGCTGTAGAATGCATCGAGGGTCTTTGCAGGGATACGATGAAGAAGCTCACGAGGAAAGATGCGAAGGAGGGTCCATGCAAGATCAAGCGACTGGAAAATATTGCGGGTATCATATGCTCCTTGAGTGACAAACTTTCTCTCAAATTTGTCCAAGAACTCTAGGTAGAGCTGTGCTCATAGATGAAAAACCAAAATTAGCAATATGGAAAAAAATTATTAGTATTTACACCCTGGATTCTCAGGTGACGTTATTTTTTGTGAGGGCAATTCAGCCTTTTTTCCGATGAACTGAGGGCAAAAGGTAATTTACCATCATTTTACATCTCAACCAAGTTTGTGCAATAATATCCGTCTCAAGGTCAAGTAGTGTAAGTGCTATAAAGTGTTTAAGTGGGGTTATAACTGGCACAGGCGGTGTATATACAATTACACAAAAACAGCTAGAATTAGAACTTATTATAGGAAAATATAATGGCAGAAAAAACTGAGTGAGAGAGAGACCAGATCCTCAGACGAGAGTGCCTCCTCTCCGACAACTGCTTTCATAGCCTGTACGTCCTTCCCAATAGCATAATTGGCATACAACTAGAACATAAAAGCAAAGAAGCATAAGAAAAGCTGCACAAAACAATAAGGTCAGCTTATCACAAGCAGTCCACAGAATACCTGGTTGGACACATCAGAATGATCACGACGGGTCATTCCCTCACCAATAGCACTCTGCAAAAACAAATAAACTCTATGATATTGCTCTAACAACCTTGACATTAAATCAGAAAGCATATTAATTTGGAAACAGGTATGATTTGCTAAGGCTCACCTTCATCAATCGCGAGAGGGAAGGAAGGACGTTAATAGGTGGATATATCTGTTGACATAGTTAATGCGATCAGTTTGGTCCCAAGAAAAGAAGAAAAAGAAAACACGGCACAAGCAGTACCTGTCGATTGTGGAGCTGCCTATCAATGTATATTTGACCTTCAGTAATATAACCAGTAAGATCGGGGGTGGGATGTGTGATATCTGTTAATAAATAACAAGGAATCAGCAAATAAAATAATAGTGTAATTTATGGTTTAAACTCACAGATTTGAACAGACGAAACAGAAGATTTGAAAATTCAGCATAGGTCCCCACCCATGAGACCACTGCATGAAATTTTCCGGCATAAAAGGAAGTTCACATGGAATAAAGCTCTCTTGCTATAAATTTACCATCATTTGGCATAGTTAAGATAGGTATTTGAGTAATGGAGCCCTTCCTTCCTTCAATACGCCCAGCACGTTCATATATTGTTGCCAGATCAGTGTACATATACCCAGGATAACCACGTCTACCTGGCACCTCCTCTCGAGCAGCAGATACCTAGATCCAGATAGAGTTTGAATCAAACAACTTAACAACACAAGCTTAAATTGTCTTAACATGGCCATCGATGAAGCTTATCAAATGAAGTTTGGAAAATTTTTAACAACCGAACCTTAATAACAAATGATTACAATAGTTAATGGCCATAATTTGGAAACCAACAACGATATAAGGTCGCAGAAGATGAATGGCATATCTCTGAAGCAAATCCCAGTAAAATGAAAGGTTTAATGATGGTTACTACTTTCATTGGCTACAAATTCTTCATTTGCAGGGGAAGAACAGCCAATCCTTCCAGATACTCGAACTAGGTACTTTACTTACAGACAGAGCTATACAGACACTGTAAGTTATCTATGATGGTCTTGTGGCTTGAGTGGGAAACAAATAGAGATAGAAGCAGCTAACAGATTATGTAGCAATGATCAAAATTTTCTTAACTGTGACAGTCTCTTGTAATAAGAATATCAGCAGGTTCATTACCTCACGAAGAGCATCAGCATACGAACTCATGTCGGTTAGGATGACAAGGACATGTTTCCCACACTCATAAGCTAAATATTCTGCTGTGGTAAGAGCAATTCTAGGAGTGATGATACGTTCAATTGTGGGATCATTTGCCTGTAATAAAAACCGAATCAGAATGAAGAATATTGGACTTCTGAACTACGGACAAGATCTCAAATTTTCAAGATAGAAATCATATGCAGAACTAGACGAGCTACTTGTAGTAAGTAGTAAAAGAAATATAAGACTAAGACAATTCCTAGGCAAAATACCAGATTTAGAAAGAGAGTCACTCTCTCCATAGAACCATTTTCTTCAAAATCACGTTTGAAAAATTGTGCTGTTTCCATGTTTACTCCCATAGCTGCAAACACTATTGCAAAATTGTCATCTTCTCCACCCTGTTCATGACATATATCAAGTATATAGATTTAGTAAAGCAATCTGATCTTCTAAATATTGTTAACTCCAGAGAAAATGTAAATAATATAATGGACATGAATCATGATCTGACATTCTAAATTAATTTTTACTGAAACTCCTAGTTGTAGAGAAACTGCAGCAGTAGAATACAAGACATAGACTAACAGCATGAAAGAAACTCTCTTCTAACAAGTGCTGCATTACATATATGACATTTGCTAAGCAACAACAAAGTTTATCTTGAGCAGCTAGACTCTCCAAAATGGTAATGTCCTAAGCTTTAGGGAGCTTATACTACAGTTGAGAAGTGCGCACGCATACACGCACACATTAACCAAAGTTTTAGAAAGCGCTACGCTCTTCTAGGCGCTAGACATAGAGCCTAGTGCCCAGACACTTACGTTGGGGCCTCACTGTTTTATCTGAGATGAACTTGGATCGAGTTCTGATCTGATCCATTCTAACCAGCTCGTTCTCTTCACCCGTTGTAACGCTTACGTGGGCAACAAACCCCTTTTTGACGCAAGGAGTCCACATAGGCAGTCATGTTCTCCTTGGTGCTTTCAAGAATTAAGCGGGCAGCCTAGGTACCACTAGGTCTAGACAAGTGCCCGTATATCTTTTTAAAACAATTATATTAACTTCATAACAGTAATTACAGTAACAGAAATACAACACGTGAATCATCAACAAACTTCGTCAGGACAGAACTTCATTCTGAGTGTTGCATTACTTATACCACCTTCTAACATAATAATGGTGCCGACTGCCCAACTTGACTACCAGAGATGATAATGTACACAAATTCAGGTATGTTTTTCTACATTTGACACGTATACAATCTACCTCGTGAGATATGCCTCAAAAAATCTTGAATTCTATGGATTATTGAAAGAATATAGGTAGTTAAGGCGTCCGGACATATTAGCGGTTTATTTAGACAAATCTTCTGTCAGACTTCCTTTCAATATTGTACAATTACATAAATGATGAAAAAAATTAACTAGATGGCTAAGGGTCTATTTATGGAATAACATACTTCTATAAGCCATCCTATAGAGAAATAGGAAACGCGAAGTTCTTATTCCATCTAACCCTAGTAAATAGAGATTAAAAGAGTTACATAAGCAAGTAGAGGTATTGGCCCAGTTACCCAAACATCTAAATGACTACATATATAATAACATCTAACATCCCTGCAAGCTGGAGTATGTATCTCAAAGATGCCCAACTTGTTACACATAAAAATAAAATAAGTATGTAAAAAGCTTTGGTCTCCAGAGTAGTCAAACACATCTTTTATTTGTTTGTACAGATCAGGAGATAGATCTCAACTCACAAGTACAAGACGAGCTAGAATAAAGTCAAATAGATCTCACAAGAAAATCCTTACGTTTGTGATTAGTAGACAGCCAGATCAATAGAACAAGACCCGCAATATAGAAATGTCTTACAAACCCATATCGAGCCCTGAAAAAATCCTAGGCGGGTCAACCAATAGAAACCCTAAGTGGGTTAGCCAGTAGAAACCCTAGGAGGGTGAGCCAATATAACCCCTAGGCGGGTCTGCCAAAAGAAATCCTAAGCAGGTTTACTCAGAAATTCTAGACGGGTTAGCTAGTAGAATTCCACGCTGGGTTAGCTTGTAGAATTCCACGTCGGGTTAGTCAGTTGTAATAAGGGAAAAAGAAAAATCCTTGATCGATCCATTGCTTGCTTGCTTGATCTCAATTTCGATGTCCTTAGACAAGAAAGATGATAAAATCAAGGCACCTTTTGAAAAGAGAATAGCGAAGCCTAGAAGATCTCATCGAAGATGAATCGAACGCTGAAGCTAATACCAAAACTGTTTGGAGAGGAGTATTGCCCATGCTATAAATTGTAATCCGGTTGCTGTAAATGGTGAACAGTAACCTAGTTGCAGTCCACGTTGCAAACATTTTCTTTTTTGTGGGGGCGGGGGGTGGGGGGGAGTATGGAATTTTTTTGTTTGTTTGTAGTTAGGGTTTTTGAAGAGGATTTTGAACTCCTCCAAAGTTTTTGTCGGCGATGAAGTTGTTGTCGAAGTCGTCGAGGGGAAGCATGGAGGCAGAATATCCCCCCTCGGCAGCGATGAGACCTAGAAAAAGGAGGGGATTTTTCTAGGATCAACAAGGAGGCTCTGACACAAAGTAGAGAAATACCTTAATAAGTAAACATATAATAACATCTAGGGTTATTTGCCTATATACCCACCCAAATCTTCCATAATTGCATTTTTAGCCCTCAAATCTTCATGATTGCAAACTTACCCCCAAATCTTGAAAGTCCCATTAGTTTACCCTCCCACGGTTAAATCAATTTCTTAGAATATTCCAAATTCTTTTGTTGAGTTAAAAATTTAATATTTTAAATTGACATAATACCCTTCAAAGATGTAATTGCGGTAATCATGTCAGTCGAAACGAAATTCCCCTTAACAAATCAAACCCATTAGACTTCCCTCTCTCTTCCACTAACCCAGAGTAGCACTGTACCAAGTTCAACTTCTTCCTCTTAAATTCGACTAGGTGATATTGATAGAACAATGTAGAAATAGTCTCCTTTCTTCTCCAACCTTCTTCGTACCTCTTCTGTTCCTCTCCCAAATAAAATCCCAATCCTCCAAACCTACCAAATCCATCCACCATCTTCTCCTTGAAAAATCCCAACCCTTAATCCAGCAACATTAGATGTCAATATGAATTGGATTATTTCTTCACAAAGGAAGTGATGCCATTGTATAGTGTAGAATTGGGCAATTTGTTGTATGACTTTGAGGAATTTACAGTTCATTGGTGTTGTCTCTGTTCAACGTAGTTGAACAGGGACCAAGAGAGGGGATTGTGCGTGTAATCGATCATTGCCTTCGGATCTTGATCCAAAGGTGAGAATGGATCCGAGGCGAAAGAGGAGGATGACAATGACAAGGAGGATAGGTGGCGCAAGGGGAAAGCTTGGGAGCAGGAGATGATGCAGAGGTGTAGGGAGGCCCCGGTGACAATGACCGCAGCGATAATCTCAGCCAATATCGAAAATAACAATAACACATTACGTAACGCTCTGCCTTCTATTAACGGTTAAGGGAAAAATTAAAAAAACGTAACGCATAACATAGGTTATTTTATTTATTAAAATTTAGATATTTCATAAATACAAACTATTCACAATTACTTTAATAATTAATATCTTCAAAATTTTAAACACGAAGGAGAACTAAAAGAGTTAAGAGTAAGGATTTAGAAGGCTTCATCTTCATAGAAAGGAGTTAGAATTTAGAAGCTGGAGAGGCGTTGTAGGTGAAGATGGGGCTAGGATTTTCTTCATCGACGAGAGGAGATATGGGAGCCAAGGAAGGACAAGAAAGGAGCCTCGTGGTCAGCGAAGAAAGAGGATGAGAACATCCTTGTCGTCAGCGAGATGTTTTGTCTTCATCGAAGATACGAGAGGAAAAAGAGATCGAGAGGTTTCTTCATCAAAGGAGTGGGGGAGGAGATGAGGGAGGCACTGGAGATAGGGTCAAGGGATCACTAGGGTTTTTCACATGAATGAAATTGGGGTTAAGGGATTCAATTGGGAACTTATTTTGGTTACCATGGTACTGATTTGAATGTTGGAGATATCGCCACGTATCCAAATATGATCATCAATTTAACTCAATTTAACAAGTGTTGAATAACGCTTAGCGTAACATGGATAAAACACGTTTTTTGGTGTTATTTTCTGCGTTAAATGCAACATGAGTTTTCTGCCTAAGTTTTATAACACTTTTGCTTTGCTAGGTGTTGAAACGGGTTAAAATAGGTTTCGAAATGGGCTTTTTTCTACATTGATCCCAGCTATGACGAGGATAGTTAGAGGGTTAAAATAGGTTTCGAAATGGGCTTTTTTCTACATTGATCCCAGCTGTGACGAGGATAGTTAGGGAAGAAATGATACCTGACTTTGACAAAGTTTGTTGATCAATGGTCGGAGGGTCTTTTTAGTAAATTGACCTTTTCCCTGTTAGTTTACAAACACCGATGTAATTAAAAGGTATACTAGTTGGAATATTGAGGATTTGGGGGGAAAATTTGCAATTATGAATATTTGCGGGTAAATATACAATTATGGAAATTTTGGCGGGTATGTAGGCAAATAACCCTAACATCTAACACATCCAAAACTATGTCTAGAATGTATTGACAAGAAGTAATGGTTAAGGGGATAGTGCTGTCATTCAATGACAAAACAAAACTAGGAAGATTATTAAACTTATAATCATATCAGGCTTGAAATATCAATATTCAATAGTTAAAGAAAGGCTTTAATTTTCCATTTGCTGTGCCAAATCTATTTTAAATTGATCAGAGCATTTAAACAATTCTAAAAAGGGTCATGAAAAGCGCAACAAGTATTGCATTAGTTGATAAAATTCGAGAAGGAATTACCTATAAAAGTGATCTCAAAAATAGTTTTAGGATTTGAAACAATTAATAATTAAGAGAGGAAAAATGGAGCATATTAAGATACAAATTTCATGGCACAATAACAGGGAAAACAATGCACATTGTCAGCTAAAAAAAAAGTAGACTGTTTCTTATGGAACTAGGATCAGTCACTAACCATGATGGTAAGATTAAATAAAATATTGTAAACCAGTAGCAAAATCAACATTCAGAAAGTTCAGCAGGTAGGAGAGGACATCGTTACAGTTATTATTAAGTAATCACTCACAAGAACACAAAACAATCTGAATAAAGCAATATGGGGGATTTATGGGGAAGAAAATGAAAAGAAGTTAAAAAGTTTGTTTGGAATATGCTCATAAGAGTGAAACTGATGCAGGACAATTGTGGACGATCCATCAAAAGATTTTAAAATCTATTAGAATAATTTTTATTTTAGTAATATTTAATTTGATTCCATGTAATCTTTTATTTTAGTTAGGATTTTTTTAGGATTCTATTTTAAAATCTCTTTCTATTTTAGCTAGGATTTTATTTGATTGCATCGTTTAATTTTGTTAGGTTTTGATTTGATTAGGATTTTTATTTACTTCCTTAAGTGTTTAGTTGCTTTCTTTTCCTATAAATAAGAAATATAATCCTCCATGAGAAATAGACATTGATGAATAAAAAAATTTGAGTTTGAGAATTCTCTCTTGAGCATGTGAGGTGTTCTTGGCATGTGATTTGCCTTTTGTTTAAGGTGTGAAGCTCCTAGATGTGAGTCCTAGTTATTTATCTAAATTTCTCTACTTTCAATCCTAGCCATCTATTGAAAGAAGTAATCAAAGAGGATATCTTAGTTCCCTCTCTTAGATGTTATTTATAATATCACAAATACACAGAAGTTTGTCCCTAACTAATGTGGGACTAAACAACATAAAGAAATAACTTTCAATACTCCTCCTCAAGATGGGTGAAAAATATCTGTTAAGCCCATGTTGTCACACCCTCTAGCTAGGTCACTGTGCTAAGTCCTTTAGTCAATCAGTCTGCAGCCTGATCCTTAGTTGAAAACTTGAAATATTACCTAACTCCAGTAGCCCACTGTTTAGCTTCTCTTTGATAAAGAACTTGTCAATCTCGATGTGCTTGGTTCTGTCATGCTGCACTGGGTTGTTGGCAATGCTGATAGCTGACTTATTATCGCACCACAACCTAATCTTGACTCCTTGAGCTAGCTTTAGTTCCACGAGCATGCTTTTCAGCCACATCAACTCTATAACCCTCACGGCCATTGCTCTGTACTCTGCTTCAGCTGTTGATTGTACAAATTGCTTCTTGCTTTTCTAGGAGATTAAGTTGCCTCTTATAAATATGCAGTACACTAAGGTAGATCTCCTATCATCTCCGCAGCTAGCCCAATCTGAGTTACAGTAGCCCTCAATGTTCATATAGCCACTTCTAAATATCAGCCATTTGCTAGGGGCACCCTTCAGATATTTCAGGATCTGGTATACTATGTCCATATGACCCTTCCTCGGGTCATGCATGTAGCGACTCACCACGCTCACCGCAAATGTAATATCTAGACGTGTATGACTCAGGTAGATCTACCTACCAACCAGCCTCTGATATCTCTCACGATCAACTGGTTCTCCTGGCTCAGCACTCAGCTTGAACCTCTGATCGATCGGTGTAGTAGCAGGTTTGCACCCCAACATCCCTCTCTACAAGAAGATCCAATGCATACTTCCTCTGGGAGAGAATAATCCCCTCCGCTCCATGAGCTATCTCTATTTTAAGAAAGTATCGAAGCTGATCCAGATCCTTCACGTTAAATTCTTTGCTCAATCTTACCTTGAGCTAAGGCAATCTCTCTCATCATCCCCTGTGATGATCATGTCATCTACATACACTACAAGCATAGTGATGTGGCCCTCACTTCTTCAAAAGAATATAGTATGGTCAACATTGATCTGCTTGTATCCCATACCAACCATAGCCCTCCTGAACCTGTCGAATCATGCTCAGAAAGACTGCTTTAGCCCATATAGAGACTTTTTCAGCCTGCATACCTTACCCACTATCTTCCTATGCTAAATCTTGGTGGTATCTCCATATACACCTCCACTAGATCCCCATAAAGAAACGCATTCTGCACGTCTAGTTGGTGTAGTTCCCATTCACTATTTACTACCAGAGAGATCAGTGTCCGAACAGTGCTCACTTCGCCACTGGTGTAAAAGTGTCATCGTAGTCAATGCCGTATTTCTGGCTATACCCTTTTACTGTAGGATTGCTGATCTAACACACTAAAACACTAGAGGGGGTGAATAGTGTTTAATAAAAATTATGTAAAATAAATTATAAATTGCAATAAAGATAACATCAATTTCAGAAAATAATCAACACAAACACAAGAGATTTTATACTGGTTCCACCTCCCCGGTGTACATCCAGTCCTCAAGTAAATCCCGCTTGAGATTTCCACTATGATTTTAAAAAATAATTACAAAATAAAAACCTAACCTGACCAATTTGCAAGACCTTGTAAATTGCAAATAATCTCTACACCAAGAGATCAACACCGCTCAAAACTTGAGAGAAAACCTTCTTTAATTCAAGAATAACAATTCCTATAAGACTTGATGTATTGTGATGTCTAGCAGTGGCTTAGGAATCTATTTTTAATCTCTAAAAAATGCCTAAGTAATTTGTATGTAGGATTTAACTCAAGGCAAAAATCAGAGAATGCTTTTGAATCACTTTTTCACTTTTGAATCTCAAGAAAATTCAAACTTGTGGATTCAAAAACTTGTGACTCATTTCTGAACATGTAACCTATTTATATCCCTTTGAAAAGACACTTTTTCAGCCAAAGAAACGGATACAAACGGCTACAAAACGTTTCAAAAATAAAATCTGAAAAGACAGAAAAACTGTCTA
>JBAKGM010000279.1:18086177-18111737 GCA_037177215.1 Asparagus racemosus | reverse complement strand
AAAGAAACTAGGGCATTCGCCTCTATCAATGACTTAAGAAAAGAAAAGCAGCCTTTCTTTATGAATGGAATAAAGAACCCGAAGGCAATATGGTGTAATCGTGAATACTTTGATATAGTTTCGCTTAGGTGATTAAAAATCGAGTGTTTATGCTTAATAAAGAGGAATGCATTTCTTGTCCATTCAGGAGTTGAGCCAGAAAATTTATTTAGATTAGGCACAAAAATTGAAACATAATTTCTTAGAACTTGAATATTTCACTGCATAGAGAAAGTACATTTTGATTTTTAATAGATGAGAAAATATGTAAAACGGAAAATTTTAAACCCTAAATTTATAGAAGTGGACACTATCTAAGTGTATTAGAATTGAATGTATGACTTAATTAAGGTGGACGCTAAAGCTTTAGCTTCACCAAAATTTAAAATTTTGGGTTAGGCAGCAAAATAAAAGATTGCATAGGGCCAGAGATGTAATATATATCAAATTATAGATACATAAGCTTAATGTAAGCATAAGTTTCTCAAAGTTCAGGTTAAGCATAAGTTTCTCAAAGTTCAGGTCGGGCACTTGCCCAACCTGAACTGAGTGTGGCTCTGCCACTGCGTCCATTTCATCTTTCATTTTTAGGGAATGAGCTAATTTGCAACTCTTGTTCTTACCACTAGCTTTTAAATTTTGTAGCACAAGTTTATCCTTTTCTCTCCGTTTAACAAATAACACTAAATGAAGTTATTGAACAAGTTTACCATCACAGTGAGGAACATAACTTGAATGCGATCAGCCTGACGATTACTGTGCTACAAAGAACATTTCTGATGATTCCTATGCACAAAAGGGATCTGGAACACCAAGTTAAACGACGAAAGATATTTGGAGATTGTGTGGAGTCTAATTAAGCAGTGAAAGAAACCTAAAATCAGATAAAGGAGGTAGCTGAATCAATTTTAAGTGAGGCATTAGTGGCCTTTTATAAAGATAGTGACATAGTGTTGGTTTCAATTGGGCACGTAAGCACATCAATTATGGAATCCTAAATGTCCAATTCAATTGCTATTTTGAATCTGAATAAGTTAGCAATAATAGGCTCTGTTATAGATTCACAGGACCTTGTCTTGCTTGATCATGTATTAGCCTATGTAAGTGCTCAGTTTCCTTAAAACCAGACAGTGATTGCATTGAAAGTGTGTTAGTGGAACCTCGAGTTCTTGTATGTCCCTTTACCTGATCTGTTCTTTATGGACAGCAAGTAAATTCCCTTGTAAAGTTATTCCTATATCCATCAAATAAGCCCCAAATCCTAATTTTATAATCTCATATCTAATATATCTACCGAGTTAACTAAAAGGGACTATAAGTCTATTACTACACCCAAATATTAAGTTGCTGCTAAACCAAACATCGACAGCAGAGCATGACATACGCATGGAGGGAAAAATTCACCTGAAACTCGAGGCTGAATCGATTCTTGAACCCTCGCTTGGGCAACCGCCGCCTCAACGGAGTCTGCCCTCCCTCAAACCCAAACTTCATCGTCCCCCTCGCTTTCTGCCCTTTGTGCCCCCGGCCAGCGGTCTTCCCCTTCCCCGATCCAATACCTCGACCTTTCCTCGTCTTCTTCTTCCTGGCTCCCTTGTTATCTCTCAGATCGTTCAGGCTCAAGATGCTCATCTTAGGCAACGATCCCATCGCCATTGAGCTGTAATGGGATCTAAAGACGGAATTGGGAGGAGGTTGGGGAGCTAGGGTTTTGATGAGAGGGAGGAGAGAGGGAGCTAGGGTTTTGGTGATGGAGGGAGAGTGGGGGAGAGAGAGCTTGGAGAGGAGAGAGAGGCGGCGGTACATATTCGGAGGCGGGGGGCATTCGAAGTGGAGGAGAACGAAGGGTTTATGGCGAGGGTTTGGAGCTCGGAATGGAGCTGGTTTTGGCGTCAGGATTCGTCAGCACTTTTGGGTTATTTAGATATTAGTACCTCATCATATCCTCTATTAGTCCGTCATTTTGCTTAAAAAAATTATAACTATTTACACTTTGATACTTAAAAGTTTACACTTTTCTAACTTTAGCATCCTAAAGGTTTTTGATATTTTGATATCTTAAAATTTACACCTTTTTTAACTTTAATATTTTAAAGTTTTTTTTTTGGTTAATATTTTTGACATTTTTGAAGTTTATACCTATTTAACTTTGATGCTCCTAAGTCTTGTTTTTGACACTTTGATACCTTAAAGTTTAGGGTGACAAAGTTAAAAGGGGTAATTTGAGGCATCAATTATCAAAGTTAAAATTTTTTGGAATCTTTGGGATATGGAAATTAACAAATGTGTCAACTTTGATTTAAAAAGGTGTAAACTTTGTAGTAGTAAAGTGTCAAAAATAACTTTGGGTGTCATAGTTTAAAATGTTGTAAACTTTATGAGTCCCAAATTGCAAATCGCCCCTCGTAAAAAATATTACCTTGAGGATATTTTAGTGTTGAATCTTCGGACATCAACGCTTGATGTGATGGCGACTAGGGGAACGTAGCGCTGACGGAAGGCGATGAGTCATGGAGACTATCGCGGCAGGAGCAATGATGATGCTGACCAGCTGTTGGCGAGGGGTTCGAGGACAAACCGCCTCTCGACTCAGCTCTGCGAGTGGGTCGATAAGGGACGTCCCTTGACTCGATCTTGCGATCAGGCTGATAAGTACCCCCTTTTTAGTCGTCCTTGAAAGTTGTCGACCCGACCTTGCAAAGCGAATGAGTGGGGTCGATTTAAAGGGTAAGTTCAAGTGAGAATGCCTCTCGACTCGGCCTTTCTTGAGAAGGGTTATGCCCATGCTGCTCGAGTCGTCCTAACTAGGGCAAAGTCGATCTGAGGATTAGTTAACACGGGACACATGTCGATTCCCGAAAGAGGATTAACACTTAGGTTATTTGATGACATAACATTTGGTCATTGAGAGACCAAACTGCAATAACTTTGTGATTTGAGGGACTAATGAGCAATTTCATAGATTTGAGAGACTAATATAGAGTTATTGAAATTTTAAGGGGCTAATCTCCATTTCGTTGGATTTTTTGGGGTATTCATTGAAAAAAAAATGCTCCCTTCAAAAAAGTTTCCTAACTATTTTTTACCCATCTTTATATTTATTAAATAATCCTAACTATTGTTTCGGACTTCTTTAATAGTAGATGTTGATGCTCAAACTTACGCTCGGATCACACAGTCACTGATCACAGCTGGATTAGAGTTTAATGAAGTGGAGCTCGTTTCTCCTCCTAATACGATGTCCGGCAGTTTCTCCTAGCGTCGAGGAAGACCTGTGGAAATGGTCGGAGTTGGGATCTCCGGTGGTCACTCCGACGATCAAGTCAGTAGGGGAAAGAGATCAAGATGCTCGAAGTAAAAGCTAGGGTTTTTCACAGAGTGGGTAGCTTACCTTGTTCACTGTTCAATTTCCGTTTTTATACGTAGGTCGAAGGGCATTTCCGTCACTTTGGGTGGATAGGGTGGGTGCGTCAGCCCTGCATCCACGTGGGCTGATGTGATGATGTGACGGGGACGTGGGGAGGCTGCTGCGCCCTGTTACGCCGAACAGCGCTGCCACGTGTCGACTAGGGAGTGGATCGAAAGTGTGTACTGTTACGGCGACGTTAATGAGGATGGGACCTGTAGCGTGGCCCGTTTTAATGGTCCGAGGAGCCTTAAATATCGTGTGAGTAGAGAGAATCTGCACATTGATTTCCTCATTAATGCGACGCCGACGTGTTGTCGTGACTCGAACCTGTGGCGGCAGTCCTACGTGTAGGAGAGGAATGGGTCGACCCGGTGGCGCCTCTCATGCCGCTCGTGAGGGCGGTCGGCTGATATGGCTGTGAGCTTCGGACGGGGAGGGGGCCGACTGATTTGGCCTCTCGTGTCGTCCGCGAGAAGAGGGTTTTACTAGCACTGCTTTCCGTGTCGTCCACGGGAGGGGACCGACTAGAACCGCCTCTCGTGTCGTCTACGAGAGAAAGGGGGCCGGCTAGTACCGCCTTTCGTGTCGTCCTCGAGAGGGGACCGACTAGTACCGCCTTTCGTGTCGTCCACAAGAGGGGACCGACTAGTACCGCCTTTCGTGTCGTCCACGAAAGAAAGGGGGCCAGCTAGTACCGCCTTTCGTGTCATCCACAAGAGGGCACCGACTAGTACTGCCTCTCGTGTCGTCTATGAGAGAAAGGGGGCCGGTTAGCATAGCGGCTCCTCTACTCGGGCCACGCTGAGCGTCCCGCTGGGGTGACAGCCGATGTCGACGCCCGGGTCACCTGGCGGGGCTCTCTTCGGTGCGCCTTGGGCACATTTCACTATCGTTAGCGGGAGTGGTTTTTTCTCCCTTAATCGAGAGGGTTATCATCAACAAGGGTTCAGGACCATAACACTTTCTTAAAAGCTGAGCTCACACCGAGGTTAGTGACTGTTCGATTACATACATCAACAGTTATGGAATATGATTCTCCATAGATTTCATGGTTTCAACTTTTAGTATTGATGGACGGTATTTTTGTGGGATTTAAAAATTATTAAGGAGATGGATGGATGAGATTAAAGACAGGTGGTAATTAAATTAGAGAAGAGGGATGCTGACGTGTCAATCTCTGGGAGTTTTTGAGAGGAGGGTTTTGCCTTAAGGTATACATATAGTAATAGATTTTAACAGATATTTGCTCTCAAGTAAAATTACGGAGCCCGAGAGTAAGAAGGTCAGAATTTGACCTACTAAGAGTCTATCTGGAACAATGAAAACTGTATTAATGCGAAACAATAATATTACAGGGTGTCTACATGCAATTAACCCCCCAATTAACCCCAAAAAGTTATCAACTCAAAGATATGACTCCTTGAGACGGTCCACAAGGTAACATAGCTGTAATGCTTTCTTGTCGGGTCTGTGTTCGATTCCCGTCCGTCGAAGGCGCCATTAAAAAAAAAAAAAAGTTGATATGACTCCTCATGCCCATCCACATCCCTAAAAGTTTCACTTTCCAAATCCAACAGCCTCCGTCTCCCTTGTGTAATCAATCACATATCATTTGCGACAAAAAGCTGACACGTTCAAGTACTTTTCCCCCATCGAATAAAAATCCTAACTCTCCCCCAAATACCAAAGTCAATCCCCCACAAATAAACCCAAAATAAATAAATAAATAAAATCTCCCTTTCTCCCCCAAAACCCCAAAATCTCCTCCTCTCTCTTTCTCGATCTGATGCGAGATCGAGAAATCGAGGGAGAGATCAAACGAGAGGAGAAAAAGCCAAGAACGGCATCCTCAATGCCCCATCTCACCGATCCCGACGACGACGACTCCTTCTTTCCCGTTGAAGAGATCGTGCAATCTCCATTGCCAGGCTACGTGGCGCCCTCGGGCATCAGCTTCAGCGCTGATGATCGAATCGTCACTTACCTCTTCAGCCCTGATTCTAGTCTTTATCGGAAAGTTTTCGCCTTTGACACTGGCAGTGGTCGGCATGAGTTGGTTTTCTCGCCGCCGGGAGGGAGTGGGCTCGATGAGAGTAATTTGTCGGCGGAGGAGAAGTTGAGGAGGGAGAGGTCGAGGGAGAGGGGGTTGGGGGTGACGAGGTACGAGTGGAGGGCGAGGGCGAATGGAAAGCCGGAGATCATGGTGCCTTTGCCTTCTGGGGTGAGTTTCAGTTCTGCAGTAAATTTTCTTTCTTTAGGGTAATTTTGATGTTATTCAACTTGGGTGTTAGTCAAAGTTTCTTATCATCCTGTCAAAATTGGGCAATTTATCTTCTTTCTGACAGATTCCAACCAAAATGTAGCTTAATGGGAACACATTAGCAATAATGTTTCTTTTTTGCTAGGTTGTTCATGATCTACTGAACTTATTTTCGTCAAACCAAAATACCCACAAGCATAAGCACCACATCTCCGTAGTAAAAACACTCTATCTTTTTACTGACTTCAATCGGTTAGTAGCCCCTTCTCGGCATTACTCGCCCTCACAATGAGTAATTTTCTTTATTTTTGAGTAAATTAGCAGTAATGGTTGCTTTTGCATAGTTTACCTAGCTACCTAACTACCTTGTTATGACACTATCTTGTTACAAATTCACCCAGTTACTAGTGCCGTCCTCGGCATTATTCACCTGTAAGCTGAAATTCTTGCTCTTGCTTAGTTGTCAACTAGCTACTTAACTTACTCCCGTGGTGATTTTCTTTATTGTTGGTATTCACTTGGAAATTAGACCCAACAAGCATAAGCATGCTCTCCTTAAATGCCATTTACTGAGAAAGTTTCTAGTGGACCCAGTTCATTGTATTAATGATGCTCCAAATGAATATCAGCATCCGGATTGGTAGACTTAGGAAATTGTAGACTGATCCAATAGCTGGCATCACTTTGGCAACCATTAATGCAATGAATTAGGACCTCCAGATACTTTCTCCTTGTTAGGACTTCACTCAGGTCGCATGGAACCAAGGATGGATGTTTGGAGTTAGCTTGTCTTCGTGAGATCATGATCCTTTTTTCTACCCATTGTAGCTCGTGCGTGACCCAAGATTAATGCCAATGGTAAAAATTTTACTCCTCTATCATCTGTGAACTTCTGTATTTTAACTGCTTGGCATATACCTGAATAATGTTAATGTTAGCATTTCGATATATTGATTACTAAGTGAGACAAGGTTGGTTATGGTATGAGTCTTTTTGTTCATCTATATTCTACAATTTCAAGTGGAATTTATCGTTTTTGATGCCAAGAATTTCATGTCTCTTATAGATGCTTTGATGTTCTTTCCTGGCAGGTTTATTTCCAGGGTATTTCTGGTTCTCAACCAGAGTTGAAGTTGGAGAGCACTGTGGATTCTCCTATCATTGACCCTCATCTGTCACCAGATGGAGATATGATTGCTTATGTGAAGGACGATGAGCTGCATGTTTTAGATTTGTCAAGTGGAGAGTCAAAACAGTTAACGGTTGGTGCAAGAGGAAATAGGAAGGTGATATTTTCTTTTGCTTATTAAGAAACTTTTCTTTTTTTGGCCAATGACTCCTATAAAGTATTAGCAGATAATCATCATCATCTTATTTAAGATAACATGTTTATTCTGAAGATCTTTATAATTGGCGACAAAGTCTGCTGGGGCGCTAAAAGAAATCTGCTACCTTTTAGGATATGTATTCTTTTGTCATTGTACCCACTATACACTTAAAAGATGTTTCAATTTGTGATGTCAAATGATGCCTATTGTTGCTAACAGCAATTGGATACTGTTGGTTTACCCTTACAATGTCTGTTTCCCATTTTTTTCTTTGTTTGTAGAAGCCGAAAGGTGCTGAAATGCTTTGTTTTGGGCTAAATATGTAATAGGCCTAAATACTTTCACTAGACCTTCAGCCGTACATGTTTACATATTCATCTGCCATCATCATCTAACTGTCTTCCTATAAGATAGGGCTGGTGTGCGACAGAGTACATGTGCTAGCAGGTAAAAAAAAGCATTGCAAGCTTTTATGTCCATCATTGACCTAAAACTAATCCTCTAGATATCTAATTGATTCACAAGGAGCTTTGCATAAGACTCTAGAATCTGTTGGTAGATCTTAGAAACTCAGTTTTGTGAGCAGGAACCGCTAACTTGTCGATTATGCAGTTTTACAACATGAAGTCATTGAGCCCTCCAAAATTTAGACTGAGAATATAAAGAATATAAAGATTTTCTTGTTCTTGATGAAAGGAAAGATAATAGATTTGTTGCTAAGATTTACATTAACACTAATTCACTAAGTAAAGTTGCAAGAGCCTAATACGATACATTTCCCAAAATAGCATAAAAATTCTCATCTAGTGGGTTTTGCCTTTTGATGTTATGTAGTGCTATTTGATTTTCTAGTGGCACTTCCTTTATCTTGCTTGCTTTTGTATCCTTTACAATAGCTCATTTCCTCCCCTTTATTTACTTTGCTTTGTTGCCATATATCTGATCGCGGTACCCAGTGGTAGGATAGTTGGTCATACATGGTTATTAAGATGTTATCATGTGTTCTCATGCACTTCTATGTTTTAACATTTTTTATCATTTCTGTTCTGTTTTTTCAGACTCATGGCCTTGCTGAATATATTGCACAGGTGCCCTTTCTCTCGATCTAAGCATATCTCTGTCTAATTTTCTTAAAAAACATATCTAGCAATATCTTCCCACTCTGATATCATATGTGTAGGAGGAGATGGATAGAAAAACTGGGTTCTGGTGGTCACCTGATAGCAACTATATTGCGTTTACTGAAGTTGATTCCTCTGCAATACCGCTTTTTAGAATTATGCATCAGGGTAAAAGTTCTGTTGGTTCAGATGCACAGGAAGACCACGCATACCCCTTTGCAGGAGCAGCAAATGTCAAAGTTCAGCTGGGAGTTGTTTCTTGTTATGGTGGGGAAGTCACTTGGATGGAGCTTGTCTGTGGAGGAAAGTATCATGGTAGTGGCGATCAAGAATACTTGGCGAGAGTTAATTGGATGCCTGATAACACTCTTATGGTTCAGGTCCTCAATCGAGTCCAATCCAGATTGAAGATTCTCAAGTTTGATATTAGGACCGGCCAAAAGGAAGTTGTGCTTGTTGAAGAACGGGACGTGTGGATCACCTTGCATGATTGCTTCACACCTTTAGATAAGGGAACAAATAGATTGAGCGGTGGCTTTCTTTGGGCTAGTGAAAAAACCGGTTTCAGACATCTTTATCTTCATGACAAGGATGGAGCTTGCTTGGGACCTATAACACAAGGCGATTGGATGGTCGAACAAGTTGCAGGAGTAAATGAGAATGCAGGGCTTGTTTATTTCACGGCTACAATGGATTCACCTCTTGAAGCTAACCTCTATTGCACGAACCTCTATCCAGATTGGAACCATCCATTGCAGCAACCTCGAAGGTTGACTCATGGCCAAGGAAGACATGCGGTTATTCTTGATCACCGTATGCAAACATTCGTTGATGTTCATGACAATCTTACTCTTCCGCCTACAGTGTGGCTTCGTTATCTGCATGACGGAAGCTATATAAAGCCTTTATATGAGCAGCCACTTACTATTCCTCGATTCAGGAAACTTCAGCTTTTGCAACCTGATATTGTGCAAATACCCGCCAAGGACGGAACAATTCTATATGGCGCTTTATACAAGCCTGATGCGAAAAGGTTCGGACCACCTCCTTACAAAACATTGATCAGTGTCTACGGTGGTCCAAGTGTACAGTTTGTAAGTGACTCGTGGATAAGTACAGTTGACATGAGGGCTCAATACCTGAGAAACAAGGGAATTTTAGTATGGAAGGTCAGTCTACTTACTCTTTAATTGGTAGTTATGCAAGGCTTGATTAGCTGCTTAAAATTTTGTCAATTATGTTGCTAACTGATGAAAAGTTGACTCATTTAAATTTTAGAAGGATAAGGCATGATGTCGTCGTATTTTCTCTTTCTTTCATTAACTTTCTTATGTATATAGCTTCTAAATTACTTGACACTATCTACACTTTATCTTCTATTTGCTTAAAATAAATCACTATCATATGCTTCAATTGGTAATCAAAAGCTCACCACTTCCCTGAGTTGATTGCTCCAAATAAAAAAGGATTTTCTTCATCCTGTTTGCAATTTGTGAGATTGATATGTTGTGTCAGAAAACTTACTCTGGATACAGCCAATAGTCATTTACTGCAATTTTTTCTTCATCATTCTCCGGTTATGGTTTTAGTTTCAGGATTTTTTCCATATGATAGTAATTTTCTCTTGCAAATCTAGGCCTTAAAAATTCTGGAAAAAATTGAATCTCCTGACCAGTTAATAGAAGTTCTAGGGATATTAAGGCAGTGATTCAGTCTAGACTTATGATGAAGGTTTGTATACTATCAGTGAAGTAATTGTTTGCATTTGGAGTTAGTATCATCTTAGTTGTCTGATTGTTTGGATACAGGTTAGCTGGAATTAGGCTATCAAAATTTTAGAGCATTGGCATCTTGCGTGTAGTCCATTCTATATTGGAAAATAGAAAATAACATCGCAAACTGTACAGTGCAGTCTACTAGAATTTTACTGCTAGTAATATGGTAATGAGACTGGCCAACAAGTTGTCGAAGCCATACTAGAATTGCACGGGATTAAGATATTCATGATTGACGCAAGACAATCGTGGACCCTCCATGTAATGCGATTAGGATTTATTAGAATCTTTCTTTTTTTGGTAGGATTTTTTATTTGATTCCATGTAGTCTTTTATTTTAGTTAGGATTTCTTTAGGATTTGATTTTGAAATCTTTCTATTTTAGCTAGGATTTTATTTGATTGTATCTTTTAGTTTTGTTAGGTTTTGATTTAATTAGAATTTTTATTTACTTCTTTAAGTGTTTAGTTGCTTTCTTTTCCTATAAATAAGAGATGTAATCCTCCATGAGGAATAGACATTGATGAATAAAAAATTTGAATTTGAGAATCTCTTGTGAGCATGTGAAGTTTTCTTTGGCATATGATTTGCCTTTTGTTTACGATGTGAAGCCCTTGGGTGTAAAGCCCCTAGGTGCGAAGCGTAGTTAGTTATCTAAAATTTCTCCATTTTCAATCCTAAACATCCGATCTCAACCAAAAAAAGAATAATTACTGTTCACGGATGAACAGTGTCCGCCGGCTCTCCTCCGATCGTCCCTTAATGAGTTATGATCCCTCGCTGCCAATATCTTACAACACGGCTCTAGAAAGTTATCGACGACTGAAAAATCAACCGTCTCCCCCTTTCAGCTCCCATTCAAATTCGAGCACCCACCAAAATTCACAGTATCGAGAATCTCGTGATTTCCCATCGAATCCGAGTTGGCACCAAAGGCAACACATTCGGGAGCCATCTACTTTCGAATCGGAGCCCTCACCCTGCTCCCCATCAGAAACAAAAGTGGATATTCAGTTTGATGTGCAAGATTTAAGAGTCTCCAGAAAGGTGGCAAAAGAGAACATGCACCACATTGCCAAGGATAATGTAGAACTAAGTTTAGAGATGGACAATTCATAATGGAGGATGAATTATCTACCTAGAAAAACACCGGCTCATTTATCAAAAATGAGGAAAAGTGTGCACGTTGGGCTAAGAGGAAGGATAAACTTTTATAAACAACAAAAACTAGATCATTGACATATCTTAGGTAAGTGAAAAAGAATGTCTAAAGGGATTGAATTCTTTCCCGCATCTATCTCTTTCCGTCTAAAAGAATTGAATACTTTCCTGTATCTATCTCTTTCTGCTGACATCAGTTCGAACTTCATGGACAAGAAAATATCATAGTTATTTCCAGGAACTTCTAACCATTAGAAAACATGAGGTTCTGTCAACTAACCAAGAGTGAAATGCACCTCTGGAAAAAAAAAACCAATATCTGCAAAGCCTCCAAAGAGAAAGGAAGGAAAGAATGGAGTCTAAACATCTAAGAAGAAACAGATATAAAAAACAGTAGCAGCAAACCTGGTAATTAAGCTCCATGGAGATTTTAAAAAGTTAGATTCTAAATAGCAGAGGCAAAAGTTGAACTGCAACAACTTCTAACTGACAATAAACCTAATTTCCTTCGAAACTGTATGTTTCCTCCTGCCATAAGAACTTTTATAAACCAATTAACCAAGATCTAAACAACAGTCAAAACTAATGCTAGAAGAAAGATACATGGTAAACTAGAATTGCTAATAATTTCTATTATAGTAAATGTAAACGTGAGTATTCCACAGCATTGTAACATTAAAGAAACAAACCCAAGCACCACATTACTACTTTCCTAGGAAACACTATCCCACCAGAATTGACAAGATATTAGTAATAATAACTTGGTGAGATGAAATTCATTAATTCAATTACTTTTATCATTCATCAAGTATTTTTCAGTTTCAAGCTCCAAAATAATATAATGATAATAATAATAATAATAAAATCATTTTGAATACGCTTTACTTAACTATATGGATTCAGGCCTCAATACCTCCAAGAGATTTTCTGTTTTTTCCAAACGCTTGACAAGCCCAGCCTGACGACAAATCTGAGCAGCTATTTCATTATGAGGAAGCCCAGCAGCAGAGAAGAGAGGAATCTTCTGCCCTCGAGCAATGGAGTTCATGACATCAATAGTAGATATACCAGTCTGTATCATCTCTTCAGGATAAGTTCTCTCACTTGGATTGATAGAACTTCCTGCAGCAGATCATCAATTCATAAGCCAAAGAAAACGGAAAGAAGTGCAGTAGAGATAATAAATTAGAAGAAATTAAATCCTAAAAACTGACCAGAAATATCTAAGTAGGCTTCGGGTAAAATAGGTGGGCCATTATCTATAGGTTTCCCAGAGCCATTAAAAATGCGCCCAAGCATATCCAATGAAACAGGAGTTTTTAGAACCTGTATACAGGAATAATAAGATGCTCAGAACATAAGAGAAATTATTAAAGCAATAGGGCAAATGGATGCATATACTTAGAAAAACTGTGTGCGTATCATAGACAGGCAAACATGTATTTTGATAGACAGATGTAACACGTGCTGTGTATAAATAACCTTACATGCACGCACGTACGCACATGTGCGCATGCACACACGCGCACGCACACATGCACATGTGAGCATGCACGAAGCGCCTTTGCGATTCAAGCTAGCACTAGCAATTCCTGTCTCCATTTTCTTTCTTCGAGCACGAATCTGTCGTGATGCAGGACAGCTTACATGTTCTGAATTATTATTGTTAGGATTAGGAAACTTAGTTAGGATTAGAATAATGTTGTTGGGTTTTTATTTGATATTTTGGTTAGATATTTAGTTCGTTAGTTGATTCTCTATTTCATTAGTTGATTTGTTTGTTTCATTAGTTATGATTTGTGGTTAGGATTGAGATTTATTTTCTATTGTCAAGTTTTTTTTTAAATAAATAACATGTATTCTCTATTTTAGAGATAGACAATTGATGAATGAAATATATGAGTTGATATTAAGCATGAGTTGCTTTTTATGTGTTTAGGTATGTAATTTACCAAGGGTGTGACGCCCAAATTTATCTTTACTGTTTTATTACCCTTGTTCTTTTGTCCCTCTTCAAATTAATCTGCCTCCCCATAAATAAATAAAAGAAAAGATTACTGTTCACTCAGAACTGTTCACCCTCTTTATCTTGCTGTTTTTCCGGTAATTTTCCGTTTCCCATCATGTCGAGGATGCAAATATGCAGTCAATCCAAGGGGAGAGCTTCTGCTAGTTCACTAGGGAGCTCTCTAGTCAGACCAAAAGAAAGGTTGAAGGACGAATAGCAAGAATCCAATCAGCTGTGTCATCCAAGAATCCTCCCACAGAATGCGCCTAGAAGAATGAGTTTTCATCCACATCTGGGAAACCCAAAGTCCATTCGTGCAGGAAGGGATGAATGAAAGAAGGGAAATACAGTGATACACAGACAACAAACATGTTTATGTACGTATATATAGTACGTTGTGTGGGTGCTCCAATCATGAAGCCAAACTGTACACGGTACTTCTTAGATACTCCTTGAATATATGCATACATATCCAGACTTGTGATCAATTATGTAAAACATGTTTTAATTTAAAACACTTTCATAAACTTCATGGAAATAAATCCTACACTTTACACTCACTTTATGAAACTTGTTGGACAAGGGTTGCATTTAGGGGTGTTATCGGTCCGGATATGATTCGGATATGACACTTACCATATTCATATCCACTTTCTAAAAATGAATACGGATACGCGTCGGTTAGAAAAAGTCAAGACTATATCCGCGCTAAACGGAAACGGATACGGTTCGAATATTAGAGAATCGGATACAGTTATAATCACGGGTACAAATCGAATATTTAGGAAACATATATGACTCAGATATAAATCGGATATGACAACAAATATGTATAATCACATGGAATAAAATAGTATATACAAATGCATCACTTATCTGGCCTAAACATTGAACAAGTGCCTATACTATAACAGTCTCATTTAGCTTATATCACTAGGATTTTAGTGACACGGTGAAGGGTAGTGGAAAAAAAGCGAACTGAGTTAAGTAATATGCTAATCCGATATGTAGCAGGTCTGTTTGTAGTCCAGCGGTTAGGTTAATTGCCTTATAACGAAGAGGCCAAGATTGGAATCTTGGCAAATGCATTATATTGTTATTCATATTTTTTCTTAAAAAGAACATCCGGATATCCAAACCGTATCCCCTAGTTGAACCCGATTACCTTATCAGAAACCGTATCTGGAAAAAAAGAGGATCATATCCGAAACCGAATCCGGCCAGTTTCAAATTTTTGGCTATCGTATCTGCATCATTATCGGATACGGTCACGATCAGTTTGAAAATATCCGAACAGTTTAACACCCCTAGTTGCATTAGTTTTAGCCTATATTCACAGTCTATATCCAGTTTAGAATTATGATTTCAAAGGGCTTTCTGCATATCTAATTCAGAACTATGAGTCAACCTATGTGTTTCAGATGTTTCCCCCTATCCTAACTTTTACAAACTTTTCATGTCCTGTACCCATACCCTTATCAGCATCTATGTGGAATAGGTCCCCAAAGACATGGACTCTCCCCTCTCGCCAGCAGGTTCATTGCAGACCTGAAATGGATCGAGGGCTTCTTGGAGACCGAAGAAAGAGAGTGAAAGGGTGTAGGGATTGTGAGGAGATTATGACTACCATTGAGAGAGATGTAGAAGAATACCGTTGACAGAAATGTGGAAGAATGCAGGTAGTTTGAAGATGAGAGAGAGAGAGAGCGCAAATTTGTCATGTTCCATACTCATACCCAATGTTTTAAAAAACATTTTTGAAACTTGCTTCGAAACTTGCTTCACAACTTTTTGAAGGGTAAACACTTCGAAACTCGAGACAATCTATTTATCCCTGAAGCTTACACCTCATCACTTAAAGTATAACTAGAGTGTGTGCTTCGCACGCTTCATGAAGTGTTTCTCTTTTGAAACGCACACTTTAAACAAGATAAGAGGATATAAAAGGATTTTTAACTAACATTAAAATGCCCCCATTTCTCTTCAGTATGACCATGTGAGCGTAAATAAGATATATAAGCTATGCATGTTAGTTAGTTTATTATGATTTGCATCTATACTTCACATATTTAATTTTTATTTACTAATTAGGACATGAATGTATTTACTTGTAAATTATTACACCACTATATATTATATGCTCATACTTTTTACAAACTTTAAAATTAAAATACTGAAACTCATGAGGCTTACGCCTCACGATTTGAAGCTTACACTTAACTTCATTAAAGAGTGTAACACTTCGCCTTGCGCTTCCGCTTTTATACACATTGCTCATGCTTACATCTCGGTGGACTAGGTCCCCGAAAACAGGGAGACTCCCCCCTCTCGCCAGCAGGTTCGTTGCCGACCTGAAATCAGGTTCTTTTTTGGGGGGATCCCATCATTTTTCTATTGGAGCAAGAGTGAGGGATATTTTATGGGTCTGTTGATGAAGAAAAAAGAGGAGGATGAAAAGGCTAGAATAGTAACTCAACTGTTTAGATTCCTAGCAACGGTCGAAATTTTGTGGTGTGACCATAAATTGGGATAAGTTTACGAATATGAAGAAATGGAAGGTAATTTGAAAAATACTCAAGATTTGGAGGGTGTACAAATGAAAAACCAAAAATTCTATCTGAAAATGTGGTAATTGTTCCCTTGAACAGTAGACCGTTTGAATCCCCTCTTCTCTCATCCTAATTTGAATTCAAATAAATTTCCATACCTAAATAACTTTTATGTAATTGTAAATAATCAAAGATAAGTCTGTAAGTCCTAAAATGCTAAAAATAATAAACTAAAAGTAAACCTGCCATATCAATTTTTGCATCAGGATTAATCTACCAAAGTTCTCAAGTTGACAGTCCAATGTGTTGGGTTTGTGGAAGGTAAGAAGCAAGCTAGTCATCAAACCCCTATCTATACTCAGTAATCTAAAATGCTCGAACTTTATACAGAAATATTTCAGTGTGAATCCATGTGATCTATAGAACTAATGGCAAAATCAAGTTTGTACATGAGCTCGAACCCCTGAGATCTGAACAAAATTCAATTCTGAGTAGCAACTATAGTACTTAAAGCTTTTCTATTTAAAAAAAAACTATAGTACTGAAAGAGCTGATATGTAGTTGTAACACTTGGTGGCAACAATGAAGACTTCAAACTAGCTTCATGAACCTGCTCTATGTCAATTCTTTCCTGCCTGAAACTATATGCTACCATCAAGGGAGAGACAGGCACAGGAAAAATGATGAAGATTTGAACGTTTATTGCTAAACAGAACACAGACCAATGATATATTTGGAAATTTGGAATTATAAGATATGATAAACATCGGATGCTTAGGAATGGGAAACAGTGGCAAAAGTAGCAGTGAAGGCAATATGCCCAGAGTTGACAAAGAAGATGTCAATGAAGACTACGGTGGTGGGTGTGCCTCAATTGCTGGTGGTACCTCTTATGGTGGTAAGGTAGGAGTTGATCAAATGTGAGTATCGGTAACAATGAACCCGGAAAAAAAAATTGATTTTGGTAGATGTGGTAAGCACTGGAGCAGGTCAAGGTGTCTAATAGATCATAAATGCAAGTGGTCATGGTAGCCATGGAGAGGTACGAAAGACATGTAATTGATTCATCTACTCATAGCTGCAAGCTAATGCTAGGATTGTTGCAAACTTTCATCCCCAAGATGTATTTCCCTCTCTTTTAGTTGCCGCTCCCTCTCCTTAATGTTTTATTCATTGCTTCAAGACGAGCACGAAGAGTGCTGATCTTGACCAAGGTATTCAAGTCATTGCAATAAGATTTCCTGGTGAACTCTGCAAAATGTTCATGACGAATTTATATCTCAAAGATTGCTATCTTCAAGATTTGCATATTACATAGCTTGACCTTCGATGTGGCTGACTTGTCGATTCGCAAACTGAACCAATCTATTATGTGATTGAACAAGTTTGGAATAATCTTTGAGTTTGATTAAGAAGATGGTGAAGAAGATCCTTGTCTACATCAGTCAACATAGAGAAATTCCTTACTTTTTTGTTTTTAAAATCTATAACCATTTCAATATTCATTAAATATCAGGCATTAAATGGACTTTGCCCATAGTTCCCATCCCTAGTTCTATGTGTATCTATTAGCCGCCTCCAACAAGAAATTTCTATATGCATTAAAATGAAACATATAACCAGCCTAGAGACATTGTGGGTCAAATGAATAATTAAAAATTAACGAGAATGAAAAGATCATGGTTAGATGCCAAGAATGGGAGTGAGCGATAGTTCATAGAAAAGAATTTAAAATGAATTAGACCTTATCTAATGCAGTTGTTCAATTTTTTTTGTTAACTCATATCTATGGTAGACAACTAAAATTGACAACACAGAAAGTTCATAAAAGCCACACAAAAAACATAGTATAGGATTCAAAGTCGAAGAAGAATAGTAACAGTTTGAAAAAAGATTCCTTACCTCCCCTGTGAACTGCACAGTGGTGTACTTGTTATCAATGCCGGAAGTTCCTTCAAAAACCTGACAGTCATAAGCAAATACATCAACCAAGTG
The DNA here is from genome assembly GCA_037177215.1 of Asparagus racemosus. Lineage (NCBI taxonomy): Eukaryota > Viridiplantae > Streptophyta > Magnoliopsida > Asparagales > Asparagaceae > Asparagus > Asparagus racemosus. The sequence continues at coordinate 18,094,092 of JBAKGM010000279.1, read as the reverse complement.
TATGAGGTCTGAAAAGCTGTAGAAAAGTAATTTATACATAATCCTTAACATAACATAATAAACCTAAAAAAATATCAAAAAATGAAGCTGTAAAATTAAAAACTTTAGGAAGCATGTGCAAAAATTTTCCCAAAAAATTTGATAAATTGCTGGAATTTACAGAATATCGTTTTAATCTTGTGAAACATAATGAATAAGCTTTGCTTATAAGATAAAATTCATCATTACCTTCAGTGGACAGTGCAAAGAACTCGAGTAAGGTATAATGGAGCAAATATGAGACATTGAATTGAATTCAATATTTAATATTATTATTTGAATAGACTCAGATCAAATAAGGGTACTAACTGAATGATTGACTTTGACAAATGCTTTAAGTCTTAAATAAAATAAATAAATTGGTTTCCCACCTTCTATGTTAAAATAAGGAAAATATATAAAAACACATTTGTCCCTGATCATGATGTTGCATAACCAAATTCTAAATAGACTTAATTTATTGGTAAAAGTCACAAAATCCCCAATACTTGGGGACATTTCCCACAAAAACCTCTCAATACTTTGTTATTCGTACTAAACACCAAAAACTTTTCCCAAATTACAGGTGACAAAAATGCACCTCTGGCCAAAAAAAAAAACAGTTTTCATTCTTTTTATTATTATTTATTTTTGCAAAATAAACCCCATATTAGGCAATTTACAAATAAACCCCTCCTCTGTTTTCTAAGATAAGTTTGCATATAGGGCCTATTGTGAGGGCTTTCTGAGAAAATATAATTCAAAAGGGTGAAAAAAAGGCTTTTTGGCCTGGACACCTTGGGAATTATGTGGGATAAGTTTTTGGTGTTTACTAGGAAAAAACAAGTATTGAGGGGTAATATGATAAATGCCCCAAAGTATTGGGGGTTTTTGCCAAGATTTTAAATATCAGATATCGGGAAATATCGGATGGCCAAAATTCATATCGAATTGCAGATATCAGGGAAATATCGGGGATATGTGGGAAATATCGGAATGCAATAACGGATATTTGCATGTATAGTATAATGCACTAAAATATAATCTCAACATACTTCATGAAATTTAAGCATATAAAATGTAAATAGTATATGTTTAGGATCACTAATCAACCTTGTTAAACAAAAAAAAAGTACAAATCAACGTTACAACATGTATGATTTTTTTTAGGCCAAAGTGTCATTTCATATAATGGGAAAGTCATGATATGTCGCCCAAAAATTGCCAAACACGGTATATTGTATTACAACAAACGATATAAAAAGATATATTGGTAAACATAGCGGCTGATATATTGACTATAGCAGGGATATATCGCCAAAATAGCCAAAAAGAGGTAAAGGATATTTAGAGACCGTATCGGTTGCGGCAAGCCCTGTAAAAGGATATATTGGGCCATGTCGCGGATATTTAAAACAATGGTTTTTGCAAAATTTAGCTAATTTATTTGCATTAGGTCTTTCTTGTATTTTCAAATACCCATTGGGTCATCAATATTTTTTCAGATATTTCAGAAAGCTTTCAGATATCCATATCCATATTTTGAGCAGATAGAGACCAGACACCATATTTGACAAATAGGAATGCAGAAATAAGTGGGGATCTAATTGCATCCACTAGAGCACTGAGACCTTTCGACACACAGTTCCAATATTGTTGAATAATTACAATTGTTACAAAATGCAAAAAAAAAAATAGTGCTTTAGAAGCATTCAGGCATTCTAAAGAAAAGCATTCAAATAGAAAGGAGACATAACTGAATACAATGCATGACTAGCAGCACATATAGAATATATGAACATAATCATTCTGTAAGGCAAAAAATATATCCTGCATTGGAAAAGTTAGAAATATGCCTACAGCAGCTCTTTGGAAATAGCAGCAATCAGGCATCTCAAAGTTGGGCATCAAACAGAATTACAGACACCAATAGGTGAGATGCATGTCACATAGAGTGACAAACAGAAAACTAATGAAAGTAACCAAACAGTCAGCAATCTACAAATGAAAGTTGTGTTGCCTACAAATGACAGGTTCAGAATATGCAATCTTTAAGTAAATAATACTTTAAAAATACTGCCATAAAAGGCACTTACCTGAACCACAGCTTTCTCTCCGTCAACTTCCAGAACCTGACCACGCCTTGTTGAACCATCCCCAAGTCGTATATTCACAATTTCTTGATATTTAGGACCCTGGAATAAATTTCAAGCATAAACAAATAGTCAAACAAAAGATTTAGGGAAAGAATTGACAGCACAACTTCCTAACAGTAACTTTTTACCTTGACTTTTTCCAGTATTACTAGTGGTCCTGCGACTCCAGATACAGTTCTGTATTCTGCACCATAAGAGGGCAACAAATGAAGGCCTTTCATCAACACCTTTTTTGCAAGTTTAGTTAATATTATAGAGCATGGAGACCCTAATTAAACAAGTACTTGAGTTGTTGAGGAGTACGAACATCAAATAAGAATACATTGTACCAAACAAGCAACAGAAGTTTTATCCCAAGGTTATTCTTTGCTTTATTTTGAGGAGGATTTATTGAAAGAAAACAAAATTAACCATTTTTGTTTCCTTTTAGGAGCAAACATCTGACAACATATTCAATTAAAATAAATCGTCTTGTGTAGATTGTTGTTAGTCTCATTGAGAGTTTAGTATTGACTACTTATTTTCTTTCCTTTGTAAGCGAATTCTTAATTTGATGATTTTCCCATCATCTCTCATATTTTTTATTTCCATCTTTTTTTATTAAATAAAAAAGAAAACACTCTTGGCAGATTTTTGTTACTAAGAGGCTGTTTGGGAGGGCTTATTTCTAGAAGCTTATAAGTCATGCTGGTTTTTGGTGGCTTTTGGCATTTATGATAAAATTCTTATAAAAGTTGTATGGGTAGAATGGTTGGTCAAACCTAGCTTATTTATATGAGCTTATAAGCTAGTTTTTCAAAAGTTGGGGAATCCCAACTTTTTTAAATGGGACTTATAAGCCAGCTTATTGGTGATTTACCAAACAGTTATATATAAAAAAGCTAGCTCAAAAGCCAGTTTGACCAAAAAATAAACTCTCCCAAACACCCTCTAAAGCCCACTAAGCCTAAGGCCTATCATCCCATTTCACTCCTCTTTACATGCCCCAACATTGTACAGTTCATAGCACCTCTGCTTAGTAATACCTTTAAAAAAAAGAAAAGGTGTTTGCATCTGCCTCTTGAATATTTGGTGAAATAAAAAATTACCTGAGCAAGGTGCTTATAAAGAAATTATTTACATTGTGTAGGCTAATACTACCAATATGATGTAGAAAACTGCTAGCATGGCAGTGGTATATTTTTCCTAAAAACCATCAGTTTCTTATTTGTTCTGATGCTCTCAGGATAGAGCATTAGAACAATCTCATTTTGAGTCCTATTGAAGGTAATCATCGATATGGTGTCATAAAGTCCATTCCTCGTATGCCACTTATCACAGAGAATTGCTAAAAATATAGTTGTGAGTTGTAAGCATACCATGATTTGAAGGGAAAATTATTTTTCCCTACATAATAATTATTAAATAGCCCAATATTCCTCTTTTCCATCCATAAAAAATTCATAGAGAAGCATTAGTAATTTAGTACAATCATCTCGTTATATCCATCCTCTAGTTTTACTTCAAATAGCACTATACAAGACAATTATCTCTCTACCTATGGTCAACTAGCAACAGTGCATATTAGAGCTAATGTCCCATGTATACCTCTAGCAACAATCAAGGGAATTCCATGGCAAATAGCACCAGCACATATTTCTGATATTTGTGCCTATTCCAACAAAGCTATTTAAGAAGATATAACTGTACCACCAAAAATCACTATGAAGGTCTCAAAACGATAAGTTAAATAGAAACTTGAGTTTAGAGTCATACCATAGTGCATGATCACATGAAAGATCATTCAGTTTCTGTAGGCGGGTCGTAAGGAAGGAAAAGTGCAACTAATATGAGAATTGAAAGAAGCAAGTTTGATATTGACATGTCTGGACAAGAGATAAATGAGTTCAAAATTAATCGTTAGGATTATTTGCAATTAGGCATAGTATGAGAGTTATTTGCACCCTTTAGGGACTACTGGTCAATATTCAATTTATTACTTTCGGACATTATTCAAATGCTAAAAGACAATGCAATTTAATTGAGCTAGTGTATTTTATGGCAATAAATCAGGTCTCACTTAGAGGGTGTTGGCTAGATGAGATACACAAAAGTGTGAAATCACGATCCTTTGTCGTTATCACTGAGTTCAAAATTTATTGTTTGTGCAAGATGAAGAAAATGTTGCAAGAATGCATTAATGGTAACCTTAACTATCTTGACTCAGCTTTACATTGGTTATTTCAGATTTTCTAGAAGAACTTTTCAAACTTCATCTATGGGTCCTTCAGAAAGAAGTCATTTTGGAAATCTCTCTCGAAAATCATTTCCCTACTTTTATTACCTTGTTTTCTCAGAACAAACATATGAAGTGGCTTAAAACACTAGGCATCAATTGTACGTAAGAAATGGTTAAAAAAACACTAGGCATCGCTTTATGGTTGGCGTGGCTGTGAGTGGCAATCATGAATTCAGAAAACAACTATTTCCCACTGGGTCGAGATTTCCTTGTCGTTCTTCTGTTTTCTTTTATTTGCTAATTATTTACAAAATAAAAACAAATTAAAATAAAAACAAATTAAAAGAGCATTAACAAATGAAGTTGAAGACCAACATACCCATGCCACCCTCCAAAGTTCCCTCCTCCATATCGGTAATGTTCTGTACTACACCCATATATACCTTAACATGAAGAGGAAAAATATTAACCCAAGTAAACTCATAGCAAAATCTGAAGTCAAAACGGATTCTAAAGCTATATCCTTCACTAAGAAAATCATAGTACAGTTAAAATTTTCAACAACAAATTAAAAAAATTAAAAACCTCAAAATTAATCAACAAATCTCAAGCTCTGGAAACACTAACTTGATCGCTAGATCCCAAAGTTTACAAAAGTCAAAATCCCACATTGAGAAACATCAATCACTGATATTTTCACCCGATTTATCAAATTAAAATGCCAAAACAAAATATCAAATAAGAAATCAAACTCAACCGACGCAGCAGCAGATCTAACAAAAGAAATCGCAGCAAAAAAAAAAACCTAGGAGACTGGATCGCAGAGATCAAGATTTACCTTGGGATTCGATCTCGAGAAGGGACAAGAGACGAGATCGGATGAAAAAAAAATAAGAGCAGGGCAAACCCTCGGAATCGATATCCTACTGTTTTTTTAATTGGAGTGCAGGTTTTATGTATAATTTCAGTGGATGGATATAGAACAATGATCTATGACCAGATCAGATGTGAACAATTATTTATTAATTTTCGGTAACACCAAAAGTTGGGACGCGATAGCCACACGGGTGGGCTGATGCTTTTGGGCTCTCAGGAACGGCATGCACAAGTAAAAGCCTTATTACCAAGCTGGCTAATTTGTAGCCCATTTGGTAAAATAAGGATCTGAATTCAGTGGGTTGTAAAATGGTTGGTTTTGGTTGAGTCTTGGTTGGGTCATAAATGGGTGGGCACATTTATGACTACTTAACCATTTATGACCTATTTAGCATTGGGTCACTTCTCATCCACCCATTTAGTAAATGGGTGGTTTATGGGTGACCCAATAACCCATTTAGTTATGTCTTTTTTTTTTTTTTATATGTAAGTTTCAAGGGTTTACTTATAAATGTTAGGGCACACTTGCAAATTTGTTAGGAGGTATTTCTGCAAACTTGGGGGGTTTTATTCAAACTAGACGGTTTTTCTGCAAACTATTGAGGGGCTTTCTGTAAATAGTTTTCTGCAAACTTTTAGGGAGTTTTCTGCAAAGTTTAGAGTTTTTTGCAAGCTTTCAGGGGTTTTCTACAAGCTTTCAGGGGGTTTTCTGCAAATCTTAGGGGTTTTCTGCTAACTTTTAGGGGGTTTTGTAAAATTTTAGGGGATTTTCTGCAAACTTTTAGGGAGTTTTCTATAAATTTTTAGAGGGTTTTTTGCAAACTTTTAGGGGGTTTTCTTCAAATTTTCAAGGGGTTTTCATCAAATTTTCAGGGGGGTTTTTTCAAACTTTTAGGGGGTTTTTGGCAAACTTTTAGGGAGTTTTCTGCAAACTTTTAGGGGGGTTTCTGTAAATTTTCAAGGGGGTTTTCTGCCAACTTTGAGATGACTTCACCCGTAAAAGAAATAAATTGAATGATACATAAACTATCAAAACTTTGCTTATACTAACAAAATCTTATATAATCTTTGCTGCTATTGTCATGCCCCGCTTCCTAAACTACACGGAAACGGGACGCGAACAATGCCACGACGTATTAGATCGGGGAGTATAAAATAAAATCACTTCTTCTCAACCTAATACGCCAAGCATCAAGCAATTAAACATAATAAAATCACAGGTCTCACATCCTAATTACAGCTAGTAAGAATAAATAAATATCCAGAACAGAGAGTACATATCATCAGAATAAAGAAATAACATCCCGGACTATAAAAGAATCCTCATGTCTGAAATAATACAAGTATTTAAAGGAACTAGAGAATCCTAAATAATGTCATCTCACTGAAAAGATAATACTGAAATCAGTCTAAAGTTCAACAACTACTGAAACAAAAGAGGAACTAAGATTCGGCTCGACCTACTCTGTCACCTGGAAGGCTCTTCTGCTGAGAAAACTCCGGCTCAAGTGCATCTCCATACTGGACATGTCCTCATCTAATTCTGACGTACACCAAGAGAATGGAGTACGTCAGCGTGTATAACACACGGCAAGATCCCACAACGAGATAACAATATAATAATAATATAATCGCATGCGAGAAATCAGAATTGTGCATGATTCAGGTGTAACAAATCCAGATAACTATCCATGTAAATCCGAGTGATTAATATTTAGAAATCTACAAAGCAAGACGTAGTACGTCGAGCGAAATAATCCAAACAAGGAACCCCTCATGTATATATCATATGTCTCGGATTGTAGATAACTATCCATGGAAGATACATGAACAGCCCATCCGAACACATGAACCAAGACTTTCCCATCCCACGGTCTCAGGTAAATCAAGTCAACGATACAGGTTATAACCAAAATACAGGTACACCTCCTACAAGTCAACTCACACATGTCACTATGTCATGTTCATGACGAACCAAGTTCTTAAGTCATGAACTGCTACGGTTCTCAATACAACATGTAGTGTAAATGCAACCAACTCTGTGCAACATGTAATAACATGACTAACACATGAAAAATACACATAAAACAAGAATGATAGTTGTGAAAAGAATGTAATATGTATGAACAACATCCATGGATAATTAAATGCACTGGTAAACTGGCAACATCGATAACTCACTACTTACCGAAACGTCTCATAAAAATTATCAGTGACTGAAAAACACTTAGTTAATAATAGCGTGAAGGAGAACTGGAAAATAACGTGCATTCCTTACATGAAATGTCACGTTTTGTGTCACATATACGATCACTATTAAAAAAATAATCATTTTTCCATGAATCCCCTTTAAAATTAGGTTTTTCATCGTAAAATTCTAAAAATAATATTTTTATTTTTAGAATAATAAATCAAGAATTATTTTAATATTCTAAAAATATTATTTTTATAATAATAATTCTGAAATTACTTTAGTAATTCAACAATCCTTTTAGAAAATAATTCATTTAAAATATTTTTCCTCACGGTTATTCTAAAAATCTCTTTTTTTTGTAAAATCTCATAAATTATCTAAAAATCTATTTTCTCCCTGAATAATTTCTTTTAAATCATAAAAATTATTTAAAAATACTTTTACTAATATTTC
>JBAKGM010000279.1:18057926-18070877 GCA_037177215.1 Asparagus racemosus | reverse complement strand
ATTACAGAATGTGTAAAATACCATCTAGTATTTTAATATAAAAAATACGTATTAGAAAATATACGTATCAAAGTATAAAAATATGTATCGAAAATCACGGGTGTTACAAAATACTAGATTAGTAAATAGGGTCGAAATAAGATGCTAATCTAGTAATTTAGCCAAAATAAAAGACCTCATTGTAATTCTGTTTTCACATTACATCTCCTTCCTCAATTAATGAAGTGTAATATTTGAAACTACATAAAATTGGCAAATCAGTCATCCAAATTATATTATTTTGAAATGGGTGATCCATACAATGGAATTATGATGTAGAGTGCACTGCGGATGAATTAATGGGGAAACTGGATTGTCATAAGCCCAAATGGGGCCCAGCGAAGGAATTTGACTTGCAACGAAGAACGGGTCGTATGTCTCAATTCATGTGCTGGAATTGGAAAAATAATATATGAAAATTGTGCATTTCTCAAGACAAGGTCAAGCAAACCCACCGTTGTTTAGTTTGTCGTCGTATGTTTCAAAAAATTCACTCCTGATTGAGAGATATTAGATTTTTTGTCAGTTTTTTCACTATTTTGGATAATGTTTTAGGAATCTGCTTTGATTAGGAAACATATCTTGTTTGATTTAAATTTTGATAGATTTATTTCTTCAATCATAGTTAGCCTTTTAATGATTGTTTTGTTATTTCTATTTCTTGTATAATTCGAATACTAGTAGGAGTATTTAAGCAGAGGATTGTAAGCCCTAGAGGCATAACTTTTCATCAATAAAATTCTCTTTTACATTACTTTGTGGATTCGAGGTTGTTTCTTCATGGATTCAAAGATTATTCTTGGTGGATTCAAAGAACACCCCTTGGTGGATTCCGAGGTTTTAACTTTCGCGTTGCGTTAAATTGTCAAGCAGTTTTGTTTGTACAACAAGTAAAGGGAATCATTGCTTAGATTTGGTGTCCCTTAGTGGCAAGATCCTGAGAAGTAGATCCGGATGTGGGTGTGCTGATCTGATAAATAGATGCACTGCTAGAATCAGGGTGGGGAGCTAGCCTCACAAATGGTCCTCTTATTCAACTAAAAAAGACACTCTAAGTGATTGCATACACAAACTGCGTTTTACTATGATAGTGGAGGGGTCGAGACCAAGCTAAAGCCCTTCCGACGCTTAACTTAGTCAAGATTATAGACGAAAGTAACATTTTATAATGAAATGATCTTTCGTCTAGGTAGATGAGAGTGATTAGCAGATTTCCCTTCCTCACTTCCCCCTTAACATGGGGTTGTTTTCATAAGAAGAAGGATCTCTCCAAAAAGAACGAGGGGTCAAAGGGAGATGCTAGGTGAACCTATCCTCTCCCCCATGAAAAATATGTACATTGCCGGCTACGTGGATCTATCTTACTGAGGCGTTGGTGCTCTTCTTTTGTACCTCCTATCAAGGCTCATCCGAACCCCCATGAAAAATATGAAATTTTTTTCTACCTCACTGACCTCTCAAAATTATTGAATCTGCAGCTAACCTATCATAATATGGCAAAAGAGAGTACACTTATGTGAAATTGACCCTTTTAAAAGCCTCATCTTTCCTATCTACACTCTATCTACGATTTTGAATAAGTTTGAGGGTTTAGGTGAAGCCTTTGAAGGAAAGGAGAGGGAGTTGGAGAGGAGAGAATGAGAATAGTGGAAGCCATTGATGATATACAAAATGGATTAGGGGAAAGAGGGATAATATGAGGAGTTGATGATTGAGTGTGGATAAGAAAAAAAATAAAGATTTTAAAGGGTCAATTTCACATAAACACCATATGTTTTGGTGTAAATTCAATAACTTTGAGAGATAAGGGGGATATAAGAAATCCTATTGATAAAAAGGGTCTAATTAAAATACCAATTTGGTAATTTATCCGTTGAAACTATTTAAAAATATATAAGAAAGCTCAAATACGAAATTACTAGCTATATGCTTTTCCCGTACATGAGGAGAAAGCGTAAATAAGAGCAACCCCGGTACATACTAAAAAGGGAATTCGGTCACCCAAAAAGGAGGAACACGCGTCAGCGATCTATTAGTCGGAGGCAGTTGAATGACATAACCTCGGCAAGTACTTCTAAACAACAAGTGGGAAACGTGCTCTTCCTTTATAAAATTAGGGCAACCAAACTCAAAAAGGAAAATAGAGAGGGCTTGCTAGAGCAATAGCTAATTTAACAAATATCCCCATTTCTAATTTTGAGATCTGAGAGAGAGAGAAAGAGACGCCACCAACCAAGAAAGCAGTCTCAGGTGCTGTTATTATCTCTTCCATCTTCTACACTAATTTGTTTCCCTAGATCTGATACAGCTTATGTATTAGTTTATAGGATTACTGATTGATCGATCTATCGATATTCGATTAGCATATGGGGAGAGGAAAGATTGTTATCCGAAGGATTGACAACTCGACGAGCAGACAAGTGACCTTCTCAAAGAGGAGGAATGGATTGCTGAAGAAGGCTAAGGAGTTGGCGATTCTTTGTGATGCTGAGGTTGGGCTCATGATCTTCTCTAGCACTGGCAGACTCTATGATTTCGCCAGCACCAGGTTATGACAGCCGCCCCTCTTTTTCTATAGTTTGTTGTCGCTTCTTTTTCCTTCTCATGTTAAAATGTTTTCGCTGCAGTTACATATATATATACATATGCTCAAAGGAAGCTGATAGTATAGACATACTGTTTTTGTGATCCCCTAATGAAAATCACTTTTTCAAATATATGTTCCTTGGTTTCTTGTTACTATGTTTGCTGAAGTAGCTAGCCATTCCAGTTTGTGTTCTAAGTTGCTGAACTTTTTCATGGAAATAGCTAGGATTCATGGGTATGACAACGCCATCATTTCATTTAGTAGTTTTAGGTAACGCAATGACAGTCTTGAACTAAGAGAAAGAAAAGAGATGTATTGGACAAGTGGATTTATTAATTAACATAAAAGTGTGAAAAGATAAGATAGATAATATTGGAAGACGGCCACAAATGTCTGTGTCGATAGACATTACTTGCGGGAATTACATATTTTATAATATTTCATATAACGATGACTTTCTCTAGGGGGGAGATATTTTAGGTAACTTCATCCTTCACCCTCTTCACACTAACCATGATTTAATGACATTAGTAGTTTTAGGAATATTTCATGACATCACAAGATATGCTACATATCCTGTGATATCATTGTTTTCCCCTCCTACGTATGCTGGATTATATATATGCTGGATTGTGAGATATATCTTCTTCCACGCCCCCTCGCAAGCGAGACGTTACGCAGTGGAGATTGAGCTTGGATGGAAGAAGGTTGAACCATTCTCTTGTTAGACCTTTTGTAAAAATATCTTCAAGTTGCAGATCAAAAGGGGCATAATGAGCATGGAGAGCACAACAAGCAAGTAGTTCCCAAATAAAATGGTGATCAATCTCGATGTGGTGAAGCCCAACACAAAAGATCAGATTGATTGTCACACGAACTGCTGAAACATTATTACCAAGCAACCTTCGTGGAGAGTGTAAAGTGAGACTTAAATCTCTAAACAAATAGCATAACAAATGAAGCTCGGCAGAAGCAGTAGAAAGAGATAAATATTAAGATACAGCGGTTCATCTTAGGATTACTATATTTCTTTGAATCTTTGTAGTCCTCACAAGCATGTTTGATCCAAGAAAAGTATAAGCTCTGGTGATTGATGATCTGTCATATAAGAATCAGCAGCCTAAATCTCTGATGATTGATGATCTGTCATATAAGAATCAGCAGCCTAATGTGCATCAAAAGAATTTAGAAGAGTGTTGTTGATGGACAGTAAAAAGAAAGACCCCATGTCAATATTTCAATGATGTACCAGAGGATTCTTTTTTGCCCCTAGAGAGGTGTAGTCCGAATATTTTGCATGAACTGACAGACTTATCTTACAGCAAAGACAATATTCGGCTGTAGACACAAATATAATTCATGTATTAACAAATCAAACAATGACAATTCAAGAGATTAATACTCTTTCGTAAACATGTTACACTTAATGACTCAAGAACAATTCAAATAGTTATGTATCTACATTTATAACAACTGAAATAAGAAGGCACATAAACTCTTACCTCTTGGTGTCTAATTTTGTCACTTGCTTCTTAATAAAATGCAACTTGATGATGGCTGTACCATACATAAATCAGCATAAAACTCACATATGAATGCACATACATCCTCACCACATTTGGTCATTATGACATAACAAATCAAATGTACATGCATACATCTTCATTACGCTTCAGATTACAGGGTACACAAACCGTCACCTTATTAAGTGTTTGTAACAAAACAATTCAAATGGAGATGCATGTACGTTCACTAAGACTTGTATTAGAGTGTACATGTACCCTCACCATTTTCAGTTTTCATAACACAACAACTCAAGTGGATTAAATAGACCTACAACTCAAAGGAAATGGCACATACTCCCTCTCCTTATTTGGAGCACATATGCCTTCATGCTAACTAAAATTAAAGGAACACATAACCTCACTGCACATATTGTCTATATCACTACAACTAGTCATTCCCCTTTACAACTCTAAGTTGAAGGCACAAACCTCTTGGTCATCTTTGATGTCTATTTCCCATCATCATCTTGGATGCTAATAAAACTATAGCTAGTTTGAAGATACACACATCTTCAAATCTATGGAATTATCTCCATGTAGTTTGTTCCTGTGATAGGTGTATCTCAATTATGAAAAGCAGAAGTCTGTTAATTCCGATAAGCAATCATAGTGACAGTTTTGATCTAGAGACTGGCTACAGAGTTCTTCATGACTCCACCACAAGTCAAACTTTCCTGTTGGCTCTTTTTAGAAATCTAAGTGTAAACCCCTTATCCTCATGGGTGAAATCCCCTTTGAAGATAAAGCTCCACTTTGTGTAAGCTTCAGATACCTAATACAAGTCATCTCTTTACTTCTTTCCTATCTAGTGTTCCTTCCACAGTAGGTAGTGATGACTCTCTTGTCCACCTAGGTTTGATATCTCTTCGATCAAGCACCCCAAATGATATTAGATTTTGTATCACTTTCATGACTAATCGAAGATCGTACAAGGAAAGCATGTTCCCACTTTTTTTTTTTCTACAATCATGATTGTTCATGTTCTCACAACCTCTCACCTCCTATGTTTGCCTATTAAGTAGTCTCCCTGACTCCCTACACCAGGGAATCAAATAGGTTCTATTGAGAATATATTTATTGTAATACCCAATCACCATAAGATGTGTAGTTATTGAAACTGTCAGCCCCCTGACTCTTTGACCTTCCTCCATCTCAGAAGCTATCAATACATCTGCTTGTTGATTTTCCTTGATAACCACCTCATATGATTACTAGTTCATAGTACTTGTGGAGTTGTCACCATCTACCATGGAAGGCACAATGACAACGCGGAATTCATAAAATTGATCAGGCATAACAATATATTTAATGAGATTTGACTAAAGTAGGCGCACGTAACCCGCAGAATGCATAAAGCTGAATCAGCCATATCATGCTACGGCCTTCGACAATGGGTTATCACCGCATCACCATGCCAAACTCTTGTGATCCAAGAGTATTACTCCCTAAAACACTTAATTTTTTATCTTGTGTTGGTATAGCCTTGTAGCATTCGATTCCCAATCATTTGTTGATATTTCTTTATCGCTCGTCAAAGAGACAACTCCTCTCTGACGAGTTAAGTTCCACTTTAATGGAGCTCCCTTCAACTCCAAACTCGACAACAAAGAACAACTTCAACAATGACATCCTCGTGATCAACGAAGTAAGAAATCTAGTCTTTTTCAAACTATTTTTCTAGAATTAAAACTTGTAATTTTTATTTTTGATTCAAGAAGAACAATATAAACTATATATTTTATTTGACCCAAAAACACCTGGTACCTGACTCATCCTTGTAATTCAATTATCGCTTAAGGTCATGTGAGACAAGCATGGCTTTAACCTCATCTACAGTGAAGTCTCTTTGCTTATGAGTAGCGATGCAATGACATTTTCATAATTCTCGAGAAGAGAACAAAAGAAAATCATCATCTTTTTAACATCTTCAAGATTTGATTATGTGGCTACTAACACTGCCACGATCCTTTTTCCAAGTTATTGAGATGCTCCAATACTAGTGTACCTTCCTTCAAGTGCAGTCCATAGAACTACTGCTCTAATATAAGTTAGTAGATATACTTTTGGTCAAGTACAAAGATAAAGTACAAAGATCTGAGTTTGTTCTATAATTCGATTGTTGTCTCCGATCATGGTGTATATTACTTCATTTGATAAAGAGAATTGAACCGTACTATGTGTCATCTTATCCATCTTTAACCAATCTTTGATTGTCATCTTCTGCGGCTTCTTATAAATTTCAAGCATTGCAAGATCTAGGTCGTGTTTAATTAACAAGTCTTTGTTCTATTTGGCCAAAGTTTTCCTTACCCTTAAATTTTATCATTGAAGATTCACCCTTTACCATGTCTCTAGATTAGTCTATTTCCAAAGACGAGTCTGATGTTAATTAATCCAACTCTAATACTAATTATTGCAACCGGTGTGAAATCGTGCGCCTTAATGTACCGAATGAAGTCTACTCCATCAAACTAGGGCAACTGATCTACTCCAAAATAGAGAAACATAGGAGAAGAGGAAGATAGACAAACACAGAAAACAAAATATATCAATATTGTAGAAAAGTATACTATACGCAAATATGCATAGTTATATGCTTTGACAGTTGCCTAAGTCTATAAGGAGAGATTTGTGTCATTTTTATTCTTCAAAATTATACAAGAGTTGACCTTATGTTCTTCAAGAAACCAGCAAGAAATCATTTCCCTATCTCACCAAAAGATCCTAACACAATCATAGAATTTCTCTCTTTTGTTGCTTCTCTACAATCCTATTCAATCTTTCTACAATATGCAAATTTTCTTTTATCTTTGATACTAACCCTAGACCTAAAAGATATGCATTTATAGGATCAAACCTAAAAACAACACAAAATGGGAATCCTAGTCTAAACCTAATTCGAAATAAACAAAACAATGCAAAATAGTATATTGCATAATTGGATGAGCCAGACTAACTATTTCGTCTACTGCCAAGAGTTCCTGGTTTGTCAAATCAGCTGATCCACCATTAGGAATCCTGGCTGATCTGACTGGCCAACCTACTGTCCGAACCTCCATTGCTTCTACACTATTCTAATTTTGACTATTTTTTTTATCTTCTGGGCTGAAATACAAGGCTACATCCCAATAACATGTTGGTCGGCCTCCATAGTTTTAAAGAGCAGTAGTAGACAAGATTGTTTATGAGCAGTAGTAGACACGATTGTTTATGTGATTAATAGGCGTGCACCATAATGCTCATATATCATGGGGTTTGTTATCTATAAAGTGGATGATTATTCTTTTCTAAAGTATTTGGCTATGTTATTTATGTTCACATGAATAAGAAGAGCATGAACTAGCTGAATTCTAAGTTATTGAAGTGTGATTTCATTGGTATGGCACGAATGATTGTGGTTATTATTTTTAGGATTATGAGCATAATAAAAAAAATCAGTTGAAGCTAAATTGTGATATTCAGTGAAAGCAACATGCACAAGGAAATAGAGTAGGTAACAAAATCAGAAAAGAGTGCCAAAGACTATATGGAGTTTGATGAGACTTAGGATAGATAGACAATTACCTAGACTAAATCAATGTTTAAAATCCATGGACCAAAAATATAAGGAAATTGAAGCTGAGTTGAGCAACTAATTGCAAGTGCTTGAAACTCAAGATTTTAGAAGTACTCAAGAAAATAAAGATCCAAAAAGACTTTGTCTACCTCTCGAGTGGAGTAATTTCTAGAAGCTACATAGAATGAATCAAGATTGAAATGGGAGCAATCCGTGTTAGATGAGACGGAATTCCTTGAGCAAAATAAAAATGAGAATTGGTGAAGTGATCAACTGATATAAGAGTCTTGTAGAACAAGTGAAGTACGCATGACATAGAATAAGGCTAGAGGAGCAGAGAGAGATATAAGGTGAAGCATATGGAAAAATATTATAGATAAAGAAAAAATTATCAATTTCAATAAAATATTTTCTGCGGTTGTGAAATTGATTTCGATATGAACAATGTTAAGTATAGTAGCTATGAAAAACTTGCATTAGAACACTTAAACGTGAAGACAGATTTTCTTGATGGGAATTTCGAGAAAGAGATTTACATGTATCAGCTAGAAATGTATGATGTCAAGGGAAAGGTGTATACAGTCTGCCAACAGAAGAAGAACTAGCATGGCCTCAAGAAAGCTCTAGACTGTATTATTTAAAGTTTGAATGGTTCTTGTAGAAGTCAAACATCACAAGGTGTCACTCAGATCATCATGTGTATATGAAGAGGTACAATAGTGGTGATTATGTTATTCTGAATATGTAAGTAACGATATGTTTGTAGCAGACACAACATGAAGAGGATTATTGAGTTCAAGAAGAAGTTGGCAGGTACCTTTTCTATGAAGGATCTCTGTCAGACAAAGTAATTTCATCGAATATAGATAACCAAAAATAGGAAACAAAGAAAACTATATCTATCTCAGTATAGTTACATTGAACAAGTGCTTGGGCGATTCAGCATGAAGAATGCAAAGTATGTGGCAACTCCTTTGGTAGGAAATTTCAAACCACAAAAGAAATTGTGCTCCAACACAAAGGAGAACGAAAAACATGTAAAGAAAGTGATGTTCCACATCCCACATATATCTATCATAACGAAGTCCAGAATAACTACATTCCATGACCTGAGCTTATTTACAACAAAGTGCTCAAAAATAAAGGAAACTAAATGCATAAGTCAAGAACAGCAGGCTACTAATATCCCATCTTACTCCTCAATGCTGCAGCAACTGATTCACTGCACCACTATATAAAGTTTTGCACCCATAAATGACAATACACCATCTCCATATTTAATGGTAGTTGGAATTGAAATGAATAACCAAAAATAAGCACAATAAGCATAGCCAAAAATAAGCACAATAAGAGATTTTCTTACGTATGTCAATGAATGCGTGCGATTTCACTTCATATACACCAAATCAGAGCATATAAGTGAGTCTTTGCATTCTTTTCTAGTATTTCTTTTGAATTTCTTAGTTCCCCAGCAAGTCAATAGCTCTAAAAGATCACAAGAAAATCACTCACACAGAACTTCTTGTTGAAAAAAAATGACAGCCACCATATCAACAGTAACCATCTACCGGCTACCGTAATTACCAACCACATACCCACCAACCGTTACTGTAGCATCACTGTAGCAGCAGTTCACATATGCTGTAAAACCACCTATATATAACCCCCTCAGTGTTAAGTTGAGATCATCCTAGTGTCTCTAATTAAGAATGAAAAATAGAGAGAAAAATAGAGCGAGTTCCTCTTTATAAAGAGAGATTATAACTCCTAAATTTTCCTCATAGTTGATTTTTCTATTCTTGCCTGTGGTTTTTACCTTAAATTTATTTAGAGGGTTTTCCACGTAAAAATTTATGTGTTCAATTTTATAATTTCCGCACTAGGATTCACCGTGACCCTGCTCCATCAGGCCCTGATTTTTCCCAACACTTGTAGCACACAAAATTTCAAATGGACTGAACAAATCTATATTCAAAGAAAAGATGGGCATGTAACTAATACTATCACAAAGCACATAGCTAGAATCAATTTGAATGCTCTTTTGTAATAATATATCTTTGGTGTTCAATCTACCAAGTAAAGCTAACCAAAGCAAAATTTTCATTTTCATATGAGCTTTAACCTTCTAGAGATCATAGTATTGCACTCTTACTCCGCCATTGATTAGGAAAGGATAGAAAGACTTTGTAGAAAACTATCCATTTGTGTTTAAAGTCCATAATCTACTATCATTATCCATAGATATTTCTAATGTCCAATTTTTTGTAACAACATTAAGTATTTAATCACAAGAAGCATGTAAGTTGTCTTGAGAAATGAATGTGTCATCTTTAGCTTGTACCTAGGTTAACCCTATGAGATTTAACAATAGCAAAAGGTAAAAAGGCTAATTGAAACAAGTTAAGAAGGGAAGAAGCCAATGTAATAGTTTCACCATCTCCCTAGATGTAATTTTGTATTCAGAAGAAAGTCATCTGCTTGTTTAATAATATTCCTTCAAAAATTTAAAATTTTGAATGCATAAAAAATATATAATGCACCATCCTCAATATAATCCTTTCTCTAATTTATATTCCTCCACAACACCTTAGAAGTATCAAGCCACTTACATAACCATTTTGCAAACAGAGATTTATTCATTACTTTTTTATCTAGAACCCTACACCTCCATAAGCTTTAGGTCTCAAATATTCTCTTATTTACTAAAATTAGGAGCTCCCTTATAATCTATGGAACATGTCCAAAGAATCTCCTATTAATCTTGTCAATTCTCTCATAAACCCAAAGGGAAAAGGGAAAAGGACAACTAGAAGAGGGACATAGCACTGAGCACTGAGTTTCAAAGAATCAATCTCCCCCTCTAGGAAAAATTCTACCTTTTTAAGTAGATAATCTGGCTTCGATCTTGTTAATAAGAGGAACCGATCATCTTGATGAAGTTTGGTTGGCCTCAAGGGAACTCCCAAATAAGTAATAGTGAACTCTCTACTCACACAATTCATCATGGTGGTTAACTGTTGTTGTACTGTAGGATTATGTTCAAGTGCAATCAATATACTTTTAGAAGAGTTAATCTGAAGGCCAAATAATATCTCATATCTATATAATAACTGCTCGAAGATGGTCAATTGGTACTGATTAGAGTGACAAAACACTAATGTATCATATGCATATTGAAGGCAAAGGGTCTTTGGACTTAAAGCATTAGGACTTAGCCATTTAATAATGTTGGGCGCAGAGACACGCCCACACGCCGCGGAAGCTATATCACCTGAGAGAAAGTCCTGATTATAGTCACGAAGGAAATATAATCGCCGACGGGGATTAGCTCACGAAGGAGATAATCGCCGGAGTGGGTGAAATCGACCAAGCGAAGTCACACACAGACCCTGAGATTAAGACTAAGCGTAATCTTGAAGGTGGATCTGAGAACCTACAAACTATAGCCAATACACAATAAACGGCAAATACTCGAGATTTAAGTGGTTCGGCAAACTTACCTACATCCACGGGAGGGGTGAGGGGAGATTCAACTATGAAGAAAAACACCGACAACTTGTACAATCCACAAGCTCGTCTAAAAGAAAAATAAAAGTTTTGATTTTTACCCAAAAGATTTTTTACCGAAGAGAAATTGACCTCTCTCTTGTAGAATCTCTCCAAGAATTTCTCTCTCTTTTTTTCTCTTTTTTCTCTCCACTTTCTCTCTCAACAAATCCTAGGTATAAGTCCCTATTTAAAGGGATATAATTAAGAACAATTTATTAACCTAACCGATGTGGGACTAAAACAAATTACTTTTTCTTTTTTTTTTTTTGAAATTTGCTACAGGAACTCAGATTCGTGTAGCGGCTTGCTACATAAACCCAAGTTCCTGTAGCTATTCACAATTCTCCACCTCGTACATCATTTGATAAACTTAAAATTTTAGACGAACACCAGAAGAACACCGCGAACATCACCAGAGAGATCTCCATCGGCCAAATCAGGCCAAACCAACTGCGCCACTACACCACCGCTGCGTATGTACCCTTCACCGGGATCAAGCTAACCGTAGTTCTGTTATTCTTCATATAATCTCCACCTCACCCCATCACCGCCCCAAAGGGCTATGCCCTCTTGGGCAGTTTAACACGGGTTGATATGAAGCAAGTCCAAGCAATACTTAAATTTGCTACCTGTGACCACCTTGGTTAACATGTCTACGGGATTCTCATTTGTATGCACCTTCATGAGAGAAATATCGCCTTCCTCTATGACATCCCGCAAAAAATGATACCTGACATCGATACGCTTGGTATGAGCATGATGAACTTAATTCTTTGCTAAGTGAATCGCACTCTAACTGTCGCACCACAAGTTAACGTTCTCCTACTCAATCCCCAAATCATCTAGAAGACCCCACAACCACAATGCTTCCTTCACTCTCTCTGCTATGGCCATATACTCAGCCTTTGTAGTAGAAAGTGCCACTGTAGCTTGTAACATCGATCGCCAACTAAGCGGAGCCCCACGTATCCTGAATACATAGCCAGTAGTAGATCGCCGTCTATCTAGATCACCCATATAATCCGAGTCCACTAACCCATTAATCTGACATGTTTCTCCATCAAAACACAGACTCGTTGCAACTGTACAATTTAAGTACATCAGCACCCACTTTACTCCTTCCCAGTGCGCCTTTCCCAAATTCGCCATGAATCTACTGACCACACTTACCACCTATGAAATATCTAGACGTGTACACACCATTGCGTACATTAAGCTACCAACTGCACTAGCATAGGCAACACGCTCCATGTGCGCCTTCTCTTCTGCTGTAGTGGGAGATTGATTACCAGAAAGCCTAAAGTGTGGAGCAAATGGAGTCGCCACTGACTTGGCATTTTGCATCCCAAACCTCATGATCACCCGCTCTATGTAGCCCTTCTGACTCAAGAACAATCATCAGTTCGCCCGCTCTCTTCTAATTCCCATATCGAGTATTTTCCTTACAATGCCCATATTTTTCATCTCGAACTCTTCACCAAGTTGAGAGCCTATCTATCTCCACCCTACTCTTAGAAGCAATGAGCATGTCATCTACATACAAAATAAGATAGATATATCACCTCCACGAAGCTTCCAAATGTAAACACAACAATCATAATCGCTTCGGGAAAACCCATGCTTCAGCATGAAGGAGTCAAATCGCTTGTACCACT
>JBAKGM010000279.1:18035702-18057826 GCA_037177215.1 Asparagus racemosus | reverse complement strand
TATATATTAGATACTCATGTACTTGAGAGGATTTTTTGGGGGAACTGACATAATATGCAGTGGTATATAGCCTTGGATCATGTAGGTGATAGAGATAACAAAAAAAATACACACGGAGGATATTTTTATAGTTGGTGGCATGACATTCAGTTAGATTTATAAGCTACAAAGGGTTGTTACCCTATAAAAAATGAAAGCCAAATATGTTGCAGCAACGGAAGAAAATAAGAAAGTTATTTACCTATAAAGGGTGATTATGGAGTTGGGTAAGAAGGTGAACTGCAAGCTATGAAGTGATAGTCAGAATGCAATTCATCTTGTGAGGAATTCTGAATTTCATTACAGAATCAAGTACATGCAGCTGCTATACCATTTTTTACGGTCTCTATAGGAGAATGAGAACTAAATTTGGATAACTTTCATGGCACCAAATATTCAGGGGACATGTTGACAAAGGTGATTACTGATAAAAGTTGTGAGCCTTTGCCCAACTTTTGTTCATCTTGAGTGATGTTGGAGTTTGAATATGACCAGAATCACTGACTATAGAAGTGTGAGTAGTATCAGTCAGTCTCTAAGTGACCGATTGTTATTTGGGAAGCATGATTTACATGAAGAACACATATTAATCGGATCCAGAATTAGATGCCTACAAAGTTATAACCAAACTATTGGCTGGTTTAGGGGCGTGATTGCCTCCATGGGCAATGGTCCTGTTGACCATTCAGTGGGAACCTCCCCTGAAAGAAATTGTAATATATGATTGTATGATGATATTGTTCTAATACGTTCTGTTTAGAGTATCTTTTGTTGTGGCTCCCCTCCTGGTGAAATTTTGTATTTTTTTGCCCTGAATACATAACTCCATGCTATAACTATATGGCTTCAATCGCCTATTATTTTATATACATAAGAGAGAAAAATAGAGATAGTAGGGAGTATTTATTGGGGTTTAAGAGATTGGCTATAATCTCTCACTTATTAATAGTGAAATCGTGAACTAGCTATATTCCGATAATATATGTAGCCACATTGATTGTCAAACCTTCTTAAATCTCTATATCTGTGTTGTTTCTCTTATTTTCATTTGGTTCACCATTGATCTGTGATTAGGTTTTTTGCCAAGGTTATTTGTGATATCAATCTTTAAGTTGTCACGACTTTAACTCATGGTTGTTAAGCATCTTGCTTCACGATCAATATCACTATGATACTCGAATGTTAGAGTTTGCGTTAGATCCTAAACATTAACTTTCGGGTTTTGCAAGTAACATTATGATGGAGTCAAGATAAAACAATCACAGAAAACACTAAAATATTTATGTGGGTCAGCAATATGCCTACATCCACAGGATAAGTGGGAGATTTCGTTATTAGTTAAAGAAGAAAATACATTTTTTTTCTCTTGTTGATTCCTCACAGGAGTGATCCCTATGATTTTTTGTAAATTTTTACTTGAATAATCTCTTTTCTGCTGTAAATCATCACGAGAGTGCTCTCTTTTTCTCTGTCCTTTGGTCTTCCTCCTTTTGACATGAGGAAATAATCCTTATTTATCAAGTAATTTCATACAAGAATTTTCCAGCAAATCCTAGCTCAAATTTTGGCCATACAAAGATCTGAAAACTAGAAACCAGGACTCTAAATTTGACTAAGTTTAGTTGAACTCGGTTTGCCAAAATGCAGAATGTTGAATTATGTTTTTGGTCTCAAACATTTCTGACTGGGTCCGATTAGAATACTGTCGTTGTAGCTATGTGTCCGCGAGAAGGTCCAGATGAAACCATGCCTAAATCTTATTTTGTTGTATCCTTTCAATTGCAAGCCATAATTCAAAATTGATGGACTAATAACTATATTTATATGATTGGTTCTTTTGTGACACATTTGATGCTTCCTCAAATTTTTGCACTATGGCTGTTGCAAAATATTGTAATCACACCTTAGCGTTATAGACTGAGTTCTTCAACCAATGAGGTTTTTTTTTTCCTTTGCTTGTTTTATTTTCACATATTTTGTTTTTGTGGTAAACAGTGACTACATAAGGTATTATAGATTCTCTTATTCAAACTGTCTAATCACAATAACTAAGAATTTCGTAGTCATATTATATATTTTCATATTAGAAGATAAATTAACACATTAGAAAATATTCTCAATATTGAAGTATCTGTTCTGTTGGCTCCTTAAATCTTTTTAACTTTATCTTGCAATATCAATTGTATGTGCAATATATAATTCGGTAATGCAGATATCCAAAGTTGTGCTTCTCATTACATGAATATTTGTACATTTTTTTTTTCTTTTTTTTTTTTCCTTATTTACGCATCAATTGGCTCAATATGTACATTTTCTTTTCCTTAGTCTAAGGTGTGATATTATGATGAAAAATAAAAATGAGAAACAATAAGTCTTCAAATGTTTCACTTCCCACATGCCAATTCGAAGCGTTCTTCATCCAAAAATAAAATCAATTTTACTTATCTTTTAATTTTTTGAAATCTTTATGTCTTAAACCTCCTTTAATACTCTAAATTCTTTCATCTCACACTCCTTAAAATTCTCTCATCTCAAACTCCCTTAAAAAATTGAGCTTAAATTTTGACTTACCTATTTTCATTTATTTAGCTATACAATAAACATCATCATCACGTGAACCACGCAACATAACTATTATTGAGCTTCTAATGATAAACATAACTATGCTCAATCATTAAACTATCACACTCTAAACATCATTGTCTCAGAGACGCTTCAAAACATAAAGTTTTCTTTAAAATGAACAGTAATCCTCTTTACCTTTAATAATGAACTCGTTTACTTGATGTATAGATGCACCCTTCAATCTCCCCACATTTCAAATAACGTTTCATGATCTCTGTATTAAACTACCATTCTAAGCAATATGCAGACATATTTTTTTATTTGTATGAATCAAACACTTGTTGAACTCTGATTGTAGATTTTGTTGGAGAAGGTCTTTTCTAGGGACACAAAAGCATGCAACATATAGTTTTTACTTCCATGCAGAAGACCTTTTCTAGGATTTGGCATGCTCTGCGTTCATCTTGATGGTGAAGGTTCCTTCATGAATGTAAAAATACAATTTGTCACTACAAGTTAAATAGGCAAATCAACCAAAGGCAGTCATCATGTTTTTATGTAGTCAAACTATTGTATCACAAAAATTACTAAGTGTAAACTACTCTTTATAAGGGGACATGTGTCTCAATTATCTAAAACTTAAGCATCATAACACTAACCCGACCTGGGTCTCACAAATGCTGACTCCCCTTCTTAATGCACCCTGAGGTCCGAGATAAAAGGCATCCTCACTAGGACTCTCTTGAAGGATTGAGATTAAATGCGTCTCGACTCGGACCCGGCGACGCATCTTCAACCATGGGAGAACCTATCTGCTTCATCTTCCCCAGCGACGTCAGCTAGTCAATGTTGCATTAAATGCATGGTCAGAGTCATCATTACATCCCCGCCGAAGTCAAAATAACTCCTCGGACCACGCCAGCACTTTAGCCGTTTTGTCGCCGCCGCATTAAATACGAGGATGACTCGGACCACTACCTGCCGACGCGTGTAAAGTGTCGGCTGACTAAGCCAACTGAATGGATCTAGCCGAAGTTACTCAAATACCCTTTCCGGCCCACTATAAACATGCAGGTTGTCTTCTGCATGGAATTACGCTGTGCTCTACGACTAAAAACCCTAAAAACCATTTCTTTCATACATTCCTCTCCCTTAAGATCATCGCTAACTTGATCGTCGTTGGAACCACGAGAGAACCCAACCCTGACCTTCTTAACGTTATATGTGTAAGAACTTGTCTTCAGCTCAGAGCAATCAGCCATCAAAGAGGATTGAGAAACCCTAAGCTCTCCTAAATCAACTCTAATCCCCACAATTAAGTTTCTGACATTAACAAAATCTATTTTGAACCAAGTGCTAGTAAAATTCAGGACGATAAAGGACCTCCACATGACTGACCGAATTAAGTCAATCTTCACCTCCATCTTCCAAAGTTACAAGTGGTTATTACTCATCTTGGCATTGAGCTAACATCATCTTACATTCATCTCTGCAGTTCCATTTTCAACTTTCAAGGTTTAGCAATTAATCTTCTTAATCATTATAGCAAGTATGCAAATCAGACAGTTCAGATAAGGTACAGGTTCAATTACAAGCTAATACCTCATATTAAACAGTTCTCTATAACCAAACCTCTTCAAACTCAGACTGGCTGTTTTGACTTGGGTATAAACAGGTTAATTAGATCAGCTTATCAACAATTGAAACCAAGCCATAAATCAATATCATGCGAAGCATAATAACAATAGAGGGAGAACTATATTTAAATTAAAGGACCTATATATATTTATTTGTTATATATAAAAGTCATATATCTGTGTAATACGTTTTCATGCATAAGATAACATATTGGTTGAGCACCAACTACAGACCAGATACAGCCGAGCTCGCACAGGTTAAGGGCCAATCCCAAGTCAACTTTTACACGGATTAAAACTAATTTGATCCAAATTATCTAAGCCAGAAAAATGCTCAATCGAAATGCATATACCCAAGTAGGATTCAAACAACCCAAGTTGCATTCTAGTTACCAGATGTCTCAAAGACCTTGTAATTATACTACAATACATTGTAATTTCCTTAGTTCACCAAGTAGGATCACACACATGTACGAACATAATCAGATACTAATTTCTACTGTGTTTTGATACAAGCCCTAAAAGTTAGCCCTAGTTCCAACTCATAATATTTACAAATTACATTAGAGGACTACTTTCAAATAACTTTGGGCTTTAAGGATATAAATCATGCTCTAATTTCAAATAATTGAAATGAATTTAAGCGTCAATTTATGAATAAATACATTTTGCTAGACTTAGGGGTCTGATATCAAATTGGGGAAATTGACTGCACAGGGATCATTATCAAGACACATCACTAGAATCTTATTTATGATCAAATTGAAACCTCGCATCACTCCTATTCTGACTGTTAGAATCTAAAATTATAACCCTTGACCCTCATCACAATTTCAAAGTTTTTGTGTATTTGCAGGGACTTAAGTTAGTATTAGAGCAAGCCGGGTTCAAATCCCACTGGCCATGAATTTAATATGGATTTAGAAATAATAATAATAATACTGCTGCATGAGTCCAGGTTTCAACCCATTAAAAGGGCCCTTAACCTACAAGGGCATGTTAGAATATAAAATTATAACTCTCACCACAACTTCGGAGATTTGGTGTATTGGTGGGGACTTTTACGACTGATGACAACAAGCCAAGAAGTTTTACAAGTTCTATGGTGATAACAGAATACATAAACTAATTTGCACAAAGTCGCAAAGCTAGACACTCCCCTTACCAAGAACCACTAATAAATTACAAATTCTTTTCAAGATAAGGAAGCTTATTAGGATTAAATAAAAAAAGGTATGTGTGCAAAAATTCTACAATTTTGGGGGAAAGATAACTCTGACACCAAAATATTGAGAAACAAGATTCAAATAAGGTCACATACTTGTAAGTGAATAAAAAAGAATTAACTATATCATCTGAAAGAGTAGAACCCTGTAAGTAATAGATAACCTAAAGGAGGTAGGCGGTTCCTCAAGAAGCAAAGACCTAACTATGTTTTCATGATTCATACATTTACATGTCAGTCATAATCCAACTAAATCCATGTGACAATCAAATTTCAATTTCGTGTTAATAGATCATTGTACTGATATAGACACTGCCAAAAGTTGGTACATGCTTCATTGCAAGCATATGCAGGGTCAAACAATTAAATGCAAATGAATCAAAATCCGAGAACAATGAAAGTCAATCAGCATATTCTAAAATATTAGAACAGTTTAAAGCATGCCATGTTTCAATACTAATTCAGATATGTAGGGATGAGCATATGAATCAGCTTGATGTCAAAAGCGAGTCAGTTTACCAACTGAGTTTATCATCTAACAACGTTAGACATACAAGGAAACAGATAATTCATAATACTTGTAGTACAAGATACGAGGATTAATCTTAAGAACTCAAATATAGAAATAATTTCTTGTAGGTAGAAGACTGATAATGGCATTTCCAGAAGTATCAACAACCAATAAATGTATACTCAACCATGGAGAATAGTACTACAGGAAAAGATTATGAACTATTGACAATGTTTTACAACTGTGTCAATTAGACATCCAGAAATTGAGTTTTGGTGCCAAAATCCTAGCCAGGGTAACTGTTTGGGAGTGGCTTATAATACATATCATACTTGTCTAGTTAAGTAGGGAAAATAACCAACCATGTTTGTTGAAGTTTAAGCTCAGGTTAAACCGTGAACATTCTGATTACACTAAAAACTTTATAGGAGTGAAAATGGTAAAGAGTAATATAAGCCCAAAAGAGTACATGGATACACATGATTATGTAAGCTACTAATTCTTAGGAAAAATCTAGGATCCAAGATTTGAAATCTTGGAATTGGTCGTAGTTTTTGTTTGTTTTCGTCAGCATTATTATTAAAACTTTAGTGGTTTTGACATTTTGTATCGAAATTACTAACACCTAGAATACTATATTATACTCACAAGTTTCATCTTCATTGATTCAAAAAAGAATCCCATTACAGTACTATTAAATCAATTTTCTCTATTTCATATCATAAACTTTCTTATGCTTAATCCTTATTAGCCAATATTAATCTGTACTATTTAGTAGAACACTGGACACTATCCGGTTTCAATTGGGTTTGTAAAAATCTGATACGATATGGATTATACATATTGTTATTGGTCAATGGTTCAAACTAGAAACAATCCACACAGAAAAGCTCATCTAATGCTTCCCCACTAATTCCACAAGAAGAAAATTGGAGAAATATCTTACCATCTACAATAACAAGGGGTAGAACGACCTTTGGTTCCTTGGTTAAGCAGGTTTGGAATCACGGGCATGTCCTGCTGTTGTAGGCTTTTCACTGCTGGTCCAACTAGTGCATTCCACCTTCAGCAAAATGTCATCCATTCTGTCTTTAATCACCTCAGATAGTCAAGGCCAATGATGGCTTTAAGCTTTCACTTTGAAGGAACAAGAGGTCAATATCCAGCAATGCAAAAATGAGCCTGCAAGGTTAATCCTGTCTGGAATGCATGAATGGTGCACAAAAAGCAGGGTTTTTTAAAATTCAAACTGGACCAAATAGCATGACAATCATATGGTAGAAAATGAATAAATGCCTTAAGAAAACAGTAAATGAATTAAGGAGCTTTTTTCTTAAGGTCTGATTTCAAGGGGCAAAGTTTCAAGCGCAAAATTGTGAATTAATTCAGAGCCAGGCATTAGAGAGCTTAGTTCTTGATTATTAAGGTTTGGTTTTAAGGGGTAGAAGTTTTTGTTTTCTTCTTAATGAAACCAAAGAACACTGGATAAGAAAATTTTGTAGTCTCTAATTATATGTGTAAAATCTAGGAGGTATCTTTGTCCAATAACAGGAACATATGCTTAATCACTCCAAAATCTCAGAATGTTTGAAGGCCTTGAAACTTCTAGGTGCTGGACCTGGCACCAGATGTCTAAGTGGCTGCCACAGTGAGAGAAATAGGAGAAGAACAAGAGGAAGAACTGAAGAAATAGAGAAGAAGATGAAAAAGATCATGGAAATTCTAAGCACTATTGTAAAACAAAACTATGATAATGAGAAATTAAAAGGTTTATTCGGGGATGCAAAATTCTCACAGTAGTTTTTTCTCTAATTTGGATTTGGCCATCAGGTGTTGACTCAATCCATTTTGTCATGATTCATTTTCCTCACATATTGGCACATATCTTTTTCAAAGCAATGCAGCCCGTTTAAGCTGTTCATGCCTCTTAGGCACCCCAAGTGCGCCATTAGGTGGCCCACGTACAACCTCCATCTAGGCGGACACCTAGACCGCTTTTTATACCAGCTACGGCAATGACATAAAGACACGGGATTCAGAGTTAATAATGAAACACAGTCCAGTCCTAGCGAAGTTGAAAATTTTATAATATTCCCTCAAAAAAATAAAAAAATAAAAAGTCTCCTGCTGGAGAACTTACTATACCACCACGTGTTATTTATGATTAACAAAAAACAGAGAGTCACCTTTTTACTCTCTCAGTTTTTGCCGTTAGCTGAATCATATTAATTGCTAGGGGAAACTAAAAAGAACGTTTACAGTACAGCTTTTTGAGATCAACTTATTACAAAGCCAAATACATATTAAATGCTCCTCACATAGAATGGATGCCTAACTTTAGATCAAGCTAATGGCTCACCATGATTGGCGAACTAGAGTTTACATCTGCAAATATTCGTATATGCTTAAAATATCTGTTATATCACTGCTATTGGTTTTACTCTGTTTTGAAACCAAATCAAGTTGTGTGGTGATAAAACTATTGTTTTTGTAGTCTTTCAGAATATATAATCTCATACATAATAGCATGCGTGCAAGCAGCCCACATGTACATGAAAGCATATACACACAACTCATGTTTGTACACGTGTACATCAATCATATGTGAACTCATGCATGAAAACATGCACATATAAGTCATACATATACACACACATGCACAAATGTACAACATATAATATAAATGATATGCTTGTCCTCATATTGATTTACTGACATGATTTTTAATTTCAGTATGAAGTCAGTGATTGACAGATATAACAAGACGAAAGAGGATCAGCAACAACTAGAAGCCAATTCAAACTCAGAGGTTAAGGTATATACTTCATGTTCAGACTTTTTACAATGTTTCCATCAACGTAAATGTATCTAACACAAAATAATGCACTTTTACAACACATCATATTCAAGCCTCACTCAATAACCATATTCACAAATAATCTATACGATATAAACAACGGGAAAAAGTAGAAAGTACTTGATTTTATCTATCAACACATTAAATATACTTCTTTATTATAACAATATAAGTTTAAACAAGTAAATAGCTTCAGAATGTAGAGAGAGGGACACAAAGAGACTAGGAGAAGAAAAAACGCTACCTAAATCAGCGCCATTTTCTTAGGTTCTCCCAATACATGAGAGAAAACCATGAGTATACAGTGGAACTTTTAATGGGTATATTTTATTATTAACATTTTATTTGCAATGCAAATGATGACAGACAATGGAGCTATAAAAACTAAGAAAAGTAAATTTCTGAAGGCACTTCCATATAATGATAATATACATTTCTAGCACACTAAATAGTAGACATGCCATACCAGGGAAAAGATCCAATACCTCTGACTTAAGAGGAATTAATAGCGTGACTACACAATCATTGATCCAATACCTCTGACTTAAGAGGAATTAATAGCTTGACTACACAATCATCGGAAACTGAGTATCCATAAGTTTATATATTTGATTAAATATGTCTCCTTGTTTTATCAGCCTGACAAACCAGCTATATGGAAAGTCAACACATGTTTCATTAGTTTCACTTTCACCTATCCACCTTCCATAATATAATTCCTCCTTAGTCTTCAGTATCCATACATACATAAAATTCCAGTACAAAGATCTGGCTTTGACTGGTATAAACCTTCTAAAACAATCATACTACTGTTCTTGAACAGGCTTGACATATTTAAGATTGGCTTGTAAGATGCCCTTCAAAAATGAGGCCATCCATGTAAAACATGGTGGTAAATCTGATCCAATGAAGTTTTCTACCTCAAGGTCGTGGAAAGAAAAGCAAAGTGGCAAGATGTCACTTAGGCTTTTTGGGGCTTAAAAGGGGCTTATGCGAAAATGAAAAAAAACAAAGCTAAATCAATTTTTTTTTAAACATTTCAGATAGGGCAACAGTTTAAGAAAAAGGGAAAATCTGAAAATTATAAATACAAGCAATGGTGGAGATAAATTCTACAAATGCATACATGATTATTTATAGAGATCCTAAGCATGAAATAGATGTGTAACAATAATTAGGTTAAATCAAGCAATATTGTCAAATAATATACCGTCTCCTGCATGATCATAATATCTGCTTATTAATTTCAGTCAACTGCAATTTTTTGAACATGAAATACCACTAATTTATGAGGAAAAATACGCTACTTCGATACCAATTATCAGCAAGCTTAATCAAAGGAAATCCTTTTAGAAAATTAAAATAATAATAATACCTAAAAATTTTACTTAAACAACAGATATTTCAACTTAATACAGAAAACATTCAACAGGAGAAGACGATCCTGCTAAACAAGCTTCACTATACAGAAAGCTTGCAATCAGAAAGACTGAAACAGTCTTTGAGAACAGTAAGTTGATACAATAAGGAAACAGGGAAAGAAGAATTTGTATAGATATTAAGATATAAGCTCTTAAATATATATTTCATAGGAATTTGTCTAAATTTGTTTTACAAATTCTGGAATGTTCAATACAACTCTAATGTTTGGTAGCTGCAGCTAAAGCATTACTTAAAGTATTTGATACTTCTTGTTAAAAGCTGCTGACTTTGAATTTTCACTGTGCCACCAAACTCTCACCTAATCCTCTACTGTGCCACCAACCCTTTTCTATTTTTTATTATTTTCTTACGGTTATAAAAAGGGGGGGTGAGGGGAGAGGGTTTAATGTATCAGACAGAGAAAGAAAAGAGAGAGAGGTAGAGAGAAAGAAAAAGAAAAAGGAGAGAAGAAAAAGAGAGTTTTTTCTTCTGAGTGCTATTCTCCTTGAGAGTTCGGGGAGATATTAGAGTGGTCCCCTGTTTGTAATATTCTCCTCTGATTAGTGAAAGTTTTCTGCTGTTCTCGCCCGTGGACGTAAGTCATACTGACCAAACCACGTTAAATCTTGTGTGCTGTTTTCTTTGTGTTCACTGTGCATGTTCAATGTTGTTATTATCCACCCTGTATAGACATCTTTTGTGTCTGTGAAGCCCCTCCGCTGCAACACTTCTAATAATATTAACAGTCAAAGAATGTTTCACTATTCATTTATTATTATATCTACCATAGTAATTGGCTAATATTTCAGACTAAATGGTGTTCCCTTTACTCATTAGTTCTGGCAGAGGGAGGCAGCGAGCTTGAGACAGCAACTTCAGAGCTTACAAGAACACCACCGGTAGCATTCTTCTTTCTATTTAATGTAAAGTAGCAACTGTCAGATATCCTTCTGATAATTGAAAAATAATAGCAAACGATTGACAACTGGCTTACATGATTATCATGATTAAAATTGATCACAGCCAATGGCTTAATCTGATTAGTTCACAACCTTGCCTACCGTATCATTACCAACTTTAAAGATAATAGTCAAGATAAAGTAGCTAGTTGATTAGCTTTTAGGCACAGAATGGTACAGTCCAGTGGAAACTGAAAAAATAGAATGAAGTGAATGATCAAGCAATTTTATTTTTCAAAGACTGTAAGGGTGGATTATAGGTACGTAAGGGTAATGGATGGATTATAGGTATGAAAGGGTAACGGCTAATGTTCAAAAGAAAGAAAGGAAGGAAGAAAATCATTAGATATTATTCATATGCTTGCTTCTTTGAGCTCTACATGTAGATGTTATTCCTTAGACACTCTTTATGTGCTTTATGTATTCACTTTAATTCATCTGTCAATTGTTTTAATAAACTATTATGTAATACTGAGTTATTCAGTGTTTGTGAACATGTTTAGCAATATTTTGAAAATGTCCCCATTTCACTCAAGATATCACATCTTTCATTGCCTCTAGACAATGGAAAATACATGATTTTGACACCTTGGTCTTCCTGTATGCGATAAAAACTCTATTCTCTACCAACTCTAAAACAGAACTATCAACCCTAAGTCGATCTAAAATAAGATTCTACTAAAATGGAGTTCGTGCTGGAGAAGATGATGGTAAATCAGGATATGGCGTGGTTGAGTTTGAAAGTGAAGGAGATGACAGGTGTATAGGTTCATTATATAGGAGGTCAGGGGTGGTGGAAGACATTGATGGTGTATGTGGTGATGATAAAAATGGGTTTAGGGGGTTAATACATGTAGCAGTGGTGGTTCTGGTGGACATAATGACAGGAGGGAGGAGCTTATGAAAACGTGGAAGGCAGGCTGACAGTCTTAATGGAGATGTGATAGTGAGTGAGGATGGTGCAGGTGTGATGTCTACAGTGGCAGTGGAGAAAGGAGGTGATGCTCAAACTTTATAGGGTTAGGATTAATGAGGAGGGACTGGAGAACTAGAAGGAAGGAGGGAAGACTTCAAGGGATCATTTTTCAATTGGAGAGTGAAAAAGCTCCATTTCACCTTCATATAGGGACATGACACATGAGATGTGTAATGGGATACTATATGGGTAGCAAAAGATATAAACATGTGAGTCTGACAAGGCAGAAAATGTTTAATTGTGCAAGTTATGTGAATTTCAAGAGATATCATGAGAATTTAACTTATATCTAGAGAGTAAAAAGATCACAATAAAAAAGCTATTGATAACTTGTCCTCACATCAAGCATTCACCAAGTTCAGCATTTCATCACTAAGCAGTAATTAGAAACAACGGGAGATAAAAATACTACCTATGAATAAACCTGTTAGTTTTCATGTATAATAAAATGAATCAAAGTTCAATAGAAAGAAACAAGTAGTACAATATTAATACAGTGTACATTCATGCAAATTTGCATTACCAAATAGAAAGAAACATATTAGTATAATATTAATGTCTATCATGCAAATTTACATTACCAAATATTTCTTTCATTATGACAGGCAGTTGATGGGACAAGATCTATCTGGCTTGAGTGTCAAAGATCTGCAAAATTTAGAAAATCAACTAGAATTAAGTTTACGTGGCATCCGGATGAAGAAGGTATGTGGCACAGAACTATTTCCTTACTTCCTAATTTTCACGACATATGGTTATTAATAAATTCAGTTCCTAATCTTATAGGACCAAATCATGATGGATGAAATCCAGGAACTAAATCGGAAGGTCTGAACAAAAGAGCAATCCACCTATTAGCAGTAAATGTACTATTAATAGGTCTGACTTTACCAGTTTCATTGCAGGGAAATTTCATTCACCAAGAAAATATGGAACTTTACAAGAGGATGAATCTTATTCATGAAGAAAACATGGAATTACATAAGAAGGTAAGGAACATAAAATGTTAACAAATCTTTCTGGAGAAAAGAAAAAAAAAAAGAAACAGACCAAATGATTTTAATTTATGGTGAAAATGATTATGGTCTAAGAAGATAATCTTGGCTAACTCAGGTTTATGAACAAAGAGGGAGCAATGGAAGAGTTACCAGTGGCTCACATGTTCCAAATGATGACAGTACAACTGAGGACGGAGAAGTGCCTGTTCACCTCGAACTAAGCCCACCACATCAACAAAGAGAAAGATCACCATCAGAAGCTCCAAACCTAGGGTAACCTTTTTTTGATAATGAATTATCATAAATGCTTCATTAAACACTTCTAATCAAGAAACATCTTATTTCACAGCAGACTTCAATTAAATTAAGATGATTACGAAGTCCAGGAGTTTCACATGATTTTCCGACAACAATGCTGGAGAGAAGCCTTCAAAAATCATGATACTGAGGGCTTATATGTCATAACTGATTAAGAGCGAGAGGAATACCAACTGTTATATATGGTTTCATAAAGACAAAGTAAACCAGGTATTGTGAAAACCTATTTGGCACTTTGAAGATGATTCTGAGAATTTCATTTATGGATGTGAAATAATTATTTGATTATGAAGATGATGTTGGGGAAACCAGGGCCCGATAGAGCAGGGTCGCAATTAAAGTAGTGCGGAAATAATAAAGTTGAACACACAGATTTACGTAGAAAACCCCCTAAATATATTTGGGATAAAAACCACAGACAAGAATAGAAGAATCCACTATGAGGAAAATTTAGGAGTTACAATATTTCTCTACAAGGAGAAACTCTCTATTTTTCTCTCTCCATTATTTTTTTGATCTCTCTTAACTGGAGACACTGGGATTTTGGAATGATCTCAACTTAATGCTGAGAGGGCCTATTTATAGGAAAATTTGCAGTTGGTGAGCATTGTTAGTACAGTGTTGATACAGTGTGCTACAGTAATAGTTAGTGGGGTTGGTGGTTACTGTAGCAGGATAGATAATCACTGTAGATTTAGAGGCTGCTCATTTTTTTTCAACAATCTCCCACTTGAAGATTCGATTGATTATCAATCATATCTTCACTTCTTTCTATCTTGCCACTTTCGTGTTGCTTACGTTTCTATCAGACCTCAAGAGGATCAACATCAGATAAACTTGTCAGTATTGACTGTATTTATCAGAAAATCTGCTAGGTTGTCTTTACTATGAATATTCTGCATATCCACTGTTCCTTCTTCTACTTTCTCACGAACGAAGTGGCACTGAATTCGAATGTGTTTTATTTTTAAATGAAATGTTGGATTTATTGTCAAATGCAAAGCACTCTAACTGCCACAAAAGAGAGAATCTTCTTTTGTTAATGGCCGAGTTCCTCCAGCATCATTCTCAACCATATTGCCTATTTACTAGCTTGTGTAGCTGCTACATATTCTGCTTCTGTTGTTGATTTAGCCACAACTAATTGCAGTTTTAAAACCCAGCTTACAGCTCCGCTAGCAAGTGCAAACACATAGACTGTGATAAATTTGCTATTATCCCGATCACCTGCATAATCAGAATTAACATATTCATTGACAATAAAATCTGATCTGCCGTAATATAATGCAACATCTGAGGTTTCCTTAATGTATCGTAGAACCCTCTTTACAACATTTCAATGCTCTTTGCCAGGATTCGCCATGTATCGACTAACCACTCCCACTGCTTGTGCAACGTCTGGTCTTGTACAAATCATAGAAAACATTAAACTTCCCACTGCTGATGCATACGGTTCTCGAGACATCTCCATCCTCTCTTCTTCACTGCTAGGACTTATACTGGGGGATAACTTAAAATTAACAGGAAGTGAGGTAGAAATTGCTTATAATCTTGCATATTAAAACGCCGCAAGATTTTTTTTCAAATAATTATTTTGAGAAAGCTAAATTTTCCTGTAAATTCTGTCTCGGTAAATTTGCATCCCTAGAATCTTATTTGTGGATCCTAAATCCTTCATTTCAAATTTCCTAACCAATTGTACCTGCAATTCTTTGATACAATCTTTACTGGGGCCTGCAACCAACATGTCGTCAACATATAATAATAAAATAATAAAGTTATTTTCATCAAATCTCTTGAAATATGCACAAGGGTCTGAATTAAGTATGTTGTATTCAAGGCTCATGATGAATGAATCAAATCTCTTGTATCAACACCTCGGTGCCTGTTTTAGACCGTATAGAGATTTATTTAGTCTGCAAACTAAGTTCTCCTTTTCTTTTTCTTCAAAATGTTTTAGTTGGAGCATATAAATTTCTTATTCAAGATCTCCATAAAGAAAAGTTATTTTCACATCTAGCTGCTCTAAATATAAGTCAAATATAGCGCTCATAGCCAGGACTACTTGAACTGTTGTAAGTTGAACTACAGGAGAAAATATTTCATTAAAGTCAATTCCTTCTTTTTAAGCATATCCTTTTACCACCAATTTAGCATGATACCGCTCCACTTGATCGTTGCCATTTCACTTGATCTTATAGACCCATTTATTTCCAATAGTTTTTCTTCCTTGTGGTAGTGACACAAGATCCCAAATCTTATTTTTATAGAGAACTTCAATTTTTTCCTGCATTGCTGCCATTGACAAAGATGTGTCTGTATTATTTATAGCTTCATAGAAAGTTGATGACTCTTCATCCTCTGTTAGAAGACAGTATGCAACATTATTTTCTGTAATATACTTCGAGTGCTAAGTCGACGGTCTTCTCTCACGAGTTGATCTTCAAACTTCTAGAGCTTCGGACTCAACTGGTTATTGTACATCATGCTCCAGTGTTGCTTCAGAAAAATTTAGATCATTTTCTACCTGAACAGCTACAGTCTTTGAGTCCTTTCTTGAACTGTTTTCTTAATCTTCTTTTTGTAGTTAGTTTTCCACAAAGATAACATCTCTGTTGATAATAATCTTGTGGATAGTGGGATCCCATAGGCGATACCCCTTTACCCTGTCAACATATGCTAAAAATATACATTTTCTAGATTTTAAATCTACCTTTGTAATTTCTTGGTCATTGTACATTACGTACACTGGACTTCCAAATATATAGAGGTTAGAATAATCAGCTGGCTTACCAGTCCACATCTCTATCGACGTATTTAACTATATTGCGGTTGATGAAGAGCGATTCACCACATAACATGTGGTTTTCACTGCTTCCATGCAAAATAACTTTATCCAGATTTGCGGTTGCCGACATTGCTCTTATTCTTTCCAACAGAAGTATATGCAGTATTGAATTGTCTTTTGATGCCTTCTTGTTTGCAGAATGTAAGAAATTCAAGCTCGAGTACTTCTCCTTCATTATCTAACCTCAAGTACTTGATCTTCTTTCCAGATTCAAGCTCGACTCACGCTTTGTAAGATTTAAAGACTAAAAATACAACTGTCTTTTTCTTGATAGGGTACACCCAACATCTTTTAGAATAATCATCAATTAAAAACACAAAGTATTTTGCTCCTCCCATGGATGTAACTGGTGCTTGCCATACATCAAAATGAACCAGTTCCAGAATAGCATTGCTTCTAGAACTCGATGTGTTAAACTTCAACCGATATTACTTACTTGTAACACAATACTCGCAGAATGAAAGAGCTACCAATTTGAATCCAGAAAGTAGCTTCTGATAGGAGAGAATCTTTAAGTCTCGTTCTGACATGTGGCCTAGTTTACGGTGCCACATCATGATTTGTTCTTCTCCACGGCTGGTTGATGCCACACATGAATCTGGCTCCTGTAAGGTTTTTCCTTTGAACATGTATAAATTTACAATCATCTTTTCTGTTTTTATCACCACAAGCGTCCTTCTAACAATCTTCATGATCCTATTTTCTATTTGAACCTTACATCCGAGCTCATCTAATTGTACTAAAGACAATAGATTCTTCTTCAAATCTTTCACATGCCGTACATATTAAATGGTGCGTATTGTACCATCAAACATTTTGATTTTAATAACACTAATACTAGAAATTTCTAAAGCATGATCATTTACCCATAAATACAGATCCTCCTGAGGTAGGTTCATATTTGTGAAACCATTCTCTCCGGGAGGTCATATGCCAGGAGGCTACTGAATCGAGAAGCCAGACATCAGCAAAACTCTTTCTGCCTTCATCAACAGTGGTTGCTCTACTGTATAAAATTTTACTATCGTCTAATGTGCTGGCAACACATCCTTGAGATGTTAATAGCTCTGAAGACTTTTTATCTCCACCTTCTTATTGTGCCAACACTCTGATTTCACGTTCCCTCTTTTGCCACAGTTGTAGCATTTAATATTCTTCTTACTTTTTGGTTTTGATCTACCATAGGTATGACTCCCATGGAGCCACATTCCGTTTATCTTCCTCTCGTCATCGATAAGGCCTCCGCTTGTTGCGAACTTGCCAGCCTGTCTTTCTTATTTTTGTGCTGATTTTCTTCCTCTAGAACGGTGGCTGCAATGTCGTCGAAGACTAGATTGTCTGTAAGGACATTGTTTGTTAGATTGATGATGAGCTGATCATACGAATCAGATAGACTTTGAAGTAGAAGCTCCGCAAATTCATTCACACCGATTGTATGTCCCAACGTTGTGAGTTGGGAGAATAGTGCGTTTAGAGTGTTGATGTGGCCGGTCATCGATGTAGATTTCGCATCCTCAGAGTGTAAAATCTCCTTTTTAAGAAGATTTTATTGTGTAAAGAGTTGGCTTCATATAGCTTTGTTAAAGTATCCCAGATCTCCTATGTTGTTCTCTTTTATGCTTGACAACACCCCTTCTACTAATACAAGATGGAGATTTGCAATAGCATTTCCGTCCATCTCGTTCCACTTCTTATGATCTGTGATGTCGTCCGGCCTTATACCAATGACTGCAAGGCAATTATCTTTTCTCAAGATAACATTTATCTTTAACTTTCACAGTGAGAAATTACTCCCGTTGAATTTCTCGATCTCGAACTTCGCCGCCATTGCTTTTACCACGAACAGTAACTTCTACTATTTCACAAGAACAGTAACCGTATTTGTGAACAGTAATCGTACTCTTAAATAGTAACTGTACTTGTGAATAGTCGTACGTGAAAAGTACCACCCTCATGAATAGTGCCCAGTACCTTCGAAGGGTAAATGATAATCTAACTTATTTTCTGATGTGG
Organism: Asparagus racemosus; assembly: GCA_037177215.1. Lineage (NCBI taxonomy): Eukaryota > Viridiplantae > Streptophyta > Magnoliopsida > Asparagales > Asparagaceae > Asparagus > Asparagus racemosus. The sequence goes on along the minus strand of JBAKGM010000279.1, from coordinate 18,039,458 downwards.
AGAATCTACTTTTAGTGACAGCCACAGAGCATACGATAAGCAGATACACATATCCTAAGCCAAACTCTGATACCACTTGTTAGGAAAACCGGGGCCCAATAGAGCAGAGTCGTAGCTAAACTAGTGCAGAAATAATAAAGTTGAAGACACAGATTTATGTGAAAACCCCTCTAAATAAATTTTGGGTAAAAACCACGGGTAAGATTAAAAGAATCCACTATGAGGAAAATTTAAGAGTTACAATCTCTCTCTACAGGGAGAAACTCTCTATTTTTTTCTCTCTCTTATTTTTTTGATCTCTCTTAACTGGAGACACTGGGATTCTGGGATGATCTCAACTTAATGCTAAGGAGACCTATTTATAGGAGAGTTTACAGTTAGTGAGCACTCTTACTACAGTGCTGATACAGTACTGCTACAGTGTTAGTTGGTGGGGTTGGTTATTACTGTAGCTGGGTAGATAATCACTATAGATTTAGAGGCTGCTCATTTTTTTTCAACGGATGAAAGGACGATTTAATTGGTAACTTTATGTTCAACAAAACAAATTCAAAACAGTGAAATGCAAATTACAAACATAGACCTTGGTATTTGGGAGGGTCTTAAATGCAAAGATAAGCAGCTAAAACACTGCACAGCTGCAGCTCAGACACCATTACCCAAATAAAGAAGAAAACATCTCAGACACTAACATCAAGATTAATTCTTTTCATAATTATTCCTACCATAGATTAAGATTACCAGATTATATGTAAGCAAATAGAACAATATGATACCACTACATGCACACAACAGTAACCCCCAACCCCCAACCCCCCCCCCCCAAAAAAAACCCCCCAACACCCCAACAAAAGAAAAAACAAAAAATAGAAAAAAAGAAAAAGGAAAAAAAAGGAAAAGCTACACACACAGCTGCCATGCGCATGGAGTAGAATGATTCCTACTTATTGAAGAAACGTCTTCTAGTTTGATGAACATTCAAAACAGTGGCAATAGTGAACTGTACATTTGAACAAATATATTGTTGGAACTTGCTAAAAGGACGACAGCATACATAACAGAAGATGCCACAGTATGATACCTAACCAAAATGATTTTAAAATATGTATCTTGCTAACTGCCCATTTGATTGACGAAAATTGTATAGTAACGATTTTCATATTGTTACTAAGATGCAGATAATTAAACATAATACATCAAGTTGAGACTGGTTTTCTTACTAAATGGTCCAAAGCAAGGGTATGGCAGGATTTGATGATATGACATTAGCTGCAGAAAATTAAACAAACAAAACAACATAAGGAAATCACAAGAAAAAGGACAAATTACATAGTACCCCTCTTTAGAAGACGATCCGTAGAAAAAAACAAAGGCTACAAACTCTTATTGGGATAATTTTTTTAAAGATGTCTAAAAATAAATACTATCATGTTACTAGGAATATCCTGGAAAAGGTCGTGTGCCATGATAAAAATACAACATTTTAAAAAGACAGGAGTCTAGGCCTCCTAAACGCCTGCCTAGGCCTAGGCGGTACCTACGCAGACCGCCTAGGTCTTAGGAGCGGCTAGGAGGAGCGTGGACCGCTTACACGGACTGCACCACATCGGTATTGGTCGTGATTTCCTCCGTTGCAGCCTACACATTCTCCATCCTCCTTCGAACACCTCTGACCTCCTCCACTAACTATGAACACCTCCTTCACCTCCTCCGACTTTCAGAAAACCTCCACCACCACTTAAACAAAGAAAGAAATTTGCCTAGGTACCTAGCTGTGCCTAACTCTTTCTACAACATTAGCATTTATTGTCTATTATTGTAACTAAAAAAATAAGAAAACCCCTAGGCCCCGCCTAGGCTCAAGGCACTGGACCTCGTGCCTAGGCCGCTTAGTGCTTTCTGTAAAGTTGTAAAAATATAAGTTCAAACTTCAGTTGTCTAATCACATGGTACCTTACTGTCTAGAGCAAAATGAGAGCAGACTAGAATTACTAACCATCAACGCACCACAACAAAGGACAACCAAACTTGTCATCTCTCCTTAATCAATCCAGTGAATTTTCCCCCAAATCGCCTCTAACAACCAAGGGCTGTAACACCTTATAGTCAACGGATCAAGATAAAGAAGGGGAAAAAAAAGCAAGTTTCCAGTTTCTCACAGTAAAGTTGAAGGAATCAATGTAAGGTGAGAACAGAAACAAATAGGATCTGCAAGGGTAAAGTCAGCTGTAAAGGATTCATGATTTCAAAACTAACCAGTTGATTCCACCACTTAAATTAAATTCCCACTAGCATTTACAGCAGGTTTCCATGTTCTCAGGTTGCAGATGGATAAGATAATGTTTTTCTGTAGATGCTTGCTACAAATAGGGAGGCCAAGAGTCATTTAGATGTCAAATCGCAAGGCTTCCCAATAGAAATCTAGCATCTAGGTAATTGAAATTATCCGTGGAAATATAGAAGACATCTTTTGAATATGGGTACAAATATTGTGGTACAAGCTGAGAAGAGAATGTACTTATTAAGACAACCCTTAAACCTAGGAAATCACACATCAAGACATCACATATGCTAGTTCCTTCATGTCATTTTTCATTTCTCACACAAAACTAGAAAATTAGACGCATGATAAATCCACTCAAGGTCAACTAATGTAACAGAACCATAATAACATTAAGCCCCACTTTACCCGAAAAAAAAAGGAAATAAAACAGGAAAAAATAACTGACTTCCACTTGAAACAATGCAGTATGAAGAGAAGGGGGATTCCAGTGTTTGACATGCATAATAATAAAGTAGAATAAACTAAGAACATAGATAAACTAATAATTGCAAACATTCTCATTCACAAGCTCAAGATAAAGTAAGAACTATGAAAAAATTGCAACAAAAGTTTATAATGAATAATGAGAACAGCTAAGATACATCTCATCATTATTCCATTGAGACAATAGAGTAACAAGCTGAAGAATATTCTGTAGCTAATTGCCTGAACCAAGTCTACGACAACTATAAAACTTAATTAGGTTATAAACTACATATATGAGTTACTGAAACTTCATACTACTAGTATTTGAAGGTGTTAGTGTGAGACGTATCTGACTATTGGATTGTTGTCTATGTGTCAACAGAAAAATTGGCAATCAGTATTGTATGTATATTTCCTTCAATGTGCCCATTTTTTATATGTGGTACAGAAAGCCCACAAATTTCCATATAAACTATCACATTATGAGAAATCTTAACCATATGATCAACAATATCACCATGATATGTAATGTCACACCATCGAACCACCGAGTATTATACATCTCAGCAAGATCAAAGTAAAGTCAATGCCACACCCCCTTCTCTCCTCAGCAACATAGAACAAGATCCTGGACTAACGTCCAGATCCATCTTGCACTGAGGTTATTCGACAAGCAAGCACAAAGAAGTTGATGCACCACAAGTCCAACCATCAGTTTTTGGGTCACACTCCTTTTTCATGTTGGATTTTAACCAGTTAAAATGATGTAAGGAAGAAGGCAAAAAGGTGCAGTCTCCATCTCTTATAACATTGAACTCATCTTTATGTTTGACTTGAACATAATCAATAGTCATAAGTCTGCAAGAGGACGATTCTTTGTATTAAATAATTTCAATCCACAGTAAAATTTGTATAATTACCAAAATCAAGAAGTGGTTAGTTGATAGAGATAACACTCTTCATTCATTTTGGCTTAACTGACCCTTCATGGAGTCTCATTGGGGAGG
>JBAKGM010000279.1:18015466-18035692 GCA_037177215.1 Asparagus racemosus | reverse complement strand
GTTGAACGGACCCTTAGGGGGTTCCCCTGCTCCCCCCACACCCCCCCCCCCCCCCCCAAAAAAAAAAAAACCAACCAGCGAAAAGAAAAAAAGTTAGAATCATATCTTACTCATGTGTATTCAAAGAAGACCTGATAGAATTCATCTGCATATTCCATCTACCGAGAGTAAATCCTTCAATCTGAATTCCGTGTTCGTGTTTGCCACTTGCCAGATAACAAACATGCATGACACTTTCTCAACATGTATTGAACACCTTAATGAAGTGTTCGATATTAAAAAGCTAAAAATTACATGTCAGAAATTTCATTTTTCAAAAAAAAAGAAAAACAAAACAAAACAAAACAAAAAGCAAATCAAAACAAAATCATGTGAGAGGCCTAGGAGTGTGTGAGACACCTTACAGTTATGTATAACTTAACAAGACTTAAAAAAAGACCTCTTTCATGTCAGTTTCTGGTTCAGATTAAACATGTCATAACAGAGTGTGTTTTGATCTGTAGCACACATGGAAAAATATGCATGTGTTATATCCCTGTGCCCAATTTTAAGGAGTTGTCTTCCATGAGGGAGCCAGGATCTTCATCTAGGGAGGCACTATATATAACAAGTCATTAGATGTGTTTGTACAGTTCAATATAATATGATTAGAAAGCTGGGTGCAATACCTCTAATGATTTACAAGAAGATTCAACCCTCATAATGAGCACAAAATAATTTAATAAGATAATACATAGGAAAGCATGATATTGTATTGTAGATCTTATGCAGCGTTATCAAAGGCGCGCGCCTCACCACCTCATGCGCCCTACAATGCGGGGCAGTGGCGAAGCATCCCACATTTGATGCAGCAGCGCTTTTTGTGCCTCACAATCAAAAAAACACATGAAAGGCACAGCCTCGTATAAAGTTTGTTCTTTAACATTCAATAGCATCTTAATACCAATGTTTTAAATATCGGTTATCGAAAATATATCGGACGGCTAAAATTCATATCAGATCCTAGTTATCAAGGTCGGGGATATATCGGGGATAAGTAGTAAAAATCGGAGTGTCATGTCTGATGGTGAACATTTTTAATATAATGTCCTAAAATGTAATCTAAGCGCATTTAATGAAATATCGAGAGAGAGTCTTCAAGAGAGGTCGTCAATAGAGGTCTTCTAGTGAGAAATTTGCAAGCGATTTGAGCGAGAGAACAGTGGAGGTAAAGAGAATTAAGCTTACACGATGAGCGGATGTAGAATAGAATAGGATAGCACGGTTTTTGTTTAGTGGATGCGGATCGAGTATGGAAAAAAGAGGGTTTTTGCCTCTAAACCTGAACCGGTTTACTTAAAATGTAAATTGTAAAAACTTGGGCGATTTTTAACCCAGAAGAAATTGGCCGCTTTATCGGATTTACACCGATATATTGGGACAAATCAACCAAAACCGATATGCGATAAATTTTGCAGAAATCGTATCCGCCATGGCCCAAACCCTATATATCAGCGATAAATCAATAAAATCAGCCTATTTTTAGAAACACAGTTTTATACCTGACAACCCATATCCCAAAAAGTAAAATAAACCAATTAGACCTTTTTAGTATCCTGGTTGAGGGCCCTAACTAGCCTCCATTTACTATTTAAATATGCTTTGATATTAGTGTTGATTTGACTTTTGATTTGGAAAATTATGAACTGTACTACGTTGGATGTGTTGACATTATTAATTAAGACATTATTTTGTGATTTGGTAGTAGATATTATTTATCTTCAAATATTTTATAGGGTAATTATTAAGAAACCCCCTTCAAGTTTGGTCAATTATTATGAAATTCCCTAACATTATCTTTTCCATTAAACCCCTTGTCGTAAAAAAAAACTATAAACCCAATTTATATTCCAAAAGTATTCTCTTCTTCTTCCTCTTAGCATCAATGTGATTCATCTATTACAAAAGATGGTTTGGCACAAACTTGAAAAGCATCATTGGGAATAATTTGAAAGGATTAATCAGTCTTTGGTCAATGTGCTCTTTTAACCAAAGTTTAGATTCATGAAATCATTACCTGCTGTAAGAAACTAAACAAGTGCAACATGAAAAACACCATAACTAATATAGAAGCCAAAAAGCAAATTGCATCCTCATTTCTATTCAACTCAGTACGGTATACCTTACTCATTGTATGGCAACCAAAAAAAATTGTTGCTATTAAATGGAACCCAGTTTCCTCCACAAGACAAAATATAGAGTGAAAGTTTAAAACTACACCAAACTAGGATTAAACTCTAGGGAATTAAAGAGATTACCTTGATCTTAAAAAGAGCTTTCTTCGTCGAAAGTTGTTGTTGCTTTGGTTTGATGTGAATAGAAGGGAGGTGAATTTTTGCAACACTTTTGAGGAAGAAGCGTAGCATTATTGAAGGGTATTTCAGAGAAACAACATAAATTAAATGGGTTTTAACATTTTGTTTTTTGGGGTTTGGGGGGTGGTTATAATGAAAAACTAAATTTAGGGGGTTTTATAATAAGTGGCCAAATTTGAAGAGGGTTTCATAATAATTACCCTATTTTAATTGTGAAAATTCTTAAACATAACCTTCAATGCTTGATCATTTATCTTGAAAAATTATGTGTGTGGTGTGCGCCTCGCTTCACTTGGGTGTGCACATCACATTGCGACTTGTGTATGTGCACGTAGAGTAACTATGCACTTCTGCATTGTGCTTCGCGCATTGATAACACTGATCTTATGTTGGAGTTGTACAGGAAAGCATGATGGTTTGCACATCCAGTAAATGAGAAAATGAACAAAAGATAGGAAATGAATCATTAATATACAAATATACTGTGTGTTCTTCTAAATAGACATGTTTTGATTAGATTACAAAACACCTGCAAACTTCTAATTTAATTGACTGGATAATAACAAAAATTTTAATGGAATTGATAATTTTAGAATATTAGCTTTGGATATTTTTCAACTTAAATTGCTGATATCAGAAAAGAGAAGATGATATGTTATTTGATTAACTGTGAGAATTGTTTTACTTCTTGTTACATGTTTGCCCTTTTTGTTGCTGGGTAAGATCTGCTGGATTGGTAATCTGAAGGTTCATACTCCTACTTGTTATTGCAAATTATAATCTGAAAAAACAAGTGTGCTTATTTGCAAGTCTCATGTCCACATAATTTCATGTGCCCTTGGCGGGCTTTGAATTTGGAAATATCATCAGGCCTTCTTGCATGGACTTGGGCTTGCTTTGATGATGGGTAGGCTTCTTGTGCTTTGGCCCTTCGCTTTCATCGAAACAGGCCCGAGTCTTCATTTATAGGACTTTCAGGGATGGGTGAGGCAGCGGATGAATCACTTTTTGCCATTCTGATCCGCATCCTCTATTCGTGCACTTGTGTCGCTCGGATGTCATCCGTATCTATCAGATTCAGTTTTGGTAGGAAAAGCTCGAAGAGCTTGAACAGTAAAGGCGAGAGTAGTTGTGCATGACGATCAATCTCAATTCTGAGAGATGAATGTAGGCTACGGATGTGTAACTAAATTTTCAAAAAATAGTCATAAGTAACCCACATTCATCTCCTTATAAAATTAACCCATATTATTTCCACTCGAAGAGAAAGGGGGAATGTGAAGTTGGGAGGTGTAGCATAATGAATCATCCAAAATGAAAAATGGAGCAGTAATCTTCTGAATATATTATCCTAATGGCCAAGTTTATTACCCTTGCATAACTTCTAAAGAGACTAATCATATCATATAAACTAGGAGATGAATGCAGTACTTCCTCTTCATTTAAAGGTGTGGTTGGTATTGGCATAGGAATGCAATATTCCTCCGCTGTAAAGTTCAGTTTGTGTGTACAGTAATGATAAGTAGCGGGGTCAACGTTTTCCTAGATATTGTCTCAGTGGTAGTGGTAGTGGTAGCATCAAGAGTAATAGTGAAGGTTGTATTGATAGTTATCAACAGTGCAGAAGTAATTTACTCAGACAGATCACTGTTTATGCTTTTAGTCCTTTGCAACAAAATGATAAACTAAAATGTAGTCAAAGTAAGGAGAAAAGAGACAAACCACTCGTTTCCTTGCACATCACAGAGCTGCTGCCCCAACTATCCTAGCTCCCCCTTCTCAAAAACAAAAATGCTCTGCCTTCCTCTTCAAGAACTAATAGTAAAATCACATAGAATGCTCTGGTCAGTGCAAAAAATATAAGAAATTTAATAGGAGGTTGAACAATAAGAACAATAATATGATTATTAAAATTATTAATAATAATATAGTATAATATAATATAATATAATATAGCCTTTGAGTTAGCACATGGCATAGACAAGGGAATTATGGCTGCTTTTGAACGTCAATTTATCACTTTGTAATTTGGTGGATAAGTCCTGGAAAAAGAATAATAGCTTAGAAATCATGTAGTATCTATAAGAAAAGGATGGCTGGCAGGCAAAATAAGGACACATGTAATTTTTTTTGTGACAAGGAAAAAACTTTTAAGAAAAATTCTTTAGAAAAATGAAAGTAACTCCTCATTCAAATAAAAGTACCTTAATAATTAAATAGATAAAAATTTGTAGTCCTTTTCCCATTAACTAGATGCTTCTTCTCAATGACTGTTAATTTCTGAAAATGATGGTGACATATTTCAATTGAGAGGACTTCCATATCTCGGTCAACCAGTGAACTGCTGACATAGAACCTGCAGTGATCAATTAACAATAAATCAATACATTTGAGTTTTAAATTGATTACGAATTAAGTATGACTCATTGGTTGTTACACCTAATATAAGGGTGCTTAAAGAGGCCAAAAGGATAGTGGAGACGATAACAACTATTAACAAGTTCGAGTTTGAAAGGGACAAGAGTTTCATCCTTTAATGAGGAGAGGTGTGATTTCCCGCCAGTACTCATAAAAGAAGTAAATCAAAATAATTGAATGATGTTATAAGTAGCAAATATATAGCACATTATGCTCCGGCTAAAATCAACCATAATCTTAAAGTTCAAAGTATTCAATATTTGGACTGAAATTATAAACTCATTTATGTCTCCAAAACAGATCTAAATAAGGAAGTGAATATTCTGAATAGATTAAAGAAAATTTTATATGCAGCTACAAAGTAAAAGTAAGAGTATGGTAAATTATACCAATTGTTTAAGCCATGGTCATACAGATACAATAATAGTCTCATAAGTGATCTTGATCTAAGAGAATCATTGTTTTAAATATACCCGATATATCCGGAATATCGACTGATAGATCCTTATATAAGGTTTGCTGCAAAAAGAAATGGTCACAATATCCTTTACCACTTTTTTGTAACTTCTGGGTGATATATCCCTGACATGGCCAATATATCAGCGGATATGTTGACTGATATGTCCTTTTATACGACTTGTCTCAAAAAATATAGTTTTACCAAAAAATAAAATAAAATAAAATAAAATAAAAAATTAAAATTTAATATCTTTTAGTGAAAATACCAACTCTATGAAGTTTTTTAGCTTATTCTAGTAGGCTCCTCTCCCTAGTTAAGTTTCTACTAACCATCCTAAACATATATTATTCAGGTGTTTGTATGCTTAGATTTCATTAAATATGTTCAGATGCATTTTACAACATTATATTATATATACACATCATTTGATATGATACTCTGATATTTACTACTTATCCCTGATATTTGCCCGATATCCGCACTCTAAAACAAATTTTGGCCGCTCGATATTTCCATGATATCGATGTTTAAAACCTTGAAACGAATAAGCACCAATAAATCAAACATGGGTTATCAGTCATGATAAAAGAGATATTCATCAATATAAGCTTGAAATGCAAGGAAATAAAAAAGAAAAAGAAAGGGTGACAGACGAGTAACTAGTAAGTAGTAACACATGAATGACAGCGAAAGGAGTAACAAAATAGGCATGAGAAAGTTGCATTTGTCAGATGTTTGAATTGAGTGCAAATTCCACTATCCGCTCAAAGAAGCGAGAGAGTAAGAAGATACAAATAAGAGAGGGCTATGAAATCATGTGAAATGGCTCATAACCAAATGTCTACAGTGGTGGCATATGAGAAGATCAGCAGACCGTTACATGGATATCAGCAGTGATTGTTAAAAATCATTAACAATGGCCGCATATCAGGAGTGGGTTGCATGAGACAACAGGGCATTCTTGGTGGCTTATTAATTCCTGGTCATAGTTAAATCTGGATTTTTCAACATCATATATGGAATGTTTGACTGATGAGTTCTGAAGTTGTTATTTGGTCAAGATAAAGGTCACTGATTATGGAAAAAATATGCTAGAGATGAGAATTAAGGAGACCTACAACTTTGATCAGAAGGAAGAAGTTATTATACAAAGCAGTTGTTTTACAATTTAATGAGCAGGACTCAGTAAAATATTTTGGCTGGCAATTCAAGGAATAGCTCAGAGGTATTAATCCAAAAGAACCATGCACAACTCTAGAAGAAAGGAAGGACACAATGACACTTCAAGGTAATCTGAAGCCTCCAAATGGAAGTCCAACTTAATTTATTTCTTTTGTGCTGCTTGTAGTTAAACTTGAAAAGTTAGCAAAGATTAAAAGGACATATAATACAGAAACATCCTAATCTTTACAGTGCAAGTAAAAGTGCATTTGATTAGGTAATTTTAAAACAAGTTGATAACTATTCACCTTGTACTTAACTATTCACTCTAATTCTATTCAAATAGTTGTTTAAGCAAAATCAACATGGTTTCGTATTTTCTTAACAAGCAATCGAAATATGAATTAGACTTCAATCATTTAATTATTAAATATTTATTTAGCTTATATGCATTTATCACCATTTTCCATCCAATTTTTATTTAATAAACAAATCCATGAGGGCTTGTTTTTATTGTGCATACAAACATGTAAAATATAAATAGGATTGGTAAAAAGAATAATTCACAAGACACAAATCAAACTCTTCGATCAAATTTTCAATATGAATTTGTGTGTTCGTGAAACATATCACTACCATATAATTTTGTAATTGAATAATTGGATGAACTATTTGAAACGCTAAATGAATTTTTTAATCAAACGAAATTACTCTTTAATAAAATGATTTCTAAACCATTTGAATATTTTAAAAATTGAAACAAATATGTTTTAGTACAAAAAGAAAATATGAATGAGACTTGGAGAAGCAAATTCTAACACAAATTGGAGAGGTGCAAATTTAAATTAAAATTTACATTTGAAAATATTAAAGAAATCAAATATAAATACCTTTGTACAGGATTTGATTTGGGTCCCCTATGTAAAGTGCAACACACGATAGAATTGAAAACCCTTTAGAAGAAATTAAAATGTATAGGATCACTCCCTTTAAGAAGACAAGGAGTAACACCCGCAATAAGAGAAGCTAAAGAAGTGCTCCTTTAATCAAGTAATCAATAGCAAGAACACAACTTAATGCAGTCGCTAAAATTAAGCTAAATAGTTTTTCAATGCCAGTTCCTTAAAAAAATTAAATTCCAACTATCTCATCAATTGATAACCACGAATCAAATCAAATCTGTAAAGAGGATTCTGTGGATCATCCTAGGGCACATGGTTTTTTAAGGGCCCATGTGGAGAACTTCTTACACTGGTTGCTCATCTCCCATAATCTATTACAAGCGCGCGTGCGCGCATGCATACACACGCACCCACCCACACATCATTGAAAAAAATTAAATAAATTAGATGAATAAAGAAGAAAAGCATATTGAGTATTCATTTTTTTATGCGGGAAATTATCATGAGGTGAGTGAAAATGGTGAACGCAAATTTCAGTTCTGATGACATCAACGTGACATCCTGCATGACAAAGCACAAACAGTGCAAGGCCAAGATAAATGGAAATCCGTTTAATTTATTTTGTGAAAAGAGGTAAGATGTCATAAGGAGCATAAAATCCAAAGTACAACAAAATATGCTCAAGTGGCTTATATCTTAACGGGTTCAAGAGGCTAAAGAACTTGTGCTAGCGACATGTACGAATGAATATATAGGTAACATTATCACATGGTATAAGCCATGTTCAATGCCACAAGGGATACCCTTATATCTGCTACACCCTAAGTTAGATGCCTACAAGACTTTGTCTGTTACATTGGAAAAGGTTCATATATTTTTCTCATATTAATGTATGAGAAAAACCAAGTTTCAGGCACTGTATACATCCCAATTTGGCAACTCTTAAACTTAATCGATCATTATGCATGGGAGCACTTGATTTTTTATACCTTAAAGGCGGCCTCAGTGTTTCCAAATGGTACCTAAACATAATGAATCGTTCATCATATAGGAAGCATACAAAAGTCTATGACATGTAGTAAACAGCCGAACAAAACATGGTGTGTCCGATACTTGTGTAAATGACACGAATATCCATCAATTTCTGAAACTTAAAATTTGTAAACAGTTATGTACTTCAAAATTATGTATAAGATGGAGTATATTGTGATCCCTTTGACATAGCAAACTATTCTATTGATCACTTTATTGAAATTAGGTTCTAATATATGAAATACCACAAATATATAATTTATATGTCAAACGTATATACTAATAGAAATATACATATACAGTCGTGCAATTATATCTAGATTTTGGACAATTGTTGTGTCTGACATTATGACAGTTGTTCGTGTCTAATAATTATAAAGAGAAACAGACAAAAGAATATTGAAAGATGGACCTGAAAATCTTATAAGTACCTATATTATCTACTATGAATAATCATTGATATGGGAATTGCAGAACAATGAAATACCTGGGAAATCGTCCCTCAAGTCTTCTAAGCATGTCTATTAGCTACTCAAAGAAGATTATTTCTTATTTTTCCATAAACCTTCTATTTGTACAGAGTTCTGAGCTCTATATTAATCATAATTCTTAAAAACCTTAAAGTTTCCTATCTTCTAGCTCCAAGTGTTAAATTGATTTGTTAGCATGTGGGTAATTTATGTAGACCTTCTTTCTGAAAATAGTAGGTCGTAGACTTGCCTTATTAAAGACCTACATAATCGCTAGTTCTATAAATATAATCAGCAACCTTGAAGTGTTACTTAAGATTGATCCAAGACTGAAATAAGTTAAAAGAGAGTGGTGGAAACCAGGTTGTAAGCCTTTGTATAGTGAAGCAGCTAACGATAATGATGTTGTTGTTTGGTGAGCTATTTGCGTTGTGCGGGGGTGTGGGCTTTTAACAATTTTCCAATTCTTAGAAAGGCTCTTGGATTTCCAGTGCATAAACAAATACTTAGATTGCAATTGTCAACTATGATTATATTCGCGTTAAGGCTTAGCTCTTGCTAAACCCTGTCATATGCTTAAAAATTGTGAGGTTTCCGAAGACGAGGATCCAAAGGAAGAAAATACCTCAGATGGTGTGCTTTGATGTTATAATTCCACACAATAAGTGAAATCAAATAACTGTTGACGGCACATTAGCTCCCATCGTACTCCTTCCTAAGGTGTTAACTCCAATTTCCTGACTTTTATTCTCATGTAAATTATTAATTTCAATATACAATATATGTATGTGTATATGAATATTTATATAGCCATATCCCCGTACCCTACCATTTACAAATTTGCCGTGTCCTATATACCCAAACCTGTAACGGTACCCGTATGGCCGTATCCGTTTCCATGCAACTTAGCTTCTATCTAAAGAGGGTCTTGAAGTCTCGAGATTGGCACAATAATATCACTACCAAAAATGCAAGAAAAAACTAGAGCTTCTTATAAAGACAATTACTTTGGACAAAACAAAGTACTTCAATAATTTCCAATGCACTACTCTGTGATTGGGAGTTGGGCATTCCCTTAAAGCTGCTATATCTTCTTTGTTTCTAACATTTCCAAGAAGTTGCTTAGAGAAAGTCATGCAGAGAAATGTCTCAGAGACTGAAATGAAGCGATAAACGAAAGAGTAGACCACCTGTTCATTATAAAATAAGGCAATGCAACCATGACGATGGAAAAATAAACATGATCTGAATCTGGCTAATCAAATGAATGAACAAGTATGAATCTCCAAATGAAATTTTTCGCTCATATTATTTCGACCACAAGATATTTCTTGCATTCGAATATATGATGTCTAATTTCATTTAAGTTGAAGCAAGATGTAAACTTTAACCTAACAATTGCATATATATTTGAGTAAGCAGATATGAAATTTTGATGCCGTGTTAAATGACAAGAATCAGTAGCCAGAACTCTCCAATTAGGGTTTATGGGGCTAGGGAATAAGATTCAAGAAAACACAATGATTGTAAATAATATTTGATTACAATTAAAAACATCATCTAAAACAGGAAGAAATCAAGCGACTGCGCGTGAATTAAAATCGCGATTGAAGCATAATTCTGCGAAAGATTTCTCACCATTACCAGAATTTTGAATCACCAGCACTTCACCTTTCTGCATCAGTATCAAAAGCAAAACAGAAAGAAAGAAGAAGAAGACGGCCGAGAAATAATTCGAGAATCTGATCGAAATTCGAAATGCATTGAGTGTATGAAGAGGGGGAGAGAGAGGAGAGAGAGCGATTCGTTTGCGTACACGTCGCCTCCTCTATTTAATATTCCCTCTCTCTCAATCTATGTGATATGGGGTTGGGCGTTACTCCCTCTCTCGGTCTACGTCTCATGGAGCAATAGCATATCCTGTGCATTTCTCTGGTCTCATGGGAATTTGTTGTTTAAGGACTTGGATTGGATTCAAAGGTAACTAGGGGCAGGGAAAGTAACGGGACACTTTATTATTATTGTTGTTATTAAGAATGAACTTATGCTAGCTAATGGGGATCTGTTCCCCCTAATTTGAGGAATAATGAAAGTGAACAAAAATTTTAAAATAAAAACAATTATAGAGAGACCATTTTATCATCTATATAATTTCTGAGAATAAAATGAGTTAATAGCATGTGAGGTTATTGTAGTAATTTTACATGTATTCTATTTTCTTCCTTTCACTTTATTAAACTTTTCAAATAGGGTGAAATAACTTCCCATTAATTCACTTTACTAATTTTTCAAATAAGTTTTACATGTTTTTTTTCCATCTTAACTTAACTTTTCCTATGTTCCCTTAAGTTTCCTTCACTAGCTCCAAATCCAAATAAGCTCTAAAGAGTTCAACTCTTTCTTGTTCTCCATGTTCGAGTGACGTACTGGCAATCATGTACACATGACTTAGCCTATTTTGGTTGCAGATAGAAATGCCCCTCCTCAGACTTCAAGCATGATTTAGCATCTTTTACTTGTAAATATAAATGTACTTTATTTTCGGACTTTCTGGAAGGTCCATATTGAATCTATAACCACATTATTTCCAGTCCTCTTAATAGAATCATTTCAGGTTTCTAAAAAATAAAAATAATAAAAATAATAAAAAACTAGTCACGTTTAGTCTTTGCTCATTTCTATCCTAAACTAGTTGTAGTTTGTATCAAGAGAGGGGTGATCCAAAGTAGAACGTGTTTACTGGCCAATTTTGGCCTACAAAAGCTGGGCCAACTCTAACCCAGTTATTTGCCAAACACAAAAACACTCAAACTTGGTCAAGTTTAGTCCTGATCCAGTTTTAAAGGGATGCCAACCACACCCTTAGACTTAATAACTTAAAAATGAAATTAATCGTTTATTTGAAAAGTTATTGTCATATAGTCTTTATATAATATAATTTATTTTATTTTGTTCCAAAATTAATTTTAACGTTCTATTAACAAATAGACGGTGCTTACACAAGACATAATAATTATCACATATTTCAAGGTTGGACATAGAAAGAATTCATGTAGCAGAACTTGAATGAGTTGGATATAATGAGTGTGTTATGTTGACAAAGGGAATGAAAGGCATCATAGGAAGGAGTCAGTTTGTCTCATCCGTGCAATTGTGACTCTAACGATCATGCTACATTCACTCATGAGCAAACATGTCAAAAGGATTGGGTATCAAGGGGAGCCACATGGTCTTCAGGTTAGGCAACCCGACTTGAAATTTAGAGGAATCATTAAGATGCAATATTTAGTAATAATTAAATTTTATACTAGCTAACCATTAAACCCTACCTTAAATGTTTGTTTCCCAGTTAACCTTTTTTGATAAATTATCTTTGGGCCCAAATTATGAGATAGTTTGTAGGACAGGTGATATGAAAACATAATTTTCAATTTATTGTGCTCCTTTGTATTCCAGAAAGCATAGATCAATAGATTAAGCAACGGTAGCTTTGATATTGAAGCCATTCTTCCTTTTTTTTCCCCTTATGATCGGCCTGCCTTCCTACTCTTCTTCTCATACCTTACTCTTGTTTGACCTCCCCCTTTGGCAATGGAAAAAAATATTAAATTTCTCTGGACATTATTTTTCCCTGTAATTTGGACTTCACATGCGATGAAGTGGAGATACAAAATTTCCTGTTTTGTTGGGTATAAATACTAGGTTGGGAGAAGTTTCTTTAACAATTTATTTTTTCAAGTTTAGGTGACATTTGGAAGATGTCTCTGTCCATGGGAGTAAGAGATCAAGTTGATCAAGTTTTATTTGGCAATCAATGGTAGTCAGAGCATCATTAGCCATGAGAAGAAGGCGAGATCAGATTCGAAATAGGAGAAATTGAAAAAGCATCACCGTCACTAATGACATGAGAAGAAAAAAGGTATCTGGCAGTAGGTGGGTTAACAAAGCAAAGGATGAGGCAGTGAGATTCGAGTGTAGAATTCCTATGAGGAAAGATAAAGATATATTAAAGTGATTTTTTGTCAAAAGTGTCTTTGCTTTCTATTAATTGACATCAGCAAATCCTGTTGTTAATTGATATGTAGGCATTATAATAGCCACCTCTCATTGACATGTCACATGTCCCTTAATTATGCCTCGTATTTAGGTCCTCCTAGAAGCACTCAATTTTCTTGTGTCTATAACGTCACCTCAATTAAATCATAATAAGAACCAAAATCAAAGAACATCAACATATTAAAAATTCATATAGGGCTGGATCTCCCTTTACAAAAAAGTTTTGGCCACATGGTTTTAAAGAAAAAGAACACAAACTTGTGCATCCTATCTCAGCTTATATCATCTTCAGTTTGAACCTTGGCTTTCTGTTTGACTAAACTCAAAAGATTTTGATCTAAATTGCTACTGAAACTTTTAACCAGTAACTGTATCTCAATTTATCCAACAAAAATTTTATTTTTAGACCTCTACTTGTTATTTCTCATTTTATTCTTATGAATAAGATATATGACTTTTTCTCTAGTTAGTTATTGTCACGTCGCGGGACGAAGTACCACCTCCCGAGCACGTGACTAGGCTAAACAACATATGCAACTAGGCCAAACTTCACCAAAAGACATAAATATTTTCTACGCAAATCGGGTGATGGGGACAATCTTGCGATTTGGGCTTTCAACAAGCAGAGAAGGGATCTGGTCCACTTCTTATTTTTGTTTAGGTGGGTTCTTGACCGTGTGCCGATAGAGATAGATCGAGATCACCGTGGTCTATTTAACGAGGTGGAATGTGTTGACGTCGCCTCTTGGTGAAGCTTGCGCCTTAGAGGAAGAGTAGCTTGATCTCAAGTGAGGAAGACCGAAAGTTTCTCTTTTTGTAGGAAGAAGACAAACTCTAGTTAAGGGAGCAATCTCTCTCAAGAATACTGTAGAATCCTATGAGAGGATGAAACTCCTTAGGAAGTAGTAGTAGCTCTTGGGTAATAGGAACCCTAGTGAGCAAACCTCGACAAAGAGATAGTAGGCCGATGAGAGAACTCTAATGAAGATGGAGTATGTCACTCGAGGGACCAAACAGAACCCAAGAAGCTCTCTAGAGGAGGAGCAACCCTACTGGAGCAAAGAAGAGCTCAAACCTTAGGCAAGAAGGCTAAGATAGGAGATAGAAGACTTTGGTAAAACTTTAGAGTCTTGAAGCCCTTTGGATATGGGCTAAGAGCCTTTATTTATAGAGAAGCCCCTATTTACATGGTATTAGAGGATTTACGCACTGCTAAGATTATGCGAATTACTCTGGCAGCTTTTCAATGTATGGACGCCTATAAGATAGTGATGTGGTGTCCTTTCTCAACAACTATTGTAGATTTTGTTGTGTTATGCAAGATGAGTAGTTCCATGTACTCATTGGTCACTTTTAGTAGTGCCACCTATTCTTAGCCACGTGTAAATATGCCTCAGTCTATTTTTGGGCGAGTTGTAATCTGAGTCTCACTCTGCTAACGTCTGGAGCCTTATGAATTTGTGCCCTTAGCTCTTTTTGGGTTCATTTTTTCATGTTGAACTCTTTTGATCACTTTAGAATGGCCGTTATGACCTTCACGGGGCTCCTGTGGTGTTATAGGATGCTTGGTTGACAGTTCAACATTTTTACCCATCTACAAGACCCCCCCAAAAAAACATTTCCAAAATCCATACTCATTTATAGATCTAGTTTCAGAATAATTTGGGGGAACCCTCAGTGAAGCGTTAAACCATTCAGAGACACCTTCTGGAACATGGTAGATGAATGCGATTGATGAGCTTGTCAGAACTCGCCAATCGCATGAATGTCATTCAGATGTGTGATGTTGAACATGACGGCTGATGCATCCTAGTAGAGGTGTATTGTTGAACATACTGGAGATGATTTCAGAAGAGGTGTACTGTTGAACTTTCTGTTGGTGCTGCTGTCATTAATGTGGTGTTAACAAGAGACTATCTCAACATTAACAAGAGACTATCTCAACATAGGTGTACTATTAAACCTGCTGAGATCCATCCAGCAGAGTGTACTATTGAACCTGAGTGTATTATTAAAACCACCGGGACATTTTGGAAGAGGTTTACTAATGAACCTTTCGGAGAGACCGCTACCATAGGTGTAGTGTTGAACTTAACTGACAGTCATCTCAATAGAGGTATAGTGTTAAACTAGGTTGTACTATTGAATCCATTGAGATTTATATATACCTGGAGAGGTGTGCTATTGAACCTGTGTGTACTATTGAACCCACCGATAAATCATCTGAGGATCCATAATAGAGTGCTATCTGATCAGATGAGGAGGTTGCAACCATAGCTGTGTAGTTGAACTTAGCTGGCAGTCGTTCTTAATAGAGGTATGGTTTTGAACCTTCTAGGAACTATCTAGGAGAGGTTTACTGTTGAACTTTACTGGAGTCGTCTTAGCTTTTGGTAGCAAGACAACAAGATCATTGCCATAGGTATAATAGATGTAGCAACTGATCCCCTTCAGTAGAGTTTGATGTTAACATGCTAAAAGCGTTATTCTGTTCAAAGTGTACTATTAAACTCACCGGAACACCATATTAGTAGGTTGGGCCAACATAATTGGAGTTGAGACGTCACTGCCCTAAACGTAATCTTGCACATGGTAGACGAGCGTTGATGGCAGATATGTAATGTTAACTTGCTACAATGTTGAGTTCGCGGGGATTACCTATTGATGAATTCATTTGAAGACATTAGAAAATGTGTAGGAACGCACCACAAGGATAGGGGTTATTGCCTACAGTGTACTATTGAACTCAGACAGGTGCCTAATGTAGGCATCAGGTTAGCTAAGATGTTGATCTATAGGGTCAATACTAAGCTGACTGGGCTTTGGTATCACTAGTGGTGTATGATGATTTTGAATGAAAGCTTCCTTCTGTATGAGCGGAGTGGGAGGTTGTTCTACCAAGGAATGTCCTCAAAGTAATGGCCGCTTGTATCTGACTGTTGATCAAGGAAAATATTGTTTTGACAATGTTGGTTTAGAGTCTAGAGTACAACATTGGTAGTTGAATTTGCTACTTAAAGTGTACTGTAGAACTTGGTCGCAAATCACCTTAGGAGAAATATATTGTTAAACTGGCATAATAAACATGTACTAAAGTGATAAGAGGACAACTATCAAGTTATAGTATAGTTACATTACCAATCCCACAATGAAGGTGTGTAGAAAAAAATTCTAAATTGAATCCTAAAAATGTGTGTAGATAAAGAGAAGTGTAAGTGTACAGATATGGAGAGTGTGTAATTATTTATAAATATAAAAAAACTAGAGCCATAGGAAAGAAAGAGAGAGAACAAATAAAAGAGAAACAAAGAATAAACAAGGAGGAGAAATAAAGAAAATAGAAAAGAACAAAATCAAGAAGAGAAAATAATCAAAAAGAGGAAAATCACAACAAGTAAAAGATGGAGGAAATCAAGTAAAGAAGTATGAATCTAGAATTGAATCAACTAGTTAATTTCATTTATGCTTTATGAACTGCTCTCTTTTTATTATATTTTACTTTAGATTTACTGAGCATAGACTATCAAACCACTTAGCTAATCTCAATCTTATGTGAATAAGTAGGATATAAAGCTAGTTTCAAATAATTTCTAGAATTTTCATATATATTAGCTCCACATTTAGAAAAGGGCAATTCCCTAGAGGGCTCTAACCTCAAGGTGAATTAAAGAAAAGAAAATGAGATTGAGAGAGGAGAAAGAACGATGAATAGAATGAAGGAAAATAAAAAAGGCAATGAAGAAAAATAAAAAGTAAGAACAAAGAAGAAGACCAAGAATGTACAATATGGAGGATTAATTAAAGATAGGAGGAATCTAGAATAGATCTACTTAGCTAATCTCAATCTTGTGTGGATAAATAGAATATAAAGCTACTTTCAAACAATTTCTAGAGTTCCAACAAATATTAGCTCCATATTTAGAAAAAGGCAATTCTCTAGAAGGTTGTAGCCTCAAGGTGAATTAAAGAAAAGAAAATAAATGCAAGAAAGTAAAGACATGAAAATAAATACATGAAAGTAAAGACATGAATGTAAATCTACTCTATAAAGCATTAAACAAGCATGAAAAGAAAATATTACAAGAAAGGAAAAGAAAAGAATGAAAAGCAAACCCTCATCTTCATCTTCTCTTCATCTTCATCCTCTTTTCATCCTTAGACAAAGAGAAGAAAAGATAATATGAAGGCTGAAAATATTTTTTATCTGCAACAAAAAGTTACAAATTTAGCCCTTCTCAATTAAGAGTAACCATCCTCTCTAAAAAGAATTTGTATAAAATATTTCACACTCAAAACCCTCACTCTCTACTCCTATTTATAGTCTACAGTAAGTAACAAGAACTATTAGATTTTACTTGGGCTCTAAGGATTAAATTTTAGCCACAAAACAAGTTTGTTACAAACTAATTGGTCGGCCCCTTAGTTAGCCAATCGGTTGGCCCCTTGGTTGGCCAATCTGTTAGCCTCTTGGTTGGTTTGCTCAGATTTAATTTTTTATAATTTTCTTGACGCAATTTCTTCATGAATCCTTAAGCTTTCTTGGGCCTTCTTTTGTCTTCATATTTAGGTTTTAATAAATGGTAGAAAATCAGAGAGTTTGAGTCTTTTGGGCTTTTATTCATTATTTCTTCATTATCCTGCAAATTAAGATAACTTATTAGTGGTATTGTAGGCTGTAAAAAAAATTACTGAAGACAGCCAATATCCGTGAAACACTGTCGATGAGGGTTATAGATCTGACGACTTTCACGACAATAAAGGAGAGTTAGAATCTAATATCTCTAGAGAACAAGGATTACAAATTGACAATCCTTGGGAAAAGAGATCACGATTATTGATCTCTTTAAATTAAAACGCAGGGCTCATCCCCACATTTTAAAGCAAAATGCGAGGGTCATGCCCATCATTCCAACGCAAAAACGCGGGGCTCACCACCGCGTCCAAGCTCAAAAACGCGGGGCTCACCACCACATCCAAGATCAGAAACGCGAGGCTCCACCGCGTCCAAGCTCAGAAATGCGAGGCTCACCACCATGTCCAAGCTCAGAAATGCAAGGCTCCACCGTGTCAAAGCTCAGAAACATGAGGGTTGTGCCCAGAACGCGAATCTCGCGTTTGACTCGTTCAAACACGATCTAAATAGTTCCAAAACTATTTTGCATGATGTGGGGGAGTTAACTCTCATCAATGAGAGTTTTAAGAGGGTGGTTACACCCCCATTAAACTCTCATCATGGAGAGATTTAAGGGGGGCGGTTACACCCCATAAAATCCTCATCATGAAGAGATTTAAGGGGGGCAGTTACTCCCCATAAACCCTCATCAAGGAGAGTTTTAAGAGGGCGGTTACACCCCTTAAACTCCTATAAATAACTAGAAAACCAGTTGAAAAGGAAGGAGGTTGAAAAGGTTGGCCAGAAAAACTAAAAAGGGAGAGAGAAAATAAAATTCTCTTCTACGCAGTTGTGATCGGCGCGACGATCGGACCCTTATTCGTGGTCTGATCCACCTAAAACTTAGGGGGAGGCTTTAGCACTCGTCTTTCCCAATTTTGAATGGTGGAAATTGGATTCTACCATTTAGATTTAGAGATATTAAGATTTTACCACAGCCAATCGTTCCAGGAGCGCATAGAACAGTTTCTTCTGCGCAGCCGTGATTGGCACGATGATCAGACCTTCATCCGTGGTCTGATCAGCGTGAAACTTGGAGAGAAGCTTTAGCACTCGTTATTCCTAATTCTGAATGGTGGAGATTGATTTCTATCAGTTGGATTTGGAGATATGGATGTTTTACTCAAGATCTGCTTCCCTTTTTAAAGAAAGGATCAAACCTCCTTTGTAAAAATTAGCTCTTCTAAAGAGTTTTTATAACTCAACAGAGTTTAAAACTTACACAGCAAGTTCTTCTCAACCATTCTTGGCTAAAAAGATTATTAATCTTTTTCTAAAATTAACTCTTCCAAAGAGTTCTCAACTCGGCCAGAATTCAAAACTTACTCGGTAAATTCTTAGCTTGTTCTTCATAACTTTCAAATCAAGAGTTTCATCAGTGTTCCAACGAACCAAGACGGTCGGATCGTCAACGAGATATAAAGATCAAGCTCCTATTGCTACCAAGAAGAACCCGACCTTAAACAAAAAGGAGGATCTCCGTCGATCTTTCCTTCTTTTGTAAATCGGGCCATCGATCGAGGAATTTGTAATTTCTTTTTATCTAAATTAGTTAAAGAGAGATTGCATTTGAGAGATTGTAACCCATTCTTTTTCTAAGTCAGTTAGAGAGAATAACATCGATTTTATATTTTCTCAAATTTTTCTCGCAAACAATGAGGCTAAGATGTACCGGCTCCATCATCACGTGCCGCACTATGAGAAGTGCCTGCTGGAATATCACGCGCTGCTCTTTGACCCGTCCTATATCTTCGCGCATACACTTACCAAATCGGCGTGACCTGTCCTCACGTCCTTCAAACTCATCGACGCGATTCTTATGGAACACATTAGCTATTCTTTGTCTGATCCTATTGAAGATTCCTAACACTGTTAGATCTTGAATCTTATCAATTTGCTCATTCATATCAGCCTCAATCTCATCAAAAGCGTAGATATGAAATTTAATCAATAAATACGCAGTTTAGCAAATAATATTATTACAAAAAAAAGAATGTCGTTTTGATTTAGTTTAAAAACTTACATAATCCCTCTTGATCATGGCACTAGGGATGTAACTATCTGTCGGTGGGCGTGGTACGCATCTAACTGCTGGTTGTGGGTCGCATCCTATCCATCTGCCTGTGATATTCTAATACTAACGCATATACGCGGTATAACCAACAGCTGGATTTATTTTTATTCTGTATGAAATTCCACCCATTGTTCCACCTGTTTATGTAGTCTGCACGGAATATGACCCAGTATGTACGATGCGATGTCATCCGTCGCATGCGCTCGATTTGCTCAACAGGTTCTGGCACATGCTGAGAAAGATGAAATTGCCGTAGCACACGATCCGGGACATGCATCTCCACAATCTCCCAGCATATCAATGGGACTCTGGCTCGCCACAAATCAGCGTTATCTCTACAAATAGGTGCAAGGGTATATATATCGAGATCTGGTTGCTCATAGGGTGTCCACTTGAACTGAAATTTAAAAAAAAGTTGTATTAGCATCTACAGAAAAATTAAAATGTAAATAATAAATTGAGTTCTATATTTACCTGTTGGTGTTGGAGGCAATCAAGCTCATTTCTGTAAAACTCTATATGTCTGGTCGCGGTTTTGTATTTTGAATGCCTCACATTATACCTATTTGGCATAAGTAATATATAACCACGAATATAATATGAATAAAATTAAGCATTAAAAATAAC
>JBAKGM010000279.1:17970588-17981226 GCA_037177215.1 Asparagus racemosus | reverse complement strand
GTGTTCCTCGGTGTTAAGAGCAGCTGCCGGGCATCGTATTAGGAGGAGAAACGGGCCTCACATCATTAAACTCTGATCCAACCGCGATCAGTGACTGTTTGATCCGAGCGTAAGTTTGAGCATCAACAATTATCAATACTAAATTCAAATAAGCTATTGTCAAAAAGAACGATTGAGAAACATATAATATTTTGAATAAGAGAAATTTATAACAATAGCATGTGACGTTGACATAAAAGAATATTCATTAAATTAAAGAAACAATACGAATGAGAACTAAGTAGTATTATATTGTAACATCACACTTTGCAAAACTTCCTTAGTTGTCACACTAAAGGCTACGAAAATATAGCCCAATAGTATGAGAATGCACCAATCTTAAAGGAAAAATACTTGAGCTGAGATTGCTAAATACCTCCTTATAAACTATGTTCTTAGTTAATCCTTTAAATTTTGGATCGTGAGTTTTAATAACCATATTCAAACCTGCTGGCGATGTAGCCCTCGAAACAGCAACGTAAAGCTAACCTTGAGTAAACACAGGGGATGGCAAAAATAACCCAGCATACTTGAGCATTTGTCCCTATCTTTTGTTGATTGTCATAGCGAAGCAAACGTTAATAGGAAACTGTCCCCGATTCATTATGAATGGTAATTTGGTGTCTTATGGTGTCATAATAATTCTAGGGATGAAATGCCTCAAACCAACATTCTTCCCACTAATTATTTTAGCCTCTATAACTCATTTTAACAACTGTGTAAGAACCATATGCGTACTATTGCATAAGCCAAGTGTGGGATTTAAATTCCTCATCAACATGATAGGAGTATCTATTTTTAACTTAAAGCAGTGATTTGGAAGTCCAGATGATAATATGGAGTTTAGGTATTCATGAGGGAAAAATGCTTCATTTTCATTATATTTTGGATTATTCTTACATACATTATTGAGGAGAAGATATGTCGAATACTCTCCTGGTAGATTGTCAACCATAATTGAATTGAGATATAGACAAAGCTAGAATTTTGACCAAAAAAATTCAAAAATAAGTAATAAGTATTAATTTTCAAAATCTTCGTCTTCCCCTCGACGTGACTTGGCTAAAGTAATCATTGTTTCTTTTTAAAATATATAGGTATGGCTAATATTTCATGATTATAATATGTGATATAATTTTACCTTTGGATGTATAATTTGAAGTGGGTCTATTGAATTATAAGCATACAATGTAGAAGACACATTTTGATATAATTTCTTTATTTAGGATATATTGTGAAGGCAACTTGATTATTCACGATTTAGTAGACACATTTTGATTAATGTGGGTAATGGTGGGTCTGTAGATCTATAAGCATACAATTTTGCTGTTTTCTTATTTATCAAGTTTTTTTTTGCAATCATGTTGGCATCTAGATAAGAAACATTTTTGACTATATGCAATTTCTCTTATGAGGCTTCTTCTCTTCACTAGTGCACAGGATGCTAGTAACATTAGCTGCTCGTACAAATATTAGACATGTAGCATTAGAAGTTAGAAAGGTGGAATTATAATTATTTATAATTAAAAATAATTCCTATGAAAATTGTTTTTAATTAGTAAGAAAAAAAGTCCGATATTGTTGTTGAGGTGGTGCCAAAATATCACTATCACATGAAAAATTGTTTTTATAAGAAAAAATATCATTTCTATAAAACTTTATTTTTTAAAGAAATGATTTATTTAGTCATTTTTAAAATATTTTCATGTTTTCAAAATTCTGTGTTTTGTATGGGTATTATTAGAAAACTAAATTTTATTCTCACTTGTGAACAAATGATACCAAACGTGAGAATAAGAATAAGATTGTCATTCCTGTTTCATCCTCTAAACACGCCCAAACATGAGAATGAGCATTCTATTTTCACATCTAGTTCATTCCATTCCTACTTTCTTTCCATTCTCACTCCATTTCCATGTACCAAACGAGACCTAAGTGGTGGGGACCAGCGACCAGCAACAAAGAAAGGTGGCAAAGACGTACTCAGCTTTTGGGTGTAAATATATTGAGTCCTAGTTTGGACTACAGGCAGACTTCACGTCTGCAGAGGATTGCAGGTAGCATGCATGGCTACAGCTTTTGTTTTCTTAGGGCCTGTTTGGTTGATTTCCTAGAATCAAAGAAAAGGAAATAGGTTAAAGAAATCATTAAAAGTTATCTTCCACCCATTTCCTCAAAAAAAGTCATGAAATGGGTTTCCTTAAAATTGAGTTACATCATTCAATAATACAGTGACAACTCATCTCATCTCATCTTTTTTCTTACTTTTAAGAAGTGAACCAAACACAAGAAAAGAGACTATTACAGGAAACATGTTTCCCATAATAGATTTCCTTGTTTTTTTAACCAACCAAACAGCGCCTTATTCGTGTTTTTTAAAAAATCTTACTTCCCTTTGTTTTGTTAATTGATACTGGTTTTATTGCCTTCCCTAATTTCTCAATTACTTCATTCCATATTTTTGGGTCTCTCATAATTTTGCAATTCAAAATTTATGTCAGAATTTAGCCTCTTTACCAAATTAATGCTTTAAGAAATTTTTATTTATAGTAACAACAATTTAAATTCTTTTTAGTAAAATATAGTCTATTTAGATCACGTTTTGTAAGGAAATACTTCGATTACAAATTACTTGCCCTTGCCCTTTTTTATTTTAGCAAGCTATTCTCAAAAATAAAAGTTGGCGGTTGTGGCCTACAGGCGTGATTGTGAGAACAATGAAACTTGAAAACAATGTAGATTGGTTTTAAAGATAAACTGGTCACTTGGGTCAGGTGCAAGTAACACATCCAATGATAAACGGGTCAACCTAATTATTAAATGTGTCGGGTCAGGTTGAGCTTATATGGATCAGATCAATATTGACCCGAACAGCACTGACCTGATCCGACTCATTTAACACCCCTCAACATTAGCGTAACAAAAAAAGGAGCCATCTTCACTACTTGCCAGAGCAACCCCAAATGAGTTGCTAACACTACTTAAAGTTTAGATTTCATGATGCGCGCTTAGAAGTACCATCGTTGACAAGCATTTTGAGAAAGTACAGCAGAAAACACAGTTGCTAAAATCCCAGGCTAGGCTTACAACGCCACAGTACACGATTTAAGTTCTGGAATAAACAGGGTTATTATTCTCATTACTCACTGTAGCATATATACATCAAAATAGAAAATCAATGCTCACAGCAGCAAGTAGCAGCAAATATCACTCTATGGTAAGTTGTACGCAGCTTAAATCAAACATGGAATCACAAACAGTTCAAGCCATTAGCAGCTATATGAGGTAATGGCTTTACTTTTGAACAAAACAGTATTATCACTTAGAA
This sequence comes from Asparagus racemosus, assembly GCA_037177215.1. NCBI lineage: Eukaryota > Viridiplantae > Streptophyta > Magnoliopsida > Asparagales > Asparagaceae > Asparagus > Asparagus racemosus. The sequence continues at coordinate 17,977,859 of JBAKGM010000279.1, read as the reverse complement.
TTATTTCTCTGCAAAATGGTTAATGTGCATGCTTTGAATAATGGCTTCAGTTTTGAACAGTCTTATCATTCTTATCACTCCCTGAAGCAAGTATACAGTAAATATATCAAAATACGAGATACATCCCTCAGCAGCGTCGCGTAGCAGCAAACACCATCACTTTCTGAAAAGTACTAAGCAGTCAAAATCAAACATGAATTCACAAGTAATTCAAGCCATTATCAGCTCTAAGGCGTATCCCCATTCACAATGTATAGCCATAACGAGCTACATCAAGAAATATCTAACAAAAGGAACCATAAAAAAAAAAGATTCTAACTTTCGCTAAAATTCTACATCAAACTGGTTAATGTGCATGTTACTAATATTAACATTTAGCATAAGAAAAAACTCGAATCCAAGAGCATGTTAAGTAATACATATCAGTCAGTCGAGCAGTAGTCTGAAATCTTAAGTAAAATAGGGTGTGGGCCGTGCTACTGAAGAGAAAAAACAGTATTTGAACTCCAAAATGACTTGGCAACAGCTTTCTAAATATCAGACACAAGGGATATATCAAATAGCATATTTCAAGGAATATGTCAAAGATATTAAATAAATATTGGGATGTCATATCGAATAATATGTACATATAAATCATAGACGTTCACAATTGATGCACCAAAGAATGAAGTTGTGGAGAAAGGTGGCATTTGTTGCAAAACTTTTGCAAGATAATTTAGTCCCACTTTGAGCCCTTTTTTCCTGATTATTTACATAAGCAGATATTTGTTAGGTTTACACCTCAACTAAACCATAAGCCCAAACCAGTCTTTTTTAAAACAAATAAAAGTCCAAATCGACATTACAATATTTCAACTAATGTTTTTATGCTGATATGTTACTACAGATTATCAGGAAAATCATGATATATCACCCAAAAATTGCAAAAGCAGTAAAGGATATTGAGACCTTGTCGCTTTGCGACAAGCCATATAAAGGGATACATTCACCGATATTTCAGCCATCTTGGAGGTAGTTTAGACGAAGCTTAGCAAAAATTCAGAAACTTAGGTGTCGACATAAAATCAAGAATGAAACCAAGATAGACAAACCAGAAACCAAAAACATGTCATATTTAAGACAAAATTGCAGAAAATAAAAAATTTAGATTCAATTTAGATATGAAAGTAACAGCACAAAGTAGTATCCCGGCTGATATCGTGTTGACCAGAATCTTTTCCTGCTTCTGCATAAGCTCACAATGAAACTTACCAAAGCTGCATATATCTACCTCAAAATACTTCAATAATTAACCTTTTCTTGCAGCCCTGCATATTGCTCAGAATTAAGCTTATTAGAAGGCTGCACAGCTATTCTATGGTCAACAACCTACAGTCAAAATTTTGGCAATTTATCTCTACCACTGATGATTGGTGAAAAGGTATGGAGCACACTTAGCAGCTGAAAGCAGAGAACTGCTAGAATTCTTACAAGTTACACTTACAGGTACGATAGAAGATCAAAAGTTGTTTCACAAAACAATATTTCTTAACTTCTTATAGCATCCCATAAGGAACTCATTTGGTTGGAAACACTGAAATATAGAATCGTCAACCTGTCTAAGCACTTGACCCTTATCCAAAAGAAGATAAATTGTTTTCTTAGTATAGATAATAAAGCAACAATAATTCTCAAAAACCATGTTAACCTAAGAACACATATTGCTTATATATTTTAATATAGAAATTCAGATGAGGCCATTTTTTGGGTGAAACAATAATTTATCTTCTGTAGCACACATGGATTCAGATGACGCTGGTTTGGGGCTAAAATATCAGTTCCTTTGTGGTTCAGTTCATTCATATGCATGAAAATGAGCAAACCAATTGCCATGAGAGAAAGCATAAATTTATATCGGCTTTCATTCCATCTCATATGCAAGATAGGAAGGTACCACCAAGAGTAAGCACTGAAGAACATAGGCAACAGACGATGTAAAAATTATGCACTAAAAGTCTAAAACTTACATGATAAATATCTATGTTGCATAATCATAACTAACTTAAATTATAAAAGGTTTTAGGTAAAATGTGAGTTCATATTTAAATCATAGCAATGAGAACAATGAAAAGAGGTCAATAATCTCGATAATAGTTTAGGATAAAAAAATATTCCATGGTCTGATCAGCTTGTTTGCTTCATAATTTATATTAGTTAGCTGATATACTATCTCACATCTTTACTTACTAGTTCTGGCAGAGGGAGGCAGCAAGCTTGAGACAACTAATACAAAACTTCCAAGAAAACCATCTATATCATTCTTCTACTCTGCATAATGTAAACCAAAAAATTAGAAATATCATCAGACAATGAACATTTATTGAAAGCTTTCATGTGGAAAATAGTATACTAATGGAAGAAGTTTGTTATACTAGTGGAAGAAGTTTATTTGATTCTGTTGCCTAATGTATAAATGAATGCATATAATGCGATATGAAAGAAGCCAAAGTATTTGGGGTTTACATTGTCTGCATATATCTGGCTATTTCTTTTATATTTCAATGTTCTTTAAGGATAGCATGGAGGTTAATGATGTTTGCTTTCTATTATGGATTTTACACCCGATTTACCCTTAAGTTAAATCTGTCGAAGCCCGATCTTTGAGGCAAATTTTTAAGGATATGATAATAGTTAACAAAATGAAGGAGATACTCCTTAATAGAACTGAATGAAAGAATACGATTCATGTAGCCCACAACTTTGTCATAACTGCTGTATTACTGTTCTTGTTGGTTCCTATTGTGGGCAGGTATGAAATGCAGAACTGATACGTTTCCAGTGAAAACTTCATACTTCGGCGGTAACTTGATTACATATGAAGCTTAAAAAAAGAAACATGAACAAGTAGAAGTCAATGTAGACTGCTGCTGAGCAACTAATCCACAAGTAAAGATGAAAGATGGCTAATACGCGTGAACTCAGGAATTGTCAAAAGGATAGAACTGCAAAAATTTGTAGATAAGTAAAACAGAAAAGATTCAAAGAAAAATATAGAGGTCAAACTTCAGGAACTTTGACACATTTGAAAATAGATTAGAATAGAGGAAATGCCCAGATGAAGACAATTATATAGATTTGACAAAGAGAATAAGTCAACTATTGGGATTTGAAAAAGAGAAACGTGAAATCAAGTATTGGGTTAATATACAAGTGAAGAACACAGAGACTACTGAATGAAAATTAACCAAGGAGGAACTTCAACACAAATTAGATGCAAGTACATATTTTTCCGTAACACCGAAAACAAGGTTTATGGGCAGAAATACAGAATCATCGCAATACTTCACATGCGAATTCATTACACCCAACGAAGGGACAAAGCTGATTGGCTACATGCTTCACTGCAATCTAAACTACACAAGCTTTTAAGTAAAAGCAATGGTTTTTTAATCTCCTAAAGCATCAGAATAGTACATAGTTGCATAGTTCTCTGGTCATTTGACACTGGGTGCCTAGATGATCACAGAATAATATCAAACCAGCTCTTGAAACTTAAAACGCTTCTTGTTCAATCTCTCCTAAGACCCAACTCCCCCCCACCCCCCCCCCCCACCCCACCAACAAAAAAAGAAAAAAGAAAAAAACAACAACAACAACAAAGAGTGGGGGCAGAGAGAGAGGAAATAGAGAATAAAAGAATTGATGATATAATCAGAAGATATCGTTCTCCATTACAAAATTAGGATATTGGGTGGTAAAAGCATTACATCATTTGCTAGAGGAATAAAGTTTTAAAATCATTTGGGACAGATGAATTTTAAAAAAAAATGAGGTTTTAGGTTAGGTGCATAATTATTGTTATCCATCTTTTTGGATAGGAAGTAACCTTTTCAGTTAGAATGCAAAAAAGGAAATAAAGTAGAGAGATGCAGAAAGCCGATTTGATGCAACTTTGCTTATGATCTTTTTACTGTACAACTTATCACTGCTCATTAAAATGCATCCATATACAAAAACTTAGCAACCTTTGGATGGCATGCTGCTAAACGCTCTTTAACTGGATATGTGACAACAAGAGAGAATGCATATGTAGTATGATTATCCTTCTATGTGACCCTACCAACTCGGTTTAAAAATTTCATCTGGATCTTATATAGTTCAAAAAGTCCATTATAGGATATAACTTCAAATGGTGACTGCTGCAGTGCTGCTCTAAAAAAATATCTGCGATCATTTGTTCAAGTTACTTAATGGTAAAATAAGATTGTCACAATAAGATTTTATTGCCTCTTCAATCTAGTGCATAGAGTCAAGGGCGAAGCTCAGCTGGCTTGAGGTAGTGCACATGCCCAACCTCAACTTTGGATAACATTCCATTGCAGAATTGTCCATTTCAAGACTTAGGTTCCTCTTATCTGCCAAATCTATATGTATATGTATACGTGTGCGTGTGTGTGTTTTGTTTTTCTTTTTTTGGGGGCAGGGTGCCGGGGGGGGGGGGGGGGGTGTTGTATGCGTTTCCTTCTCATGAAACACGCCCCATTGACATAAGAATTAACCCCTCTTCAGTTTCAATTGGATTCAAATAATTTTCACATTAACAAAGTAGCAAAAAGTCACTACCTTGAATAATTGTGATTAATTTTAAAACTAATACTTTAACATATTCTTGTTACGCATATCTCACATTTACTCAAACAAATCATAGCCATTCCAACAAATCATAGATGGCTGTAAAATTAATCATCTCTCCACAATTTGATAGTAGAAAAACCCAAACCATATAGAAATCTTAATTACTTGATAACTTGGAAAAAAAATTTGTTATTTCATCTATCTACTATAACATTTATTATTGCCCTTAACTATCAGAATAGGAATGATCCTAACTTTCCAATTCAATTCTGTTAAGAGAAATTATTTAGTTTTATCAGAAATATCTCTTTTTCCACCCGATCTAGCGACAGCATAAAATTAATATTTCATAGACGTTACAAGGGAAATAATTTTTACAGAATGAAATTATACATGTTTCATAAGAACATGACATTGGATGTTGGTCTTTGAACTATCTTCCTTTCCTACAGTATCTGAGATAACAACGATAAGCTCAAGGTACCTTCTAGTTGATTTTTTACTGCTATCATGAAATAACTTTTTTTTCAGTTTGTAGGGGTTATTTACTCGTTGGATCTTTTTCCTATACTTATTACCTACAACTGAGATTTATTTATATAATATATTGTATCTATTATTTCTTGAAAAATATTTACCTCACGTAGTTTTTGTTTTTTTTTACAAATTAATGAAGATATAGAAAGAAAAAAGAACTGCACGATATCTTTGCATGGCAATTAATAGACATGAAGACAAAAAAAAGATTACCTAAAACATTTATTTCTTTTAAATTCTATGCCTTATAAATTTTCACTATATAAAAGAAATTCTATCAGATATATCTCTTTTTCAACTCGATTTTGTGACAACATAAAATTAGCATTTTCAGTCATTACAAAAGAAATACTTTTTAAAGTAAGAAAATTAATATAGCATGCTCCACAAGAACCTGACATTGGATGTTGGTCATTGACATATCTTCTTTTTCTAGTGTTTCTGAGATAATGACAATATGCTTGAGGTACCTACTACTTGACTTTTACCACTATCATGAAATAACTTAATTTTCAGTTTATAGGGGTTATTTACAAGTTTTATCTTTTTACTATGCATATTACGTACAAAGGGTTGTAAAATGGGTGGTTTTGGTTGGGTCTTGGTTGGGCCATAAATGGGTGGACACATTTATGACCACTTAACCATTTATGACCCATTTAGTATTGGGTCACTTCTCACTCATCCATTTACTAAATGGGTGATTCATGGGTGACCCAATAACCCATTTAGCTATGGCATTTTTTTATATATGTAAGTTTCAGGGGTTTACTTGTAAATGTGAGGGCACACTTGCAAATTTGTTAGTAGGTATTTCTGCAAACTCGGGGGTTTTATGCAAACTAGATGGTTTTTCTGCAAACTATTGAGGGGCTTGTTGTAAATAGTTTTTCGCAAAGTTTTAGGGGGGTTTCTGTAAACTTTCAAGGGGTTTTCTACAAAATTTCAGGGGTTTTTTGCAAACTTTTAGGGGGTTTTCTGTAAACTTTCAGGGGGTTTTCTGCAAACTTTCAGGGGTTTTCTGTAAACTTTCAGGGTGATTTCTGCAAACACTCAGGGTGTTTTCTGCAAATATTCAGGGTGTTTTCTGCAAACTTTTGGGGGTTTCTGCAAACTTTTAGGGGGTTTCTGTAAACTTTTAGGGTGTTTTCTGTAAACTTTTGGGGTGTTTTCTGTAAACTTTCAGTGTGTTTTCTGTAAACTTTCAGGTGGGTTTTTGCAAACTTTGGGAATATTTTCTGCAAACTTTTAGGGAGTTTTCTGTAAACTTTCAGGAGATTTTCTGCAAACTTTAGGGGTGTTTTTTGCAAACTTTTAGGAAAATTTCTGCAAACTTTCAGCGGGTTTTCTGCAAACTTTTAGGAGTTTTTAGGCAAATTTTTAGGGAGTTTTCTGCAAACTTTCAAGGGATTTTCTATAAACTTTTAGGGGGTTTTTGCAAACATTTAGGGGGGTTTCTGCAAACATTTAGGGGGTTTCTTTAAATTTTTAGGGGGTTTTTTGCAAACTTTTGGGGGTTTTCTGCAAACATGACGTGTTTTTACAAAGAAGTGTAAAAAACACCCTCAAAGTTTAAAAATTACAGAAAAACCCTTAAACTTTAAAAATTATAAGAAACTCTTAGAAATTTCTAAACATAAGTTCAAGGAGTTTTTTTTAATAATTATGAGCTCTTGAGGGTGTTTTTATAATTTTTTAAATGTTGAGGGTGCTTTTTACAAATTCTAAATTTACAAGGGGGCTGCTGGAAATTTATAGATTTCATGTATCATTTGTAGGTTTTGAAATTTCAGGGGGGTTTGTAATTCTAAACTCATGAGAGTGTTTTTCGTATTTCTAAACGTTGAGGGTGTTGTTTACAAATTTTAAATTTACAGCGGGCTGCTAAAATTTTTTAGATTTCATGTTCTTTTTGTAATTTTAGAAATTTATGATAGTTTTTGTTGTAATTTTGAATACTTGAGGGTGTTTTTTGCATTTTTTAAATGTTGAGGGTGTTTTCTGCAAGTTCTAAAGTTATAGGGGGCTGCTGATAATTTATAGATTTCATGTATCATTTATAGGTTTTGAAATTTCAAAGGGGTTTTTGTAATTCTAAACCCGTGAGGGTGTTTTTC
>JBAKGM010000279.1:17958113-17970488 GCA_037177215.1 Asparagus racemosus | reverse complement strand
ATATATACATACCTTATTTCATTTTCACTATGTTTTACATAATGACAAAGATATAGAAAGAAAAGAAACTAAATGATAGCTTCGTATGGCAAATAATAGACATTAACACAATGATAATATGAAAATTCTAATATCTTTTAAATTTATTTTTTCTCTACAAAAAATTCTAATTCTATTTGAAGTTTTTACTCTATAAAAATTTCTATCATCTATAAATTACTTGCGGACTATATTGTGACCCCAACCTGCATGAAATTCCTAGATCCGTCCCTAGATAGAGTACTTTATAACTCCATATGCTGATATGCCCCAAATCTAAAGAAAAAGGTTTATTTTAATGGAATGCACCCATTAAGTGAGTTAAAAAATATGTTGGTCTAAAACGGAGGTCAATATTCGTATTTCAGGATGATTGTTGATTACATATTAAAGTAGTAAAGTTATGAATAGTTCCAGTTGTTTAAGTTTCTGAAAATGGCATGCACATAATCACTTAATGTAAAATGTTTCAAGTTCCATAATTAATGCACGAAAAAAATGAATCTTTCCAATAGACAGTTATATTAGGATATCCTCACCATAAAATGTGTACAGGAGTTTCTTGCAAGCTTATCAATTGTTGCCTCAATCTTGCTGCCTCCTCCTTCAAGAACTAATGGATAAATTTGTTATAAGTCAGTTAATAAAGAACACTGGACTGCTCAAGTAATAGAAAGTTAGAAGATCTGTCAACTGATTCATGAAAATATGGATAAAGCCATAAAGGTGGTGTCGACAACTGAATGAAAAAAAGAAAAGTATTAGAACAAAATATTAACCTATTGCATCTACTTGAGTATCACAAAAATGAAACATTGATCATTTGTCATGTCAGTAAGATCACAAGTGTTCTATATTTGTTGACTGTTGAATCCTCATATTCCAAGGACAGATATGAACAATGCTAAAAGAGCAGCAAACTTTCAAGAACTACAGAGAACAGCAATGATGCACAAGTGTCATGTTTGATATGGTGTCCAAAACACACTTTACAATAGATGTGGTTGTGCTTCATAGCTCCCGGCTATTCAGACTATCAACCCCATTATACCAAGGATAACTTCATTCATTGAACATAAGGATACAACTTGGGCTGGTCAGGCCGCGTTCGAAAGTTTCTATTCCTAACCAAAACTGGGTTGGGCTAGTTCAGTTCCGGTCCTCCAGATTGCATTTTATATGGCAGATGGAACATTTAACCTCATAAAAGTCATTTTACATGGAGATGGAGTATCTTTTCTTAAAGCCAACCTTACAAGGATAAAATTTACTTTATCTTAAGTGGAAATTCAATGTTCACCCTTAGGAGATATTTTCTAATATAATGAAAAACTTACATATGCACAAACCTAGTTTATTCTACGAGGGTCCATATTTTTGTTTCCAATATCCTCTTCCTAACACTCCAGACTTTTAACTTGGCTTCTTTGTGCCAACACCCTGGTCGACTACAAAGAGAACGTTAAGCAACTGAGGTTTGAATGATTGGACCGGATATAAATCCATATAAATAGCATATAAAGTTGAATGCTCATCTGAAGACACACATAGTGGTTAGATTTTTCAATGCGAGAAGTTACTGACTAAGAGCACATTTAACTATGCTATTCAGAATGTGCTGCGATTTCTGACGATCAGAAGAAAGACAATGAACGTTTCAGTGAAGAACTTGATAGGAAATACAACAAACTCAAAATAACATGATATAAACTAGTATAAATGAGAGAAACGTAGAAACTAGATGGCGGTGCTCTTAGATATTTATACAACTTTTACGCAAGTGTTGCAAGGTGAAAAGAATATAACATAGAATTTTAGTACATTAAGCTTATAAGGTTTTATAACTAATATTGATCATATTTTGACATAGAAAGAAGGCTTAAATAAAATTAGAAAAGAACTTCGCATAGATAAAAATGGATAAATTCAACTTTCCCAATGGGAGGACCCATGTGAGATTTAAATAGCGAGGTAGGAAAGACTGTGGAGGCCATGAGAAGTTCACAGGGGTCATGCTTTCATGCATAGGAACTGTCAGAAAGTATAGTACTTTCATAATTATCCCATACAATCTAAATTAAGTGAAACTACCTCATAATTACACATTGATTAAAATACAAGATATATTCAAGGTTAAATTACAGAAAAGTGCCATAAACTCTCTTTTCTCCTAACAACTACCACAAGCTTTGTACATTATGAAAAACTAATAAGTAATAAACTATGATGCACTATCCTAGAAACTGCCAGTAAAATACCCTACATTTGTAACACCCTCCATTGTTTGGATTGCAGAGGCCCATAAATATTCTGAATTACAATAAACTATCCTGTACTTTCCTAGAAACTTCCTGTAAAATATCCTCCATTTGTTGGGTTGTAAAGGCGCAGAATAGAGATGGACTATGCTAATTTACTTGACCCAAATTGACTGAAAAAGATCAACCTTACTTTAGTTATGAGTTGAGTCCAATCACATTTGAACAAATATCCGTGTAAATTTAGCGAGGGTAATTGTGCAAAGACTAAGGTAAGGGCACAAGTGTATTTGAGAACTACTTTGGTTTCTTGCATAGGATCAACTATGAGCATATTAATATATTAGATGATTGATGGATATAAAAGGAAAGTATCAACATATGATTTCATTTGTCTAACAAAAAACTTATTCTATAGTGCTTGGAAATAATGTTGTGCATTTTAGAAAATAAGTTCGTGAATCCAAAAGATTTAGGATTATTAGAACAAGAACAAAATACATTAAATGCAATTTTAGTAAAGTGTGTAGTGGAATAAGCCTATAACACATATTGATGGTCTAAATACCTAAGAATAATTACTTTTGATCAACCAATCATCATGATAGTGACATTGCTGATGATGTGGTTCATTGAATCAGATAGAGATGGTGAAAAAATAGTGCTTATATAATCTTATGCGACTGTAGAATACCTATAAGATTGAAGAAAAATTTCGATTGAAGAAAATTTTCAATAGGATAGCTATAGGACCAAGAAAAATTTATGGATTAGAATGTTGGGCAATTAAAAAACAGGGTAATTGTGAATAGACCCCAACTAGTATTGTCCGGTTGTAAATAGATCCCAAGTAGTTCTATTTATGCGGATAGACCCTCGTAGTATTTGTCCAGGTGTAGATAGACCCCCTCATTTAACTTTTTTAAATTATTCAAGAGTCTAAAAAATAGTAATTGAGGTTTATCCTCATTAATAGAACTACAGGGGCTCTATCTATCTTCTCAAAACTTTTGACTCTTTTCACTATCAAAAAAATTCATTCAAGGGGTTTATTCACACAAATAGAACTATAGGGAATCTACTCTCAGTTTAGTGATACTGCAATGTGTCTATCCGCAATTAACTCTAAAAAATAATGTGTGTTTACATGTGTATAAGAATGTTATGATGGCATGTAGATATACACTAAAAAGATAGGATAAGAAATGAGTGTAGGAGGCTTGAAACTAGAGACTGCTCTTTAAGGATATAATAAGAGAACTAAATTAATATGGTTTTATCATATGTAATGGAGGATACTAAATACACCAATTTTCGAATCAAATGTTGATGATGTGGTTCATCGAATCAAATAAGCCTGTTTTGTTTTCGCTAATTTTCTAGATTTATTTGTATTAGCACTTCTTGAGAATGATGATATATTTTATGCATGTGATTTAAAAAAAAGGATTTTCAACGAGGCAATCACAATGACGGCCCTCTCAGCTAGCACGATAGAAATATGTTCAGAGACAGTCAGCAACAGCACACAATAGGAGGGAATTGCAAAAAATCAATATGTGTTTTCTAATTTACGATTTACTCATTTTCAGGTGAAAATGAAATTATTTCTTGACTTGGTTAAACAAATAAATTTTTTAATATCTGATTTGAGACATTTCATGGTTGTTCTAGGAATTGTATAGTTGAAAATGATTTTTCCATATCTGGACATCTGATGTTGTTGTACGCTCTATGACATGTAAGTTCTATTAAATGATATGTAAATATCCTGCCACGTGCATAGCGATGTCTGTTGGTTAATGGTGTACATCTAGAAATTAAGCAAGTAACATATCAAGTTATGACAAGCACATCATTATTGTAGGCATCCCATGTCAGACAAATCATAGATATAGGTAGCCAGTGATAAACATATCATCATTGTTGATACTTTGGTTTAGATATAATGTAAAAGATGTAATCCTATTGTAGATACTTTCTAGGCAAAATCATTACCGTAGACAATCAAGGTGTCAAGGTAGGGTGTGAAATTACCTAATATCAATGCATAAAGATGATTTAAGAAATATTGCCTGTTATTATTGTTAATGAATATATTATGGAGATCTATGATGTTATACTTATATTAGGAATATGTGGCTGAGAGATATTAGGGATGTGATTGTGAGAATAAATGAATATGCTAAGAATATGTTTAGCATATTCCTAATAATATGTAACATGTATTTATTTGCTCTTAGTATAAATATAAGAGATCAACAGAGCTGTAGAGAGTCTTCGATTTTCCTCAGAATTAATTTCAACATGGTATCAAAGCCACGCAAACCTTAGCTTTTACAAAATCCAAGATCCTCACAAACCTTCGCCCCCCCAACCAATCTCACCATCAAACTCCTCCCTCTACCTTACCACCTCCCTTCTTTCTTATGACTAGTTACCTTGAACAGGGCACGATAACTGTTCACCGTGAACAGTGCCGCGGATTCTTGTCCATCCTGCTTTCGATAGCCTTGTTGATGATCAGGATTGTCATTATTGATAGCAGTAGTCATCCTCGATGTATATATTCTCGTTACCCCCTATGCCGCCTCGATTTCCCTTCGTTCACTGCCTACACAACTTGTGGACACCACCTCCACCACCGCTTGTATCCTAGAAACCTTGACCGATAAAGAGTTTGTTTAGTTGATCCGTGAAGAGGATTGTTTATTTGGTTGATCCCTAAAGAGGATCGTTTGTTTGGTTGATTCGTGAAGAGGAGCATTAGTTTGGTGGATCTATGAGAAGGATCATTTGCTTGTTAAATATTTGAGAGGATCATCTGTTTGGTAGATCCCTAAAGAAGGATCATTTGTTAGATCTCGAGGAGGATCATTTATTTGGTGCATCCTTGAGGATGATCAGTTGTTTGTTGGATCTCTAGAGAGGATCGTTTGCTTGGTGGGTCCTTAATGAGGATCGTTTATTTAGTAGTTCCCTGAAGAGGATCGTTTCATTTGGTCAATCTATGAAGAAGATTGATGTATCACACTTGGTGATTTTTGTTGAGGTTGTTTGTGGTGAAAGACATTCAAGTAGAATACTAGAAGATGAAAACAACTACGATGAGAAAGGTCACACAGAATATCTCAACCTCTTAAGTCATATCACAAATTGGAATGAGTACATCTTGTTTGTAACAAGCTGAACATGTATATTATATATGCTCCAGCTTGAGGGGGAGTGTTCATGAACATATTATGGAGATCTATATTGTTGTATTAGAAATAATACATTATGAATATGTGGTTGACAGATATTAGAAATGTGATTGAAAAAATAAAGGAATATGCTAAGAATATGTTTAACATATTCCTAATAATATGTAATATGTATTTAGTTGCTCAGTATAAATATTATAAGTGATCAACAGAGCTTCAGAGAGTCCTTGGTTTCCCTCATAATTAATTTCAACAATTATGAACTCTTTATTTAGATATATTTATATACATGTTCAAAACCAAAATATGTATTCTATTTTTATTTATGGTTTTATGTACAAATATTGTTGAATGTGTATCACTTACCAAGCACATGAAAAGTTCATTTCAAAAATAAAAGAACATTTTCAAATTAGTGTGGTTGTAAGGATTGCGTCTACCGTGCCTTGATAATGTGAACCAAGTAGTTATTTACCTTATCTAGCTATTTACCTTATCTAGCTAGCGTATCGGATGACCTAGCTCAAGGAAATTTTTGTAATACTATGTTTGAGCAAAACTTCTGATACATGCTATGGAGTTTTAGAATTAATGTATAATGTAGCTTTGGTGATGTGCACTGTGCAGCAAACATGTTATCACTAGAAAACTAGATGTATAAGAAAACTAGGTAAGTTTGAACTGCAATATAAATTTGCTATGAATCATATTTCTAGACATATATATTCCTTGAACATATCAGAGTCGAGCTTCGCAAGTTCTCTTGTTCATAGGACTTGCAGCCGGTTGTCATGCTCCTTAGACTTACAAATTAATATTTATGTCAGTTTGGCACATGACATTATGCATTTTACATGTCATACACAATGTAGAAAAAAGCCATTTCGAAACCTATTTTAACCCGTTTCAACACCTAACAAAGTTAAATTGTTATAAAACTCAAGCAGAAAACCCATGGTGCATTTAACGCACAAAATAACACCAAAAAATACGTTTTATCTGCATGACGTTAAGCATTATTTAACACTTATTAAATTGAATTAAATTGATGATTAGATTTGAACTCGTGGCGTATCTCCGCCGTCCAACTCAGTATCATGCTAACTGAAATCAGTTTCCAATTGAATCCCCGACCCTAACTTCATTTGCGTGAAAAACCCTAGCGATCCTCGATCCCATCTCCGGCACCTCGCTCATCTCCTCCCCCTCCACCCCCTCTCACTCCTATGGAGAAACCTCTCGATCTATTTTACATCACGCTTTAGACAAAGACATAGCTTCTTGCCAACAACTATTCTCATCCTCTTACCTCCGCCAATGATAAAAGCTCCTTTAGGTTCCTTCTCGTCTCCCATATCTCCTCTTATTGACGAAGAAAATCCTAACCTCATCTCCACTTCCAACGCCTCTCTAGCTTCTAAATCCTAACTCCCCTCGACGGATGAAGTCTCCTAAATCCTAACTCCCGTAACTCTTTCAGTCCTTCATGTTTGAAAATCTTGACGATTCTAATTACTAAAATCATTATGAATAGTTTGTATTTATGAAATATATAAATAATTAATAAACAAATTAACTTACGTTATGTATTGCATTTTTTTGCCCTTTTTTTAACCCTTAATAGAAGGTAGAGCATTATGTTATGCGTTATTGTCATTTTCCACATTGGTCATACATTAAATTTTAAGACTATAATCATTAGAAAGTTTTCTAAAAATCAAAAACTTGTAAGTGTTTATCCAAAGTTTACGGTGTTTAGTAGAAAAACACGAAAATTCATGGTAGCTTTGTGTAATTTAGCCTAAATTCAATAGGGAAGATTGCTTCTATATTAGATCAGAAAACATCAACACTTTCATTCATGGATGTGCATCTTTAAGGGTCATGGAATGTTGATTGGTAACAATCGAGAATGTGCAAGGGCATTGATGTTGCTATAAATCTTGTATTTCACATATATGAAAGTAGAGTTTAAGTAACTTTTATGAGTGAAAAGAAATTAGGTGTTATCACCTAGTTTAACTTGTGACTCGTGCCGTAAGACTATTGGTTATAATTTGAATTGTTCATGTGTAATGATTCTATATGGCAACTCCAGCCTTTATAAGAATAATTTACATTACCACCTCTTATTATATCATTGGTTTTTACATTACCTTGTCCCTTGTTTTCAAAGAAAACAATATTATAGCATATGTTTTTCTTTCTTCTTTTCATCTTCTTCTTTGTCATCATCATCTTCTGCTTCCTCTTAAATTTGAAATTAGAAGATTACAACCAAGAACATAATCTTCAAGTAATCATGTCCATGCAAAAGAATGTAAATCACTATGGAGCAATAAGACAATGGGTGGATCTTAAAATTTTCTAAGAAATGTTCTCGAATTAATTACAAAAGTGATGAAAGAGAAGAAGAAGATCACTCAAAGGCATTTTCATCCAAATCTTATCAACTAAAGTAGTTGATGCAAAAAAAAAACAAAGTTATGGAAGTCGGAAGATAGTCATATGAAATCACAAAAGATCCGAGTTGATTCACTCAAGTCTCAAGGTCTGCGATAGTTTAGTAATGCTTAGCAAAAATGGTCAAATGTAATTTATGGATGGGGTTTATGCAAAATGAAATGCTAATTTGGACAAATCACGGAGTTACAAATCATAAGTGTTTTTGGGCTTGGGCTTTTCTATAGTAGTTATAGTAAACAAGAGTTTCGTCCCCTTTTTCACTTCACTATCGTGACTGGGGTCATTTAGCTGACAAAGAACCATCACACGTTGTTTTAGTAGAAACCAACTATTATGATGTGGATTGACAGCCTAGTTATCATAAGAAAATAACAGTATAGATTCTTACAGAACCTAAAAGTCGAATATCTTTAAGAAAGGGAAATCAAGAAGACAAAATGTGAATAAAGCAATATTAAGGGTTTATAAACTTAATCATTTCAAAGTTAGCATTTTATAGAACCAAAATGAAAACAAAAGGGCAACACTAAAAGAAATATATAAGCACTTGCTGACCTACATATTAATTAATACCAATGAGAACTTATTACTGTCAAATGTTTAACAGTCAATGAACAAAAATCTTGAAACGACAAAAATGTAGAATACATCGACATTCTAAAAACAATTGGAGAAGAAAGTTTCCCATCAAGGCTCAAAATCATGATAAGCTTATCTAGGTAGAACGGATGTCTAAAATTTCCGCCACTGACAGAGGAGTATCAAAGTTTTAGTGATAACCTCTTAAGAGTTAAGAAAAATAAAATAACTAATGGGAAACATTCTTAGAAGTAGGAACATTCTTAAAAGATGAAGATTTTCGAAAAAAAAATAACCTTTCATAATATTCATATTTCCCTATTAGTTTACGACTGTACTTTATTCTAATGTTAAGTAAATTTCAACCAAATAAAGTCTTCCATGTTAGTTTACTATTTAAACTTTATCTAATCTTAGGTCATGTTATTCTACAGCGAGTAATTTTTAAAATTCTAGAAGTGTGTGCTTTGAGTTTAGGATTAGTAGCTTTTTTCACATTTTATGTGTTTTTAAACAGTAAAAGCTAGTTCCTTCTTATTTCTATCAAAATTATGAATTACAATTACATTTTGACAGTAACTATTAGAGAATATATTGTTATCCAAAATTTCAAAATAGAAGGTTTTTGTCAAGTACAAATATTATAATAATGAGACTTAATTATCATTAAAAACATTGGAAACAAATAACAATATATCACAATTGAAAAAGTGACAAAAAGCTGCTTTCATATCTTCTGAACTTCAAGGAAGAAATCTATCAAATTTTGTCACTTTGGGTTTTGGATCTAATATTAACTGTAAACTTGTTTACATGAAAAGCCAAAACCATTTCTGTTAGGATCCATTTGACTCGGATATATCCTGCCACTCCCAAAGTCACAAATAACAATATGTCGCAAACTAAAAAGTGACAAGAAGGTGCTTTCATATGTTTGGAACTTCAAGGAAGGATTTCCATCAAATTTTGTCACTTTGGGTTTCGGATCTAATATTAACTGTAAACTTGTTTACATAAAAAAGCCAAAACCATTTCTGTTGGATCCGTTTAACCCAGATATATCCTGCCACTCCCAAACTACACATTATATCATAAAGTTTTTCATTGGAGAATTGTTCTAGAGCCCTCCATCTTAGAGGGCCCAAGTTCCCCCTACTTATTTCCTGCAGCAAGGATCTGAGCCCCTTCAAGATGAAAGGCATCAAAGACCTCTAAGGTTCTCTGAAAGAAAGCAAGTGCACTTCCAAGACTCATTCTCATCACGTATCAGCCCCACTAGACCCAGACTGAGGCCAATGTTAGGGAAGTAGCAAAGAACAGTGGTTGGTGAAATATAAGAAGCCTTTTTTTGAGAAAAATCACATGAGATCCTATTGTTAAAGGCCTCTGAGATATTCTGAAAGAAAGCAAGTACACTTCCAGGACTCATTCTCTTCATGTATTAGTCCCACTAGACCCAAACTAAGGCCAACATTAAGGAAATAGCTAAGAACAGTGGTTGGTGAAATATAAGAAGCCTTTTTTGTGAAAAATCACGTGAGATCCTGTTGTTAAAGATCCACTTCTTGAGGATGGACTAAGATTAATAACCTATTAAGGTCTTCAAGATACTCTTCATCTATTTTTCTCTCTTTATTGCTTAAGTTTGTTTGAGGGTTCCACCAGTTTTACAGCAAACATAGTCACTTCATTTTTCTTGTTTCCATGTGTTTCAGTGTACATGAAAAAGTAGTGCATGAAACCTTTAAAAGTCTTAGGAGTCATTAGTCACTAACTGAAAACTATGTTATACATGCAATTAGTAGAGAAGATATACCTACAACAGTTGCTTCAAAGTAGATAATGTGTACTGGACACTTGGATACTCCTTTTAACAAATCAAGAAATGTATAATGCATTTCACATTTGTTTCCTAACTAAAACTCTGATGTATAAAAGACAAAACGCACAATTTAGTTTTACTTTTACATGCATTTATATGATCTTCCCATTTTATAAATAAAGTAACAAAGAATATCGATTGTTTAAAGCCAATATATAAGTGTTAGAGGTTTAATGTTAACAAGCATATGTACTTGCAGAGATTGTATCTATTGCAATATCCACAAGCATCACTATTTTTTAATGTTTATGCCGTGTCATATCCCCAAACCATATTGTGTATCATCCACATCATGTATTTATATTGTGCACTACAGGTACTAAATAATCATTAATTCAAATTCATCAACCATTCAAGGATATCCGAGATTGTATATAGTGGAGACTAGACTCAGAAAATACTTAGGATTAGAAACAATCTAAATTCCATTTCTAGTCTTTACGTGGTCCAACATGGAATCGACAAACTTACTAGAACTATTTCAAGAGATTTGATAAAGAAAAAGAAGCTGACCAACTTCAGAACTAAGAACATACACATGAAATGATACAAAAGGAAATGTTTGATAAATTTTTTTAGAGAAGAACAAAGTGTGAAATAATTGTAGCAATGTGATAAAGGTGCGTCAATGGAGTAATAACTAGCTAGAAGAAAAAAGACAATAGAGAATCCATCCTATTATTTTCCGAGATCTCTGCAGCAGTTACTACCAATTCAGAAGACACATTTTTCTAGCCAAAACAAATTGCTAAGAACATAAGGATAA
Organism: Asparagus racemosus; assembly: GCA_037177215.1. Taxonomy (NCBI): domain Eukaryota; kingdom Viridiplantae; phylum Streptophyta; class Magnoliopsida; order Asparagales; family Asparagaceae; genus Asparagus; species Asparagus racemosus. The sequence continues at coordinate 17,959,295 of JBAKGM010000279.1, read as the reverse complement.
GAAAAAGTCCACCACTCGAGAATTAATTGGGCAAGGGTTATAAGTTCGCATATGCTTGGAACATCATTCAGAATATTACGGGAATGACAAGAACTCAAACGCAATGCAATCTATCATGAACAAACATAACCAACTTGAATAAGAATAGCATTTCCTGATTCCAAAATACAAGAGCTTTAAAAGACATGAATTTTGAACAACGTTTAGGAGTTCAAAGTCTACAAAAGTTTAAACATGCAATTGAACTGGCAATTAGGTAAGTTCCCAACAACTGTATCTCTGATGAAAACTAATAATAAAACAAAACTCGTAACCTCTGTGACAAACATGCAAAATTGCTATTCATACGCTACAAACAAAACATACAATGGATGCAAAAAGAAAAAAGGGGAAAAAAAAAACAGAATCTATATAATTGTCAGTGATCTTCACCTGTACAATTTCTTCGAACAGGAGCCTTTCAATTTTCCCCAACCTCTCTCATCAAAGAAGCCAGAGGACGAAAGCTAGGGTTTTGAGCAAATAAAGAAGATAACAATGCAAAACTTTAGACAATGAAGATGAAAATTCTCAACAGATCAGATCAGAGAAATGGGAATTAAAACGAAACGAGGAAGAAGAAATAGATCAGATCTAGCAGCATCTATAACAGATCTAAACAGCGAAGGACGAAGGAATACTAAATGAAGAAGTGGGAGCGGTTCATCTCAGTCCACGTCGTCCCTTGCCATTTAATACGAATAAAACAATCCCAAATAAAAGGGTAAAGGGATTTTATTAGTACTATAGAGTTAAGTGGGACAGTAGCATTATTGGTTAATTATTGTTTATTAAGGAGTGAGAGTGTAATCTAGACGCGTGTTTGCGTCTAGATGCGTCCGCCCTGACTCCAGGAGGCAGAAATAGGGGATTCCGTTTCGGGCCGCGGGTGTCTCTGTAGAGGGGGAATAGGGGATGCATCTCATTTTTTAAACATGCTCCCAACCTTGAGTTAAGCGCCTTGATCCCTATGTTTTAAGGAGCTGTTTCGGTGGTTCATTATTATTTTTCCTTTTCTTTTAGTAGTTTAGTTTATTACGTTTCTTTGCCCCGCTCCTAGCCGTTGGACTCGTGTGGCCTATTTATTGGGCTCTGTACTTTTTCCCTTTTCAGATTTTAAGTGAATAATATTTTTTCTCCTTT
>JBAKGM010000279.1:17911020-17921789 GCA_037177215.1 Asparagus racemosus | reverse complement strand
CATTTGATTTCTTCCCAAGTTTATTTATTTTTATCTTATTTTATTCTAAATTATTTGAATATTGAATTGCCTAGATAGTTGGTTAGTGAATAATTGGTAATTAACAGCTAGTCCTCGTGGGATCGACTCGTACTTGCCAGTGCTAGCTACAACTACGCCGTGCATTTGCGGTAAAATAATCACATCAGAAGGCTCGCCTGCCCGAGGCCTTTCCTTCGCCTGAAGTGAGCTCGCCCAAGCGCCAGCTGGCTTGAGGACTTGAGACTCGCTAGCGTGCGCGGAGCTCGCCTAGATGTGGGCTCGCCTGCACGAAGCCCCTTTGTTGAGTACGCTAGCACGAACTCAATGGCGCCTGAATGAGGGCTCGCCTGCACGAAGCCCCTTTGTTGAGTTTGCCAGCACGAACTCAATGGCGCCTGATTGAGGACTCGCCTGCACGAAGCCTTCCCGCTTTTTTAGCTCGCCCGCACGAACTCAAAGAAGCCCGACCGCAAGAGCTCGCCTGAACCAAGCTCGAGCTCTCCTGAAGGCTCGATACTTGCCTGCGCACCTCGTCTGGAGGTTTGGGAGTCGCCTGAAGACTTGAAGACCGCCTAAAGGGTTGGGGCTCTCCTGAGATGCCTTGCCCGCCCCCCGAGCCCCCAATTCACGACGGCGGGGCCTGCCAGTTGACCCCGCCAGCTCGCCAAAGCTTGCCCAGAAATGGAGCTCGCCTGATCGGTTGCTGGCCTCACCTGGACAGTACAGGCGGCCGCCCGCTTTTTGGGAAGTGGGCCTACCCACTTTCCGTGCCCTAGGTGATGATGAGGCATAGCTCCCATCACCCCTAAGTGGTCACATCCCACAGGGGTGGTATGGATCCCCTCAACTGGGCATGGCCATGTCCCACGAATCATGGGAATGGCTATGCCTCTCCTGGCTTATTTATAAGCCACCATCTCCATAGGAGAAGGGGCTTCTGGCTTCTAGTTTTTCTAGCTGCTGGCTTAAGATTTCTAGACTTTCTAGCTGGTCTCTGAGCTCTTGGCATTCAGCTGCTTGGCACTCTAATCTCAATCTGAACTCTCAGATTTAGAGATTCTCTAGCTCTTTGCAAACTCTTGCATCGTAGCTGCACCCAAGTGAGCAAAGCTCAGGGAGAATCGAACTCAAGCCTGTCGGAGCTTCTACTGCGTACTGAAGTTCTCCGCCTGTGGCGTCGATCGAATTGTCTAAGGGAAGCAAACTCGACTCAAGTATCAAGGGAGGCGTCCTATCGCTACCGACGAACCCACGTTAAAAACAAGAAGGGCCAACCCTTCACTTCTATTGTAAAAGCCGATTCTTGATTTGTGAACAAACAACACTACAAATACAGAAGAGATTTTTACACCAAACAGTAATCACACAGTCACTAACCTCAGTGCGAGTTTAGCTTTTAAGAGAGCAAGGTCTGCCTTCTCTTCTAATGCCTGGTGATGTTGCTCCAATTAGGGGGTTCGTCTACGAGGGAGTACCTGTGGAAAGGGTAGAGTTGAGATTTCTGGTGGTCCCTCTGATGGTCAAGTGAGTAAAAGAAAAAGAAAAATGTGAAGGTAGAATTCACTGAGATGAGATCACTTACTTGGTTTACTGTTCTTACTAATATTTATACCTAGAGTTTCGAGGGCATTCTTGTTTTTTAAGAGACAGCTGCTGAGTCAGCACTCTTCTCCATGTGCTGAGAGATGATTGGGCTAGCTCCTGTATGCGCCGGCCACAGTAGCATGTTCCTGTCACAGTAGCATGCCTTTACAGGTGTCAAACTATGAGCGGACTGAGAGTTGAAGTTGTCTATTCACCATTAATGGGATAGGATTAGCAGCATCTGCAGAAGCATGGGTCCGAGGTACCTTAAATATCGTGAGGGATGGAGGAGTGAAGGGGGCTGTCAGCACATTTAATGCGATAGTGATGAATTATCAGGTGTAGACTTCAGATAGCCGTCATCTAGGTTGGGGGACCACGAGCGACGAGAGGGGGGAGTCTAGGCGAGTGGTCGACTTAGATCACTTCTCAAGTTGCTTAGAGTAATTTGATAAAGTGGACCACCATCACCGCCTTTTGCGTCGTCTAAGGATCTCTAGGGCGAAGGGTTGGTCAAGTGGACGACCATCACTGCCTTTCGCGTGGTCCAAGGATCGCTAGGGCGAATGGTTGACTAAGTGTATGACCATCACCATTTTTCATGTCGTCCAAGGATTGTTAGGGCGAATGGTTGACCGAGTGGATGACCATCACCGTCTTTCACGTCGTCCAAGAATCGCTAGGACGAATGGTTGGCCGAGTGGATGACCATCACCGCCTTTCGCATCGTCCATGGATCAGTAGTTAGAGGGTGGTGACTGGTCGCTCTTTCGTTTCTAAATGGACGACTGGGGGCTTGTGAGCTGAGGGTCTGACAAGGGATCGACGGTCCAACCAACGCTGCCTCTTGCGTCGGCTGTGGGGGCGGTTGTCCGATATGTTATGAGGTGGGCGGTGAGTGTAGGTCGTTTTGCAGGCTGGCTACGGGGGTCTGTGCTGCCCTTGGTTGGCAGGCGGATGTGTCCATTTAAGTTAATGCTCTGTTTTCCTTTTTAATCACTTATTTGTGGTTATAACCATAACACCAAGATATCATTAACAAAAACCATGATAAATTTGTCCAAGTACAGAGCAAAGACCTTATTCATTAGGACCGTAAATATAAATAGGGCATTAATTACACTGAAAGGCATAACTAAGAACTCAAAATGGCCATATCTGGTCCTGAAACCGGTCTAGGGTATGTCTTCCTTCTTCACTCGGAGCTGATGGTCGTTAGACCTTAGATCTAACTTAGACTATATAGTCACTCCACCTAATTGATCAAATAGATCATTTATCTATGGAATCAGACACTTATTCTTAATGGTTACCTGATTCAACTCCCTATAATCTATGCACGTACATTTTCTTCCATCCTTCTTCCTTACTAGCAAAACTGGTGCTCCCCATGGTGAAAATCTAGGATGTATAAATCCCTTCCTCTAATAGACCTTCAATTATTCCCTAAGCTCCTCCAACTCCTTCAGGGCCATTCGATATGCTAGTTTGGATATCTGTGTTGTGCCTAGTACTACATCGATGGTAAACTCTATGATACGAGGTGGTGGTAATCCTGGCAACTCCTCGGGAATGAGGTCCATAAACTCCCTCACTACTAGTGGAATAGGTCTTTCCTCCACTGACTTCTCAGCTTCCATTGCAGCCAGAATCCCAGTAGCTATAGCTTGACTTGGGTGGATCTAAGCTCCTACTACTTTCCTCAAATTCAAAAGGTGTATGCTTAGTTAGACTGAAGCTAATGACTAGCCGGCGGCAATCTATTATCGCATAAAAGGTCCATATAAAGCTCTCAATTATAGATGACTATAGGATATAGCTTATACTCTTGATCTACTACTATCCCACTACTAATTCTAACATGCTAAGGCTGATCTAAAAGACTGTGTGGAATGTGATGAACACGAATGAATGCAGATTATATCAAACTACCTCACCCTCACAATCCATAACGGCCTGCATCTTTGGGTTCTAGTATGACACCAAGTCCAATCCATCTATGTGGATACGAGCAATCCTCCTCGAGTCGAGCTCCACTCTACTAGGAGCCTCTGATGATGAATCAGTCGTCACCTCCTCTAGGGTCGTCTCTGAGGTGGGTGTCGGGGAACGAATGGGGGCAATCTGAGAGAAGGTGGCTTGACTTCCCACCTACATAGCACAGACCTTGGGCCATGTAGCATGTCATGCAGGTGTTCTCCCAGTGATGGCATCGATCACACGTCACTGACGAAGTCTAGGGTAGGTATAGTGCAGCCTGGGCTTGAGCGTCGATCCTATCCATGATGATACACCTAATCACTAGTGTCTTCACTAGCATGGCTGCCAATTGATCTTGAGTTTCGCACTCTCGAACCTCATGAGATACCTCTCTCTCTCATAAGGTCCACTCACAATGATGTAATTTGCTGATACAAATCCAAGATGGTGTTACTTTGCTCCATCAAGAGTGCTCGGAGCTCTCATTCCCTGACCTCTCCTCTCCTCATGTCCTCTACTGTGGCTCAATACATATCCATCAAATACAAAAGCAATTCATCATGACTTGATACATGGAGGTACTTGATCTCTTTCTTGGTTTCTCTTTCTTGGTTTATCATATTTTATACTTAATCAAGTTTTTGGTAGTGGAGAATCACGAGCTTCCACTCACAATCGTAATGTATCCCAAATTGAGAACTTTCTTGATTTCAAAATAAAGAACGTTCTTGATTTAGTGTCACGAAGGAGACACTCAATATCCAAACATATGCAATCATCGTCATCATGTATATACCACATCATGGTGCCTAATCATGCATCCCCTAGGGCCAAGTCTCATGATAAAATACCAAGCAAATAAAGGTCCAAGGTATAACCTAGGCCAACATGCATAATGTTCATGAATTCTAGGTTAGAGCATAGAATAGCATAACATAGCAAAATATACGATAACACCATGCTATAACATAGCACAACATGCCTTACTTTCATAGTTAAACATGAATTTACTATAAATTTGATAAAAACAACATAAACATGAAATTATAGCCAAGCAACTAATATAACATCTATTTTATCTCAAGATGGCAAGAACAAGCTTAATTGCATAACTGATATCAGAATCCATGCAAGAAAACCAAAGAAATACGGAAAACAGACTTAAATAGATCAAATTCCAAAAGAATCTATTTTTTTTGTTGAGCACGTGCACTTAGAGGCTGGGCGCATGCACTCACCCCAATGCCACATTAGCCAAGTTCTGACAGCAGATTGAGAAAAATCAAAACTGAAATCATTTTTGAAAAACCTGTTTGAGCATGTGCACTCATTGTTTGGGCATGTGCGATCAAACCCTACAAAACATTTTGTTCTCCGAATTTCACTGAGCACTTGTGCTCATCAAGTCGAGCCCGTGCACTCGTGTTTTAAACTGTGGCTCCCAAAATATTTTTGGTCAAATACTCACTCGATTCAAAACCAAATGAAAAAATAAATTCTACCGAAGTTATGTATTGCCAAAAGAAAACTACTTCACCAATTTACACTTCAAAACATCAAATATTCACTAATCCACCATGTGAGCTCGAGGGCTCGCTATCCAAACTAAAAATAAGGACAACCCCTTATCCAACTACTCATTTCAATCCAAAAACATCAAAGAAATGTAGAGATCTCAAAAATACATAAAACTCACAAATTTATACCTCAAATCATGAAATAAAAACTCAATCTTGTAAATGTATCATTTATCTACAACATTGGGCCTTTCTCCTTGAAAGAGATTGTTGATTGAGATCCACCTTTCAGAGAAATCCTCTCCTTAATCCAAACCAATAAACTGGGAAAAAAAAGTCAAAATCAAGAATTTCTTGGTTGAAAAGATAAAGGAAATCAAGATCTAAAAGAGCCATAAACTAGAATTTTAAAATAATCAACTTAGCAAACAAAAACATTTGCATTGGGGGTGTAGTGTTCTCTTCTCTTGGCCTCCAAGCTCTCTAAACTTCAGCCCTAATTTTTTAGAAAGAGAAAATGATTCTTTTTATATGATGTTTCATGAATTGAGTTGTGGGTTAATGAGTACCCTCATAATGGATCCAACTTAATAAGATAGTATGCCTTAAAGCCCATCATCTCTCTTAAACGCAAATCATTATGAAAATCTAAAATAAAATAACTTGATAAACCCAAAACTTAATTTTTAAAGAAAGATAAAAATAATAATTGCGACCTTCCACTTGCACAAAGAATGTGACACGTGTCAAAAATATAAAATTCAATAAAATCGGATGGTTCTAAATTTTCCGAACAAAATTTATGGTTGAAATTGGTTCGGCGTGGATTAGAGTCCTTACAAGCTTGTTTCATTGACTACTTCCTGTTTAACATGCAAATTGCTAACCAAGTTGACTACGTATAACAGCTTGCTTCTTGTCTATATATGATCAATGAACAGTTGTAAAATGTTCATATATATAATAGAAGAAGAGAACAAGATAACTCTTCATATGTACAAAGAGCATCATGATGACTGCATATGATTTACTCAATCATTATATGTTTTTCGTTTGAATATTTCAAGGTTCATCTATTCTTAATTCTAGTATCTTAAAGTTAATTTATGAAAAAAGGTATGATGTTTCTTTTTAAGAGGCAAATTATACTATTTGATGACATGGAACGACATCTCTATCCCCTGTAATAATCATCATTTAGATAGAAGAGATGAAAAAGGGTATTTAGGGAGTATTATTTTTGAAATAAGAACTTTTTCCAAAAAAGAAATCACGTGTTAGCCACTTGATCTAATTCTAAAACAAATTTATAACTTAAACAGGTACATTCTTGAACCAGTTTTAAGAGTTTACCAAACACACACTAATATAAACATAGATTTCAGAGAGCATCCAAACATTATAAAGAAAGGCCTCTAAAACTTTACACTAACACATGGACAAGTATTCTTTTAGCGGTTTTCACTTATAAACCCAAGGTTTTACTCACATTTACTTAAAACCCCCACCCAATTATATATGTTCTAACAATGCAAATATACAAACTTTTGGTTAATTTTAAACCCAAAATATAGAATACAAAATGTATACTTGCATCTAATATAGTGCATAGGTACACACTGTGGGGGGTATAGGTACATACTATAGGACTTATAACTATATCTTATAGGGTGTATAACTAGATAACAAACTTTACAAATTGAGTTTAATATTTAGAAAACTAGATGGTTTTTTTTTGGTGAATGAGAATAAAACTTAGGGTTTATAAGCAAAAAACCCATCTTTTATCTGTCTTTGCTTGAAGGTGGAGCTTGGAATAAATTTTGGCTCTAGTATCTCACCTTTTGCAAACGGCTATCATAATTAATATCATGCGTCTTCATCTTAAGGAGGGATAAGATTGTGCATCTTTGATTGGTTTGCATTTGATACACGTGGCAGCCAAAAAATTAAATGCGCGTCCGCATTTTCTACGTACAATTAATCCAACAAATTGACTCGGTAAATCGTGGATGATTAATATTCATGTTAAATAGAATTTTCAAATTAGTGCAATTCGCAGAAGATAATAACATTAGGGATTTTATAATCATTCTACAGATGTCTATTTTTAATTTTCAATTTATGTATAAACCGTCTTTTTTTAGACTCTATGAATCATCTTTAAAGGGGGTTTTGTTGCAATCAACCACCTTGATCCATTTTTCATGTAATTGATCTCAACTTCCATTAAGAGTCATCTCTCTACTATATTTTTTGTTTGATAACTAATTATTACAAAATTAAATCTTACCTCAAATCTCTATTCAGCCTTCCTCTTGCTCTTCAACAACTCAGTAATTATTGTCTTGTCAAACGGTTGCTCAACCTGCTTACAATTATTTATGATTATATTTAGGAGTACAACAGCGTTGTAATACTAAAGTTTTGTTTGACAACCAACTAAAACAAGGCCAAACTAGTATTATTTCTTTATCATATTAGAATTGGCCTAATTTTTTGTAGACACAAAATAGATCAAAACTGGGTCAAATTTGAACCTGATCCAGTTTTAGTGGACCAAGCAACCCTTTATGTTTTGTACGTCACATGGGCAACAACTAGTTATACTACTATAGCTCTAATTGGTTGCAAAGTTTTGATCTTGGCAAATAATTAGCTTTGTGACCTTTTATCTTCTCTACTACTATTTTATTTCCCTACGCGTTCTTCCTTATATATATTTTCTCTATCTAAAATTAATATTAAACATTTCAACTTTTATTATTCATTCTTTTTTAATGATCAATAATATGGAAAGACCTAGTGCCATGCACGGGTAAAAACTAGTGTCAACTATATTAAGAATAAAGTACACAAATGTAGTAATCTATCTATATTATACTATTAAAGCAGTTGCCACTGGACTGTCCACGTGTCATCCATTTAGCATCTTGCCATCCCGCCAAAATAATCTCCATATAAATAAGTTTGCCAAAATAATTTCTGTTTTCGTAGGAAAAAAAAGGGAAATGCGAAATATCTCACGGAGGAAAACGAAAAAAAGGGAAAAAACCTATTTTTCTGTGAAAATATAAACAAATATCTTTATACCTGTTATTATCTGCTAACATTTTAGATAAGATCTTTTAGGTGGGATTTTGAAAATAGTTTTCCTTTTTATCAACCGCCTAAAAGCGCATGTAGGGGAAAAAAAGGAAAACCCTGATTTCCATTAAAATTTAAAGAAATATCTCTTTTAATCAGTTATTATTCATAAAAATTTTAATCCGTTATCAAAAATATAATTAGTTATTTAAATTTTAAACCAGATTTCCATTAAAATTTTAATCAGTTATAACAATTTTCTGTTAATAATTACAGCGCCTAAAAAAATACGCACGGAAAAAAAAGATATTGAGCAAATAAATACAGCTAAGGAGAGGCGGAACATCCACTGCGAATGAGTTTTTTTCCTTCTAAATTAATATTTCTTTATTTCTTCTATGGAGTGCTCTTTTGAGTCTTGAATTTCCTTGTGTTTAAAGGTTTGAAGGCACAGTTGCCTTGGCGCTGCTCATCTTAACCTGAAAAATGTTGACGATGCTATCAAACCCTGTAATAAACTGCTCGCCATTGATCCGAACATTGGTGCCCTAACGATACTAAAGTCTGGATTTGTAGATGGACGAGGTGATTTCTTATTATTGCATTCTTTATTTATCTTTTTTTTTCCTTTCTTTGGTTGGGTGTTAAATCTATGCCCCGTTTAAATATTAATGTCTGGGTTTGTAGACTTTTTCCACTTTTTGATTGACTTGAAGTCAATGAATAATAGACATTGTTCTTATTCGTTCATTAACATGACCATTTGAAGTTGATAAATGTTGCATGAGGTTTATATGTTTTGAGTTGATAAATGTTGCATGAGGTTGGTGTCATTTCAGAGAACTAAGACTATTTGAAGTTTGTCATGTTATAGGTTGAGAATGAATGCAATATGCACTGAGGCAATTGCCGTTTTCGTTGTTATACACCTTTTGTTTTTATTATTTTTAGAGTTAGTATGGTATTCTTTCCATAGATTTAGTTCCAAAATAATTGTTAGGTGATTTCTCATATTCCATTTAATCATGTGAAGAACTTTTTTCTATTTACTGACCTAAAAATAATGTGTGTTAATCTTCTATTTGTAACGAGTCTTTTGATGACATGTTACTGCTTTTTCCTCAGTGAGTGCATGTTGGCTTTTTGACTGGTGTATTTCCACTCTCTTTCATATTTTCATCATATCTTTCCCTCCGTCCAATCCAATATAACTACTTAAATTTTATAACATTTAAAACACCGTTAAACAATTTATTTTTATTTGGAAAATAGTGAAATTTTTTATTTTGAAAAAACTTACAAACTAAACAAAACCGGGCTGAAAATAGTTATACATAAACCACAAATCAAATGAGCCACATATTTCTTGTCATTATCACATATACTATATGGAAGAATAAATGTAGTAAAGATTCTATTAGGATACCATATAATAGAATATGGTAATCAATATTATTCATGGTTGGTTGGAGAATTATTATGGAAATTGTAGCTATTCTTTATCTGTGGTTGAAACCAATATCCCACTCCTAATTAACAATTTTCTAGGTTGCATTTGACTAAACATAGTAAGATTCATATCCAAATCTTCTTGCTCCTCCTCTGCCTATTTATAAGTTCCCACCCAATGGAAACAAATCTCTCTCCATCTTTCTCTCTCAAAAACAACAAAACCACCATGAAACTCAAGAAACATTTTTCTCTCATCTTCATCCTTGCGCTCTTCCTCTTCAACAACTCAATAACCCTGGTCTCTTCAGAAGATGAAGCTGGTATGTGCATGTACATACATGTACAACATATAATTTCTTGCTTGCTTATGTTAATACATTTATACATGCATGTTTTCCGTGCATGTAGAGAATGAGGTCGAGTTCAACTACAAGGAGGGTGGGGATATTGGGCCGGAGAAATGGGGGGAGATCAAGGAGGAATGGGCCCTGTGTGGCAAAGGAAAGATGCAGTCGCCGATCGACGTCGTCCACGATCACGTGACCGTGCTTCCCGAGTTAGGGGCTCTCAACCGATCGTACCACCCGGCGCCGGCCCTTTTGAAGAATCGCGGACATGACATTATGGTAAAATCATTTCCATATCGATCTTGTTGTTTCTCTATTGATTTCTTTGGGCAAGTTTGGTTTGTCTTGTTTTGAGATAGCCCCCTTACACTTTACAAATGTCATTTTAACCCCCTAATCTTCAGGGCTTGTCACAAAATCTCAAAACTTTCGAATTTTTAACTTAATGCCCCAAACTGCGTGTGGCCCAAATAATCGTGGATGAAAATATCCTCACATCCAGAATAATTAGAAGTAAAGACTAAAGAATAATAAATAAAAGAGGGGAACGAGACCTCGATCCGACTTAGGCAAAAACGAGAAGAAAGAAGAAAAAGATGAAGGAAGATGGATTTTAAGATTAAAATTTAAAAAAGAACATGTCACGTGCCTGTGAGAATAAGGCCCACGAGGCCCAAACGCGTGAACAGTAACACGCCAAAAATAAAAAAATCCTTTTGTTTTAGTCCCACATCGGATATTTGAGAGAGCACCATACATTAGGGGTCCTATAAATATAGAC
>JBAKGM010000279.1:17884682-17896050 GCA_037177215.1 Asparagus racemosus | reverse complement strand
AGGTAAGATATCTACTCTTCCCAAGAATAAGTCAAAGCTTAAACTCGAGGATCTCCAAGTAGAATATTGAAGGCTCTGCTCTTTCTCTGAAAATCTGTAACCCTTGGTCGAAATTTCTCCCATCCCCTCCCTCAGTGGGTGTAGAGGGGTATTTATAGCCTTTGGGAGGCGTAACTGCTGAAAAGAACACAAATTGTGGAGTGCACACGTTGCATAGTGGGCTAGACAATTTGTAGTGCTTCGGCCCAAAACTGTCTCGCCAAACTTGTCTCGCAGTGGGCGAGATAGTTTATGGTGTTTCTCACCAAACTGTCTTACAGTGAGAGACAGTTTATAGTGTCTCGCACCAAGCTGTCTCGCATGAAGGGTCGGGCTTCTGCTGTTATAACCACTTTCCCCCACTTTTAAGGCACGTTTAAGGCACGTTTAATGCCCCATTTATGCACTTAGTGGGCGTCTTTTAAGGGTGTAACAGCCCACTAACATAACTGAGCACCCCCACATGTTGAAAAGGTCAAATGGAGCCCACGAACAACGATAAAACATGTGCAAATTTCTTCAGACACAATATGTGTCTCACCAATAGGCGAGACACAAAAAGTATCTCGCCAACGAGCGAGACACAAAAAGTGTCTCAACAACTGGCGAGACTCAAAAAGTGTCTAGGACATGTATTTATCCATTTTAACCCTATGGTTGATTCCCTTGAGTTTTAATAACGTAGTTCTTCAATCTTCTCATGATTAAATCATATTTGGGGCCCATCAGCAATTTTTGATGCCTACAGGATTCTTTCCATTGAGGAGAGAGAGAGGGGGAGAGAGAGAGAGAGAGAGAGATTTAGAGGCTACATCGACAAAGAGCCCATCTCTCCTCCATTCTCATCCATCTTTATAGATCATTATCATCTGCTAATTATTTTGCAGATCAACGATCCTTGTAAGAAAGGATTCATTCTCTTCAGCTAGTCATCTAGCTTAATCAACAGCTCTTATGAGAAAGGAGCTGCTAATATCTCTTCATTCCAAAGAGAAGACCGCACTATCTTCTGAGAGATTAGAGATCATTAATCAGTGAAAGACCCATCATCTTAGTCGGACCGTCAACAGAATACCAAATTGACGCTCCATCAGCACACAGAAAAGAACTTAGGAAATATAAATTTTTCCTTAGTTTCATTATATTCTTTTTATTATAATTTGCATCAATTGCAATACAAAAGACCCAAAACAATTAGCCGTACTACACAACCTGACAAAGCCAAAGAAGTGGGTTAAAGAAGAGGAAAAGTCAGGAAATCTAAGTATTTGCAACACATTCCCTTTTCTCGCTAAGGAAATAACATTCTCTGGAAGAGGCCCGACCTAAAGACGCCTTTGCACTCAAACCCAGACTTTCTCCGGTGAATGCTGACTTTCAAAGGTGCATTCCAACCCAGACGTGGACTATTAGCGGGGTCGACTCGATTAGTCAAGTTGTACCTATATTTAGGCATGACTCGACCCATCCAACTAAAACATCGCCAGCTCTACCCAACCTAGCATAGAAACTAGTGGATCGTATGAAGATAACCATGGGCCATACAAAAGATAAAACACCACTGGCATCATCTAATCTCTCATTTAATTGTCTAATCACGGCTTATGTACAATGCATTGACTTCGTTAAGCTGGCGATGCACATAAACCAAAGTGTACGGTCCCAAGGCAATATCTCGCAAAACACAACTTATTGCTCGTGCTAAGCTAGGTGGTAATAACATAGTGTATTGATTGAACAGAAGCAATAATGACAATGACTTCTAGCGAGCTGCACAAGGACGGGGAACCACGCCACATTTAATACGAGATGACTAAAGAGTCAACGACCATGATGATGAGTAGAACCCATGGGATCTCATGCCCATAGTGCATTGAATGAAAATACAATAAAGTGATGGATATGATAGATTGGCAGCATGACTAACACAGGCCTGAACCCAGCCACCCACAGATGAATCCCACACGCAATTCAACATGAACACTATAAATACTCTTCTACATTTAATTCAGGGAGGGGAGACCATTTTTGTGGGAGAGAACTTTTAAAGAGAATTCTGAGCATTAATTTGCCATTACTCTCCTTCACCTGTAATCACCCAAAGCTCGGATTGCACAAGGGAAGAAGCTCATGCTAAGAGCTTTGTTCATCTTTTGCCCCACGATAATCGATCCTTGATTGTGATTAGCATTTCTTCTATCTAATCAATGAGGCAAACCCTCCACAACAAGTCCATGCTTCATCTGCAGGAGTTTCAAGAGCGGCCCAGTTCGATCTCACAGAATTATTTAAAGAACAATGCTATTTTCTCCATATCATCCACAGAGTCGAGGTCTAGTCTCTACCGGCATAACTTGCTAGAATCTCAAGAGTAAATAAAGATACTATAACATTATTTATTATTTTTCAAAAAATAAATAAAAGAGAATGGTTGTTTCATTATCTTGTAACTGAAGACCCTATTTTTTTTTAGTTATTTCTCTCTTTGGAGATTTTTATGCAAATTTGTAATGAAATTGGTTAAAATCTCTGGTCTAGATGAATATTGGATTGGTTTGATATTGTTTTGTAGAAAATTACATGATTCTAGTTCAAAATCTGATCTTTTTTTGTCAAGAGTGTTCATCAACCATCGATTGTTAATTTGATAATCGATGATATACAGTAAACCATCATTGGTTAATGAGCAATTTGGCAAAATACACACTCTTATCATGTAGTTTTCATTCAATCTTGTTTACAATTCATAAAATATGACAATTTTCCATATTGAGTCATGTTTTCTTTTCTTTTTTTTCTTTTTTTTTTTTTTTGTTAACAGAGACATGTCAAGTGCCAAGAAAGCTAGGATTTAAATTTCCTCATAGTGTGTACAGGAGAAGTTTCAAAAATTTCTCATTATTTTATGAATAGGGTTTTAACACACAAAACTTAGATGAATGTAACAATGTGGAGGGTTTGCTTGAGAATGTGGGGTTGAAACCAATGATGAATAAAAAACTTGAAAAAGGCTAATATCACATTGGTGAGAGAGTTCTATCTCGGCTTTGACAAAGAACTAAATGAGGATATAGTGACCACTTTTGTTAGGGAGAGAGAGATAAAGATTACATCTACAAATATCTGCAATGTCCTGAATCTCCCTAAGCCCCCTTCAAAAGGCATGGAGGTTTTTAGATACTCCCTTAACATTGTTGTCGCGTCAAAAGAATACAACAGAGTGATGAATATTTTATGTGGAAAGGTGCATTTTGGTTTCTTCAACTCTTGACATCTTACTTGATCTCTTCCTCAAGTTTGATTTGTATTGCAGCGCTGCTCACACTAC
The DNA here is from genome assembly GCA_037177215.1 of Asparagus racemosus. Taxonomy (NCBI): domain Eukaryota; kingdom Viridiplantae; phylum Streptophyta; class Magnoliopsida; order Asparagales; family Asparagaceae; genus Asparagus; species Asparagus racemosus. The sequence continues at coordinate 17,892,683 of JBAKGM010000279.1, read as the reverse complement.
TCTCGGCATTCATGATGTAGTCCTCATTTACTAGATAGCTAAGGGGAAGAAATTTGCTCCTGCTACACTGATCTTTACTTGGTGAAGCATAGTTGCATCTACTACTAGAGAGGTTATTGACAAGAAATCAAGGTAGAAGCCTCAGCTTGTGTACCCCTTCCTCATCACCCGTCTATGATAGGAGATGAAGATTCTCTTTCTATATATTGATCGATATGAGATAGGGAGAGCACCACTCTCTACAGAGACTGCTAGGAAGAGTATTGCAGCAAGGGAAAGGGAGAGACATCAGCAAGGAGGTCCTTTGGATCACAGCCTTCTGCAACTCAGGCATCGGAGTCCTCTTCTACTCAATAGACCCTGCAGGCACTTGGTAATAGGGTGGACGATCTGAGTGGAAGAGTTGATTCACTTGTGAGAGATGTGATGACTCAACATGTCTACTATGATGTCTCTCTTCAGTTTATAATAGAGGTTCTACGTCAAATGGATGCTTCATTAGGGAGGTAGCCAGTTTATGATGATTATTTCACAAGAACATAACAACCTATGGGAATTCTTCATCCATCCACCACTCACGGAGTTGATAGTACAGATGATGAGGACATGGAGACAAAGAGGGAGGATACGAATGCTTGTTAGTACTGAGATGAGATTTGTACTATATTTTGGAAGCAATCGTTTCTTTTTTTACTTTTCTTCTTCTTTATTTTCTTGTAGTTTACATATTTTTATGTGAAGCATGAAATTCTTGGTCTATATTAACTATATTGTCTGCACTATAGGATGATTGGTTTGATACTTCCACATGTCTCTTTGATGCATCCTTATTTTGTACATATCTTGTTTTTTGTTAATTTTTCTTTTTGTTTTGTTTTTATTTTATTATTTCTTTTTTTGTTTTCTTTTCATTAAAAATTAAAAAATAAAAAAAAATTTTACATGCCTGTGTATCTATTGCTAGATAAATTCGGATGATGTTGTTCATTAGTATCTAGACATGAATATGACAGGCACAGTTAACATTTGTTTTAATCTATATCTATTTATATACGCAATGGTCAAATGTTGATTACATTATATCATGGCTCACAAGACACTTCACATGTCATTTGCACACTTCTAGCTCATATTATCTTGTATACTATTGTGGAAGAGTTGAGTTGTAGTCTTATACTCGATTCGTAGGTATGTCGATTAATATAATGTGTTTTTAAGCTTTTTAGACTTGGCAAGTGCATCTATATCAAACTATGAGCAAACAATAAGAGTGTATTTGTTAAAAGATGATAAAAAATCCACACTCTTGTAAAATCCTCGGAAACAGTATATTTGTTAAAAGATGGTCAGAGACCCATACTCGTGGATTATTATTTGTGTGCTTCTCAATGGGTATTCATCCTATACTAAATATCAAATATATTTAGAGACTATATAAATCACCGGCCAAACAATATCTTTCTTCCTTGTAAGTCTTATAAGGCTAAGGTGATAGAGTGACACTTTGGTCTTTAGTTTTAATGGTTGAGTTAGCTCGAGTCTTCGTATTAGCTCATGTATCATATTTTTATAACTGAATATTTCTTTTGAACGTGTATAAGTTCTTCACTCTCTGTTACATGTATTTACAATAATTTTGTTAACTTTCCATGTGTGCATATAGCAGTGTTTTCTGGTGTTCATATGTTTTGTGTTTCAATTTTGGTCTTTTGTGCTACTTTTCAATGCAAAATTCTATGTGAACGTGTATGCATATATCTCTTGTGTACTTTTTGGATGGTGTTTCTCAGATTTTATGTATTATGTAGGTCCATAGGTGTCTTTTGAAACTTTTGATAATAGTAAAAGGGGGAGAACTGAGTGAAATTGTGGTTATGCACATTAGATTTTTTTTAGAAATAATTTTTGAAAACCTCGATGCATATTGTAGCAGGAGTTTCACAATACTTATTTTCTTTTTCATCACACTTTTCATGTAAACATGAATGTAGGGGGAGTATTGCATATCATTTTCTGTTTCATGAAAGTGGACGTGTGTTTATTTGCTGCCTATATATCTCAAACAATTGTTCATTATGATATTTTAAGTTTCAAGTTTGTTGTTATCAAAAGGGGGAGATTGTTAGGACATTGTTCATGTAATTTCTCTGGTTTGAGTAATAAAAAAATTTATTTGAGTCTAATCTATGTTTGAGATGATCTAGTGGAGGAATACACATGTATGGAACAAGAACAAGACACAAAGAATTGAAAATTAGCTCAAAGGCTGATTTCAGCACATGGATCATCGATGATTCAACTTTGACCATCAATGGTGACCACGAGACCATCAATGGTGTTATGATGATTGATCATGCAAAAGTCAAAGAGTTTCAGATCATCGATGGTCGCTTTGACATCATCGATAGTCAAGTGCCACCACCAATTGTTCAACGGCAGATTATTTTAGGTTTTAATCTTTAGCCTTTCATTGCATATCAACGTTTGATCTTCTCTTACATTTTGGGGTATCCTCATTTGGCCTAATTAGAACAGAAAAAGAGAGAGGAGACCTAGGGTTTGGGAGAGTTAATGAAGGAGAACATTTCGATCCCCTAGAGCCTCGTCGATTGCTCACTTGCAGCACATACATCATCCAGTTAGTTCACAACGAGGAGAGTCGCCTTTGGAGTTCATCATTATCTTCGTTATTCATCAAGCTTCACTTCAATCATTTGAAGAACGGTTTGCTAAACAAAAGTGATGTAAGATCGTTTTGTTTTTGAGCTTAACTATTATTTGGTTTTACCTTATATTGAACTTCTTTTACGTCATACTCAACCTGGTTGAATTGATGTTTGGGAACTAGCCAGTGCTAGGAGTTACTCATTGTGGAGAGTTGGGTTAGATGACTAGTTTTGGGTTAATATTACAGCGCGGTCTTGTAAGTCTACTGAATTGGGTTTGTAATTCACGGGGACTCTATCATAGTGAGGAAACCCCTTCGTCAGAAGGAAGAGTAGATGTATGATTGATTACCAAACCACTATAAAAATCTCGCATGTTTCTTTCTGGTTGGTTCTTTCTATGATTGATTACCACTTTTTATTTTGTTTATCGCAGTAATTTGTTCTTTTTCACTGCATAATCTGAGTAGCGAAAAATGATAGGCAATCATATTCAACCCCCACCCTAAGCTTGCATCTCAAATCCAACAAATGACTCCATCATTTACAATTGATAACAAGATCTGAAGTATAAATTGATGTGTTCTATCTTTATGAATCGATTGGATACAACTAAACACTTGACTGACTTTTAATAAATTAATTAATAGGAAAAGTATTGGTCACAATCATAGATATTTAATCAATTTATGTAGAAGTTCTTTTTTTTTTATTTCAATAATCGCAGTTTATATTGAAGTTGAATGGTTATTTTGTTAAAGAACACGAGATAATAATGGGGAGGTACAGGGGAAAGGAGGTGAAGGATTATTTTGGTGAAAAGAGAGAAACCAGGGAAAACTTGGTTACTAGGAAATTATGAAACTTTTAGAAACCATTTTTAAATTTTTATCAATTAAAAAAGTCAAGAAATCCTATTTTGGGGAGCACCGAAACAAACCTCTTTTGGCAGCGTTTGGCTGCCCATGGATTGGGACCAGGATTTCAAACCAACCCGGCAGAGCGCAGCGGAAGATACCAGTCATCACTCGCGCATAAAAAAGCCTCTGGGTACAAAAAGTAACAATTCCAGACGTTGAACGCGAATAAAATTTTTTTCCCCCGCGACGACGATCTTCCTTCTTTCCCAGCTCTTCCTCATCCTCAAATCTTCCTTCTCCCCGATTAGCAACAAGAGAAAGATTGAAACGGAAGTCACTGCTCCAATGAAGAAAGCCAAAAGCCCAAGTCCCAGAATCTCTTCCTTCGTATCCCCACTAAGCAACCCCCTCTCTTTCATTCAACGTGATAAATTCGCACCAAGCCCATCTCCCCCTTTTCCCAAGCCCATAGCCCTGGACAAACCCCAAAAGTACCCACAATGTCCCTCCACCTCCGCCGCACGTGCCGCCTCTTCTGGTGCTACGAGTGCCAGCGCACCGTCCGCATAATCTCCTCCCCTTCCTTCACCGTCTCCTTCTGCCCCCGCTGCTACGGCCATTTCCTCCACGAGCTGGAGCACCCTCTCCCCCCTCTCTTTGCGGTCCCCACCCTTCCGCGCCCCGGGCCCACCGAGCCCGAACCGGCCCGTCGGCCTCCGGTGGCCCGGGCCGACCCGGGCGACTACCACACCGGGCCGGGCCTGCCGGAGCTGATCGAGGGGCTGACACAGAACGACCGGCCGGGGCCCCCGCCGGCCGCGGCCTCGGCCATCGAGGCCATGCCGGTGGTGCAGGTCGGCGGGGCCCACCTGCGGGACGGGTCGCAGTGCCCGGTTTGCAAGGAGGAGTTCGAGGTCAGGGAGGAGGCGAGGGAGATGCCGTGCAAGCACGCATATCATTCTGACTGCATCGTGCCCTGGCTGAGGATGCACAACTCCTGCCCCGTTTGTAGGTTCGAGTTGCCCGTGGACGGCGGTCGGGGGCGGAATGGTGACTCGAGCAGCCCGAGTGCGGGTTCAACGGCTAGTCCTAGTGGTGGAGGTGGTGGTGGTGCGAGGAGTAGTGGCCGAGGTCTGGCGAGATGGAATTTGATACCGTCGATGTGGCCATCTCACAATCAATCCAGGCGAGGGGAGGAGGATCCATGGGACAACCCTGGGGGTAATAATCTTATTGCATGTCAAATGTTCTATTTGGTGTTTTTTTCTCTTTTGATGTTTTACCTTTAGTCTAGAAGTGTTGCACTGTTCTTGTTATTTGCGCAGTGTTCTTGTTATTTGCTTGGTTAATTATTGAATAGGATAATGTGAATGTTATTGTTATTTGCTTCTTATAACCATTATTCCATTTTTGTTGTGGATGTGTTATTTTGGGACATAGCTTGATCTCATGATCTCTGAAAGAGATTGCTTGGTTTTATTTGTAGGCGAAGAAATAAAACTATAGTTACATAACGGGTTTATTTTAACTTCTTTGATATACCAACTACTTTAATACCCACATTTCAATCATACTTAGCTTATTACACAAAAGCGAACAAAAACACGTCCATTATGTAATGCTTTAGTAAAAACATCCCATTCTGACCGTAAAAACTCACGAAAGTAGTGAAAAATCTCTTCACCTTATAGGAATTCACTGACAACCTTCCTGTATGCTTTTACATCTTACTTCAAAGTATTCATTGTTCTTCTTATTCACTTGTTTTAATGAATAAGAATACTATATGAATGTTTACTTGTTGCTTTTATTCTTGAGTCTTGTAGCCATGAATGTGATTTTCATTGGCTCTTTGGTTTATGTCATGCCTTTGAGACAATATTGGTTGTTTATAGCAAAATTCATCATCTTCCCTTTCTCCAGGACTCTTCTCTTGTCATAAAGCATTTTAGGAGGTTTCCCTTTTATTAAATGAGCTTAGAGTGTATCTGCTATAAAGCAGGCTCTTAAGTCTTATGTATATCTCATCCTTGATTATATTGACTAGGATCTTGGCAAGAAACTTAGAAGGTTGGTGTCAGGTTAGCAATCACTCATAAAAAAAACCTTCTCAATGTAGAGTAGTGCTCCATAGTTGACCATATTTTGATACGAAAAGGCAAACAATATGACAATGTTGCCACTGATGAAATGCCTTCTTGTACTGGTAGATATAAGACAGCTGTGAAACATGAAGAGATATCTAAATTTACGTCTAATTTTTTTTTAATTTCCAGATAGATGTTCTTTAGCAGTATCAAAGAAATTATTAAAATAAGTTATGAATTGCTCATTCTCAGTTCTAACTGACCGGCCAAGATCACGTACTATATTGTTAAATTCATGATAAGTTGTATCTGAAAGTTTTCTAATTTTTAAATTTTCATTAAGAAACCTATTTATGCCAAAAATATCCCATTTTCATGTTTATGCATCAAATAAATGAACATTACATAATTTTCCATGATCAAGAAAAAGTTTTCCTTTTCTTTTCAGCCTTCTACTCTTGGCTGCGAGCATGGCTTCTTCTCTAGCGCTACTCTTATGATGCACTTGTACAGAAAGGAAATTTGTGTCTGCTTAAATTCACAGTTAAGTCTATTCTTCATTTTTTTTTTCCCCTCTCTTTACTGTTAGCATGATATTTTTTAAATCTATGAGTATCATGTTTGACAATTTTTTAGTGTGAGTAAAATCCTTAACCATAAGTGATGAACTACTTTCGTTCTTTCCAGTTCGATCATGTGCTTTCTTTTAATTGGTGATAGGGAGTGAAAACTGATTGTTGATTTCACTTGTCGTGGCGAACAAAATGGAACTCGACATTTCTATTTATTCCCAAATACAACACACTGACAGTCACCTAATGAGCTCATTAAACTCTCATTATGCTGCTCTTCTTGTCCTTAGAAAGAGGTAGGTGAAACAGACAACAGTTTCCCCGGAAGGCTGATATCTTTGGTTTAAGTTTGATCTGTGTAACCACTTTTTAATCAACTATTTACAGCAACTTATATAAATCTAGCTACCGATCATTTACATAGGAAAGCATGATCATTCTCGAGAAAAACCTCACTTATAATAGATGCCCTTTGGATACATCTACTATACGGTTCAATATCTCAGCGACACCCAAGTTTTTAGATACAACATAGGAGTATTTAGCAATCATCCAAATATCAAACTTGTACTGGAGCAAATACATCTCCTATATCAAGGTATCCATGCAAATAGGTGAGGACAGCATTACTAGTAGAGCTTTGGTTATTTATGTTGTCCAAAGCAATATACTTGTAAACTAGAAAGGAGATAAATTGCTATGTGAACCAGATGCAGATTAAATTTTGGACTGGTCATTAAGTTTATCAGATTTTAGAAAGACTGATTTGGTAGTGACCAGTACTGAAGTCTGTAACAGCAAGAGATATGAAGCCATGTGATCTACAATGAAGAAATTTGTCCATGAAAATAGCCTACAGTAGTTTGATTAAGTAAGAAAAAAGCACATATTTTATGTTAAGTCTAATGCCTAATCACCTGCCTAACTTTTCTAGTTATTTTTTTCCTCAATGAAATTAGCAGTCTCGTGCATCAGAGGCTACCTTTATGTAAAAATTCAGTCATATCTGTCAGTTTAAGTGGATCTCCATGATGCAATATTTATTGGCTAAATGACACTTAAATACCACAAAGTTTCCCCATTTTTGCACTTATATATCATGAGTTATTTTTGCGGCGTATAAATACCATAAGTTGTTTGGCACATTAGTACCCTCGATCATACAAATGTGAAAATCTTCACCCGAATGCTTATTCTAAGATGCTTACATGTTAATTTTGGGAGCTTTTTAACGATTAATGTTTGTTAAGTTTTCTATTAAATCTACCAAAAAATTTTTTTAACTTATCTTAATTCTACTTTATAATAGAGTTGGGATATCTTTAATGATAAATTAAACAAATTTTAATGGTTAGAAAGTTGTAAAATTAAGATGTCAGTGTCATATAGGAACATTTAGGTGAAAGTTTGCACGTTTGAATGATCGAGGGACTAACAAATTTAAACAACGTATGATAGTTATTTGCCAAAAAAAATTAAGGACAAATTTTTGAAACCAACCCTTTTGAAAATTTATTTTCAAAAATCGACCTATTTGTCCTTTATTTAGCATTTTTGACCTAGTTTCAACCAGCTGGCTGAAACTGGGTCGAAAATGTTAAATAAGTTGCGAAAACTTTACGGGACTTAGAATCCCGTGAAGTTTAGTCCGTAATTAACCAGCACTAAACAAAAAAACTTGGCGCAAGTGGTGGTTTGCTACCAAACTTCACGGGCTTCTGAATCCCGTGAAGTTTATTATAAACAAACTACACAAATTAAGCAATTATGTATAGTGGGTTTAGTGGTTATAGATTAGTCTATAAGGCTTTTAAGT
>JBAKGM010000279.1:17872441-17884582 GCA_037177215.1 Asparagus racemosus | reverse complement strand
TATTGCAATTATGTTATTTGAACTTGAAATCATATATTGAACTTCACGGGATTTAGAATCCCGTGAAGTTTAGTCATTACTTAAACTGTACAGAATTAAGGACTAAACCTCACGGGATTCTAAATCCCGTGAAGTTTTAGCAATTTATTTCGCATTTTCGACCCAGTTTCAGCCAGTTGACTGAAACTAGGTCGAAAATGCTAAATAAATCTCAAATAGGTCGATTTTTGAAAATACATCTCAAAAAAGGTTGGTTTTGAAAATTTGTCCAAAACTTAAACAATAAAAAATTCATGGTATATAAGTGCCAAAACGAGGAACTTCGTGGTATTTAAATGCCATTTAGCCATATTTATTAGATGTTTGACTCGCCAAAGAGAAAGAACTATGATTGGAGATATGGATGTGCTGTCCTTCCATTTGCACAGAGGTCTAATTGTCTAGAAGTATTTTCTGCATTTCTAATCCAAGGAAGCTGCTATACCAAAACTAATGCTATTGAGGAGATAGATAGCTCATAACTCTATCTAACGAGTCAAGGGAATAAGAAATGTTTATCCTTTCTTTTCATGGTGCACATTCAAATAATTTTCTCCTTTCTTTCAAACAACTTGTGAAGTAATAATTGTATTTAATGAAATTTAGCAGATTAATATAGTAAGATAATCAAAATCAACCAATACGTGAAAGAGAAGTGCAAGTATGTTATGCATCAGGTTGTATTTCTACCTGTGTTGGATGGACAGACAAAAGTGACATGGATATGACGTGATACCATACAGTATATGCTAACACAACAAATTCTAAAAAGAAGACACAAAACAGAAGTATCATGTAAATACATGTGTCTAATATGTATGACTGGCACAAAACAGCTTCATGATTGAAATGTTTGTGTTAGCTCCATAAGTACACTACCATTTTTTTTCAAGAAACAAACTAACCAAAATTTTAATGTAAAGATATATAACATAGGACGTTGTTGCTTCTTCCTTTTTCGTTAGATTTTTTTTGGTAATGATACCAAGGGTTGTTAAAAGAAACCACACCTCGTAAATATTTAGAAGCAGTCGAGTGGTTCACCACTTCTTTGCACCACCAAGAAGAAACCTTTGTCATAGTTGGCAAACTCATTAACTTATCTACAGTTGACCAATTGAAAAGTGACTTCTTTCACCACCCATTCTTCCTCATTTTATCCTCGATAATGCCCTCTGATTACGAGCCCAGGGGGCAACCACACCTGCTTAGACCGCTTTCAAAAACATTCACAATGACCTGGACCTCGAGATGATATTGGCAGTAGTATTTGCTTTCCCTCTGCCTATCTGGATGCTCCATTGCCAAAAAAAATATATAATTAGCTGGCATTATCTCCAAAGATGGACTGAAGGTTCAAGTTATTGATTTTTCTATCTTAATTCTAGAAGCAGTGTTGTGCGATAGAGCCTAACAAAAGGCTAAGGAATCCGAGCTGATTGCTTGTGAGTCCATCACCTTGAAGGCAGGTATTTGGTGGTGTACTGAATTGTTGAGTTTGTTGTCATAGCCAGTAAGAGTTGTCCAAAGAATACTTTAGCAATCAGTTCTAAGCTTGGCTTAGCAAATACTATGAGTAAATTCATCTGAGGTTTTCTATGATATATGTCAGAAAGGATTTTCCTAAGGGGCTGGTTGGTTGTTTTCCTACAATTAAAAGGAAAACCATTTTCTGCACCAAATTGCATTTCCAAGCTTTTCTAATATTTTCTTAGAAAACATTTTTTTGTTGCTTGTTTCACTGGTCAAAGTGAGTGGGGATTTGACTTAGGGGTTTTTTGCTTATAAACCCAATGTCTTACTTATATTTATCAAAACCTAGTTCTATATGCAGCTATACGTCATATGGTATGTTGATATACACCCAATAGCCTGTAACTATGCACCCTATTGTATGCAACTATATACTTTGTCTTCCATATTTTGGGTTTAAAGGTAAACATACTTTGAATATTGGGTTTATTGGAACATATAGAAATTGGTGGGTTTTTTGGAAAAAATGGAAGTAGAGCTTTGGGTTTAAAAGCAAAAACCCCTTTAATTTATTAATTCACTTGTTTATAAAGGAATAAAATTTTTGATTTCAAACTCAATTTACTAGTCCAAATAAGCAGAGGGGGTGATGATCCATTTCACAAAAAGTAGACAGCTCATGTGATAGTGGGAGTTTTTAATTTGAATTAATTATTTTCCAACCAATTTCCTCACTAAAATTGAAGTTAGTTTTCCAAAGTTGTTAACGTTTTTGTCTCTTTTATGAATAGCCTTTCCCAAGAAATAACTCTTTTTCCACGTTTTATCACCGAACCAAACAGCCCCTTAACAGAAAAATAAATGGGCTATCATTAGCTATTTTCCATCATTTCAATAGGATGTTTTCTGAGAAAGGCCGTTAAACTTACGTTATGAAAGCTTTCATGAAAAAAGAAAGAAGCTCTCAGATTGAGTGAACGAAAAGATTGGAATTCATTGCGAGGAATAGGGACCTTTATCAGTGCATCTCTACACATTAAATTGATAATCCATATTTGTTTGAGGATGGAGATACGTGAACCCACAATCTCCCACCAACATATGAATTGGTGATACTCCTTGAGGTAAAATAGGGATTTTAGTATATATTTTCCTATTATTTCATGTTTATCCTCCTCTGTTTACTGAGGGGTTCTTTGTTCGGAGATAAAAGACGGAAAAAGAGTTTCCACCCATCAAGAAAATCAATCTTCCAAATTGGTCTCCTATTCCTCTGTTTGGCGGGCTTCAAAAAATGGAAAAGGATATTCTTAGAAGTGACACAATATCACCAATTTTTGAAAACTGATTTCAGCAATCTTATTAGTGAGGAAAGTGGTTGGAAGACAATAAAAGTATTTTCTAAGAAAATGTTAGAAAAACTTGAAATTGCAATTTGGTACACAACTCCTTGTATCTCTTTTGATATGCTTGCAAAAATCTCCTGTCAACTTGCCAACAACAGACTCCCTCCGCCTATAGGCAAGCCATCTTTGAAGCGTGAAGGGCATAAAGACTTTTACTTTCAAATTGCGATATATCCAAAACTAATTCTAAATTTTCCAAAATCAAAGATTATCTTTTTGTCATCTTCCTCGCAAGTACAACCTCATCTATAAGTATCCAGGTTACTACTGCAGCCTATAAGAAAGGCCCGGTGGGAGATAAAGGTGAGAGTTTTTCCTGGTGTATTGCAAGATTTAAATAAGATGGTATGGGAACTGGAATCAATGAGAAAGGATAGTTTTGTAACAGAATAATCACAGTTTAGCCCGTTAAAGTGTCACGGGGAAAAATTAGTAGCTTGTTGAATCTGAAAAAAAGTAATAGATAAGTCCGAGTTTTGGGTTTTTATGCTTGAAACGGATGACAAATACTGGTTAAGGTATGCAGATGTAAAAATAAGAAAGGAGAAAACCTCTTCATTAGAGTAATGGATCAGTAAGATTATGCTAGTGTCATTTAACAACATATGTCAACTGTATCTATTAATAATTAAGGGAAGTTTTATAATAATCCTCATACGAGAAGTTATTGTATGGAAGAGTGATGAAGAAAGGACATATGTGCAATTTCATAAAAATAAATACATGGATATGAATGCTAGAATTCCTTTAAGATTGATCGCCATGATATTTTACCTGTCAAACACTCAAGCAAACTATTTCTTGTGATATAATAGTTTTTTAACGTTCGCCTTTTCTTTTGGTCAAAAGAAAAGGGGGAAAAAAAGGAATGTATTTTTATTACTGCTAAGTTTGAAGTTTATTATTCTGTTATGATTGGTCTCATTACACTAAGTGATGCAATATATCTGAATAATATAATGATTTTTGTCCCCGTTGGTATGAAGCAGGCTACTGAAGATGATTGATGAAGGACGTGTCAATTCAAAGAGATATATTGACCCTATCAGGATCTATGAACATTAAGGCTTCCTTCGAACAAGCCCTTATAATCTGAGACAATGTGCTATAATGATAATATCCTACATGCTCAAGGTGTATAGAGAAATGTCATGCTCTTGACAGGGGAAAAAAAAGAGAGAGAAAACAAAGAAAGCGAATTTGTAATTCTTGTAAATGATTGTGAATGAAGTTATTATAGCTCCTAATGACGTGTCATTTGGAGCTTTCGTCAAGTTAAGAAACCATGCATAATATCTGAGCTTCCTAGGTCGGTTGCGCTGGTATAGGGTTGCAGATTTCCATCCTATGTCAAGCATTATTTATGAGTTTCGTAGTATCTGAGCTTCCTTTCACTATATTGCAGTTTTCTGTGCTTACGTACGTTGTACGCTAATATAAGTTAGCATCCTTCATAACCCCATTAGGAGATTATTTGTCGTACCAACTTAAAATGCGCAACTTACTTTTACATACGCACTGCTACATTACCAAATGTTGTTGATGACAATTATCAAACAACGGGTTTGGCTGTTGATTAGGAGAGTATTAAAGTTCTCAAACTCCTTCAGACAACTGATTTTGAGACAGACTGTTCATCCATGCACATGAATAAGTTGTAAGAGGGCGGAGTTAGGTTCTCCGGTGATTCCTCCGACGATCAAGTTAGTATTTTTAGCTTTAGTGGAGAAGTTAATGTAACTGTTTAGGAGTTTTAGGGCAGAGAGATTGCTTACCTTAAATAGTAGATAACATCTTCTTTTTATAGCAGATCTACAAGGACAAATAGGTAACTTCAACCGAATTCAACCAGGCGGCTGAGTCATCATTGGCTTCATAGGTGTCGGCTGTAGAGGGGGGTGAGTCACCCAGGTGTTAAATGTGAGGGGATGGAATGTGCGTAGTGCTGACGAGGTCCGATGAGTCATTAAAGCTATTATAATGGCTAGGGTAATGATGATTTCTGACTGTACATTTAATATTAGGTCAGTCGGTTAGCGGGAGGTTCGAGGTAACTGCCGCCTCTTTGACTCGCCTAGGTGAGGACCGACAATCACGGCATTTTCACTCGGTTACTCAAGTTGTCGGCTGCTCGAGTCGGTCGCGAGAGTGGTCGACTGTCGAGTTGATTGTGAGAGTGGGTGACTGATGGTTGCCGAGTTGGTAGTGAAAAGCATTTTGACTCGACCATGCAAGTCGGCTGTGAGAGTAGCCTGCCGTTTGTGCTCTGGACTCGACTATTTAGAAGAGGAGCAGGACACGTCAGTCTTTTTAAGAGGATTAACACTTAGTGGTTCTTTTGAGGAGCGGGACGCATCGACCGCGAGAGTGGTTAGCTGGTCGAGTCGACAGTGAGAGCGGGTGACTAATGGTTGCCGAGTTGGCAGTGAAGAACATTTTGACTCGGCCCTGTGAATCGGCTGTGAGAGTAGCCTGCCGTCTGTGCTTTGGACTTGACTATTTAGAAGAGGAGCGGGACGCATTGGTCTTCTTAAGGGGATTAACACTTAGTTGTCCTACTCGACCGGCCAACAACTCGCGTAACAGAGTGAAAAGGCGTTGATTGTCGGTCCTCACCTAGGTGAGTCAAAGAGGCGGCAGTTACCTCGAACCCCCCGCTAGCCGACTGACCTATCATTAAATGCACTGTCAGAAATCATCATTACCCTAACCCTCATAGCTTTTATGACTCATCGGACATCGTCAGCACTACGCACATTCCGTCCCCTCACATTTAACACCTGGGTGACTCACCCCCCTCTGCAGCTGACACCTATGAAGCCAATGACAACTCAGCCGCCTGGTTGAATTCGGTTGAAGTTACCTATTTGTCCCTTTAGATCTGCTATAAAAAGAAGATGTTGTCTGCTGCTTAGGGTAAGCAATCTCTATGTCCTAAAACTCTTAAACAACTACATTGACTTCTCTACTCAACCTAAAAATACTAACTTGATCGTCAGAGGAATCACCGGAGAACCTAACTCCACCCTCTTACAAGTTATTCATGTGCAGGGATGAACAACCTGTCTCAGAACCAGTTGTCTGAAGGAGTTTGAGGGCCTTAATTTTCTCCTAATCCACAAACTAACCCGATGTTTGATAACTGTCATCAACAGATGTCTTGATGACATGAGAAATAATGCAACCTCGATACAAAGTATGATATATATACTTATATAGGTCTACAAAATTGAATCACAATTTTGGATTCAGTAGCACCTATTAGTGTAGTCATTATTGTCCATTAGTGTAGTCACCATTATTAGTGCAGCCACAGTTGGACAGATAGACTATAGTGACTGCACTGGTAAAATATCAATGATGTATTATTATGCATAAAGAATCATGACCGCTTTTATGGACAATAGTGATTATATTGATAAGCAATAGTGATGTGTGCATTAAACTTCATAAATACTTGTGTCATCTCATTGCTTCCTACATGGAATTATACAGGGGGTCCTCTATAGGATTTTTTTTTTTTTTTAATATCTTAAATATAAGGATTAGTCCACTTATCTATGGAGGAAAATACACTGGTTATATAACCACTGAATGGTTTTCCACAGCACTCAACATATATCGCAAGAATGAATATGATGATAGTTACACGACAATTGGTAAGAGAATGTTGTCACTTGTGACGTTGTTCATTGTTACTTTTCTCGCAATAATTTTGAAGCTGATCCACTTCAAATAGTTTGGATTGCAGCCTTCTTCAGCATAAGGTAATCCAAATCTCCCATGTTTTCTGCACCAAACATACAACTCTTACCTTTTCATTAAATTGAATGAAAGTGCCCTATTATGCAACTTCACTCTTTTTGCTTGATCTCAGTCTTTTCTTAATGTGAGCTTGCATTTCTTTGGCGAGGAATGAGAAGATCACTAAGCTACAGATAGCCTATGCGAAAATTCATCACAGTACGAAATTGATATTCTTTCCAAGAGTAGAGGCAAGCATTCACAGTAAAAGTAAGAAGATACGTGTACATGCAAGTATATAAAAGAATATTTATCGGCTTACCTGCCCATTTCTAGACTTAAACAGGTTAAGGGAATCAAGTGGAATGCGCAAAATCAAACGAGTGATAATTTTAGCAAAAGGATAGCAAAGAGATAACTAACTACATTCATGAAGATGTAAAGAAACAATCATGGGAGAATGATTCTGTGCATGAAACTTTAAAAAACTGAATTAAATTTATTTCCATAATTTTCTTACAGGATAAGAATACAATAATCAAACAAGACAATACTAACAAAACTAGTAAATTGACCCCAGTGATCATATCCACAGTACATGAAGTGGTAGTACAAGTAACCTGAACTCGACAAATGCATTGAGGACAAAAAAGAAGATAATAAAAGTTCACATGATTGAAGTTTAATAGGCATAAACCTTAGATAGAAGCATCCTGGGGTTTTTCAAAAGCGGGTAAGGAACTCAAGGCTCTGATAACATGCTCATAGACTTTGATTCCTTTCAGAAAAACAGTATCATTCAAGAACTGCAACAAAACATTTAAAAACGAGCAAGATATGTTAGGAAGAGAAGTAGATAATAACTAAAACTAACAAGAAGGTGACAATGATTGCAGGAGAGAATACAGATGAATCTGAAGAATGTTGGTAGTCTGCTTGATTGTGATGGGAGAGAACAAACCCAAGACAAGCCACCATCGTTTTGAACAAAACATTTTGGGTAATTTCACAGAACTATCACGAACTTTAGGGACTTTTGTAAAAAAATTATCACAACAGTTTTTAGAAAAAACTTCCATTAACGTTTTTCACTAAATTACCAATTTTTATGGCAGGTAGGGTAGGTTATCTCATGTTTCGTACACGATATGTTATGGAGAATTTTGCCCTTGTGTACTTTTTTTTCTTTTTAAAAAAGTCCTCCCATGGAGCTGGAGGGGCCACTAGTTGGGCATCAGATCATAACGAAAAAGAAAGGGTTGATTTCACAAAACCACCTTGAACTTTGGGGGTGTTGCACATAACCCATTGAACTACGGGGTGTCTCACAAAACCCCTCAGAACTTTAGCTTATCTCACTCAGACCCTCCTGCCTGTAATTTGCAAATAACTAAAATGTCTTTGAGTGAAAATTTCCCAAATTTTATCACACGTCATTTACATGCAACATACTCCTTCCCCTAAACTTTGAGTTTTTTTCTCTCAAGAAAACTTTAGTTATTTGCAAATTACAGGTGGGGGGGTTAGGTAAGATAAGCTAAAGTCTAGGAGGGTTTTGTGAGATACCCCATAGTTCAAGGGGGTTATGTGAGATAAACAAAGTTTAGGGGGGTCATGTGCAACACTCCCCAATGTTCAGGGGGGTTTTGTGAAATTAATCCATAAAGAAAGAACAAAAAGGGCTACCCTCAGAGTGGATGACTCATGCATAACTAAAGAAGTGAAATCAGGCAATGGAGTGAAAGTTGAAAGTTCATGGTAGCATTCTATAATAAAAAAGTTTATAGTAGTTTTAAGCAAAACTACCAAGAGTTTATGATAGTTTAGTGAAATTTACCCTCTTTTCCCAAAAGGGAGGGTTTCCCAATTTATAGAAGGAAAAAAGACACCTCAAATATCATGAGATTTTACCTCATTATGCTCATGAAGTAATATTGGGGTATTAGCCATTGGTGAAAAGCCAAGAGTTGGTATGCCCAACTGCCTCATGAACCGAGCATCTGTTGTTGATCTTAAAATTTCAGGCTTTTGAAGTTTTCCACCAGAAGCTATGACAGCTTCTTTGAAAGCAGACCACCATGGGTTAGAGTCATCTGTTGCGGTTATTAAAGGACGCCCTGTAATATCCGTTACTGGTCCTTGCTGTATCAACTGCCAAAACAGAGAACATAAGATGGGATCTAGTTAACATTCCTGAAGACCCAGTGGTATAAACTCACTGTGGTAATTGAAGAGTTAGAATCAAATTCTACTTATGGTTCTTTAAGCAGAGGATATATGGTACATGGAACTGTTACTTTCACACTAGCATCTAAAGATCTAAGCACAGTTTTCGATAATAGTAAAAAAGGTATAAAGAGCTGAGTAAATTAGCATAGAGAATTCTTTTTAATAACAGAAACCTAGATCAGAACCAAAAGCTGAAAGTAACCTAGAAAAAAATAGCCTGGGTTACAGTACAAATAATCAGGAGCGAATCTTCTCAAAGGGTGATCTACGCCATTCATTATAATTTTAGGTGTTTACAGATCAAAATCATAGGGTCTTGGGATAACTTGTCCATCCAACAAATGGTTATAAATTGAACAGTTAGATAAGAAAGAGTAAAACGGTTTTTAGACTATTTAATCGGCAAATGATTCTCCAAACTGTATGACTTTTAGATCATGATAAATGGTGCTGAAGATCCACCAGAATGATCTAGCAACAGTTTTTCCCCACGTTTGGGGATGCATAACAGGAAAATTTTGCCAGTCAATATTCTATATTTACTGACATGTAAAACATAATATATATGAGAAAATGGATATGAGATTGTCCATTTAGAAAACATGGATATGATGTAGCAGCTCATTTTAGTAATTGAGCTACCAGAAATAGGCTACTGATGAGACTGATCTTGCTAGTCACATAAAAGCACTCGGACCTCACCACTATCTCTTGGTAGCTCTAAGCTACCAATAAATAGACAGGTGGCGAGGCTCATCCTACGAGTCACATTGAAGCAAGTATACCTCACAACTTCTATGTCTTAGTAGCTCATTTTGGTGGATGGTCGTGTCTAGGTGTTTCTGTGTGTGTGTGTGTGTGTGTGTGTCTGTGTGGATGTGTATTCTCACACACACATGATAATGGTGTCATTGTGCATATCTACTTAATATTGCAACCTCTTTTACTGATCACAATTAATTTCCAAATCTCACACTTAGCAACCCTAACCTCCCCTACCACTATGTCCCCTTACCTTTATGTCATCAACGCTTCAAGACTCTGCATTTCTCCTAATGCTCCTGTGTCATCCATCACTCCTATCTTGTTTCTCATTTGCCGCAGCACTATTTAGGCCCCACACGTTGCTTATCACCCTTCAAGCATGCTTCTTTCAGCTCTTCCTCGCAAGCTACTAAAAGATCCGTTCCCCCTCCTCTCCTTCAAAAGAAACCTCACCAACGTATATTTTACCATCACCTCTCTATATCTCTCTTGATATAACACTTTTTTGCCACATCATGTAGGCATTATGTGGATTCTGTATTATGTATTTTTTCTACTTTAAATAGATTAAATTCATATATTTGATTAAAACGTGAATTTTATATAATTTATTCAGCTTAACTTATCCTAATAGTTACCGATCTGCATGGTTCAGTTAGGTCTATACCTGAATTCGGAACTTAAGTTTATCCTGAACTATGATTTTGCAGAAATTAAACCTATAAATGAGAAAATATATGGGTTGAATAAAGAAAATTCTCGTCAATTTGAGCTCGCAACTGTTCAGTCATAGTAAGAGACCGTTTTCTCGAGCAAAGTAAACAAATAGCAACATCATACACTAAATCACATAAAAAGTAATATCAAGTAGTACATAACAGAAAGTGAAGTTAGAATCATACAAGTGTGTCAATAGAACTAAGATCAATTCCTTTTTACCACTTATTCTTCAACTAAATGCTTGTTGGCTTTTGATGTATCATAAAGCATAACCTATTCAATTTTCTCATCATCTGATTATGGGAATAGTTATACGTGTTTAAGTTTATAGTTTGTTTTTTCTTTGTTTTTATATGACAATTGCATGGGAATAAACACGGTTCATAAGCGTATGAAGTGTTTGATCCAAACATGAAATTGAAACCTAATTGTTTTCCTCTTGTTCCTTGTTGTTGCTCCATTATTGCCAAAGTGTCTTTCAATATACCAAAACTCTAAAGTTGTGGTGAGAATGAGGGTTATGATTTATGTAATATTCTACAAATTCTTATCACGAAAAAAAAAACAAACAAACAGATAACCGTGTAACCACCCATGTTAACGGATAAGATCCCTAATTATGAAGGATCTCCAACCAACCCAATCTCTTATGAAATAGAATTTATCATCTCACACCCTTTTAAAATCCTCATCACGTCAGAATCTTTTTCTCATGGGAGGAAAAAAAGAAAAGAAAAGAAAAATCAGCAGAGGAAGCAAGAGAAGGAGAAGTACAAGTTTTGGATTTTTTTTCTTTGGTTCTGGACTTCAAAGTTATTACTCGGCAATTTCGGCAAGCATACTTTTCCTCATTCATTTATTTATGTTTTTTTTAATTTGTTCTTTATTTGCTTATCTTTATGCAAGCATTTTCTTATCCTTTAACTCTTTTATTTTCATGGTCACTTTATCTTTTATAGAAAAATTTTCTAACTAAGTTTGCTTATTTAATAAGAATAATTATTGTATAAATTTCAGATATAATTTTCTATACAAACTAAATTATATGTTTCCATAATACTTTAGTAGTCAAAGGATTTAATTTAAATTAATATTCAATACTTATAACTCAAAGTTCTATGTATATAGTTTCTGTGCAAACATTGCTCATTATAAAGGAGCCTTAGACTTGGTGGTTAGGTAGTTTGTTTATACAGCCTAGGTCACGGGTTCAAATTTCTGGGCCATCATTATTTTTATTTTTGTTTGTTTGTAGTTAGAAATCTGAGGGAGACAGTTGTGTAACATTTCTGTAAACATGTGACAACTCAATTGTTTGGGGTAGTGGTTAATTGGCTTACGTGGGGAGTCCTTGATCCCTAGTTCGAATCTTATGACCTCCATTTTTACAGATTTTATTTTGGATCTGTTGTGAATAAACCCGACCCGTTCTAGATCCACTATGATAAATTCCAGACCCGTTTAGGTTTATACTAGACCCGTTTGGGTTTATAACTCAAATTCCAGATCCGTTTAGATTTATAACTCAAATTACAGACTCGTTTAGGCCTTTTACTCATCAGAAAATTCAGTTTTGGTACCGTTTGACCTATTTTGACACTAAATAATTATATTACGTTATTTATTTATTTATTTTTATTTTGGACTATGGTGAATGAGAATATTATTTGGTCACTTGATGTTTGTTAGACCACCTGATGATGTGTTGATCACCTAGTGACATTTTATAGGGTCGACTGTGCATGAAGACGACTTCCGTCAAAAA
>JBAKGM010000279.1:17840032-17862930 GCA_037177215.1 Asparagus racemosus | reverse complement strand
TGCATGCATATATTCAAGAAGTGTCCATGAAGTTTGGGTACGGGAAAGTGTCGGGTACGTGTCCGGTACGGGTACGGTTTCATTATAGAAGTACCCGGGTAACATAGATTAGGAGAGAGAAATTAAGGATTAGGACTAGGAGTTAGAAGGGGAATGCCGAATTTATAAACAAAATTCACATGTGAGTGACGCAGGCCTCCTTACACCTCGAAGACGCATATATAGCCCACACTATTTTGACAAAAGAAAACCTATAGCTCGTCTAAATTATTTTAAGGTAAGTAGCAAAGATGGACGGTTATGCTATGTAATGCGAAATAATGTGTTGCACAGTGTATTTGTTCAACACTAATTAAAATGTTCATATTCAAAGAGCTTCACATCATTCTAGGGGGAATTTTTTGTCCAAACTCTATTAAAGCTTTAATAGAGTAGACGAGTGCACATGCCCTGATGACAGAGGAAAGTAGCATCATGCCAACAAGTGCACTTAGACTGTAGAAATTGTCTCACCTATAGACTCCTTTCCAAGTAGTTATGTCAATGAAAAGCACTTCAGCGGACCGAGCAAGTTACAAGAGGCACCTTGACATACCAAGCAAGTTTCAAACTAGTTAGCTCAGTGGATTCCAAAACCTTCAACGGGACTGAATTCTCTCTATGTATCCATAACTCATTGAAGAAGTTGCAATCGCCATGATGATGTAGTTTTTCACCTTTTTAGGTTTCGTAGTTTTCTTCATTGGAGACGTTATCTCCCAAATAAATGTTAACTTTTCCTTGGGCATCAGTTAACCTAAATTCCTCTCAGCTTATCGGTTCTTATTTCCCGTAGGCTGCAGGAGATATTGTAGATTTCAACAGCAAACACAAAGAAAAGGGAAACAAATAATGAAGTCCCTTTTATTTATCACGTATATTTGCACACACCTCACATGCTCTTCTTGTTGTATTAAGTCCAACACTAAAAGAAAACCATTTAGGAAGAGGATCTTCTAAAAAAATTATTTAAATGTTTTCTCATGCATAAAAAAGAAAGCAAATATGGATATCTTGTGTCCTCGAGAAGAAAAGTTTATATAGGGACATAATTTGAGCAATTAAATGTATCTTTCCTAAACAAATATCATTTGCTTCATATTGTGATTTATAGCATTCAAAATTTAGGATTATATGACTACAATATTGCATGCACATCAGGGTCGCTCCTAGTTCAGATTTTGCATCCAATTTATGCCATGATGTCGTATAAGCTAGGCATATAAACTATACACGCACATAAATGATAAATGTTCTCAAATGTGGATTAAGCGGCCCCTTCAATGTTCTAAAATGCGGATTAAGCAACCGCTAATGCATAAGCGGATTCAAAATGCTCCTATTAGGGAGAAAATGCTCCATTATGCGGTCACCCGCATAATCGGTCGCATTTTTAATAAGCGTCTGCATAATTTTTTTATGCTGCCACTTTTCTTTAAATGCTTTCCGGGTTAAACCTATGTAACCCAAACTCGTCCCGACTAATAATGTAAATAAAAACCCTCCTAAAGTGCCATTACACCTCTCTATTCTCTCTCTTTCTCAAAACCACTAGCTACGACAAATATCTACGGCCTTCATCAACGCTTGCTCAATTTCACACCGCTTGTGGAAACTCACTGCAAGATCGTACAACCTCCAACGCTCTCCGACAAAACCTTGAAGCTCTCCAACTCCCCTCGAAGCTCTCCAGCGAAACAGATTAGTCGAAGCTTCTAAGTATATTTTCTATTTTTCATGAATTTTATATATTTTAACATATGAATATATGCTAAAAATTCAAAAACACATTATTCCCATAATCTGACTAAACGACAATCGGCACATAATCTAATTAATCGTTAAGTATTCCCAAACTGCATGGATAATAAAACTGTGTTTTGAACATTGTAACCGATTGCATGGAGTGTACACAAGTGCGTAATTAAAAGGACCTAGACCCCTTTTTTTTCTCCAACCCACAATTTGAAAACTCCAACACCCCCGCCCCAAATCACAGCCAAAACTCCCACCTATTATCCCCATCCGTTCGCCTACCAAATGTCCATGTCCCTCTCTCTTGATCCTTCTGCTTGACAAAGTGATGGTCATGATCTGACGCTGACCACCATGATTGACAAAACGAAGTCATAACTCTCTCCCTCTCTTGATTCTTTCACTCATTTGTGCTGATTGATGAAGCAATGATGATGATCAAATACTAACAAAGCGATTGAATTTATAATTATTTTTAAAGTTATTCCACTGGTACATAGTCATATTCATAATACTTGATCAATGTTCAATTGCTCATAAACACCATCTTATGCAGTACAACGTGGCTCATTTTATTTTATTTTTTTTTTTGTGGTCATTATATTTTCTTTTTCCTTTTTGGATATTATATTAAAAAATCAAATCCTCGGAATGATCCTCCGTTGTGTGCTTACGGACCGAACATGTAGAGAAACCATGTTTTAGAATATTGCTCAAGTTTCCACCAAGCTGTTCTTATCTATTATTTTACTTAATGTTTGCATGTATTGAAACCCGTTACTCCACACTCAAACTATGGTAGTTCAGAGGGAAAAGTACATTTTTATTTTTATTTTCTGTCGCCTCCACAACGCTAAAATCTGGATAAGCCCATATATTATTTGGCAAGCTCTTAATCTTCCTCCATCTCTTAATATTATTGCAATAAAGCTCACTGGTTGTATCAAGGATGTCACCATATTTTAGCAACTTTGTACTCCTCTTTCACCAAAACTAACCATAAATGTCTGATACCTTCTAGCATCTTTCAGATTTTGGTTTCAAATGCAATGTGAAATGTTAACCGTTTTACTAAAATTAGGCCATCAACAACAACAGATAGCACAAACCAAAAAGTAGCTTTTGAACTGTTTTTAATGCTTCAAATTGAATGCCTCATGCATGCACATTAAATCAAAAAAGCTCTTATAACTTTCTCACAAGCATATAACAATGAGCTAGAGAGCAACAGAAAAGCCTAAGGGCAAACACTGGATTGGTGGTTGAATGCCAAAAAAGGCAATAGGAAAGCTGATATCGGCTTAATCAGAGACATCATCAAATTCTGGGATGCTTCTATACGGACTTCATTTTATTGGAAACTGGCTGGACTAAGCATCTTAAAAGAACAGACGGTTTATAAAATGTTTTTAAGGACACAAGAGATCGCCATGCATTCAAATATTATTCATGACATTTAATAACCATTTCTATACAATCCGGTAGTATAGTTGTATGTTTTCTGGATATAACTGGTTACCTAGCATTAGCATATATCAATTGTTAATGCACTTAAGGTCATACCATAATAGAGCATTTAATTAAAGTCATTAAGAAACTTTTATTGAACAAATAGACTAATGTTGTAGAGTCAATCTCGAAGAATCTTTTGTTAGTAATTGTTTCCATCTCAATCCTATCATCAGATTCATTTCCATGTCGTGTGCATTCCCTAATCTCTTTTATGCAAAGAATTTATTTTCCAACTGATTTTGTTACCACCTATTTCAGTCAATAAAAATGTTGAGGCCTTTGCGCATACTACCTAGAACATAGATCACCTAGGCAAACACCTATTGCCACTCTATCTGTTAACTGAAAAAGAGTTAATAGAACAAAGAAAAAAGGAACAAAGGGAGGAAAAGACGGGAAAGAAACTGAAGTAGAAAAGGTGCATACAGCTGTTGTTGTTAAGTTCTTCCACAATATTCTCAAGGGAAACCTCATAACCTCCTGAATTATTGTCTTATAGTTCTCAGACACCAGAGCACCTCTCTTTCATGGCTAATGAAGTTACTCATAAAAACTAATTGCCATAGACGTAGTTCAAAATAAAAAGAAGGTAAAGGATGATATTACGAGGTAACACGGATGAAAATCCTTGAAATGGAAAGATGGAGGAGCAAGAAACAAGCCCCTTGACTTCATCAAGGAAAGACGAGCTTATTATGAAGAGGTAGAAAAGGAAAGAGTAGCAATCCCAATCTATTGAGACGACAATGAGATCAAATAAATAGAAAACAGTTGAGTTTAAGCAAATAAAAGGATGATGAATAGGGAAACAGAAAAACAAGTACCTTTTAGAAAAATCATAGCAATCAAGTATAGAAGGAACAGTATATGAATATGAGTTAAAATGAAATAGTACATACAATAGGATGATATCTATTTGCCAAAGTATTAACAAACATATAATTCTTCCATTTTGAGTTGATTTCAAGAAAAGAAAAAAACTCTATGAGCCAAGCATCTGAATAACTGAAGAATCTGGAATCCTCCAATCACAACCTTGAGGTTTCTGTTGTGAGCACTGAGCAGCAATCTAAAATTTTCATGACTGCCTATTTTACACACATTCTGGAGCCTATTTTCACTATATATTATCTAAACCAAACAATAAACACAGAGCCAGATGCTTTAGTGTTGTAACTTCCAACCTATGATAACCCTCCTCCCTTCAAAGAAAATCTACCTTTTCATAATAAACCATCCAAATGCATACTACAACTAATATCAATCATTTGACCAAGAAATCAGTTGAAGGACAGATCATATTGCTCTTAGTAATATAGTAATTGATGATAATTAACAGAGAAGTATAATAATAAAATGTTCTACAATCCCAGAATCACGTTGTTAGATTCTAAATAAACAAACCATAAGCATTCTTGATGAAGAATTCAATTATGACAAGCTAGAAAAAACCAATTATTCACAATGACAAAAAAAAGTATTCACTATAAAATACAACAAAAAAGCTACATGTAGGCTGAAGATAGCAAGAAAAAAGTAAAGAAAAGTTAAGGAACCTACAGAAGTCTTAGGCATTGAAGATGTCACGGGTATAAGTTGCTTGCTTTGCCTAATGGCCAACTCATCAGCCCGAGAGGTAGCGCTTGGCGACTGCAATGACAGAAGATAATAAGAAAAATGTTCTAAATGTAAATACCATGCAAATGAAAACATTATCAAATAAAGGACACATAGATTAATGAAACAACCTGGGGAGCAATCTGAGCTCTAAATGATGCATTAATCAATGCTTCTGCCATGTTCAATCCAGGTGAATTGCTCCTCGATAAAGACAATGGACTCACAGGAGAAGCCAATGTACTATCTCCAACTTCACAAGGCACTTCTGCCAAAGGCGAAGTCCATCTATCACCCCCAACTGTGACCAAATTAGGTATCGGCACACTCTGAACGGCAGTTGAGACTCTCCCAGACTCCAAAACACTCTTTTTTTCTATAGAAGCAAGAGCAGGAAACTCTCTCTTAAAGGAAGAACCCCTTTTAGTGCCACCATTACTCACATTACCCCTAGCAAAGGCACCATTTGCACCATTTTTAGACTCACTCTCAAGCTTTTTAGGCCAAATCTCTCCAGCACTCTTGCTTCTCCATGGCCAATCTGTATCAGTCCTACTCCCTATAATGGAATCTCGATTGCCACGATAATCACGAGAACTTTCTCTATCTCTATCTCTATCACGGGTATCGGGATTCTTTTTCCTATCTCTCCTCCCAAAATTACAATAAGCCTGTGCACCTGAACTACTTCTAATCGAGCTTTGTTTAGACTCTTGCTCACAGGGAATCAAAGGAAGTCTTTTTCTTCCAGAAAGCCCAACCCCATTGTCATCTACACCAACCAAAACAACTTCATCTTAAAATCACACAGATGGGCAACTGGAAAAAAAAACACACAAAATTAAATGCAAAGGCAACAAGATTGCAATTACCCGACTCGTTATTCGAAGCTTTACCCCCTTTTCCTGCTCTGTACCACTCAGGCACCAGCGCCGGCTCCACGCTCCCCATCACAGACACATACTTTCAACATGCATGCACTCAAATTGAGAATCTGCCAATTGGGTATCAATCAAATTCAAATGGGTTTTCTCAGAATCAACAGATTATGCGTAATCTCTCAAAATCACAACAAATTTAAAACAAAACTTACCTTAATAGGGAGAAATCTCAATTGGGTCTTTTCAATTTGCCAAGAAAAGCTAATCCCTCCGTTCTCTTCTCTCTTTCCAATTGGGTTTTGTGTTGGGTTCTCGAAATTGACGAAGACAGATGGAACAGAAATCTTTGTTCTTTTCTCTCTCTCTCTCTCTCCCTCTCTCTCTCAATGGAATCAGAAACCGAAGAGCGCAAAAGAAACAGAGGACGGTTTTAAATCAGAAAACCAATGCTGTAGGTTTTTTTTAATTTTTGTTTTGTCTCTCTCTCTCTCTCTGTGTCGCTAAGAAACGGCTGCTGTGTTTTGAACAAAAACCCTATTACGATGTCGCTTGCGTAAACAAGAGATTTCGCCTGGGGGACTCTCCCGAGTCCTTTGGCTGCCCAAAAGACTAAAAACGCTGGCTTTTGGATGGATGCGATGCAAACGCAAACGCAAACGCAAACGCAATGCAATGCTTAGATGAGTTGGACTTGGACCCCAAATACCGAATCATGAAGGATTCTTCAAATATCTGGATACCATTTTTGGGCCTCAATTTGATTTATGCTGATATCTTTCCTTATATTTGCCTATGGATTTTGGGCCAAGGTCCATAATCCAATCCCTTGTACTTAGTTTGATTCTTACTGGGCTTGTAATTGTCGGGCTTTCTATCATATGGATACCGATAAGAGATACCGTATGTTTTCGAATCTTTAGGATGTATGTGTGATAAAATATCTGAACCTGTATCTGAAAATGCAACGCGATCAATTGGTTGAAGTATTTTGATTTTAGATTAGTGGATCTTAGGCCCATTTTGGTTGTCTAGAGTTTTTGCACTAGACATTGGTGAACTTTGATTTGAAAAATTCTGGTTTATTTATAATTTTTTTTTAATTGCATGATAGATATACTTAGTCCTGTTTGCATGCTTTATATCCAATCCATACCTTATCCATTAAATGCATTAGGCTGACTTTCTTTTGCAATGACATGCTCCAATAGTCACAAAATAAATCTATAATTAATAACTTCTGAAATATTTCATTTTTGGCCCTGAATTTGACTTTTCGTTGTTGTCCTAATACGGGTTGGGCCAAGCCATAAGCCGCTTTGCTTAGTTTGATCTGGGCTTGCAGATGTGGGTCTTCTAATTTGTGGGCTCTTGCTTAAAACTCAATCGGGAAACGACCGTTGCTACTTTTCACCCTCCCAAACCACTTACTAAAAAATGCTTAAAAAACATAATTTTTGAGTAATTAGCAATATAATCTTCCTAATTCCTCTCCTCTCCTCTTAAAAAAAAGCTATCCAAACTCACGATTGCATCCATGCCCTTCAGTAAGGACAACACGGTTGCTCTAGAGAAGTAACACTTAGAATTGTCCTCTCACATTCTGGCAATTTCATTATCTATTCATTACTAGTTACAATAATTATGTAGAGTTTTATATGAATTTAATTAAAATTGCTGACAAAATATCAGTGACCAGCATCCATATCAACACACCGACATTAAAGCGAGGAGTAGGGTCAGGACAAGAATAGTAATGAGACTTTTGTAAAGAAGTCTCAGACTTTGGTGAAGGTAATCTTCTCACTATTACATATCAAGGAGATTATGAGAAGTTTTAATCACAGTTATGGATTAATAGGAGTAATTACTTCAGCAGGAGGCCAAGATTAAACAGAATAAGAAAAGGAAATTAGATGGAATGGGTTTACAGTTTTCTTTGTTGGGCCTTGGGCATGGACCAGGCCGTAGGGTTAGGACTAGATTAGTACCCGTTTGACAGCAGTAAGGCGATGTTGGACAATTCTAGATTATAATCCATTTATAGATTAATAACCCAAGTAAATTAAAGGTTTAAATGTTTGGTTAAAAGGTGGTTTATAACCCATGCGCATTTATTAAAATGACAGAAAGAACCTTTAAAATGGGCTAAATGACTATATTGATATTTCCATGTTTTTTCAGTCACGCCATTGTCGAATTAACTTCAACTTTCAATGTCAATTTAGTATAATCTCATATAGGAAAAATAACCAAATTGGTAAATTAACCCTTTAGAACGAGGGGAGGGAGAAGAGGAAAGAAATAGATATATAAAATGATGGGCATTTTGGTCTTCCACTTGATCAAACATATGGATTATAATTCACTCATTCTTAGATTATTTATCGGTGTATTATAAATCAAAATAATCCATTCAAAATATGGTTACCAAACATGTTAAAGTAGATTGATTATACTCCGCTTTGACCAAGTTGACAAACATGCTCGATACGTTTAAGAGCAGTCTCGTGTCATGACTCATGTATAAGAATTCTTATGCCAAAAGCTCAACCTCTAAGAGAGATCAATAAGGAGGCACACGTATGCAACAAAGAACATATCAGAATAAGGCCAGCTAGACCTTATGCCGGGTAATGCGGCAGCTCGTCCCTAGCCCAAGGTCAAGCAAAACTAGCTCGCCCTCCACCCTAACTCAAACATCGTGACCAGAAGTAGGCTCGTCGTCCTTATGGACGAAAGAAGATAAGATTAAATCTCTCCTCATGCGAGGTAGCAAATCTTGACTAACTCGCGTGAGGGCATGAGTGCCATCATTGGGCATGCACGGCCATTATAACAATCTCGGTCAATAGCAAAACTCGTGGACAATTCGATTATAAAGGAAACCTCCTAGTAGCTCATCCTGACCAACCAGATGACAACGCGTGGACTTCCCTAACTTCCCGATCTAACTCTCTAATTAGTATAACACCTTTGTAAAATAAGATAAGTCTAATTACGTTTCATGTCTACTATTTTTCCACCTTTTGCTCCAAGTCACTAACTGTTCTTCAAAAATATTAAAAAGGAAATGGAGGAAGAATGAATTGTATTGATTCTTTTACTGAAAAAAGACTTACAATCTCTCTCTCTCCTCACCAACTCTCTCTTATCGGTTGCCCGATTTACAAAAGAAGGAAGGATTAGAAAAGATCCATTCTTTTGTTTAAGGCCGGGTTCTTCACGGTAGTGATGGGAGCTTGAATCTTGTATCCCGTTGACGATCCGACCGTCTAGGCTCATGGAACAACATTGAAAAGAACTCGCAAAGCAAGTTTGGAACTCTAACGAGTTTGACCGATCCAAAGAAGACTTCTTGACTTGTAGAAGTTCTCTTCGTGCCCACCTTTTTCAAGTGGAAGTTAAAGATCCAAAAAGCCCTCTCTTTTTCAAGTGGAAGTCCCCCCTTTCTCAGCTGATTTCTCAGCTATTTATAGAGGTTTAAGGGATGTAACTGACCCCTTAAAACTCTCTTTGATGAGGGTTTAATGCCCCCAGATCATACAAAACGGTTTTAGAACTGTTTAGATCGTGTTTGAACAAGTCAAACGCGAAGTTCACGTCCTGGAGCAACCCTCGCGTCTTCAGCTCAAAACTGGAACGCGGGGTTGTGACCCTTGCATTTTGGATTTGAGCGCGGGGGTATCTTTCGCGTTCTTGACTTCAAACGCGAAGATGAGCCCCTCATTTTGAACTTTGAACGCGGCGGTGAGTCATGCATTTTGAGCTTGGAAAAATGATGGTGAGCCACGCGTTTTGAACCTAGAAACACGGTGGTGAGCCACGCGTCTTGAACTTGGAAATGCGGTGGCGAGCCACACATTTTGAGCATGGAAAGGCGGTGCTGAGCCACGCATTTTGAGCTTGGAAACGCGATGGTGAACCCCACGTTTTGAGTTTGAAGACGCGGTGGTGAGCTCCGCTTTTTGAGCTTGGAGACGCGGTGGCGACCCCCGCTTTTTTAATCAAAGAGACCATCAATTTATAATCTCTTTTCAAAAATCATCATCTTGTGATCTTTGTCGTGTCTTCTTGAAGCCTGGGAGTCATTGATTGTAACTCCTATTGGTGCTCGTGAAGACCGTTGAAATTAAGATTCCTATTAGCTAGCGTGAAGGTTGTTGGATTGTATCCTTCATTGATTGCTATAGAAAATCCTCAAATTGCAGTCTCCTGAAAGTCATTTTGTCGTGACTTTCATTGTTCGTATTTAGTAAGGACGGACTATCTGCAGTGATTTTCTAGACAGCCTACACTAACTTAAACGTTGTAAGATCATCAAGGCGATTAAGTCTCGATGCCTTCTCACCATTTGTTAGTGATTTCAAGAAGAGCTCAGCCTATAAAACCGCCAACAGAGGAATCGAAGGACCATCTACATACAACTTCTCATCAACTGATACTAACCCGAAACAATAATCAGGTAGAGACCCTTCGCAGACTAGCCATAGGAACCAACTCTTTCCACATTTGATGAAAGGCATAACATAGGTGCAACAATGACCATTACATAGGTGCAATAGTAGGATTCTTATTTCACAAAGCAATAAACTAAATCAACCACAAAACTTAATCCCTTCAAACCAAAAAAATCAATTGGATCCCCACTCCGAGAATTGGATCCATCCATCAGATAGATCAGATGCAGACCATACACACATAACAAATTCTCAATATAAATGTCTATTAAGAGAGAGAAAAACAAACTCAAACTAGCTTATAAGATACTCCACTGCTTCTGGCTATAGATCTGAAGTATCACCAAC
This sequence comes from Asparagus racemosus, assembly GCA_037177215.1. Taxonomy (NCBI): domain Eukaryota; kingdom Viridiplantae; phylum Streptophyta; class Magnoliopsida; order Asparagales; family Asparagaceae; genus Asparagus; species Asparagus racemosus. The sequence continues at coordinate 17,852,321 of JBAKGM010000279.1, read as the reverse complement.
TAGCACCCTGATCAAACTGACACATAGTTCACTAGCTGACAACAGAGAAGGCTCTACTCAAAACTAAATATCAATAATCAGTGATGAGGGCAGAAAGTAATGAGATAGCTCGCCCCGCTACAAGTAAGAATACTGGTAGGATCATCATACGCGTACGAATATGCTTTGGGGCACGCAGACTTGAAGATCTTGGAGTAGGCGGTGGGCTTGCACTGCTGTGGGCTGCCGAAGCTCCCGGTGCAGCAGTACCTCGGCGACCCGAACGCCGAGCACGCGCTCTTGCACGCCACCACTCGTTTCCCTCCGTCCCTGACGGCCAGCCCCACCGGGCAAAACCTGTTCAGGTCGCTAACGCACCCGGCGTTGCCGCAGTTGCCCTTTCCTCTGAAAGGCTTCATTGACATCCCAATGTTGTACCTGTTTGATAAAATTGTTAGGGCAGAAATAATTGAAATTAAAATTATATGATGAAATAGTTCACGTTGATCTAAACATTAGAAATTATATATGTTACTAAACATGATGAAAAGAGAAATCAAAACAAAGTAATCTGAAAGAGAATCGGGTGTTAGTTATATTAACAAAATGAGACAGGTATTGGACTTTTTCCTCATTTTGAAGCAATAGGGCAGGATTTGTACAATTCACTCTAAATGTTCACGGGGTTTTGTGAAATTACGTCGTAGTGTGAATTCTAGGGTACATATAAATATGGAGATTTAAGATCGAATAAAAAAATCTAATAAATATAAAGGTCTTACGTGGCGGAAAAAATCACAAAAAATTTATGGCCCAAAGTTACTCCCCTTGGAAATAAGCCAAGGTTTAAAAAAGTTTAACTTGATAACCCAAAAATAAACCAAAATCATACAAAAGATTTAATTTCGATTTCAAAATCTTTTTTTTTTGGTTAAGTGTTAGCTAAACGTTGGGCTATAGTTGGCTTAAAAAAGCCTTGGAGGTATAAAAAAAAATGAGTTAAATTCTGTGGCATTTTTTGTGCCAAGAAAAAGACTTTGGGGGTGTCTTAAAGCTAAAAATGGGATTTTTTTTTTCCAAAAAAAAAATACAAAGAACGTTAAAAACGGGGGGTTTTTTTTTTCTTGAGGGGTTTAAGTTTTAGCTAAACTTTGGAGTATAGTTGGCTTTAAAAAAGCTTAGGGGGTATCAAAGTTAAAAATGAGTTAAATGGCATTTTTTGGTGCCAAGAAAAAGAATTTGGGGGTGTCTTAAAGTTAAAAATGGGATTTTCTCAACAAAAAAAATACAAAGAATGTTAAAAATGGGTTTTTTTTTAAAAAAATACAAAGAACGTTAAATATGGGTCTTTTTTTAGGGGGTTAAGTGTTAGCTAAACTTTGGAGCATAGTTGGCTTTAAAAAAGCTAGGGGGTAACAAAGTTAAAAATGAGTAAAATGGCATTTTTTGTGCCAAGAAAAAGAATTTGGGGGTGTCTTCCAAGTTAAAAATGGGATTTTCTCCAAAACAGAGCAAAAAAATTTTTTTTAAAAAAAACAAAAGAAGAGAATGTTAAAGATGGGTTTTTTTAAGGCCAAAATGGGGGTATTTGTGGGCAAACAACGGCTGGGACACATAACGTTATCTAGAGCAGGCGCATCACCCATCAACAAGGCTGACATCGTAGAAGTCCTGCTGGTTGGGCCCCTGCCCAGCAGTGATCTCCGCCAGAGTCGCCGGCGGAGTCCCTCCGACCCCATTGCAGTACAGAGCCCCTCCGCAGTCACCGGTATCGCACCGCCCCCGTCCAGCGCCGTCAAACTTGCACCCCTGCCGGCCCCACACCCGGCCCGACCATCCTTCAGGCAGCCGGAGCGAGCTGGCCTGGTTCGGCAGCAGCCGGAATCCTCCGCGGGCGACGATGGGCTTCCCGGCGCTGGGCTGGATCCCCGGCCACACTGTCTCTGGGCATTTGTTGTAGAGCGCGAGGGTGGTGGCGTCGGCGGTGACGGTTAGGAGAGGGAGTAGGAGGAGGAGGTGGTGGGGGGAGAGATTCATTGTTGTTGCGCGTGGGATCTGATGAGGGAGCAGGAGTGAAGGGGATGGGTTTTTGTCGTTGGCGATGTTTTTGGAATTTGAACTGATAGGAGAGAGAGAGAGAGAGAGAGAGAGAGAGAGAGAGAGCATGTGCGGAGGTGGGCCGGGCCGAGTGGGAGGGTGTCAGACCTCGGGAGGGGATAAAGAATGGCCCCCGGGGTAATAAATAAAGGTGGAAATGGTGTGAGTCACTGTTCCAAAATTGAAATTTTTAAGTGCGGGAGATTTGTTTAGTAAATTGGTTTTTTTTTTTTTTTTGCCCAAGTTTTACATCCCGCTACTTTTAGGGTAAGGGGCTGTTTGGTTGTTTTCCATCATTTTCTGAAAACAACATTCCTTTACCTTTAGGGGCTGTTTGTTTGGCCAAAAAAAGGCGGAAAATAGAGGAAAATGGGGGGAAAAACATATTTTTGAGCACTTGTGTGTGTTTGTTTCGTTTTTAAAAACCGGAAAGTTGGGGAAAGGAGGGAAAAGTGAGTGTTAAAAACCGGAAAATTTTATGGAAATTTTTCCGGTTTTAAAATGCCAATTTTGGGGGAAAGTGGGGAAAAGGAAACAAACAGCCCCTTAGTGTTTCCTTCATTTTCATGGAAATTGTTTCTTGTGTTTGTTTCGTAAAAAAACATAGAGAATAATTATTTTCCATCACTTTCATTAGTTTGAATTAATTTGAAAAGAGAATAAAGTAGTTGATGTGTGAATAGATTCTCTCATTTTTTTAATGTTTGTTTCAAACTAAAAAATAAAGAAAACATGGTTGTGATCACCATAGTGTGCTTACCACCCATATAGGATAAATTTCACATAATGCAAGTTTAAATGTTTATCCAAATATTATGACATAATGATGCGTATCTCTTGCGCCATGTATCAATGTACTCTAATAAATCTACGGTCTAAATTGTTATTTTTTATTATGATTTGCTCCGCTTGAGAGTTTGAAATAAAATCTTATTTACGAGTTAAGGAGAACACGAAAGTTATGAGATTGTCTGCAACTATGTACACTTCAACGGATTAACTCTCGTATAATTGGAAAAAAAAATCAAATTAGCTGACTGATCCTTTACGAATCAACAAACAAACACAATTGCCAAAATTCACTGCAACACACCAGAGCTAGTGTCATTTTTCTAATTAAATGTCTACAAAATGCTAGGAAAAACCACAGCATCTTCAAAAAATTCAAAGCAAGGAAGGAGGGGATTAAGCATTAATTATAAAATAAACCTAATTAGTCTCTAAACTCAAACTAATTAACACCTCAACTAATCAAAACCTCCTGCTCCTCCTCCTCGTCGTCTGCCCCTGGGGGTGGGGCCCACAAACTGCAGCTGCACCTCCTTCTTCTTCCGCATCTCCATCACCTTCGGATTCAAATCGTGGTTGGTGGCTGAGAGCAAGGAAATTTGTCTCCACAGGGTCCCCGTTCGCTTCCGGCACCAAAAGCCGATGGAGGGAACGATGGAGAAGCGGGAGGGGGAAGGAGAAATAGGGAGAGAGAGAGAGATGGAAGGCCGAAACCAATTTTCCCCCAAAGCCTACATGGCATTGATCCTTTCTTCCACTTTCTTATTTTATTTTGGCAAGCCAAACGGCAAATTATGGCGAAAACTGATAAATTTTTTCATTGTCAGTTTTTATTTGGGACTTTTCTTTACTTTTTTGACCAACCAAACAGGACCTAAATTTCACGTGGGGCTGTTTGGTTAGCATGGTAAAAGGATGACATTAATTTGCATAATCTCAGGTCAGCTTTTGAATTCCTAAGCCAAAAGAAAGTTTAAGCTTTCCGTATATGATTGGTATAATAACGTATGGGTAAAATATCAAATTGGTATTTTTTTGTTGACAACTTTTGACACTTTGATTTTTTTTATTTTTTATTTTTTTGGTTACTCTGGTGATAGTTTGGTGTTTTTTGTTGACCCTGATGGTCAAATAGGCCCAAAACTTAGTCGTCCACGAGAAAATTTTGTAATTCGTGATCTTCACTATTTTGATATTAGTTTCCCAGCTCACTAAAATTTGAAAATAGTTAACTTATTTAACTTAATTACAAACTCAAACTCATTTTAAACTTTTATCTTCTCCATTTCATTCCCTTACGTAACTCCTTACCCATTTAACTCAATTACAAATTCAAACTTAATTCAAACTCTCATCTTCTCCATTTCAACCCCTACCAAACCTCTTACCCATTAACTCAATTACAAATACAAACCTATTTTAAATGTTTGGGTTTGAAATAGAGTGATGAGAGTTTGAAATAGGTTTGAATTTGTAATTGAGTTAAATGGGTAAATGGGTTTGTAAGGGGATGAAATAGAGAATATGAGAGTTTGAAATGAGTTTGGATTTGTAATTGAGTTAAATAGGTAAGGATTTGTAATTGGATGAAATAGAGAAGATAAAAGTTTGAAATGGGTTTGGGTTTGTAATTAAGTTAACTAGTAAACTACTTTCAAATTTTAATAATTTTGAGGGCTAATATCAAAATAATGAAGACTTAAGGGACTAATTTTAAAATTTTCTCACCGGGGATAAAGTTTTGGTCCTAATTTGACCACCAGGATTAATAAAAAATACCAAACTATTAGCGGAGTAACAAAAAATACCAAACTGTCAAAAGAGGTCAACAAAAAATACCAATCTAGTATTTTAGCCAATAATTTATGTAAAAGATGTCTTGAAAAGGCCCGCCACATTAGCTTTTTGATGAAACCCATTCGATCCCCAAAACCTTTGAAATAGATTTCACAAGTTATGAAATAGGTTTCATGCTTTTTTGGTAAACCAGCCAAACAACCCCTAAACCCTTGGTAAGTTTCGATCTTTTGCACTTAAGTTCCGACAAGTTTTTGAAATTGTCATTTTAAACTCATTTTGTTTAAAAAAACCTCAAATTTTTGCACCATTAAGTTTTATCCTCATGGCAAGATCAAATGACTAAAATATCCTCCCTTTAATTTTTCCATAGTGACTTTTTTTTGCAAATACAAGCTAAAATTATCAATTTCACATATACACCCCTCTTTCCCCTTCCACCCATACTCTCTCTTCCCCTCTATTTTAAGTTAATATAGATTAAAATTAATTAAAACTTAATTAGAGTTTTAAATTTAATAACATGTTAATTTAGAAGGATATTATGGGTTTTTATCGTATCATGTAATGCAAATTTGTTGGGGTTAAGTGAAAAAAATCTAAAACACTCTATGTTGTCAAGACAGGAAAGTAGTTCCGTTATTGATTTTCATGATGAGAAATTAGATAGATTCTTTTATCTATTAGTTTTAAAGGTATCTCTAAACTTATAGAAGTTTTTATAAGGTTTTATATGTTAAAAGGTTAAACCTGGTTTAAGTCAAAAGTGGCCAAATCGTTAGTCAACCCGTTGAGCCAATACTTATAAAAGTCCTAAGTAATCATAGAAATTAGAAATTTTAGATCCCTGACATCTATTTGGGCTAGCCAAGCTATGAGGAGGAAGAGGAGAACTTTTGAACTTTGTTCGTCAGCTTCGAGATTTCTTTTTCGGGTGGAAATATTTATAGGCAAGCACCAACTTGCTATCTTTCACCATTGATTCCTTTTTTTATATTTAAAATCTTTGTATTAAATGTATTTTTAATCATTCATGATAATATTTTTTATCATGTTTATATCGGCATTTCAATGTTTAGAATATGCACGTAGGAGAATCTGACCTTAGAACTTTAGAAATCTGTGGAAAATCAATGAAGCACGTTTTATATGTTAATTTATGCTGATGATTTGTTTCATAGTTTGTTTTCCATGAATGTAATGTGTTTTTACAATGCTTTAATAACTTATTTTAAAAGCCTAGATCGTAAAAATCCTAGTTTTACAAAGCTATGATCTTCAATATAATTTTTGTGCAAGATAGATTCGTGAGTTCATGTTGAAAAGCTATAGGAATATAACCCTAAGAATAGCAGGAGAAAGACACGTGAAATTTTAGATTGAAATTTGTTGAAATTTGCCATAACCCAGATTTTAGACATCTGGTTTGAGAAATCAGTCGTCTAGTTCAAAGATCAGACGTCTGGTTTGAAAGTCAGCTATCTCTGTATTGATTTCTTGAAAACTAATTCTTTGTTGTTCAAAATCAGACATATGGGGAAAAAGTTCGGACGTCTAAAAATGTGCACAACCTATATTTTTATATTTTTATATTTTATTAGTTGTTTGATCTCCTAACTTCTACTATGACTTCTTTTAATGTCAAAATTTTGTGAACAATTTTGTTAGTGAGTTTTGAAAGTGTTCAAATGTTTATTTGATAATTTTAACTTTTTGCTTTCATGTTTACCCAGTGGAACCAAAATTTTGATGAAATATGATTTTTGAAGCAGAATCTTTAGGCCAAACTCTATACGGAGTTGTTATCAATGTTAATGTGATGTTTTGTAATAATGTGGACAATATTATATGATGACACTTATGATAATAGTTCAACTGTAGATGAATTATACCCATATCCTTTTGGATTATACATGCAACCCATGAGGATTAGTGATCATCATATTTTATTACACTTTCATATCCTCATTATCTATTTTATAAGAACAAAAATATTACTAGTAACGTGTTTTTCTCTTAATTTGCAGGAATAGAAGAATTCATGAATATGAGCCCAAAAGAATCAAATTCTCTCATTTTTCTACCACTTATTGAAGGCCAATATCAAGCTAAGATGAGGCCGATAAAAGCCCAAGGAATCAAGAAAAAGTCGAGTCAACAAGTTAACTAAGGAATCAATTCTATTATGAACTAATCGGTTCAACAACCGATTGGCTAATCGGTCAGCCACACGATTGGCAAACCTATTAGTTCATTATAGAAACAGTAATGGCTGGGATTTATTTCTTGATGCCCAAGGCTAATCTAAGGGCTCTTGTTGATTATTGTAGGCTATAAATAGGGGTAGAAGGTGAGGGGTTTGAGTGTGAAAATTTGTAAAAACTCTATTTAGAGAGAAATGTTACTCTTAATTTAGAAGACCTTCCAAAATTATAATTTTAATTTATAATTAATAAAAAATTCTCCATATTTTATTTTTTTCCTTCTTCTTTTTTAATGAAGATGAAGATGAAGATTTACTTTCAGGGGGTCAACATGTAAGTTTTCATTTTTCTCTTTTATTTTCTTGTTCTAGAAATTCATATTTTAGGATTTTATTTTATTTTTATTTTTATGTTGATAGATTAGATTTATTTCATGCCTTGAAGTGCAGATTTACTTTCATGTTTTTATGCTCTTTTATTTTTGTTAGTTAGATTTCCTCTATGCTCATAGTTTAGATCTTTATTTCTTTGTTCTTGTTCTTATTTTTGTAGTTGGTTTTTATTTTAGATCTCCTTCTTTTATGCTCTCTAGTCTAGATTTTATTTCTTTATTTTTATTTTTCAAAATGTGTTTATAAATCTTGTAGGAATTCTAGAATTGTATGAAACTAGTTTGATTTCTTTTATGATTTGTGGATTGCTCTCCTTTTATGATTTGTGGATTGCTCTCTTTGTGCTCAAAATAATTATGCTTAGGATAGTCAACTAGAGAACTAATTGGTAGAAGAAGAATTTGATAATCTATACTTATCTTAAGTGGTTTGATAGGTTATGTTTATGAATTTTAAAATTGCTATCTAGTTGTTATTCTTTTTATCAATAAAAATTTTACTTGGATGATAATGTAATAGGTTATACTTTTCTTAAGTATTTTTGATAGTCTATACTTAGTAAACTTAAAGTAAAACGTGATCAAAAGAGAGTAGTTCATAAATCCTAACTAAAATTAACTAGTTGTTTCAATTCTAGATTTCTATCTTCTCCACTTGATTTCCTCCATATTTTACTTGTTTTGATTTTCCTCTTTTTTGATTAATATTTCTAGTCATGATTTTATTCTTTTCTATTTTTTTATTTTTCCTCCTTGTTTATTCTTTGTTTTCTTTTATTTGTTCACTCTCTTTCTCCCTCTTGTTCTAGTTTTCTTTTATAAGTAAATAATCACACACTCTCTATATCTCTTCACTTTCACTCCTCTGCGACCACACACAACTCTAGGATCCAATTTAGAGTTTTCCTACACACCTTCCTTGTGAGTTCGACATTATACTATACTATTACTTGATTGTGCACTTGCAATCTTAACACTATTTTCACAACACATCAATTAAGAGTTTAAATATTGAACGTTTGTCTCAATCAACATGGTAAGCTTTTAGCTGAGATGGTAATGGGCACTAGAGATGCAAACTTGTTACCTACAGGTTTGTGGATAAGATGCACTGAGGAGAGATAACATTGTCAGATAGTTAAAACCTGATTTTTCGAGCTCTTAATATTTAAATATTTCTTGCTAAGTATTGAGTGATGGTATATAGAGTGTGAGTGTGGGGATTTGCTACCTCCATGCTTTTGTGTTTGAATTTCAAACTCAATAGTTAGTCATGTAATATAGAAAAGCTGAGATTAGACAACATCGTGTATAGTTGCCTTACAATAAATTGATAAGAAAACATTAGATTTTTAAATGGAGAGAATAAATAATAATTTAGCATTTTAAAGTGAAAGATTTGTTTTGACCATTTGGTAAGTTTACTGGAATTCCATTTGGATTGCTGAGTTGTGATTTTGTCATCCACCTTAAATTGACCTAATTATTATTTAATCTAAAATCACGTATAGTTAACTTAAGCATGCTAGGAAATATGATATGTTTTGCATATGCTTGTATGATATGCGTGAGATGAGATATATTTTTACACTGTATTGATTTTATATCTGTATATTTGTGAAATAGAGATATTTCTTAAAGCTATGAACTCTAAAATTTTCTTTTGAGAAATACATCGAGTAGGAATATTTTGGCATAGATTGAGAGTTTATATTATTTAGTATTTGCTCAGTCATGCATTATCTTTCCGTATTCCTATTCACTTTTTGTTAATGTCGCAGTTTGCATCATTGATGAATATATCTTATCGAGCATTTCTTTTGTTTAATTTTATTTGTATAGTGAAACATATTTTTCACTATCTCATCCTTTGGATTCTAAACTTTGGCGGTCCTTGCCATTATCTGCTCTGACAGATCTATTTTATTATTTTATCATTTTTCTTATATTTTTCAGGAGGTTGTGTATTCCAGAGTAGAGAGTTAGTTGCATCGAGAACAATGGTTTCACAAGTATATGTGGGTTTTCATTTTTTGTTTTAGAAATAAACTACGATTTAAATCCTTTTCTTATGGAATCTTTGATAAATGAGTTTTTATAGAATATTTCTCAAAACTTTATATTTAAAATATGTAAATAAGAGTCTTAAGTATATCATTTGGACGTCATTGTTGTCTAGATGGGAAGATGCCAGCCTACTCACGTGCGTTAAGGTCTCGGGTCGTGACAAAATCAAAGCATGTTTGGGGATTTCTCGAATTCTCAAAATTTGGGTTCAGTGACCGTTTCAAACTTTTTAGAGGGCTGAATGAGCAAAGCGCCAAAACTTATTGGGGTTTTGGTAAAATTTACCCTCAATTATCAAAATCGAGTGATTATTTATTTATTTATTATTTTCAACCCAACTTGGCCACATTAGACACAAGTTTGTCGAATTTGAAATTTTCAATTTTTATAAATACACGGCATTGCAATCTGTGAAAATTATGTTTCTTTGAAAATGATCTATCTTTTATCAATAGAAAAGACAGTATTTGAGTTGGTTAAAATCAAATCATAACTACCATGATAAAAAAAAATCCTAACCTATAATTAAAACTACCCAATTCAAATCTATCCATATTTAAAATCAATGTAAAACTATACATAATTAGACATTACCATTCTGATCCATATTTCTCAAAAACATTTTCACTAAAAATAATATTATTCATAAAAAAATTTAAAAAATATTATATTTTTAAAAAAATTATATTCTCAGAGTAAATGTTGTTGGAAAGTAATATTTTAAAATGAAGTTTGAGAAAATATAAGAGTTTTAACAAACTTAAAACAATTTTTTAAGAAAATATTTTAAATCTTTAATGAATTTCATAGAGTTTTTGAGTTATTAAAAAATTATTTTGATGTTTTATAAAATTTGAGTTGGTTGCAATATATGACTTACTGTTATTTTTTGCGTACGTCATATGTTGCAACTAATGAGTATTTTGAAACTATAGTTTCAACTACAACTGTGAGTTGCAATGAATTAAATACCTACAAGTAGGAAAAAATGGGGTAGGTTGCATGCAATTGCAGTACTGCACTGGGAATGCAAGTGTGGAGAAGTGTTAAGCAGAGTTGGTAAGGTGCCAACGGGTAGTACACCAAAGTCTCTAGTTCGGCTCTCTTAAGGATCACCCGCAGAAAAGTAATTTTCTGGAATACCTAAAGTCATGCATTGGAGGTGTCTTTAAGTCACACTTGATGGTTTGATATCTATGGTCTGAAGGATCATGGTGAAGTTCCCGCGTCAAAACAAAAAAAAGAGAACTGCAAAACCTACTACACTTTTAGAGTGGCAGGATCATAAATAAATGGGGATGCTAGTTTGATGTGACTAGGCTTCATATCAAAACCGCCCGCATGCGATGGGCGGTTCTGAGCCACAAACAGTGGGGCACAATTATTAAATTGCCCCCTTATTTTTTTATGGGAAAGGCTCAGAACTGCCCACTCGTATGTGAGTAGTTCTGATAGGATACTTACTTGTTTGAGGTTGTTTAAGGTTGGACGTACAATGTACATAGCGAGTAGCATGAGGAATCAAGTACAGAACGCAATAAGGACACATAAATATTTATCTCACTGTTTGGTATAATAAAAGTAAGATATAGCACCATTTTCTTTAGCTTTACAGCTCTACAATAGATCTGGGTTATGTTGTTTAGTAACGTTTAGGAATTGTTTATCTTTGAGCATAAATCCACATGATCAAGAGTTAAGAGAATGTATTTTTTTCCCGTGAAATACATTTTATTGGGTGTTTAATGAATTTGAACTTGAGTTGTATTGATATCAACTTGAGTATCTTCTATTGTATCAAGATTTTGAAGTTGTGATGAGCATTCTGATTTTATACAAGTAAGAATAACTAAAGTCTTGTGAAATGATTTGTCTCAGTAGCATCATTTTGCATAAGTTAAGAGTTAAAGTGAAATCAGACTCGTTCCATTTAGTTGTTACTCCAGTCAAACTTGTAATTAAATAAAGGTTAAATTACTCAAAATTACAACAAAGTTCCCATCCGACTACTCTGCAATAGTATTAACTTTCTGAATTCTATACCATTTCGTCAAGAATGTGTCAGCAAACTTGTATATGGTAATTTTTGGGCGAAGTATATGCTTAACAAGTCGTATATTTTACATGTGCTATATGTGCGTAAGTGTTCATGTTATTTTATTCGAAATCCTCAATAATCAATTTTAATATAGTTAAAATGCTATTGATAATAACTGTTAGATCTGAGATGCAAGCCTAGAATTGGGTGAATAGGATTGCCTACTGTTTTTTGAGGTATCACAGAATATGCAGCAGAATTAAAATAATAATAAGCAAAACAATAAACAATGCAAATTACAAAAATAATCACAGTCAGAACACATAAGAATTTTATAGTGGTTCAGATAAAATAACCCTACATCCATTCTTCTTTCTCGCGAATGAGCTTTCTCACTATGTGAAAGTTCTCCGAATCACACGCCGATTCAGTACGCTTACAAAATCAAAACCCTAATTTCTCCCAAACTAGTCGCTTAACCTAAATTGTCCACACACGAGTATCCCTAGCCCTAGCTAGTGACCGATTCCTCAATTAAACTTGGCATAAGTGTGCTGTAAACCCTCAATTCGCACTGGCTAGAGTATGCCGTGAAAATAAGATTAATGCAAAGAATCAAATATCAAATCAACATAACTAGAATGACCTTACAGCCATTTGATTATGCAAAACCATTCTCCTAATGATTAAAGCATAGATCTAGAAGAACAATGATGAAATTGAGATCTAATGGCAGTGTTGATGCTCAAACTTGCGCTTGGATCAAACAGTCACTGACCGCGGTTGGATCAGAGTTTAAGGATGCGAGGCCCGTTTCTCCTCCTAATACGATGCCCAGCAGCTGGTCTCGACACCGGGGAACACCTGTGGAAGGGTCGGAGTTGGGATCTCCGGTGGCCACTCCGACGATCAAGTCAGTATGTGAAA
>JBAKGM010000279.1:17829906-17839932 GCA_037177215.1 Asparagus racemosus | reverse complement strand
TCAAACCCCTCACCGTTTACCCCTATTTATAGCCTACAGCAGTGAAGGAGAGCCCTTGGATTTTACTTGGGCTCCAAGGATTAAACCTTAGCCACAAAACAAGTTTGTTTCAAACTAATCTGTTGACCAATTGGTTGATCGACCGATTAGCTAATTAGTTAGCCAACTGATTAGAATTATAAAATTCTAAAAATGCAGATAGCTCCGTCTCATCGAGGTAGATGATTTTCATATATTATATGTTAAATTTCGCCTTCCGGATTGAGAGATATCATCATTTCTTTGTAGCTAATATCTTGAACATGATTTTGACTTGATTTCTTCATAGATCCTTGGGTCTTCATGGGCCTTCTTTAGTCTTCATACTTAGGCTTTAATAATAGGTAGACAATAAGAAAATTGAGTAGATTAGACTTTTATTCATTATTTTCAGCATTAACCTACAAAATAAGATAAAAACAATTATTAGTAGTATATTTATTCATATAAAATGGACAACGAGAGTATTAAATTGTAGTTAAACTATAATTATCAAAAGGCAAAGAGATGGCGAAAAATGAGGTAGAGCGGGTACTGTTGGAGGAGGATGAGGAGAAGCTTGAGCCCAAATTAGACTTAACATTAGAATTAATAAGAATTAGACTTAACATGAACCAAGTTAAGTCCAACTTGGTTCATGTTAAGTCCAACTTGGATTATCGGTTAAGTCCAACTTAGTTTACGTTAAGTCTAACTTGGTTCATGTCAAGTCCATCTTAGTTCATTTTAAGTCTATTTTGATTCATGTTAAGTCCAACTTGGTTCATGTTATGTCCATCTTGATTCATTTTAAGTCTATTTTGGTTCATGTTAAATCTTACTTGGTTCATGTTAAGTCTAATTTAAATAGAGGAATGTCATGTCTACTAAGCCTAATGTTAAGTCTAATTCGTGTTAAGTCTAAATCAAATTGGACTTAACATTAGATTTAAAACAAGTTGAATTAGACTTAACATGAATGATGTTAAGTCTAATTCAACTTGTTTTAAGTCTAATTTCATATTAAGTCTAATTTGAATCATGTTAAGCGCAATTTGATTCATGTTAAGTCCAATTTGATTCATGTTAAGTCCAAACTTGGTTCATGTTAAGTCGAAATTGATTCATGTCAAGTCCATCTTGGTTCATTTTATGTCTATTTTGATTCATGTTAAGTTCAACTGGACTTAGACTTAACATGAACTAAAATTAGACTTAACATGAAAAATTGACTTAACATGAACTGGAAATAGACTTAATATGAACTTAAATTAGATTTAACATGAAAACTAGACTTAATATGAAATAAAATTAGACTTAACATGAACTGGAATTAGACATAACATGAACTAAAACTAGACTTAACATAAACTGAAATTAAAATTAGACTTAACATGAACTGAAATTGGACTTACCACGAACTCGAATCAGACTTAACATGAACTAAAATTAGACTTAACACGAACTGGAATTAGACTTATCATGAACTGAAATTAGACTTAACATGAAAATTAGACTTATCACGAAATAAAATTAGACTTAACATGAATTGGAATTAGACTTAATATGAATTGAAATTAGAATTAGACTTAACATGAGCTGAAATTAGACTTAACACAAACTGAAATTAGACTTAACATGAGCTGAAATTACTTAACATGAAAATTAGACTTAACATGAAATAAAATTAGTCTTAACATGAACTGGAATTAGACTTAACATGAATTGAAGTTAGACTTAACACTGAAATTAGACTGAACATGAACTGAAATTAGACTTAACATGAACTGAAATTAGACTTAACACGAACTGGAATTAGACTTAACATGAAAATTAGACTTAACATGAAAAAAAATAAGACTTAATATGAACTGAAATAAGACTTAACATAAACCAAAGTTAGACTTAACATGAAAATTAGACTTAACATGAACTGAAATTAGACTTAACATGAACTAAAATTAGACCTAAACACGAACCTGGACTTAACATATAATTCATTGCTCTTAATATTCAACAAATTAGACTTATTATTCAATCTAATAGACTTAACATACAAGCCACTGGACTTGCAGCCTCGAGTTCCTCCTCGTCCTCCTCGGGCACCGCCTCATCCACCTTGTTCTTTGCTATCTCTTCACCTTCAGTGTCAGGGAAAATCACACATTTTTTAGTTTTTCTTTTGGGGGGGTGTAGAAAGAGAGATTAGGGAAAATTAGTGGGAGAAAAAGAGTGAACAATATGGCCAGAGTGTGCACGTAAGGTCCGCATTGGCGGAGGGGATGTCGGTGTCTGAGAGAAAAAGGAGGAAGAGGGAGAGGAGGAAGGGAATGGGCTAGGAGAGAGGAAGAGAGGAGAGGAGAGGAGGAATGAGAACTAGATTTAGATCTGGAGAGAAGGAAGAGGGAGGAGGAAATGAGGGTATTTTGGGTTTTTATGTTTGTTTCTCTCTCTTTTGGCATGAAAATTACATGAAAAAAGAGTTGCCACACATGATGTGACATTTCTTAGGGCTGAACCTCATGGGAAAAAGTGGAGGCACCAGGTCACATGAGGTTATTACTTTTGGGGCCCTGACACAATTTTCCCTAAAAAATAACATATAAATATTCTAAATTATCCATCGTGGGAATATTGTAAATATAAAAAAAGATCTATTAAGATAAAAATACCCCTTTATTAAAATAAATATAAAATTTAATTGAATGATGAAGGATAATAATAATGATAAACATAACAATAAATATGATCAATACAATTATAAAAATATCATGTGAGAAAATTTCCATGTGCAACTAATAGTAGGTACTGACATGCTTGTTTTTTTACAACCTAAGATATTAGAGTACTACTTTTATACAATTCAAATTACTAAAGTGCTATTTAACAACTCAGGATATTTAAATGTAAAGTAGGTGAAATAATTGGGTACTTAAGTGTTATTTAGCCTCTACATAATGAAAACTATATCTCTAAATTTATTTTAAAAATATAGAAACTAGATGAATAAATATAAAACTTTCCCCTTATTCTATTTGGGGTAAATTTTACAAAACCCCTAAAATTCGGTCACATTTTGCTAAAACCTTCCCAAACTTTATAAATGCTACTTAACCCTCCTAATATTTGGGGCTTGAGTCCCCCCCGGCACCACCCCAAAACACCCTCCCCCACACACAAAATACTAATAAAAATAAAGAAAAAATGTGAAAGGAAGGGGTGTTTTGCTTGCAAATGACAAACGACTAAATTTTGAGTTTTTTCTCTAAAAAACATTTTAGTTATTTGTCAATTACATGTAAGAGATTGATGAGAAAAGTTAAAGTCCAAGTTGATTTTGTACGCCACCCAAAAGTTCAGTAGGGTTTAATCTAATAAAAAATATCAGGGTGGGAGAGTGGGGGTGTTGATGCTCAGATCACACAGTTGATAATTTTTGTCGGATTAGGGTTTTGGAGAGTGGGGTCCGCTTCCTCTCCCTATGCCTGGTGGTTCTGTTCCTTAGTATTTTCTCTCGCTCCGGAAGGGAATCTGTGAAAAAGGGTGGAGTTGAGATTTTTGGTGGTCCCTCCGACGATCAAGTTAGTGTTAGTTCTTTGGAAAAAGAGAGAATGAAGATATTGTCTGAGAGGGAATTCTCTGGTTCAGGTTCCTTACCTTGTTTATTGTCCAGTTGTTTGTTTATATGGGAGTCAGAGGGCATTTAGGTCATTCTGGCTGGTGTTGAGCTAAGATGTGAGTCAACCCTATTCCGACGTGTGCTGACTCGATGATTAGATAGAAACAGGTAGACGGGTCGCGCCTGACAGTCTTAACAGGTGTCAATTGGAGATCGGCGTGGGAGTTAGCACTGTTCCCTCAGCATTAATGGGGATGGGATCCGTTATGCCTGCAGCCAGAATGGTTCGAGATGCCTTAATTACCGTGTGGATGGGGGAATCAAGACATTAATCTCGCAATTAATGTGATATCGACGCGTTGTTAAGCTCAAACTTCATACAACCGTCATCTAGTAATGAGAGCTCGAGTTAATCGAGTAAGAGACGGTGTCGATCACGCAGGAGATCAATAAGCACCGCCATTTGCGTTGTCCATCCGAGCGACCATCTAACACCACCATTTGCATCGTCCATCCGAGCGACCATCTAACACTGCCATTCGCATCATCCATGAAGGTATTTGACTGGGTCGAAGATCGACTCCACTGCCCGAGTCGCCTTATGAATGTAGTTGACTGGGGGACGACTGACACTAACTTTTGAGTCGTCTGTGGGGATGCGGTCCGTGCGGCCTAAGTGCACTTTCTCGTCTTAGGCGTGGGATTTCCTACCAAAATTTAGGGGTAATTAGTGGAAAAATGTCCAGGACCATAACATGTTACCCCTTTCCCTTAGAGTCAGCTTTGAGCCGAGTTCGAGTGAAATCAGAATCCTGGGTCATAGTCGAGAAGAACGTATATGGAAGGGGCCGCGAAGGTTCGTGGGATGGGGGGTGGCTGACGTCAGTGAGCAGCTTTAAACTACTGATGCTTCATTCTCTGCACCGGACGTTTCGTGTCCCGAGAGAAGTAATCTCGATCGTTGAATGGGAAATAGAGGGAGGATGAGGGGCTGGCCTATTCCTCATGGGTCTCTTTATATGAGTGAGAATGTAGGAAGAATAAGTTTTACTTGACATTTCACAAAATTAGACACCCGACGATTCTCCAGCATCTCCTCAAACTGTTCTTCATCGATTGCGAACGCCTGAGCCAGCTAGATACCTTTTGTTCCAAGGTGACTGCAGTGCAAATGTGGGCATTGCACTTGAATTTTGATATCCCGAAGGAGTTCAAGCTGATAGCCCCGACGAGGTCTGCGGAGATATATCATCATAGCAACAGGAAAGCCCCCTTGTATATCAAGCACTTAGAGTGTGGTTTGCAGCTGCCGCTGCATCCATTCCTTTGGAGAGTATTTGAGGCATTGGGGTTGTCTCCGATGCAGATGAAGCCCAACTCTGTTGGAGTGCTAGTGGGCTTTGTTGTCATCTGCTCGTGGCTGGGCATCAACCCATCAATAAATATGCTGAGTCATCTGGTAAGCGTGATGGTGCAGAAGGCACCTCACTACTATCTCTAGGTGACTAGAGAGTTCAAGGTGATTCTTGACGCTCCCACATTGAGCAAAGGATGGAAGGAGAGGTTCGTCTGGGTAGAGGGGGACAACTCCAACCTTGACTGTTCTAGTTGGCCTGAGATTAGAAAAGGGGATCTGGACCCGAAGCCTCTATCTATCGCTGAGAGGTGGAGTTAGAGCAAATCATTTCTTACACTGGACCACACACGATGGGGGCCCTCCTCGACAAGTCAGTCCTTCAGCTGCATGGGGTCTCGTCCATCCCCCTACTAAGCGGGACGAGACGAGGGCTCACAATCTAACATTCGGAGGGATTGTAGGTCTGGAGGCCACTGCTGAGCCAGCTCCCTCTGAAGAATCTTCTTAAGGGTTTGAGGGGGGTGGCAGCAACCAGACAGGCTAAGTGACCCTGAACAGGAATAGCTCCCGAGGGAGTCGCGTCCACCCCAAGGTAGGACGAGGCGCCTAGGTAGGCCATCCCTGGTGTAGTCCAAGGTTTTCGTAGAAAGTGGCGGAAGAAAACCACTCACGGCCCAAGGGGGGCTAAGCTATTATGGGAGACCCTAGCCGACCCAATGGAGATAGGGTCGTCTGACTCAGGAGAGGAAATCGGTCCCCAGCCCGCTGAAGTTAAGCAAAGGGCCATCTCAGAGTCGACTCCTGACAGGGATGAGACCAAACTGAAGTGGGTGCCTCGAGCCATCAGATGTTGGGGCCCCATCGAAAGGGTAAGGAGCTGGCTGGAGGTAAAGAGGCGGGTTTCACGCCAGCGGGATGACCCTCCCCATATTATATGGGCAAGTCCGAAGTGGGGGCTTGGACCAAAACGAAGGACTTGCTAATAGGGAGGCTTCCTCCTAGTGGAAGCTATGAGGAGGAGCATGATGACGAGCACAGGTATAACCCCGCTAACCATATGGATGTCCGTTCATCAGTGCTCAAGTCTCGTTACATGCAGGTGAAGGCTGTGGAGCAGTTCAGCCTTCCTAATGACAAGGAGCTCTTGAGGGCTATTCTCGACGTAGGCCTCCATGTAATCCTTCAGAGTTATCTGACTCGTGGATGCCTCATGGATTAGGAGAATATCATCGCTTGGCATGGGGTCATCACGCTTTCGAGAAGCTCTGAAAGGCGGGTGGGGAGCATGGAGTTGTTGAGAGTGCTAAACTCGATCGAGTCATCGCAAATCTCTCAGCAAAATAGGCTGAGCTCGACGACTGGTGCTGGGAAATGGAAGTGAAAGAGCAATTGATTGCTGAGCTCAAAGCTTCTGACTCGAGGAAGTCAGTTGAGATTCAACAACTCAGGCGAAAACTTCAAGATGGCGGCGAGGGGGTTAGCTCCGCTAGTTCGATTAGTGAGGCACTAAAGGAGCGGGATTTAGCTGTGACGCAAGTTGCTATTGAGAAGCGAATTGCTCAGCATGCTAAAGTCCAATTAGAGGAGGAACTGGTTGCCAAGCGGAAATCCAGGAGAGATGTGCTCAGCTAGAAGAGGCTTTGAGCCTCGGAGAGAGCAAGGTGGTATATCTGGAGTCTCTCGACTATTAGTCGATCGTTGTAGAAAAGAGTCGGCCCACAATTGTTGAGGAGTTTTGCCAGAGTACCATGGGGAAATTGAAGTTGTGCTAGCCTGTAAAGCCGGCTATGATTACATGGTGGCTCAATAACCTATCGAGCACCAAGAACTTAAAGGCTGACTTCAACATCCTCCAAGTATTGCCAACTACATAAACCTTCTCGCCAATGTGGAGAAGGTAGGGGTGGTTACAATGTGGAAGGAGGCAAAGGTGAGGATGAGCAGGAGGTGGTCTCTAGCGAGTCGACAAATGGTTCAACTGGGGGAGTCGAGAAGGATGTTGGCACAGATTCGACTGAGAAGGAGAGGGATGGCACTATATATGAGGTTCCGTCGACTTCGCACCTTCTTCGAGCGTCTCCTTGCCCCTGACTCCTGGGGCTGACTTGGACCTTCCGTAGCTTAGGTTTAAGGACTCGGAGGATGTAACATATTTGTACTCTTGTGTATATGCTTGATAAGACAATAAACGATATTACTTTTCATTACTAGGGCTGTCTTTGATTTTTATACAATTTTCTGTGTAAATTTTCTGTGATGTGTTAGTAGCACGGTTGTCGACTCAACAAGTCAGGATATGCGTCGATAGTATCCCTACGAATTTATTTGTCTCCTTTTGGACATGTTAAGTTTATGATGCCGTCATTCTGAAAGAACACCATGTCGATTGGGAGTCGTTTCCCCAGGACTTAACCACTTCAAGTTTTTGTTTTAGTCGTCGGCTTGTGGCGGCAACTAGTGGGGGTCGATAGGGCCCCATTGAGTTAGTGGGCCTATAAATTTTAAAATGTGATTGACCAAGTCACTGTGAATGACATCATCGTACTTTAACCGTCAGTATCACTTTGATTTCTATGCAAAGGAGCGTGGGGAACTGAAACGGGTGGCGTTTTGATTTTTGAAAGCCGGTTTGGATTCTAGCCTTAATCGGAGCTGTTGATCTTTAGAGTGGGTGAACCATTCTGAATTTGCCACGCACACTCTTACCACTTATAAATACCTCTCTTTGTTCATACGGGTTTTCTTTACACAACCTCAGACATCAGAACTTTCTTTTCGTACATCAAATGTAGAAACCCTAACAATAGCTTCTTCTTCCTCTGCTCCTATTGATAGGCTTGGCCTTCTCACTCCTGTCCATACGAAGGTGACGAGTGACGACCTGGCGATCCTCTCCGAGAAGTACGACATTCTGACGGCCTTTGAGCTCTCACTACAGGAGAAGGAGGACGCCATGTTTGAGTATGGGACTGACAAGGCATCGATGTACCTGGCCCACATGGAATACGAGCTGCACTTACCGCTCCCTCGCTTTGTGAGAAGGGTTTGCGAGTGACTGGGGGTCTCTCCCAGGCAGTTCGCTCCTTACACCATCGTTATAATGATGGTATTCCTGGTAATTTATTACATAGTAGGGGTCGAGCTGACCCTCCAACTCTTCAGCCACCTTGTCAACGTAAAGACGACAAGGAAGGACGCCCACTACTTCTTTGTTAACTTGGGTGCAAAGCTGGTGAATTTTCCCAAGTCGAACAAAGACTGGAAGGGGAGGTTCGTTTGGGTCTTGGGGGCTGACCCCATTCTAGCTTGCCGTTCGTGGCCAGAGATCGAGAAGGAGGCGTTGAAGCTGCTCCCCCTCTCGGCTGAAGAGCGGCAAGATCTGGAGAAGGTCCGCCCCTATGCTAGGCCTCACGACATCAGCAACTTGTTCAACACAGTCTCCCTTAGGGTGGCTGGTCTATCCCATATTCAGCCGTCCAAGGCTGACCAGGAGAGGACGGCATCTTTAGCCCAAGCCCCTCCTAGATTGCCAAGGAGTTGAAGGCTTTGGAGTCGGCTAAATCAGTCATGCCCCAACTGCCTCTAAAGAGGGCGAGGACTGTGTTGTCGGTCAAGGAGGCTGAGTTCTGGAACAAGAATCTAGAAGAGATGGCCGCGATGCTAACATCCCAGCTGGGTATTTCCCAGCCCAAGGGACCCAAGAAGAAGAAAAGAAAGACGAAGCAGTCCGCTCCTAAGGGCAAGCTTGAGGCGGCTGCTCCCACTTCAGCCGAGGCTACGGTGGGGGATGCCTCTGTTTCAATCGAGGAGCACGCCCCAAAGACTGTTCCTCCTCCAAGCTTGGCAACGGAAGCAGTCATCATAGACGAGTCTTCCTTAGGTGGGCGCGAGGCCACCCTTACACAGCAAGCACTAGAGATTTCCTCGACTGGCTTAGATTCTCAAGTCGGTCGGGGTCCCATTACGGCTCCTTCTCCAAAACTAACTCATAGGTCGGGTGAGGAGGAGGCTATCACAGAGGGAGCGGCTACAGAGACGACACCTCCGCTCCACATGGCTGGGAGTTCTGACTCCCGGCTTCCCTTCTGCCACAAACTTGGGGAAATAAGCAAGCAAAAGTGGAAAGAACTCTGGGCCCAGCCGATTGGCGATCTAGAGGAGGGCTACTCACTCAAGGAGAACCCTTCTGAGGACAAGAGGTTTGTCCCGAGTCATTTTTTCCATCATAATGACTCAATTCTACAGTCTAGAAAAGCTCAGCTTATAACCGCCGACCAGCTCACTCTCCCCCGAGACCTGGACTTGCTGAAGGAGGTGCCGACAAGGGGACTACGCTTGGCACTACAAAGCTACATCATCTGGGGGGCGTTGATAGGAGAGGAACTAGTTGACCAATTCGACCACATGATGGAGGCCTATGGCCAACTCACGGTGGAGGTGGCTCAGGAGAAGAAGGCTCGAGAGGATGCTAAGGGGAGGATCAAGGCCGATAAGAGCAAGCTCGACACTAAGTGGCACTGTGAGGTGGAGACAAAACTGTAGGCATTGAAAATCGCTCATCAGTGCCCGAACGAGACTCGTGACGGTGGGTTGACACCGACGACCCATCTAGTGATGCGAGCAAGAACCGCTGATGACGTAACTGCGCCACAGAATGCATAAAGGGAGCTGACAAACGCATAAAGTGAGTTGGTAAGGCAAATGTATAAAGTGAGTCGGCAAGGCGTACAAATCAACGAAGCGACGTATCGCGGAATAAATCCAGCGATGAGGCTTTAGGTCAGCAGGACTCAACAAGGCGAGTCGACTCAGACGATGGCGAGACAGAATCAACCGTATTCAAGCACCGACGAAATTACACCGAGCAGATACTAGATTCAATAGAACGATCAACCGGGTTCTGATCCAACACAACCAGATGAACCGAACTCGGGTAAAACAGTGGATGAATGCTAGAAAAATCAGAAAAAGCCCCAAATAGGCGCCTCGGCCGAGGAACCAATGGTGCCAGGCACTTCTCCCTTTTTTCCCT
>JBAKGM010000279.1:17798237-17801267 GCA_037177215.1 Asparagus racemosus | reverse complement strand
CTCACTACTCTCTTTGGTTCTGCCTTTAAGAGGCCTGTAGAGGGAGAATTTTCACTGCAAACTCTTCTCGGTCTCTACGATTGCTTGACTTAAACAAGTGACCTCTTTTCTTTTGTGAGATAATGTCTCTAATTCACTCTCGGATCTAACTCTCTTTCTTTTTCTTTCGGGCTTAGCCTAGCCCGTGGGAAGAGACTTTAGTCATGGATATCCATATTAAAAGCCGGGTATTCCCACAAAAAAAAAGCGCTAGACCCCTGGTCCTTTACTTTAATCAACAAGGCTGCTTTCCCTGCTAACCCTTCTCGCCAAGGAAAGAAGTCCAATAGCAGCTGATCTTAGCTTTGAGCACTTATTCCTTTTGTCCCCAGCTACCTCTGAGAGTGGTCACGAGCTTATTGGAATCAGAGCTTTTTCAAGCATTCCCATAGTAAGAAGGTCAACCGAAGCCAATTCATCTCTGTTAACGAATGCTCCTACTCCTAACGGTTCTATATCCAATTCCTTAAGGATAAGGAAGAAGGAAAGGAAACCCGTATAACACAAACAAAGGAAAGCAATCAGTCGGCTCTGCACCTTTAGACCCTTTCGAGACGGTTAAACACTCTTTCTTAAGACATTTCTTAATGGAGTTCAAAGAACTCAAGAAAAAGCATCCTGCGCTCTTTCTTCGCATTCTGCCTTCTTTTCTCTCCTAACTCATAAAAAGGGTACGGGAAGCTAAGGTTTGGTTGAGCTCGACCGAAGCCAGACGGATCAAAGAATCTGTTGTCCTAAACCCCAGACAGAAAATGAGTAGGTAAAGAGCGACAAAGAAAGCCCATCTTTCTTCTACATTTACCGAGGCAATCTCGACGAAAAAAGAATAAGACTCAAGATCACAAACTATATCTCGTCACTTTACATGTTTCACTTTCAAGGTGGAGACAGTTTCTGAACCAGAGCAGTCAATTGAAAGAAGAAAGCAAAAAAGCACTCTCGTTGACCAAGAGAAGAGAAAAGAAAGACCAAAGGGCGTAAAGCCAAGTCTCGGCTAAGACCTCGGGATGGGTATGAGTTGGAGTGAGGGGATATTCTTTTGCCAGGAGATATGTACAAGTAGTTGATCTACCTGACTCCGCGATCCCTGAGGGGAGGTTGGGCAAAGCCTAATGATCCGAACCCTTTCTTGTGGAATCTGGAGAAGAAGCTTTCGCGGAATAAAATTCAGTCTTAACACAGAAGGCAGTGGCAATTTTTCATAAAAAAGCCCAAGCACTCCGCTGGTGAATCCTATAACACCTAAAGCTGTGCTATCTCATGGACCACGGGATGACAAGAAGAAGGAGGAAGAACATAACGATAAGAAGTCGCTATCGGCCGGCTGCTTTCTTTTGACGGGAGAAAGAAGAAGTGGGTGTGACGCCTTGCCTAAAAGCCAAAAGAAGCTTTCTTCGTTCACACCTTTTAACCTCTCTTACAGAAGCGGAAGGATCAATCAGTGAACTAGAGAGTGGAGTATGAAAGCGATGTCTTAAGAAACCTTCTGTCTAGCTCTGCACACCAGAATAGATGGCTGCTGCATTACATTAAATATAAATAAGGGAAATCTTTAGTTATCAGTTAAGATCTAATCAGATAAGGGGAATTGCTTTACAGTAGTTATAAGCAACCATAAGTAAGCCGATTTCGCACATCACATAACCGAAAGAGGTCGGAATTCGTCTAACTCAGGAAATGGGACAAAACAAAACCATTTTGGAATTAAGTGGGACTTCCTTATAAGCCTTATCCTTATATGGTACTCGTACTTGTCAACTAACAATGCCAAATCATCAGTCTTTTTCCGAGCGATTTCTTATGGAGATCAATAATATCTACATAGTCTATCGAGAAGAGTATCCCTTCTCTTTGGAAGAAGTCCGCGAAATCTCCAGAGCAGTGCACTCGGGCTCGTACGTTTTCTCTCCCTTGAGACTCGTAGCACTTCCTAAAGAAAGAGCGAATGATCATTTTATCCACAAATCTTCTATAGCGGATCTTCCTGAGATCGCTTTCGTCTGTATACCTTCATCTAAGGATGCTCTCGTCTTAATGACTCTCGCACTTTTCTAGGTAAAATTTTTATCTCGTCCAATCATTTTTTGGCAAGTAATTATTCGTTTCGCAAAGAAGGGGGGAAACTCTCTTTTTCTAAAGATATTCGAGGAATGGGTCAAGTAGAATTTCTATTACATTTTGTTTGATCTCACTCCGACGTTTGGGGACAATCAGTCGTACCCGTCTGCTGACCAAATTGGAACCGCTCATGGCGGATCCCGTACTAAACTAATTAGTTTGAGTTTAGTTTGTTGAAAGCTTTTTTGAATATCTCGATTTTCGATGAAGAGCACAGGGAATGGAAAGGCAACGATGGTATACCATCAGTCAACATTTTGACATCAATCCTGCTCTTTTTTTTTTCAAAATTTGACCAAGCCATTTCGCATCGTTTTCCCTACCGCTATGCTCGATTTATGAATGAAGCGATTCTTGCTATTCCGCCGCAATCTTATTCTCCTTTTTCCTTTGAGCAACTGAAACATTTATTAAAGGAACTGAGCCTCTCAGCAAAAGTCACTTTTGTTGTGAGGGGGGGGGATTTGAAATTCCGTGTGCTGATGGGAGATTCTCGGTGGATGAAAGTGGACTAATCCATTTAGTTGAGAAAAACGGGGACTAAGTCATTCTTAGATACGAAAGGTGATAGGTCACTCTTTCTTATATTAGAATATGATAGGTCTTTCTATCTTTTTCAATCTCGTCGAAAAGCGAAGCGAGCCGCGCTACTCTTCCTTTATGAGCGAGACTCTATCCAAATCTATAGATAGATCTACTGATCTAAAGAACTCCGCGAGCGAACTGAGCGAGCCATGAGCCGCCTATCGGCAAGGCTTGGAAAAGCCTGAAGGCTCCCTCACTGAACTGATTCACACAGGTCCAAACCAGCTGAGCTAGCTCATTTTTCCTTTACGAGATCCCGGCTCTTCGGAATGGTTGGAGAGAGCCAGA
>JBAKGM010000279.1:17753237-17793237 GCA_037177215.1 Asparagus racemosus | reverse complement strand
TTCGTTCTGGAGGTTTCTCAACCGGAAGTTGAGAAGCAAAGAATAAAGAAGGCAGTTAGCGAGCCGTAGGCGAGCGAGGAAGATAACCCTGACTTTTGTTGGGTCAACAACCCTCCATATAGAAAAGTAACTTCGACTCTTTCACTTCTTCGATAAAAAAGAAAAGAAGCTGGTGTGGTAGTCTTTTTTGTATTGTAGCCAGCAATGAGTCTGTCGGCGGCGAGGAGGTGAGGAATTGGCGTGGACACAACTCTCTTATCGAGGGAGACTGTGCTTAACGCTCTAACCGTCATCTGGCGGACCCGTCAGATGACTAACATAATTAGCATAATGGTCTATTCAAAGCCAATGTTCTTACCTCCTAACCTGAGGAAAATGGTTCTTTCCTTAACCCCTTTTAACGAGGACTCTCTCATCTGTGACATAGTTGAAGGCACGTGCAAGGATACAATGGACATCCAAAAGCTCCGGCGTATCCTCGAGGATCTATCTTTTATGAATAGAAGGGGCTTGCGGTACAATTTCTTCCGTGCCTTAGAATTGCAGAGGGCATTGGAAGAAGAAGCTGACGCCAACAAAAAATGCGTCAGTGAGGAAATGCAAACTAATGATTAATTAAGGTCTATTTATTTTCCCACGTAGTTCGTGGGTCAAACCAACGATTCTCTTATCAAAAAAGAAAAGTAATAGATAGAGTCTTTCTTTTTCTAGTCTCACTTCTATCAATGCAATGAAAGAACCATCCCTTCCTATTTCTTTGTCCTGTCAGATAGAAAGAAAATGAGACCAAAAAGAGTCCCCTTGTTTACTAGACTTTAGGGGGTGGGGTGAAGGGGGGTTTACATACAACCGGGGCAAAGTGGTTTATGATTGAATCTCAGAGGCATTCTTATCATTTGGTAGATCCAAGTCCATGGCCTATTTCGGGTTCACTCGGAGCTTTGGCAACCACCGTAGGAGGTGTGATGTACATGCACCCATTTCAAGGGGGTGCAACACTTCTCAGTTTGGGCCTCATATTTCTCCTATATACCATGTTCGTATGGTGGCGCGATGTTCTACGTGAATCCACCTTGGAAGGATATCATACAAAAGCTGTACAATTAGGACCTCGATATGGTTCTATTCTGTTTATAGTCTCGGAGGTTATGTTCCTTTTTGCTTTTTTTTGGGCTTCTTCTCATTCTTCTTTGGCACCTACGGTAGAGATCGGAGGTATTTGGCCCCCAAAAGGGATTGGGGTTTTAGATCCTCGGGAAATCCCTTTTCTTAATACCCCTATTCTCCCTTCATCCGGAGCTGCCGTAACTTGGGCTCATCATGCTATCCTCGCGGGGAAGGAAAAACGAGCTGTTTACGCTTTAGTAGCTACCGTTTCACTGGCTCTAGTATCCACTGGCTTTCAAGGAATGGAATATTACCAAGCACCCTCCACAATTTCGGATAGTATTTATGGTTCTACCTTTTTCTTAGCAACTGGCTTTCATGGTTTTCATGTGATTATAGGTACTCTTTTCTTGATCATATGTGGTATTCGCCAATATCTTGGTCATCTGACCAAGGAGCATCACGTTGGCTTTGAAGCAGCTGCATGGTACTGGCATTTTGTAGACGTGGTTCGGTTATTCCCATTTGTGTCTATCTATTGGTGGGGAGGTATATGAAAGAACGAAACAGTGGATTGAGGAATGAAAGCTCGAAGACAAAGAGAACCGGGCTTTTCCAAAGAATGAAAGCAGCTTTCCCACCCCCTTTCTTTATTCAAAAAACTATCCTACTTCCCTACAAAATCTCTCTGTATTCTGGCACATAAATATAGGGATCGAAGAGATTATGGCATATTATGTTCACCAAGAAATGACCCGAAAATGGATCGTCGGTCTATTTGAGATTGTTCCTTTTAATCGTAATCAAAGATGTTTTTTTCTTTGGATCGTCTTTCTTCTCCGAACAAAGAAAATCTAAGAACCTAATAGATCAACTAATCCTTGGCTGCTACGAAACATATCGGCCTTGCGTTGCGGAAGGAACGTTCTGTTCTGATAAGGAGGCTGAGACTGAGAGCAAGCAACCTCGTTTTGCCGTTTCCTTCACGTTCACGGCACGGCCCTGCTCGCCAGGAGGAATCTTTGATTCATGGCCTGAGATCAAGGCACAGATCGGTCCGAAGCGAGCTGCTTGCAGCTTAAAGTCGAATTCTCATTCGCAGGCTCGCCCCGGCCTCTAAAAAAAATCTTGGTAACGCATGGTATGGTTATGGTCTTCTACTTCATAAACTACTCACATGGGAAGAGGTATGACCACTACTACCTGAAATTTTTGAATAAAACAAGGACATACAGCAGCAAGTAACCAAATAACAGGGCTTAACAGCGCCTGACGCTTTAAGAGCTAGATAGACTAGTAGCTAAGAACTCTAAGGAGATGAGTTTCGCTCTAAACAGGGATGTTTACTATTGAATAGCCTTCTTTTTTAGGCTCATGAACAGGGACAATTTCATTGCTAAGAGTAAGACAGGTCTCACTTTAACAAAAACGAAAATGAAGATTGTGCTTTTCACTTTTATAATAAGAAAACGTTTTGTTTTTAGTTTGCGGTGGAGCTAGCGACTCGGAACAAGAGCTTTTGCTTATAACTGCGCTGTCGAGATCATCGTTGATTGGGAGATCGAAACCTTTTGCGCTTAGGCCCCTATCTCTGCCGCCCGGGCTCTTGTCTCTGCATAATACCCGGGAGGGGGCGTCGGGACAGGGAGGGATACTAGGCGAAGGTAAGCCGGATATGCGATGAAGAATGAGACTCGAGTTTTTTGAACCTGGAAACTAAAATTCATTACTTAAATAATTGAAAAATACCCATCGTATTATCCCATGCGATCAAATCTAAACTTTCATTGTTAAATCTTATTCTTCTTGATTCTTAATTGTTATAGATAATAGAAAGAAATTTACAAATGTTATAAGTATTTTAATACAATATTTGATGTACTATATACATATATATAGCCGTGACCCTATATCTCACATTTTATGAATTTGCTGTGTCTCGTGTCCGTAACCGTGTCCGTGTCCGCACTTGTATCCGTGCTACCTAGCCTATAGTGTAACACATAAATTTATTTTAGGTATTTTAAATATTCATCCCTTAAATCTTCAACAATTGCATATTACTCCCTCAAATCTTGAAAATAGCATATTAGTCCCTCAAATCATTTACGTACTTGCAAAATGATCCCTCTCTTAGTAATTCAGTTAAAAAACCTAATCATGATTGAGTTAACTCCTAACCCGATATGTGCAATTATCAAACTATCCCTCTCTGATGTTTCAAACGTTGTGAAGCTCAACTTTGGGTTTAGGATTCTTTTCTAACCATTAGAGAAGAATTCAAGTGGGTTTGGGTTTTTTAAATGGGTATTGGATAAGAAATGAATTGGGAAACATAAGGCGGGTAAAATGATCTGCCTCTAACTAGTAGATTTGACAGAATATTCCCCTCAAATCTGACACGATTTAATTTGAAGGACCATTTTGCAAGACCCTATAGGATATGAGGGACTAATATGCAATTTTCAAATTTTGAGGGACTAATATGCAATTATGTAAGATTTATGGACTAATATTAATTCATTTTTAAAAAGAAGAAATAAGAAAATTGTACCTGAGCAGATTTTGCGAAATAAGAAGAATTACCCCCATTGAATAAAATACACGTCAAATGAATATACTAAGTAAATTTCATCATATTCTCTTAACAATTCAAATATCTAAAAAAGAATAATCTATCCCTAAATTAATTTATTTGCTAATTAGTATTAGAGAGAGGGAAAGAGAGGAGATCACCAGCAATGACAAAGTCAGCGCCGTTGAGAGAGGGGTTCTTGTTGCTGGCCAAAGGTAGGTTGGTCAAGGAGCGGGATCTAGATGGGGGGGAGAGACAAGATAGTAGAGAGAAACATTGAGAGATACTATGTTTCTAGCAACGAAGGACCAGCGATTGGGCTCCCATCAGATGCATGTAAGTGGATCTAGGGTTAGGATCATAGATGTCGGATGCATGTAAGTGGATCTCGGGTTAGGATCATATATGTCAGGAACATGGGATGCTATAACTAACCATGACCTGGGTTCAATCGTCTTGGATTTGCGGTGGAACATGACCCGATTTACCAACTAGGGCAACCCAATTTGGAATACAAACAAGTTCAAATTTTTAAAAATAACTCTTTTTCAAAAGCATAGACAACAAAAAACGTGATAAATTAAGCAAATAAAGTATGCATATGTTAGTTGCAACGTGATTCTCAAGGTTCATTAGTGATATCAACTAGCATATTTCTTAAACTTGATTCTTGCAAAACCTTTAATTCCTACACTTAAGAACCGAACCTAGAACCTACCACGATCCCTAGCGTACCGTATAAGCCTACCCCCTTCGTACCCGATTCCCAATTAGTGGCATACCACGCTCCCGTTCTTGTCCCGTGAACCGGAACAAACTGGGTTCCATACAACTACGGTTAGGGTGGGGGCAGAGAGGGGGGAGAGGGTATTTTTGATATTGTTTGATACCCCCTTGCAAAACGTACCGGTGATAAATCGGAGGAGCATTTTTTTATTTTATGTGGGAGCATTGCGAGACACATTTGCAATATCATGACTCATGAGAGGGGGTATTTTTGAGATCCCTCCCCCCAACCTCCTATAGCAAAAGTAACGATCATAAATTGGAGGAGCATTTTTTATTTTATGTTGGAGCACTGCGAGACATTAGCAAATATCTCGACTTGGTTTTTTTTGGGGGGGGGGGGGGGGGAATTTGCAAATATGATAGATTTGAGGGTATACATGCAAAACCCTATTAAGAAATTAAATGCAAGATTAAGCTCCAGAACTGAAGTGATGAAAAGAGTGCCAGAGCTTTTTTCATGCCATTTCAATACAAATACAGATGCTATTTATCACCTGTAGCCTATAGGGACAATTCTTAAAAAACAGAGTTACAGCAGTAAAGGCACAATCAATCATACCAGTGAAAACGATAATCAGCAAAATACATTGAATTTGCTATTATGTAGATGTGATGATAAAGCTTAAAAACCCTTAGGTTCAAGGGATTAGGGCCAAGACTACATATTTAGATAAAGGAGAGTGTCAGATCATAAAGAATAGAAAATATCAGTTATATAATAACAAGAACTTTGCAGGAACAAATAGGAGAAAAAAATATGTGAAGGACAAAAGAGAAACATGATACATTGTATTTATTGTTCAGTAATAAGTTCTTTATAATTGTCAAAATCGTAAGTTTTTATGCCTACAAGGAATTCCTGCTATAACTCTGTAACAATGTCCTTATTGCAAGAAGAACCAAGAAACTTTACCTGGATGGGCACTTTGAACATTTGTCGAGGAATAAGCTCCTTTAATTTCTGAGTCAAAGCCCTACCAACAGAATATGCCTACAAATTTTCTTTGCAAAATAAGGCACTTGGAAAGAAAGCATTGCAATAAGATGTGAAAAAAAAAACAGTAGGCAACTCAGGAATTGGTTTGTTGCTAGAAGTCAAAAAGCTGCTTGAAGAGTGATATAGATGATCAACATTAATATAACTAGATAGTTGATTTCCCAAGGATCTATTAAATATTCTGTAAGAAGTATCAAAAACGTTATTTCAAAAATTATAGAATAAAAATCAGAAGCCTTGATGTTGTAGCAGACTACTTATGAAGTAATGCAATGCCATAAACTCAGCTCTAGTTGTTCTTTTAACTCAACTGAAAATCTGAAATACAATACAATATCATGGGTATGAAGTTCTTCAAGGAACTAGATTTTGGATACAGGGTCAAAGACTCCTAAATGTAATAAAGGAATTTATTATTATTATTTTAACTACAAACATCAAAGACGACTAGAGGAACATTTTCTGATAGGGTGCATCTTGCACATTCATTTATGCTTCGACTGCAAAATTCTTAGAACCTAAACATTACTTTCATATGATAAGGTACAAAACAGTATTTTAAGATTACCTTATCTTTATGAACAATTGTTGATAATGGTTCTACAGGTTCACCATTGATCTGAATATCAAGCTTCACCAATTCACTTTCTTTATACCTGCCAACAAGAAAACAATAGAATCATCTATCATTATCTGAGCCTCTGCATTAAAATGGGTTCAAATATTAAGCACAGTGCTCCACAAAAGATTTTTAACAAAATTCTACAGCCAAGGGAGCAACCTGAGATCAACCCTCGTAAACTGTTTCCCATTGTAGAATCTATAGACATGAGAGGGACTTTCACGGATCATCAAAGCCAAATTGGAAAGTAGTAAAATCTACCAAATCATTCTTTCAGTTTAAGCCTGCGTAATCCAGGACTGATGATCCAAGATTCTCCTAGACTATGAAGAAGTCAAGAAGGACGGGGGAAATTGAAAGAGTACTTTAGACTGCTCTGCTCTCAGTAGGCTAGTGCACATCTCTAATGTTCAGTGATAGTAAATTGAGAGGTTCGCCTCCACAAATTAACCAACTTGCAGAAATGAAGCAACTTTCACTTTCCAGCAGTAAATGAATTGTTCCAAAACCCTGATGTGCAAAAATTATCATATTGATCCTAAAAAAAGCTACCATTAACAGCCCATAATATGTGAAAAGCAACAGCTAGCATCTGCCTTAACAAATGCCAACAAGGAGACTATATAGGGAAATTATGAAAGATAAAATAGACAGTAAATAACAAAAGAAAGATACTTCAACTCTACTTTACAATCATGAGTATGAATATGGAAACCCAAAAGGTCTAATGATATCTCAAGTCCCCTTCTTATTCTCAAAATTTTAAACCTTAGCAGGGAAGAGTGGGCTGCGTGATTGGTGATTTACAAATGAGAATGTGATCACCCTTTAGTTTCAAAATATTGATCCATGAATTCCTTCAAAAGTATTCAAGGTTATATGGACACTAAGGATTCTGATAGATTAAATAGTACTAAACTGTAAATATACTTTGCCTATGTGTGAGTATCTGGGTTTCTACGAATGTGCCACTCATTAAAAAATATTAAAAAAAGAGTATCTGGGCTTCTGCCGTATTAAATAGTAGTGCACGGTAAATATACTTATTTTACTCGAGAGAGATGAATTATTTACTTGAGAGCATTCTATATGATGCGGACCGGGGAGGGGGCTTCGATCCAAAAGTAAGAGGCCCTCAAATGTGTTGCCTCCGATGCCAATCTGGACCCGATCTGAAAGAATGATGATCTCGATAGTGCAAACTTTCGCAGCTACTAAAATTTGATCAAGATCTGAGAGGAGCGGGTAGATTTTTAAGTCTTCGACAACTTTCCAAAGCCATGTTTAGATATGGTTGGGAGCTAAATGATCTTCGAGCGGCGCTATAAGGCCTTAACGGAGCTTCCCGAGACTGCTTGGGGTCATAACTCATCGGAGTCTGGTCAAAGGGGTCTAGTCAATGAGAGGCATAAGGGATCCGATGGTTGTGGCGAGGATGATGAACACTACGGTAGTTTGTGTTCAAGAATGAACAGTAACAAGTTACTGTTCACTCAGATGGCCAGTGCAAGGTTGCTGTTTATCCATGAACACTGCCCAGTTTGGATTCCTTCGGTGTTTTTGCTTGACAAGGGATTCTTTTAAAGGAGAGGATTTGTTGGAAGGATATGAATTTTGAAGTGACTGAGGTGAATTTTGATCTAAAGGTTAGGAATAAAGGGAGAGGACTTTAGACAAATACTAGGCTTCAAAACCTAGGGGCTTTACACCCTATGCCAACACAAGCAAATTCACATGCTTAGAGAGAATTTCAAAACTAAAATTTTATTCATAATGATCCATCTTCTCAATGAGGCTTACATCTGAATTAAAGGAAAACAAAAGATAATTCCTAAGAAAACAAGATAAAATTAAATCTCAAAGATCCTAACATCCAATCTTAAGAAAACAAAATAAATACTTAACAGAATCAAATCTGAAAGATCCTAAAGATCTTAAGACCAAATCCAAAGTAGAGCCTACCTAAAATAAAGATTGCATCAAATATTTCCAAAATAAAAAAAATCTTAATAAATCCTAATAGCTGAAGTTCAACGATCCACGATCGTCCTGCATCTAATATCTTAAAGAAGCACACAAAATTCATGGTGTACATACAAAATTCTATATTTAAAGAAGCATTCTTTATTTTCTGCATGCAAACTTTATACACCATTTTGGATATACAAGTTTATCAACAAACTAAAATTTTCGATAATTTGTTAAGTAACCTTAACGACCACATAAAGGATCATTCTCCATTATTTTGATGAAAGACTTCAATATACATTGCCATGGTATATTGAGCCAAGTAATTTCTTAAACTGCACAATTAGTATGCACTTTTTTGGAGAAATATGACAACATGAACTCTTCAGTTTTGCTAACATTAATATATGTTAATTGTGTGCTGAGAGGGTAATACGTACCCAACAAAAGAGTATTCCATGCTAGCATATCCCTTACTTCTAGACTTTAGTTGGTCAAAGAAATCCCCAACCATCTGTGAGAGAACAGAAAACATTAGAACAAAACATATCAAATGTGTCACACTAAGAGATTAGTCTGTCAGAGATTTATTATATATTAAACTATTTAACCCATCAATATAAATTTTAAATAGTAGATAATAGGATTTTGGGGTCTTTAGACTTAGATAAGATCTGTTTTGTTATAGAAGTGTGGACCTTTATAGGGAAAAAGTGGTGACTACCTTCCATATCCAAGTAGGAACTAGATAGATAAGGTCTGTTGGATAACTCATGATATCAATATAATAGGGAAGTTTACCTCGGCCAATGGTAACTCATAGATGATTGAGGCTCTGTTCTCTGTGATATAGTTCATTTCTTTGAACACGCCTCTTCTGTCTTGACCCAGTTCCATAAGAGGCCCAATATACTCTTTTGGAGTGAGCATTTCAATCTAAATAAAGTAAGTTGGAATTATCAGACAATGTTATTAAATGTTGCAAAACATATCCAACAGCTGTTTAAGGAAGAAAACACTAATTAGCAACCTTGACAAATGGCTCTTCAATTGACCTTCGTTTTCCAGGTTCAGGAAGAGCTGCTGGATTTGAGCACTCAATCTGTACAAACCAAGATATCAAGCATATAGTCATATTTAAATCAGACAACTAAAATAAAGAAGCTCCTACAAAATTGTTACCAAACAATTGCAATAGAGAAACTTATTCTCAACAATATTTGTATTCAAAAATATAGATGCTCCTTCTTTCATAAAACTTAGTTATATATCCAAGAATGCTCAAGGTGCATTTTCTTCTGGCAACACATAAAAACTTAGCGTGTAGTCCTCTTAACCAGTTGTTGTTAACCAATTGGAAGATAAGATGGAAAGTCAGCACTAACTACCTGGGGGAACTTAGAAGTTTGGACAAACAGATCAAAACCCCCTTACAGTATTGGTGAACTCTCATGTTCTCCCCTTTAAGTATCAATTTACCTATTTTCCCCCTTAAGTTATGTGTATATGCCCAATGCGGTCATTTTGTCAGCTCATAGTAACATATTAATGACGTGATAGTATTTTTTCACATTTCTTGTATTTTCTGAAATTTAAAAAATAAATTTTCAATTCCAAAAAGGGGATAGAGTAAAACATTTCAGGGAAAAGTAGTTTAAAAAAATTTTTGTTTTGCGGAAAAGAGCGACATACTGATAGAAATCCATAAATGCAAAAAGAATACTGTCACGTCATTAATTTGTTAAATACTTGACTTGTGGGCTCACAAAATGACCACACTGGACCCGCAAACATAGTTTAAGGGGCAAAATAGCTAACTTGATACTTTAGGGGGGAAGTTGAGAGTTCACCAATACTTTAAGATGAGTTAGCTATTTTTTCCTAGAAGTTTTATTACATATTATCATACTTTGGATTTGTTGGCTGTTAGACAAACACTTCACATGCCGTCACACTTCAGCAGACTTACACAGGAAATAAACTTGTTTAGCACTTGATTTTTTTGTTGTTATTTAAAGCGGAAAAATTTTTATAGAGTGCACACATAACATACAAAATAATCTTAAAAGAAATCGAATTTTGTCAGAAAATTTGTGTTTGTGCATTTTCATAGCCTTCATACGGAGACACAGACACAAGTTTTCACATATGTCAAATGTGCAATCAGCTGCAGAAACACATAGTGAGACTCTCAAGGCAGTTTGGTTCTCCATAAAATGTGCTTGAGCTCTTACCTGCCCATCAGATCATTAACAGTTTGCCAAACAGAAAGTTAATTTCTGGAGCATGAGGATCATGTTATGGAAGACTGCTAGTTGGCCAGAACAAACAGAAGCAAGATAAAATCATGAACTGTCCGAAAGATCAAACAGAAGTAATCCTTATATTTTTCCTCTACTTATGAACAAAAATAAAATAAAATAAATCCAGAAATATTCACTAAATCCAACGACACAAGGGTAGGAGACAGCATATCTGGATGGTCCTATCGTAATGGTGTATTAAGTCAATTACTTTAATTCAAATGTAAACATCACACTATAAGATAGGGCTTGATCGTGGCTGGATATGAGCCTTACATTTGGCACTGAATACGCTGAATACTTACATATACACAATGGTTACATATATACACAATGGTTACATATCAGATCTGCATGCCGGCCAAAACATGTATGCATGCCACATAGTTGCTAAACTAGCCTTTGATATAGGAATACTTGGCCCTAGAGCTGTAGTAATGCAAAACATTGCATTTTTTTTCATGATGACCTAAGGCCTGATAAAGATCAAAATAAGATAAGCATTTTGCACAATGATGGGATGAGAGAAAAAACCCCATAATATTAACAAAAAAAGCACTGATATATGTAAAAGACTACTGGAAATGGAATGATCGAAGAGCAAGAATAAATAACCAACCATGTAATAAATACAGATAGTCTTGGTGAGTTTTCTATGCATGGATTTAAACGGCTACCAGTCTGCCAGATGTTAACTGCCTGTCAGATTTTGCTTCCACAATACCTCGATGGGCATGACAACAGCTTGCGCATAGGTGAGACCCCAAGTGAATCAAATTAAAAGTTGTATAATCGATACCCTCCACAAGAAAGGGGGAAAACTCAGGAACCAAAAAAATGGGGCAAAAGGAAAGGACTGTGGTCTTCCATTTCCCGCAGTTAACTGAAGGAATCCACAGAATAAAACGTAGTTCACACCATAGATGATGATAACATAACATAGTAAACCTATGTAGATAGCATATGAAACAAGAGTAAGTCTACTGCACCAACCTTAAGAAACTTTGTTTAGATAGGCTTAAGGGGTTCTACCTTGAACTATCTCCCATAAATATAAGAACTAGAGACAGGTTACAAAAGCCTCGATATATCTTCACTTTTTTTTTTCCTTATTGACTCCAAAAGTTTTACCTGACTACACAGGTTTCTGATCTGCACAAGTCTAGGAGGCCTCAATTCTAGGGAAAACACATCTTATAACGAAAAAAGGAATACAGACTGTATGATGACAAATGGCTGGCTCAGAGAATAATTCTAAATTAATGGATGAGAATCACCCAACATACTACCTTCTTGGTTAGATCAACTTTTTGTTTGTGCCATTTGTAAAGTACTTGTCAGCAAGCTGGTTCCATGATGTGATTGTTGAATGATCAACATCACTTATTACCGGTCCTTAATGACCACTAAGTACGTGGTAATCTCTTAAGAAAACATCACAGTGACAAATTCTTTATCTGCTGGAAAGATCTAACAAACCAATACCAAATGCTGACTACATTCTAGTGATGCCATGACACTTTCCTTCCATGATGCAGGAGGATCTGCAAATACCAGAAAGAAATCTTACATATCCAGAAACCCAGCAAGCATTCTATCATTTTCAGGGAGACGGACAAAGCGGATATAAGGATGAGAACAAATACATCTTAAAGCCTGTCCCGTTAGCTTCGAAATGAGTTCAAGTTCAAGGACGTTGGCAATTTAATGAAGAGATATCAGCCAAATTGAGATATCAGCTAAACAAGTGCCAATATGTCCAGATCATTATTTTAAATATCCCCGACATGGCCCGATATATCGCCTGATACATCCTTTTACAAGGCTTGCCACAACCGATATGGTCTCTAAATATCCTTTACCACTTTTTGCCTATTTTGAGCGATATATCCCAAATATGGTTAATGTATCCTTTTGTATGGCTTGTCGCAAAACAATATAAATCATGATTTTCCCATTATATCAAACGACATTTTGGCCAAAAAATTAGACAAAATATTGCAATGTTAATTTGTACTTTTGTTTGTTTTACAAGGTTGATTAGTGATCCAAACATATATTATTTACATTTTGTATGCTTAGATTTTATTAAGTATGTTGAGATTAGATTTTAGTTCATTGTACTATATATGCAAATATTTGTTATGGCATTCTAATATTTACCATACATCCCCGATATTTCCCCGATATCCGCAATCCGATATGAATTTTGGCCATCCGATATTTCTCCGATATCCGATATTTAAAACTTTGGTCCAGATTCAGTCAGATCATCTAGAATTCTATTTCTGTTAGGATTTTGAGTTTAGAGAGACTTATTAGGAGTTCGGAAATATGTGGAGTCTTTTGAAGACATTTGTCGTAATCTCACTGAATGTAGGAATCCTAACCTAGCATGAAAGGAATAACAATCCAACTAAATATAAAAAGGAGCTTTAGTGTAATCAATAATCAAGAACATGACAACAGCATAGTTTGTTAAGAAATTTCCCAAAACCGGACAGTATGGAAATCTCACAGTGGTAAAACATAGAAAATCGAAATTGTACAAAGATTTGAGAATTAGTCAAGATAAATGTGAGTAAATGAGTGAAAGAACAACAAAATTCCACTCATCATAATCATCAAACTATTGAAGTTAGTTCAATAAAACATAGAAAATCGAAGTGGATATAATAGTAGTCAAATAAACTGTTATATTACTAGAAGGGTGGATAGATTAAAATGCAAAGATTGTAAAATTATATAGGCAGAGAGTTTAACCACACAACATAGGTTGATGGTATTAGACATATCTACTATTAAGTGGAGTAGAAAAACTAATAGGAACAAGAAACTAAGAACTAAATAGTGGAGCTTAAAATGAGAGAATCTTATCTTTTTAAAGAGAAGATGATGAAGGATGATATATGGAATATAGATAACGAGACTAATATTATGTGGAATAGTATGTCTTCTTTTATTGAGGTGGCTAAAAATATACTAGGAGAATCTAAGGCTTATAGATTAGATGGTAAAGAGAGTTGGTGGTGGAATGAAGAAGTTCAAAAAGTGATTAAAGCGAAAACAACATTATATAAAGATTGGCAGAAGTAAGGACTTAGGTAATATTAGATGTATCAAGAGTGAAGATCAAAAAGTTATAGTAACCGACGAAGAAATACAAGAGAGATGGAGGAGTTACTTTCATAGTTTGTTTAATGATAACCAAATAGTTGAACAATATAGACAATTTGACCATATAGTGAATGATGACACTATAGATATTGTTAAAAAATTAGGATCAGTGAGGTTAAAGATACTCTAAAGAAAATGAAAAGTAGAAAAGCCGTACGACCAAATAACAACCCTATTGAAGTTGGGGAAATGTCTAAGAGATATAGGCTAAAGATAGTTGACTAAATTATTTAATAAGATTATTAAAACAAGGAAAATGCCCGATGAGTGGAGGATTAGAACTTTGATACCGATATACAAGACTAAAGGAGATATAAAAAGTTGTTCAAACTATCATGATATTAAACTCATAAGTCATACTATGAAACTTTGGGAGAGGGTAATTGAGCAAAAACTAAAAAAGGACACAAGTATATCCGAAAATCAATTTGATTTTATATTCAAGAGGTCAACTATGAAACCTATTCATATATTGAGACGGTTGATGGATATAGAGAGAATAAAAAGAATCTACATATGGCTTTCATGATCTAGAAAAAACTTATGATAGAGTGATTAGAGATATAATTTGGTGGGTTTTAGAAAAAAAAACATGTATCTAGTATATATATTAATATGATAAAAGATATGTATGATAGAGTACCAACTAGAGTAAGAACAGATGAAGGAGAGACTAGATCGTTTCTTATTACCGTATGTTACATCAAGTCGGCCTTAAGCCTTTATCTTTTTGAATTAGCCCTTATCTTTTTGAATTAGTTATAGATGAACTTATTAGGCATATTCAAGATGAAATCTCATGGTGTATGTTATCTGCTGATGATATAGTATTAATGGACAAGACTAGAGGGTATAATATCTAAAGTAGAAAAGTGGAGACAAGCCCCAAAACTAAAAGTTTTAGAATAAGTAGAACAAAAACAAAATTCATAGAACGCAACTATAGTAAACCTAAAAAGAGAAGAGAACCTATAGTACATATTGACAGCCACGAAATATCTAAAGTAACCACTTTCGTTATTTAGAATCAATCATTCGTCACGATGATGAGATTGAGGATTTGTTGTCCATCGAATAAAATCAGGATGGTTAAAATGAATGAGTGTTTCGGGAGTCTTATGTGAATACAAAATACTTATGAAACTAAATGGAAATTTATATAGGACAATTATAGCACCAATAATGCATTATGGATCGGAATGTTGGGCAATTAAGAAACACCATGAGCATGTGTAGCATAAATGAGAATGTTATGATGGCCTTGTGGGTATACACTAAAAGATAAGATAAGAAATGAGTGTATTCATAGTAAATTAAAGATTGCTCTTATTGAGGATAAAATGCGAGAGAATCGATTAAGGTGGTTTGGTCATGTACAACGGAGACTTCTCAGTGCACCGGTTTAGAAATTGATAATATTATAGTTAATGAGACGAAGAGATCTAGAGGTAGACCTAAAAGAACTTGGTTGGAAGCAATTAAGAATGATATGATAATGGTTAACTTAATGGAGGAGACCAATAATAGAACGGAATGGAAGAATATGATTCATGTAGCCGATCCCAAACATTTGGGATAAAGGCTTGTTGTTTTTGTTGTTTTTGTTGTTGTTGTTGTTGTCGACTCTTTTGCATCCATCATCGAGCTGACTGAAGGGAACAATCTCCTCCTTGATTAATTTCTAATCATCCCATTAATCACCAAATTTCTACTTCGATCTCTAAAAAATTAAATCTAACAGAAAAAAGCATGTCAAAGTGCCATGTTAGATCACACTCCACTACCCATATAGATTATTGGGAGATACTGGCTGAATGTACATTCCACAGATATATCATATGGACTATGCTCCTACAAGCACATAGTATGAGATTACACGTAACAAAACCTGCCTATTGCCCTGGCTGGAAAGTTGCTACAATCTGTTGCTCTCAACAACCAGCAAAGCAATGTTTATCTGAAGTGTTCTATAGTTCCAGCAAAGCAATGTTTATCTGAAGTGTTCTATAGTTGTCTATATACGGATGGGATAATTTGTTGGTAATATTTTAAAGAAAACCAAAGAAAAATAGTTCAAGTAATGGTAACTTCTAGTGTCTGTTAACCACCCAAACTGTTAAGAGTACCTCCATTATACATTATAACTAACTAGGAAGTACAAATCATTAGAGAAATGAAAATAAGATTAAACATAAACGGTCAACAACAGAAACCGCATTGACTGGCATAACACCAGCACAAACCAGTAATTCAACTAGCAAAAGCAGGAAAAAAATTGGAAGTGACTAAGGATCAAGAAGATATTACAGTCTCACTATTAACACAGTTGACTCGGTAAACAACACTGGGGGCAGTTGTTATTAAGCTCAGATTGTATTCCCTCTCAAGCCTTTCCTGCAAAATGGAGATATTTAGATCCCACTAGAAAATATCTGAAAAACAAATTTGTTAATTATCATTGACAAACAACTAAGAGTCTCCAGAAAGAAAAACTACGTCAACCTGAACAATTTCCATGTGGAGAAGACCTAGAAACCCGCATCGAAAACCGAAACCCATTGCACTTGAAGTCTCTGGCTCAAACTGCAAAGTAACCAGTGAAAGTGATATGAGAATTTCATGGTATTAAAGGCACATCTGCCATATAACAGGTGAAACCAATGACAAAAGTAGAACAAAAAATGACTCACAGCGCAAATATGATGTGTTAATTAAAAAACATGCAAAATTTTTGATGTACTGTACTCTTTCTTGCCACTGGAACAGTGAGATTAATATATCTTTTACCTCACAAGATGTACATAATTGTTATTTTGTGTCATAGTTGAATAATTCATAACATTGCAATTTAGCCAAATCATAGAAATGTAAATAAGACTTCTAAGTTTTTTTAATCTCTTTATTACACAAAAAGTTTATAGGGTTACTTCAATAATTAAATATTGATTTAGAGTTTTATCTTGGTGTCTGATCTAGGCATTTGATATTTCATCAATTGCTCAGATATGTATAAGGACATGGACTACTTGGAGGTTAAAAAATATTTGTGTGCGATAGAGGGAGACACCTTTAGTTCATTATTAATCGAATACAGGCGAAGATGGAGTCTCTTATTTTCAGCTGAGACTCGTGGAAAAATGATTGGCCAAATGAACCAAAGGTTGTAGGTCATTAATAGCAGCCAAATATACAAACATGGGCCACTATTGTAGAGAATTATGTTATGTCCCCACCCATACCCAAGGGAGTACCAGCACAAACATAGTTCTTTCTCACATTACACAATGCCAAACTAAACTTATTAATCACTACTTTCCCTCACCCCATAATTTGACTACTTATGGAAGAACCAACAACTCATAGCTGCACCCACTCAGCTCTTGTTTCTATAAAATCAGACCAGAAACTCTCCATTATCAGAACACATCTGAAAGAATGTCCGCTGCTTGATTATTTTGGCTTGTAGAAATGTCATATGTATCATAGATCATTTTGCAACTTGATGTATGTCACCTGATGTATGCTACTATTCAGTTAAATATGATTTTTTGTTAAAATTAATGAAGTGGTGGAAAATATTTCTCATTATTTACAAAATTATATCTAAGAATATTAATTTTAAATTTATGTTTTGATTATCCAATTTTTTAAAGTCAAAATTGTATGAAACAAAAAATAGTCTTTAAAGTCAAAATCTGATGAACCAAAAAATAGTTACTAAAATGCTAGTGTTAACTAATCTTCTCTTACATCTGAAATCCTTAGAATTGCTTTTTTTTTCTTTTACATAATAAAAGAAAGATGATCGTGGAAAAGATACACATTAGTGAACGATGGTGTCTACACAATGCCTACAAAAACAAGCCCTAGGATCCACCGAATAGCATCTGGGATGTATGTACACTTAAAACATAATGATAGCAACTAAATTTTAATCAAAAGCTCCTCGCAGAATGTGCAACATAGAGTTCATGTCAACAATAAACTGATAATACAAACTAAAGATAGTAGTAT
The DNA here is from genome assembly GCA_037177215.1 of Asparagus racemosus. Taxonomy (NCBI): domain Eukaryota; kingdom Viridiplantae; phylum Streptophyta; class Magnoliopsida; order Asparagales; family Asparagaceae; genus Asparagus; species Asparagus racemosus. The sequence goes on along the minus strand of JBAKGM010000279.1, from coordinate 17,775,685 downwards.
ACATCACAAATGCGGTAAGTCTACATAGAAATCATAAAACGTAGAAATATGGCATAATTCTATATTATCATCTTTCATATCAAGCAGGCCCACATTTAACATATGTAGTCACAGCAAACCTTAAGAGCTGAATCATTAAGTTGAAGTTTTTCCAGTGCATCACGTAACTCAGGAAACCTATGTCAGAAAGCAAAAGATAATGAGGAAAACATGAGATTATGCATTGAAGTTGTAAACTTTAAAGTTTAGCCAAGAATTGTTGTACAGTCATTACTGGTCAGCATCAGTAGGAAATAGACCACAAAAGACCATTGGGGTAGCTTCCACGTATCCAGGCAAAGAACGCTCCGCTTTTCTTCCAAAGTGAGTAATTGTGTCACCAACCCGGGCATCTGCAACTGATCTTATTGAAGCTGAAAGATAACCCACCTGAACCGAAGTATTTTAACCCTCAAATGACCACAAAAAAAAAAATAAAATGAGGAGGTAACCTATGGCAGCATGAAAGAGCCTTGGAGTTAAGCTCCTATCGTCAGGTACCGAAGGTAAAGTTCTTGAATTTATGGAATTTGTAAAGTAAGATCCTAATCAATCTATATGAACCCAAGAAGGAAACCAGTGTTGTATTCTCAGTAACTCAATAAAATCTAACAAAATGTGAAAATTACCTCACCCGCATGCAATTCATCAACTTGTAACTGATTGGGTGATAGAACACCAATTTCATCAGCAAAATAATCCTGGCAATATCATTGACAGTAAGATTCGAAAAACCGAAAGGTCAATATAAAACAAATCAGAAAAGAAAGCCTCAAATAGCTTGAAACATCAAATAGCTTGAAACACAATATAACATGGTTAAAACAACCTGAAATAGCTCAGAATACAACATAATAAGGTAAAACAATCAATGGTGAATATCACTTCAAAGTTCAAAATTCTGACATGTCCTAAGAGCTGCACAAGAGTCAACATTGGGTGGAACTTGAAACCAAAATAAATTTAGATAGAAAAAGATAACATAAATATGGTAATGATTAGATAAAAAGGAATTTACAAATCTATGTACTCAAGCATTTAAAAAATTAGTATCAAATATGTGTAAGAGTCTAAGATAATAAAGAAGGATCCTACTCAAGCTTCAAAAGCTAATAATGAAATTTCATTTCGAATGAACTATTGAGCAATTGTGGTCCTACGTTCAGTGCAAAGAAACACTGCCATGGCACACAATCATGGATTATGATCATAGTTACATAGTCGGTGGTGCATAGCAAGTCGTAGTAAGAATTCGAGTATGCAATTTTTCGCTTAGAAAATTTGCATTCGATGGGAGGTAGCTTGCTTCGATACGCAAGTTCGATCAGTGGTACGTAGAAAAGTTTTTTTGGGTGCAGTTACCATTTTTGAAAGTGTATAGCAGAAAATAAAACTAGAAAGCTAATCATGCATTTTATTTTTTCATAAAAAATACTTAAAATGCTTCTTTTTTATGGAGTTCACTATTTTGTTCTATTTTTCTTTTCATGTAGCTTGTGTCCGGATCATGGTTTCATTTCACGTTTTATTAACATAGGTATTTAGTTATAGTAAAGTAATTGACTCAAATATTCTATTTTCTGTTGCCCTTTACTTGATTGTGCATGTTCCATTGCGTCTTGTGCATGTACACTTAAAGACTTTGTGCCCCGCATACTTATAAGCAGTACGCCATCTTTTGGGAACTGATTCATGTATCGGAAGGAATCGGTTCGCAAATGTATCGGGAATCAGTACGCAGAAACTGTATGACAGTTCGAAGGGGGGTCTAGGGAATCGCGCCTTTGATTATGATATTGCATTTGGCTGCTATCATGCATCAACAGTTACTCATCAATTGTGCAATATGCATGGTGGGAAATGGCAGTCATAAATAGGTGTCAGGAAAAAAGAACTATCCATCAAAAATCCCATGATATATGTGTTATGAACTTAAATTTATCGTACATAAATAGAAACTATTCAGTGGATTTATTGAAGGCTTATTAGTACTAAAATATTACTAGATTGGTCAGTATTGTATCCTGAGAATTACCGAGTCTAATGAGCTCTTGAGAGTTAGGCACGTGTCATAATTAACTAGCCGAGTCCTGTAATTTGAGAGCCTCACCCGAGTGTAAACAATGGCCGATCTCTCTAGCTGTCTGAGTCTAAGACAGAAGTCATCTTCTGGCCGTGATCTGCTAAAAGACTCTGAATCTGAGATAAAAGGCGTCTTCTACTCGAACTTCACTAAAGAATGTCTCGAACGACGGAATGGCCTATCAGCTTGATGAATGTTACTCGCATTTAATGCATGGCTAGTCGGCGCCCATACTTCACAGCCCAGTCACCATCACATTAAATACATGGCCAATATCATTATGGCTTCTCGACCCGTAGTCATAATGACTCCTCGGACGACGTCAGCACTTTAGCCATTCTGTCACTATCACATTAAATACAGAGATTGACTCATTCAACCGATCGCCGACATCTGTAAAATGCAGTCTGACCGACTGACTGCACCGACATGGTCAAATTATCAATGTGCCCCCACAGATTCTCTATAAATAGACGACAACCCCATTGTACCAAGGTACGTTGAATAACACCTATAAACTAGATTTTGCATTATGTAAACTTGCTTAGTCTATTACCGACTTGACCGTCGAAGGGCATCCCAGGGAAAATCTCCTCTGGCTCTCTAACGGGTGTTACCTGCATAAGGATTTATTTTCTCCTGGTTAATCAGCCATCAGGGAAAATTAAGGGACCCTAAACTCCTCTAAATATTCATCCACTCATGCAATTAACTTTCTAATATAAACAGTTTGACGCCCACCATGAGGCCCACTTCTTCCTTTGAAAAAATGGCTGAGCCTAATCGTCCTCTAATCCCTAACTCACACACTCCCAAAGAATCTTCCAATTCTCGCTATGTCACTCAAGCTCAGCAAGATGAATCCTCCCAAAGGATAGCTTAGTCTCTCCAACAACAGTTCGCGTCGTTCGCGAACGACTTCCTTAGCCGTGTTCTTCCTTTCCAACCTCCTCCATCACCTGTCACCTCTCCCCCTGAGGGTCAGTTCCGACGATAGGAACAGAAAGAGCGGATCAAGGAGAGCACCCGCCAAACCACCGTGGCATTAAACCCGCTTCACTGTCGATCCAGGGCAAGCTCAACATCACCTAGAGGCAACAGGCAAGCCTCGGCCCTAGTCAAACCACACAGGCAACCCTCTTCTCCAACCTCTCGGCCCGAGCGGTGAACGTATGCAAACCAAGACCCAATCGGGTTGCAAACTCAGCCGGGACCTGACGTAGAGCCTGGACCTCCTCTGCCAGCTCGATCGCAGTTGCTTCCAAGGACCTACAGAGAAACTGGCACGAGGAGCCTTTTCCAACTGCAATTCAAGAAACAAAACTACAGCCTGAGCTAAATCTTTTGATGTCGGCGTGTGGGATATGTCGGCAACTCGGAGCACGGTATTATCAAAGAGGTTCTCACATTTGCGAGACCCCTTGTAGGCCTAGATCTTCTCTAGCCCTTACCTCTCTACTTCAGTGAGCTTTGCTGCCCTCAAGCCCTCCTTGATCTCTGACCATGTGGGGTAGGCCAAAATAGGGTTGGTGCCGAAGACAAAGAACTTCTCCTTCTACCCCTTGGTGTCGGGAGAACTTCTCCTTCTACCCCTTGGTGTCAGGGATGTTCGAGACCAATCGGAAACTGCCGACCGATTGAAGATAGAAGTGCCCCTCGCCTTCGCTGGCCTTGGCTCACAGTAAATGACACAAGATCCCTAGCGTCGGCTCGACATTCACTTGGTGACGAATGACGAGGAAAGCAACCAAAAAAGCTACGAACTTAGGCTTCAATTGCACAGGTGATATGTTGAGCGCTCGAAATACCTACTAAAGAAAAGGATGCAACGGCAAACGAAGGTCAAACTCAAGATGATGCCAATACATTAGCATCAAATTGCCCTCATGATGATAGACGGCGCGGCCAACGTCAGAACGGATAATGTGAAGGAACTGAAATGTCGTAATCCTTTACCCACTGCTCGAGGCAGACTCAGAGCACCGACGACTTGTACCGCTGGAGCAAAGAGATTTGGTCCTCATTGTGGGCCAATGAAGGTGGCGCACTGGTAGCCATCAGAGCAGTCGAAGTAGATGATCGGAGTTTTGAAAAACTAAGATTTTAGAAAAGATGATCGGAGCTCTAACAGATGGCTCAGAAATTTCTAGGGTTTAGAATTTGAAAGCAGCATCGGAGGAGAGAAGAGAAGAGGATATTTATAGGAGCGGGGTAGGTGACACATGGCGGAATCCTCACGGTTGACTCGAATCCCTAAAAACCATTGATGATTTTCAAAATCGAAGCATCATCTCGTCAAACGAAGAGCCATCTCGTCAACTGAAGTAGCCTATTACGCACGATCTTTCCTAAGGTCAGAACGTCAAATCACAGTTGTTTCCAAAAAAGCAGTTCGTATCCCTAAGGAGGTAAAAAGTTGAAACAATTCAGTTTCTATCAAACTCGGCTTCCCAAGTCTGAGTGAAAGGGGTCAGTATTGTATCCTGAGAATTACTGAGTCTAATGAGCTCTTGAGAGCTGGCTAGGTGTCATAATTAAATGGCTGAGTCCTATAATCTGAGAGCTCGACCTGAGTGTAAACAACCGCCAATCTCTTTAGAAACCCGAGTATGAGACGAAAGGCGTCTTCTGGCCGAGACTTGACTCTGAGTTCGAGACGAAAAAGCATCTTCTGCTTGGACTTCACTAAAGAATGCCTCAAACGACGGTCGCTTCACCAGCGTCACTCGCATTTAATGCAAGGCCAAACGATGCCCATACTTTGCCGCCCATTCACTATCACATTAAATGCATGGCCAGAGTCATTATGGCTTCTTGAGCAGGAGCCATAATGACTCCTCGCACGACGCTAGCACTTCAGCCATTCTGTCACTGTCATATTAAATATAGAGATGCTCATTCAACCAACCGCCGACGTGAGTGAAGTTCAGTCTGACCGACTGACTGCACCGACCCCGTCAAATTACTAATGTACCCACACAGATTCTCTATAGAGAACAACCCCATTGTGCCAGAGTATACTGAATAATGCATAAAAACTAGATTTTGCATTATGCAAAATTGTTTAGTCTATTACTGACTTGAACGTCGCAGGGCATACCAGGAAAAATCTCTCTGACTCTTTAACAGGTCTTACCTATGCAAGGACCTGCTTCCTCCAGATTAATCAGTCATTAGGGAGGATTAAGGAATGCTAAAGTCCTCCAAATATCCATCCACTCATACAATTAACTTTCTGACATAAACAGTTGGTGTATTTTCTTTTGTTCTGGAGAAATTCACTGAATATGCAATTTGACATTGATAAGTATAAACAACGCTGATGATTACGCTTTCATCAATACTACAAACAAAAACCAATCCAAATGTTTTGTGAGGCAGAGAGAAAAGACAAAGGAAATTGCAAAAACCACATGGGATAGAAAACATAGGGAGCCTTTGCTGCATGTGGACAACTCAATTCTGAAGAGAAATATAAATTAATTCAGTAGGCAATAACTACTTTACTTTTGCGTTGTTACTACTTGTTTGATAGGGATGCATTCTTAATAACATACTAACATGAAGCAAATTATCTTATGAGGTTTCTTGGACGCAAATTTCTAACCGTCTTTAAAATTTGTAATGTATTCTTTTGCCTTCTTATTTTACCATGTCTACATGTTACTCTTGTTTAAAAACCATGTACTGACATGTGAAGTTCATTCTTTGCCGAATCACATATAGAAATAAATTAAGAGAAATAAAATTTAAAGTATTTTACCTTTCCACTAGCCATGAAGTATATTTTGTCGCCCTTCTTTATAGTTCCATCGATAACTCGAAAGTAAACAATGACTCCTCTATATGGATCATAATAGCTATAGATAACAATGTAAAAGATAATTAGACTAGAGACAAAGAATGAAGAGGAGCAAAAAGTAGTAGTGCATATTTATAACTGATGATGCATGGACCGGATGAAAAAAGAAAAAGAGCTCATATAAAGTGAATCCAAATGATTATTGCTGACAAGAAGTAGTGAGTTTTTCTGTCAACCAATCAGCATCTACTAATTTCCTATATGTATTGCACCTATGGGTCCCACTTGCACAATAACTCCCAAGCCCCACCCCCAAAATAGTAATTATAAAAACATGGGAAGATCATATTTATCCCCACCAGAGTTAACCACGATAAGACATATGCCCCCCTGAAGTTATTTTTCAACATTGTGCCTCCCTAAGGTTTCCTGATCTTAGCACTTCGAGTCTGCCATCAAAAAGTGGAAACATGCCAGTCAAAGGACCATCTTCATTGCAAAATTGCCCTAGTTCTTAATATATCCCCTAAAGCTAAAAAACAAATTACTAGAAGTTCAAAAATATTGTGAATATGACGGTCTAATCGTTAAAAACCATATCCCTATTTTTCATATAAACAGATACCCAAATCCTATCACTCGTCCCCATCTATACTACTATCCTCAAATCTAACCTCATCCTAAAAACCTTTGCCTAACGAAATCATTTCCAATTCTAAAGTTGTACCCATTTAGTAATTTAGAGATATTTCAGGTTATCATGCATTAAGGTTAGGGATATGCTTTGGGTTAAGGTTTAAGTTTTCGACTAGGGACGTTTCAGTTTCAAATTTGGGGTTCATTTGTGGCCTAAAAGTTAAGGTTTAAAATTTTCAGGTTTAAATTAAGTTCGCAATTAGTGTAGGGGCCAGTTCATTAGCATGTTACACGTCCCAAAAGTAAACTAAGATAGTTATAATTTTAATAGGTTAAAAAAAAGATAACATCCAATTCCCCTCGAAACTATAAGAGGAAAAGTTTTTGGACACAATATTCCTTTTGCGCCAAGTATTAGCATCCTTAGCTCTCAGTAATTTATGTGACTGCGACAATAATTTTGACTCTTCCGTGTCTTATAACTTATTCTCAGTCCTCACATTCCTACTTATCCTATTCGTATGATCCATATTATTGTTAATAATTACTGCAACAATAAGGTGCCCTTGCTCCTTCACAAGAACATTGTTACAGTCCTTGCAATTTCAAAGATGTTCCTCATTTTTTTGGGCTTTGCCGATCCATATGGATATGAAAATTGGATAAAATATTTGGATGGGTTATTTTCTTATTATGATATGACAATGTGCAAATATATCTATAAGCAAACTGTAGGTTAAAAATGCTATAGATTAGTGGTTAAAAAATCACTCTAACACTCATGCTACGAAGAGTGTACATAAGAATCAATACTCTCATTCTTTCATCAGTGATCCTCTACCTGCATATTATATAAAGTCTTTTTAAGAAGATGTTTTTTTGCTACCAATGTCTGAATCAAGCACTAGGAACCATTAAAACCAAAGGTAGTTTCAGAGTACAAGCTTGACAACGAGCCCAAATCAAAACCGAAATCAAAACTAAGCCAGATCATAAGTTAGCACTAGAGGCCCAGCTAGAACCACATCTGACCCAAAATTTGAGCCCAGTCACATCCAAAATAAGAATTGAAGTTAGTTGGAAGATCAAGCCAGAGTCTACCCCTAACAAAAGCAGAGAGAAACTAGAGTTGCCAAAGAAATGAGCACAACCCATAGCGAACTGTGGAGTCAGAATTGGAACCCAGGGAACAATCTTATTTGCTTGACGAGAAGAACCTTATGTTGATTCAATCAAATCCAGGTAATTTGAGTAATGATGCCTATGATTATGATCAATAGAAGACAAAAACTTTGGTAAATATCTTTCTTATATCCATATTCTAACAAGAGAGATGATTGACTTCGTCATCCTGGATCTTCCTGCAACTACTCATTAACAAGCCATGTGCTTGATTTTGATGACTTCTTCATTGGCATGCAAAAAAATTTCCAATTTGTTGGCTCAAGATTTTTTTTTCTTCTTTTCTACTTGAAACTTGTCACATTTTCTCAGCAAAAAAAAAAAAAAATTGGTTTAGAACAACATATGAAAATAGATAGATTTCTTGAAAAAGAAACATTGGAGATGATAAAGAAGTTCCAAATTTTGGATTTTCACACGCAATTGCAGAAAAAAGTTATACAAGAACTACAAAGACATATTAAGTGCTAACAATTCATAGTTTCAATGCTAACAATTTGATATACAAAATCTGCAGCCGACCACTAATCAAATTCTACATCTTGAGGATCAAAATCTCAAAGAATGTTGTTACATGAATGTATGAATGTAGACAATATTCTACTTTACCTTATATTTGAAGTGTCTTCTAAGACTGTTAACTTTAGATAAGAGTCATGAATTGACTTACGTCTGAATTAGTTCGAATTGCAACCTTAGCTTACTTAAGATTGAATTTGCTAATATTAAGTCTGTTTAAAAATTCTATTTTCGAGTGGATTTATTAGGAATACTTTGTTTGAATTTCTATGTTACTTAGGATTGGGAATGTACATTATTTTGTTACTGTTTCTTTAATTGATGAATAAGAAATTTGGTAATCCTTGAAGATGATTGTGGATGTGAAATACTAGTATATGGTGTAAAACCAAAACCCTAAACCCTAAGGTGTGAAGCCCTGTCCGATTTGAAGAAACCACATGGGTGTGTAGCCTTTGATCTTATCTACTTTTCTTACCAGCTTTAGTTGGGAAAAAAATTTCTTGGTTGCCACTTCCTCCGCTAAAACCCTAATTCCCACTGATAGGTGGGGGTTACTAGCCATCCAACATTGGTGAAACAAAGTGTTGAAAATTAAAGAACTAGAAAAGGTATATGAATTATTAAGGTAAACTCTTGAGGAATAAATGTAGTTTACCCTAAAATATGTATACAAATAGAATAAGAAAATAGCCATGTCCATTGATGGGCCCTCCACAGCCACAATTTGATTTCGTTATTAGTTGAGCTCCCCTGCAATATAGCTTGAATTTGACTTGAAATTTTATTTATATATAGAAGAGAAACCGAGTAAGATGTCTCTCTTCTCACCCACTCCCCACACAATCCAAGAGAGGGCTATCCCAAAGGGCAGGGTGGAGTAATTAGAGAACCAAACATTTTTTTGTTTTGGCAACGAAAAAGTAGAACCTCTAAAAGAAACTTCCACTACACCAAAAATTTGAATTTCTTATGAAAGTTGAGGGTTATAATTTTATACTCTAACATGCCATGAAGTAGGATATCTTTTCCATGGGCTGGATCTGAGCTCATTCACACAGGTTCTTTTTTGAAAAACCAGTTTTAAATGTGTGTTGAGTTGAATTTGAGCTAAGTTTGCTCTAATACCATCTGAAGTTCTAAACTAATGACATACATTAGATCTAATTATGCATTCTGTGGATATTTTAATTCGTATTACATACCACTTACTCATTTTGGCTCTTGTTGATTGTTTAGTTACATGTATTTGATCTTATATTGTCCTCTTAATTGACAGTCTCAATTTTTTTCCCTGCTAGCAAAAGCACAAAATTGTATTTGATCTTATTTTCTCTTCTTAATAGACAGTCCCATTTATTCCCTGCTAGCAATAGTACAAATGTAAAATGGTTGACTATTGAGAAGAAATCATTATGCCAAACCTGGATACTCATTGACCCAGAATTACCTATCAAATATCAGAGCTCTTAATGGACTTCCAACAGTATCCTTAGGAGGTGGAATCTTTCTCACAATGGCAGTTAGAATTTCATTTATGCCTATTCCCTCCTGCATCAGCAATCAAAGACCAACAAGTAACATATTTATCATAAGAACATATGAAAATTTGTGCATATGACGAGTGATACTTCAGCAATATTTAGCATACTCATTCAAAAACAAAAGCCAATAACTGAAACAACTAACCTTTGCTGAACAATGAATAGCATCACTACAATCTAACCCAATAATCTGGAGAAAATATGGTAATCAGATAACAGACAGATACAAAAAGGAAAAAAAAAAGATAAAAGTAGGAAGAGGGAGGGTGGCAGTGAGAGAGAACAACAAGCATATCCAACATAGCCTAGTTATTAAGTACATATAGAGGTCAAGATCTGTTGGATTCACCTGCTTAACTTTTCAAGACTGCCCATAAACATTTGTGCATGTGATAGGAAGAGGGAGGGTGGCAGTGAGAGAAAACAACAAGCATATCCAACATAGCCTAGTTATTAAGTACTTATAGAGGTCAAGATCTGTTGGATACACCTGCTTAACTTCTCAAGATAGCCCATAAACATTTGTGCATGTGTTTAAAAGCTGTGAACAATCTCTACAACAGAAAATCTTGCATTTTAAGTTCTTCCAGAAGCTGATGTATCAGAAATTTTTGAAAAAAGAGAGAGTTTTGATCTTCACAAACCTCTTCAATCTCTTTGGAAACACGATTAGGCTCAGCACCTGGCAAATCAATCTTATTCAAAACCTACATCACAGAAAAGATATACAACATTGTCGCATCTGATGGTTAAATTTATCAAAAATAAAACTTTAGAAGTTAGCAGCCTAAAAATGAAATGTTTGCTTACTCATCTATCACAGGCTCAACATGCAACTAACTTACTTCAACACCAAGACATAGAAAATCAACTACAAGTATAATTATGGTCGTTAAAAAAAACAAGTAAAAATTAATCATTGTTCACTTCTCAGATTTCTAGACTAAATATTTGTGACGTGTGTCTTGGAAGTAGTAGTTTCCCATTGTATCCATAAACAAGTAAGTAAGTACCCTTTCTTATAGCTGTTAGGAAATAGTTTCTTAGAATAGTTGCTTCTCCAACACCAGAAGATCAAAATCATCTTCACCAATTCCAACACAAAACTTTGAACTAGATGTGACAAATAAAACATGCCAGTCATAGTAGAAGAAAAGAAACCTAATGAACGGCAAAACAAGAGAGATGACAAGGGCACATGAGAAAAGATGGAATCAAACCCGTAGTAAACAAGACAGAATTTAGGAAAAGAAAGGGAGAAACGATCGTGTTTAGTATGAAAAGTAAACAAACGTACATATTAGAAAGGCAGAAAGAATAAAGGAAATTTAAGAAATTGGATGACTAACAATTCGTGTTTAAAATGATTTATTTCCAACAACACAGATATTAAAACTATGTGCGTGTGGGTGGGTGCCAAATTGTGTATATCAAACATTATATTTACGTATGTACATACTCAAACAAAGTATTTCTAAGATTACCAAATAATATACATGTCTTGCATTTATTTTAGATTCATTCTAAAGCTTCATAGATAAATAGGCTTAATAGCAAATATGTTTGACCATATCACAACTTAAGTTTAAGGAATGTCAAGAATTTAGAACATGATAAAATATTTAGAGTATAAATAAACCAAACATGTTTAAAACAATTTTTAAAAGGATTAGTCAAAAGCATATGAATTCTATTTGTCATTCATAACAAACCTTTAAACACCAAGGCATTGAAATGATTTTTTTTTAAGAAATGGTTTTATACATTGTTTTGCCGACTATGATCAGAGCCTAAATAATGTCACCTTTGTTCACATGCTTTTCTAACATTGTTATAACACGATCCACTATCATCGAATAAATCAACCAACCTTCGGCCACAACGATGATGCAGACAAAAGTTGGTTACTTTTGTTTTTTTATGGTTTCTAAATGAAGCCAGGGTTCCCAACCCTGGTTTATTAGTTCAATTAATTAACTTCATTAACTTTGGATGTGGGCCCGGCTTAGGCCTATGTAGTAACAGAGAGGCGTCAAAGTCCCGAAGCTCATAACTTCCCCGTGCATGAGTCACAACCGTTGCTAACCAGTTCATTATTCGAAAGCAAAATTCTTTTCATCACTTGATTTGAGTTTTACAATTGGAATAATTGACTAGACCATGAGAAAAGAAGAATGGCTGCAAGAACTACAACTAAAGATTCTAAGTGACTGAGGTCAGGCTGGGTAGGATATAAACTTGATGTAGATTGATCAACTTTGAAGCAATTTAATGTGCTGCCCTTTGATCTAATAATGAACCCGGGTGTAAGGAACCTTAGTTCATTTAAAAACCACAGAAGAAATAAAATGAGAACTAGCAACCTGCGGTTTTGATGCAGCCAATAGTTGGCTGGTTTTTGCAAGCAAATATTAAGGTGGTTGTTTTTCAAATTAAATTTAAACAAGGCTTTTTTATATTTTCAACAAAAAAAGGAGAACTTTTTTAAAAAGACCTTTTTTGAAAAATTATGAGCAACTTCGACCTTTTGTTGCTAAAATTAGCAAAATCGAGCTCTTTTTGGCCATGTCAACATTGCTGGCCAAAAAGATGTCGATTTTGTAAAAAATATAACTTTTAAATACACAGGACTACTAGTCTCGTGTATTTAGTGGTGTAATTAGCACTAATTACACCACTAAATACACGAGAATAGTAGTCCCGTTTATTTAGTACTACCAAACTTATGTGTGAACGCCCTGTCCCCCAAAAACTTCATCCCCTGTTCACCTCTTTCCCCCTCAACTTCAAAGTCCAGAGCTAATCACCTTCAACTGTCCCTTCACCAACTCCACCGCATCCTTCACCAGTCAGACTCCGACTCTGGCGACACTAAACCCCTCCCTCCCCCTTACAATCCCTTCAACAAGAAACCCATAATTCAAGAAAATCTAAGAAAATTAGTGCGCAGAGTTCAAGGGCGAGCACGGCTCATGGAGGCTAATGTTGATGGCTATGGAGGAGTCGAAGTTATCGTCGAGGAGGCGGTCGGCGAGAGAATGGACGAGCTCGTACTTGGGGAGGATAAGGGGATGCGGAGACGATAGAGAGCCCGTGAGACAGGGCGCGCTCGGCAAGGGAGGGGAAGGAGGCTGGGCCCAAGGAGGAGGAGGCGAACGAGGGGGGCCAAAGGTAAGGAGGAAGGAGGAGAGGAGGGCGAGGGATGGAGGGGTTAGGGTTTTGGAGTTGCCAATGCCCTCCTCCACTGATTGATGAATGCAGAGAGGGAGGGTAATTGAGAGGAGAAATTTGGGGTTTTATTGAGAGGAGAAAGTTATTTTGTTGGAGGAAGGAGGAGAGGTGTTGTAGACAAATTGACAGTGATTTACATACCCTTAATTACACGGGACTACTAGTCCCGTGTATTTTAAAGATGATATTTTGTAAAATCGACCTCTTTTTGGCCAGTCTTGATGATGTGGCCAAAAAGAGGTCGATTTGGCTAATTATTTAGGAAAACGGTTGTTTTTACTAATTATTTTTTTAAAAATGGTCTTTTTTAAAAAAATTATCCCGAAAAAAACTATGCTGAGAAACCAATGCAATCACCTTATTGTGGAGAGAAGGATGGTCTTTGGTCAAGAGAGCTTGACAGGGGCTGTTATTGTGAGTAAGTCATCACTCAATTCATTCTTTCGCCTCCTTTAGATACTGAATATGCATTCTGTCTTTCGGAACGGCGCATTGATAGGGGGAATATTCTTCTCTAAGTAACTAAACTAAGCACGTCCACGAATAGGAATCTTAACAACGACCTATAGAACATAAAATGAGAAGGAAGTAGTTACTATCTTTATTTTTAAAATGTTAAAACTGGCCTTACAGGTATAATTTCAAGGTTGTTTTCCAGCGCCAGATAAACATTAGCCAATGTCTGAGCCTCCACTCCCTGTACATTATAATTCATTAAAATCAATCTCACGGTACCTAAGATGAATTAATATCATGAGCATGAAATAAAAAACAAGATGCAAATTTTTTGTTGATATTTGAAACAATGTTTACAGTAACATAGTTAGGTTTTCGCATTTAGAAGTGTTCGGTATTGCAACTTACTGTCAGGAAGAAAAGTTATGCACCTGAGAAGCATCTACAACTAGAAGGGCACCTTCACAAGCTGCCAGAGATCGAGAAACCTAATTGACAGGAAGTATAATTTACTTATTAAGACAGTCTATAGAAATAACAGAATTGAAAATTTTAAGTCATCTTCCAAGTTCCAACATTGAATTCACTGTGAGAAGTAAATAGCTATTGACAGCAACTCAAATTAAAAACATAAGATAGAACGCATTTTAGGAAATCCTCATTTTAACTAAATCAGGGTTCACTTTCCTTATGGTAAAAGCCCCTCAAAACATGTGAAACCTCAGCCGTTCTAATTCTTATGTTAAAAATCCCCACAAAGAAGAAACAGGAAAAACTAAAGCATACAAGAACTATGGAGCATGCATGCAAATTGTACCCTAATCATCACCAACTCCATGCGTCACATTATATCATGCCAGTTGCATACATCTATGACACCAGTTACACACATCTATCCTCAATGATATATCCAACATCAATCATACCAGTTACATACATCTATCATCAAGTATCACTGAATCTCTAACAATGAGAAATATAGACCACAAGAGGAGATCTAATAATCGTTATAGATGAAATACCAAGTAAGGTCAGCAATAAGTAGAAAAAACACAAAAATTGTTAGGACCAACGGATTTGATATCGCCTCCTACAACTCTATAGTTTAACCTTATTATAGCCCAAAAAAAGTAATTGGCTTTAAGGCTTCCAAACTGATTGCAGAGAGATATATTTTAATATAATGACACCCACTATTAATCTGTATGGTTTTCTAGCATTTCTAACACATTAGTGTTGACAACATCAGAATTTCTAGTTGTCCTCAAAGATGATTAAGAGGGAACAATTAGAGTTGAAGTTGATTTTTCCGTGGACTGCACAAGGTCATAGCAGCTGTACCACCTTCAACACCAGCCAAACCCACCGTATTCGGCGTCAAGTCTGCTCTGCAAGGTGGAAGCTGTGTTGCAGCAAGGTGTAGGAAAGAGTTAGCATGAAACCAAGGACTTGAAAGCGGTGAATCCAGCTAAGGCCCGGTAATTGTGCATGTACACAGCAACAGCTAGCGTCATTGTTACAACTATTGTGTTAGACTTGTTTTAGATTGATTCTTGTGGCAGAGTGTTTGCATTTTCTGAGAAATTTATAAGATGTCCATCTAGTAATTCTACACAGCCTCTGGGCACATTAAACTATTATTTTATTATTTACCAAACATTTGTATGAGAACATATAGAGAACTGCTCATTTAGAAGTTGATCTATACCATTTTAAGTTTCTAAAACCAAAATAATTTCTTTTTAACTTATGTAGGCAAGAAATTGATGCTCAACAATGACAATTTGCTTATACCCAAATTTTAAGATATTACATCCAAAATCTAAATATAATCCTAATCTGAATACTTAATGTAGAAAAAAAGAAAAGGCAAAGATATTATTCATCTAACCCTAATCTTCCTTAAATAGATATTAGAAGAATAATATAAAATAGGTATGAGATAAAATCATATCAATAGCATCTCATAATATCTACTAAATCTACCAATACCAATAATATCTAACACTCCCCCTACTATATATCCCGAGCTCATTTCAAATGGGAGCAAAACAAGTTCCAACATATTTGATAATGTCATCTTCGATCAAAATACTTGAAGACGTCAGCAACAAATATAGTTATAGCCAGAAAAAATTCTAGATGGGTAAGCCAGTAGAAATCCTAGGTGGGTTAGCCCGTATAAACCCTAGGCGGGTAAGCTAGTAGAAATCCTAGACCGGTCAGCTAGTAGAAACCCTAGGCCAGTCAGCCAGTAGAAATCCTAAGCAGGTTAGCCTAGAAACCCGAGTCAGCCAATAGAACAATGTCGGAATCAACTATTTTGCATCCAACCACCAGAAGGTGACGAGCGGGCATTGATCAAAATGAATAGTACCCAATGTTTACTATTCATCAGTGAACAGTACCACCGGTGTTGTTCACCAGTGAACAGTACCTGGGTGATCAGTGGTGTTTTCCCCCCTTTGAGGGAGGCTAGGGTCCTTCATGGGTAGGGTTTATTTATTTATTTATTGAGAAATAGAAAGGCAAAGATATTATTCATCTAACCCTAACCAAGAGATTAGGAGTATATTACAAAATAGATATGAGATAAAATCATATCAATAACATCTCATAATATCTACAAAATCTACCAATACCAATAATATCTAACACTTTAAAAAATCCTTACATACCAATTTTTGGTCAGGGCTCAAACATGATAGACCATTAAACTAACTAATTCACTAATTTGATCTTCCGCTTTGTGTCTATTTAATGCATGGGCCAAAAAAGCTCAATGGACTTGTGACCGGATTGGCATCATTGGGAACATGAGAAGGAAGGAAAAGTTTAGTTTAAGCAACTAGTCTTGTCTTCAAGCAGAAGGCGATAGACCATAAAGCAAGATAACTTTTTTATATTTCATGCAGGTTCACAGTCCGAAACATCCTTTAGACCTAAAGTTTCTTATACTTGCACACAAGGTGGACATTTATCGTGGAAGGTGACTGATATATTTCAATATAATTGTTGCATAAGATGAAAATTCTTGAACTACTATATTCTGCATTCAACTTCTCCAAGTTCCGATCTTTTCTAATAGATTCACATTTTCTATGACCTTCGCCCTAGAGAACCAATACTAAAAGTTCATTTATTTTTCTCCCTTTTACTGGACTGAATCTACCCCAAACATATGGGATAAAGGTTTTGTTGTTGTTGTTGTTGTTGTTGTACTGGACTGAATCTAGAAACTAGCTAAAACCAAGTGTTATCAAGGCACAAGATATTATCCTTACGCGCAAATTATCCTGGCGTGCATCATGTGCAATGCGCACAAGCATCATGTGCAAGGCGCTGTGTGCGCCTTAGTGAAGCAAGGCGCATTCGACAATCATAATATTTTTGATAGAAAAATGATGTTATGATAATAATTTCACCTAGCAAATCACAACAATACAGTCTTAATTCATAACTCTAACCCTTGTTGAATATTAATGCCATTTAACTCTATCCTTCTATAATTTAAGTAATCAATCACAGTTGAAATATATAAAAGAACTTTCGCTTTGAATCACACCTCCATAATTACTGACATTCTAAGAAGAACATCTAGCATAACATATACAGACCATGATTCAACAATGCTTCCTACATAGCACATATAACTCAGCAAAAGAGCAAAGACGTGTAATCAAATTCTTCATTATTAATAATTGATGTAACAATATCTAGAATAATAGTTTGTGATTCCACAACTTTTTAGATATAGAAGTAGTAACAACAATAGAAAAAAGGTTAAAAAATGAGTACAAAGATGAGGGCTTAGACAAATTTGGGGGAATAGGTGAGAGAATGAATGAACAAAGGCAAAAGAGAAGGCAAAATAGGAGGAATAAGAGGATGTAGTAGAAAAAGTAGGAGACTGGTGAGGAACAGTGAGGCACAACGAGATATACGACTCGCTTATGCGATGTGCCCTGCACCTTATGCAGGGTGCACTTGCAACACCCCAAAGAACCCAAGGGGATCACCTCAGAGCGCCGGAGATAACCCTGTCTAAACCTGTGGCGCAGATGAAGCCTGGAGAGGTTGAAATCTTGTTTGGGCTGATCAATCGACCAGTATGCTTTCCTTGGGCCTATGATGGTCAAGAAATGAGGCAGAATAGGCCCGTCAGGCCACTTTAAGTTACCACTTATCAATTCTATAAGCAAGACTGCTCTGAGTTGTCAGTTAAATGAAATCCACTAATATCTTGTTTAAAGAAACTCTCCACTCCAACTGGTCTTTTTTTTTTAGAGAAAGTAAAGATGAGACAAGAAATCAAGCTTCTCTTACACATTACTCAATCCTCTCTTACACATTACTTTTGGTTGCCTTCCTGTAGTATAGTAACTATCAGGTTCACTACTCTTAGTACTATGACTTTCAACTATGACTTTCAACCTAATGGTTTCAATATCTACCAAGTTGAACTTGATAGTCAGGGTCATGTTTATAATGCTAGGTCTGATATCATCACCCGTGCTAATGTTGGAATGTAACATATAGTGCTTACAGCTTTCGTCTAAGTACTGTTTTCAGAGTTCCATCTACAAAGGGTTGAGATTTCTGTCTAAATGTATTAAAGAATCAAGTTTTCCCCTCTTGTGAAAGAAGGCGTCAACCATTAAAGATTAAATCTCCCTTAAAGACTGCTTTAGTATGTATCTTTACATAGGGATGCACAGAAATGAAATGTAGTTCTTGTTCCAACAGATAATAAATACTCATTAAAAATGACAACTACACAATTTTTGCTGCAATTCCATCTGTCCAGCTTTCTAATAAATAGTTTACTATCTTTAACCAAATACAAAGGAGCTTAATAATATTAAAGTGTCCTATATCAACAAAAATTTCAGGTCCCACCTGGCCCTTCTTTGTTGAGGTGGCCAGGGCTCAGTCTTGGCAAAGTTAAGATCCAGGCCAGGGCTTCAAAATGAAGATGTGGAAATACTCATCGTCCCAAAAATGGTCCTATGACTATGAGTAGCTTTGTCAACCATCCATTACAACTCCTTTAGCCTCAGTTTGTGACACCATGCTATATTTAAAGATAGTACAACAAAGACAGGGAGAAATGCAGCTTCTGGAGAACATTAAAACATGTATATGTTTTTTGCTACATTTCATAATATAGATGCCAATAAAAGAAAAAAAAATGATACTCTAAAGAAATTGAGAAAATTCTATGGTACCTCATATGAGAAATCAACATGACCCGGGGTATCAATTAGATTCAAGCAATATGGCTCGTTGTCCAATACGAAACGCATTCGAGCTGCCTACAAGAACGTTGAAAAACCCAATTACATAGTTTCTTTGCCCAAGACCTATGACTTACAAACCTATCAAATCAACTCAAACAAGTTAAGCATGATATCAAAGACAAACGAGTTCATCATTCAACTATTGCAACACACTCGTCCAATAATATCATGATAGAATTCCACTTTTAATATGCAAGTGATGAACTTACAAAGTCAACCAAGCTTACAAAACATCAGATCTTAAATAACAACTAACCAAGCAACAAACTTGAAACTTGTATTTAAAATCAATCTGAGTCATGTTGCTTTCCATGAGGCATGATGGCATGAGGATGACGGATACCTCTATGCCACCATTCTCCCACCCTTGCTCGCTCAATGCATCTTCTTTCGTTTGGCCGACAAGCTTTGATCATTGTTGTTTCTTTCAAACATCTTGTACTACATCTCTCATTCTTGACTCATCCGATCATTTTATTGGCATGTAGGGCCTGAGGCTGCTTGTTGGACCACGAAGGTTCTTTCGCAGTTCAGGTAAAGTGCATTTGCAGTGTTTTCCGACTCAAAAATGACTTTTTCCTTTAATTCTTAAATGTTTGATTGAAGTCTGCGAATAAAGTCTTGAAGTCCATAACTTATGATAAGATTTAGAAATTTAAATAGGTAGAAGCCAAAATCCCTTTGAGAATATGCTACTTTCTTCTGAAATTTTTGGTCGCTTATGCAAATTAAAGTAATTAAGCTTACTAAGATGGTGATTATCTAGCATATGGTTAATTTTCTCGCTTCCTAAAACATATGATAACCTTAGAATTCCAAATTTGAATGAAGACTTTAAAGAGATTGGATGAAGACTGCAACATCTTTTAAAATTTTGTCATATATTTTTATGCTGATTTATAAATTTACATGTGCGAGTTAGATTAAGAATATATTACCGCATAATTCCTTAATCTGTTTAACTGAACCGCTAATTTGTTTATGCATTAAGCTCTCTTGGATCGAATGAGTAGTGAAAGCATGATTACAACATTGCTTAGCGTAATCTTTATCCAGTGTTATGCAATATGTTAATTAAACATATACTCACATTGAGTAAATTGCGTAGCTATGCTTATGTAACAAGTTTTTCCTGTCATGTTAATAAAATGTCCATTTGGATCAATTTATCCATCAGACAAGGCAAAGCCATGATTTTGTGGGATCTACATGAAAAGAGGTTCTTCCTCGTACATGCCTTGCTTAAGTGTACTCTGGATTTTATTTGCTTCTTTGTAAGAGACATGACTAAGCACATTAAGATCGCTCTTCATAGAAATTGCTTTCGACAGACTCCTTGGCTTATCATAATCCCATGGATTCAGATAAATGTATTGATCCTTGTCACATTTGTGGTTGTAGCAATCAAGTCATTTCAAAAGGCGGTTGGTTTAATAATGGCTCAATAATTATAACTAAAAGACTTGTTTGACACATCAGCCAGATCTTGAAAAGCATAGGGTCTTCTATACAGGGTGTTTGGGAGAGCTTATTTTTTGAAGCTTATAAGCTATGTTGACTTTTGGTAGCTTTTGGCTTTTATGGTGAAACTTTTATAAAACTGTATGGGTAGAAAAGTAATTTACTTGGTCAAACCTAGCTCATTGAAATGTGCTTATAAGTCAGTTTTTGAAAAGTTGGGGAACCCCCCTTTTTTAAATGCTTAAAAGCTAGTTATTTGGGATATTACCAAACACATAGATATGAAAAAGCTAGTTTATAAGCTACTTTGACCAAAAAATAAGCTCCCCCAAAGACCCTCAGAGGCCCCTCCCCACACCGTATATTATGACTTGTTTGCATCATTAGAGTATCCAGTACTAACTACTAAGTCTATTGAACAATATGGAAATTTCTGAAATAGAATTAAATTTATCATATGTTCATGCCCAGATTGACAAAGAAAAATTAAATCTGTTGACATATATGAAAATTTCTGTCAAATAGAATAAAAGGCTTCAGAATGTCATGCCCAGATAGATGAAGAAACTAAAAAACAAAAGAAAATTTTCCCTTTACTTGATCAATTTGTATTCACATTGGTCCACCATGCATTGCAGGTCTATCACGCTTCAGTTCAGGGTAAACATTGGATAAAACACAAAATGTAAATATAGTATTTGAAAATCTAGCAAACAGCATAGTATGGCCAAGATTCACTAAAAGTCATTTTTAGACTCGAGTTGATTCATGTGTACAATTATTTCTTTCAAATTGCAACCAATATTTACTATTCCACATTTAGCATCCAAGGTAAGAAGTTTAGAGATACCTGTAACTTGATCGTGATCCCCCTTTCTCTTTCTAGATCCATATTATCTAGAAATTGTTCTTTCATATCCCTCTTCTGTACGGTACCCGTCAATTGTAATAATTTATCCGCTAATGTTGATTTCCCATGATCAATATGGGCAATAATACAAAAGTTTCTGATATTTGATATAGGGACCTGCGATAACACAACATAGGGATAATAATAAATGCCCAGATTTCTCATATATTGAAACTAGTAAATACCAATCTAACAAACATGAATATCATAGTAAACTGGTTCATGTGTGATAGTTTAAAATGCACACGACACATATACAGATAAGCACAAAAATAGCTTGGGACGCCCTAAATAAAGTAGCACCTAAACTTATAAATGCACTAGAAATAACAAAAACAGGGTTTGAAATCATGGCATCAGTCAGTTCCAAATCCTGTTTTCTGATATCCGTATTGCACAAATGCTCTGATGATTCCATCATATTCGAATCTAAAATATCAAATTGTCGCATTTTTCGCTTTGACGCTTTTAGAATCTAAAAGAATCTGTCAGACTATAGTAAAGCTTGGTATGTTTTTCAATAATTGATAAAGTTTGGAATACATTCTTAAGATAATCAAACGAACAATAGCAGATATTTCATCAGTTTAAAATATATGGATTTATTAGGAGTTACTGCTCAAAAGGTTAAATAGCACACTTTCAGGTTCAAAGAAGTGTTTGTCAAATTTTATCGAATAACTTTTAACTAAAAACGTCAACATACCTGCAATATTACCCTACACTAAGCTACTTTTCTCATGACAGAAAACAATGAGTTAATTTACTGAATTCTAATTCTTTAACATGTATTAATCGTGTATATTACATTATCACTTGTCCCAGTTACTAAAGTGCAAGTGCTCCTTAAGTTACTAAAAAGTATCACATGTATAAAGTTCCATGAGTACCTCATTGCAATACCCTTTGTTTGGCATGTGCAACGCCCCACTGGTCTGAGTTGGGATCTAAGGTATAGGCAAAAATCCAAGTTCCTTTTTTAGCATGTTACTTGCAGTTTCAAGACTCGTAGGAGCATGAAACAAAAGAAAAGAGAAAAGAAGAATGTGCAAATAACTGTTCGCGGGGGAAATAGTTGCGGGCATTTTCATTGATCTGCAAATGAACTTGTTACAATTTATTTTTACAACAATTCAAAATTACAGCACGCCTTTTTTATAAGGCTTTTACAATGAAAATATCGAAAATAAATACAACTGAAATTTCCGCTTTTGAACAAACGCGGGGCCCGTTTATCGGACCCTCGCTTGCGTGGGATCTTTGCCTGTGCCGGGGACTTCTTTTT
>JBAKGM010000279.1:17742440-17753137 GCA_037177215.1 Asparagus racemosus | reverse complement strand
AAAAGAGAAAAGAAGAATGTGCAAATAACAACCTGTCGTGTCACCTGAAGAGAAAAGAAGTTATGATTGTGATCCTTTCCCATGGTCAATGGACCTCACAGGGTCTCTCTTCTCTCATGCAAGGCTGATCCAGATTGGGCGGACTGGATTTTATTTTCATTTTCCAAAAATCATAAAATTAAAAGCTACATTATGGTTTGTGTCATCTCATCTCCTATCAAATACTTTTAAACCATTTCAGACAATACCGGCTCAAACCCACCTAAAACCAATAAATATCACCACTAGTTTACCAACAGGACCAGAATTCACAGGGTTTTCTTTTCTATCACCTACCTAAGATCCAAGATGAAACAAACTTTATTTTTGTATCACCAATCATTCTACCCGTAAGTAAAAGCACTATTAACGAAAGATTTCAAACCTTCTATGCTCTCGTTAGTGCTTTATAGCTACTAAAAGATGCAAACTATCAATGGCTTGGTGAACTGCGAATAATGGATCAAGTTTGGCTCAGGATTGAGAGAAAGGTCACAGATCTCTTTTCTAGCCTGATAATCAAAGCAAAAAATAAGAAATCATGAAAATAAATACAAATTAAATGATAGCCAAACTGAAAGTGAACCTTGAGCTTAAACAGGGAAACTAAAAGAACACAGGGATGATCCTATCTAATAAACCTCCAGATGGATATTTTACTAATATATCTTTTCAGAAAAACTTTTCATGTGATTTCATCTCGTAAAAAACTAAAATTTCTAAAGAATGTTATAAATTTTACATCCGACTAGATGCAACCCACCGCTGATTTTTTTAATGAAGAAAGCAACTGAACAATTATCCTGACCACTTTGCAATAACACTTTACTTTGTATGTTTCCCAAGGCTTTCTTTTTTTTTTTTTTTTGGTTCCCCTAATCAGATGTGCATTGCATGTGTTACAAGCCTAAAGGGTTGTTTGTTGACTAAATTACCAGATTGGTATTCTAACTTCACCCTATTTCCAATATGGTATTTATTTCTGCACTGGCGTCAATATGGTATTTTAACTTGTGCCCTGATGACAGTAAGGCTTGCTTTATTTCTTAGAGGTAGCGAGAATTCTGATGAACGTTTTTTTTTAGAAAATTTCTTCCATGCCCTAACCTATCAAAATTATTAAATGTACACCCTCTTTCTCCTTCAACCTCTCCCGATTAAAATTTCTTCTACACTTTACCCAATAAGATCCTCCTTTGAGCCCCATCTTTCTCCTTCAATCTTTCCCAATTCAAATTTAAACCATAATCCAACTCTAACAACCTTCATCTAGGTTGATACCAATTTGGATTAGGGTTTAGATTTAAATTGGGGGAGTTTGAAGGAGAAAGAGGGGGCTCCGTTGATGAGAAGGAAAAAAAGGGTGAAGGAGGATCTTATTCGATAAAAAGGCGGAAGAATTTGAATTGGGGGAGTGTTAAGGAATATTATAGAGATCTATTAGATTAGGAATAATATATTAGGGAAATGTGATTAAGAGATATTCGAGATGTGATTGGATATGATTTTATATCATACCTATTTTGTAATATTCTCCTAACCTCTATTTAAAAGAGTTTATGGTTAGATAAATAATATCTTAAATATCTTGGTATTATCTATTTCTCAACATGGTGTCAAAGCCAAGTTATCGAAACTAGAGAGACCTCCTTCCTCCTCCAAGATCTCGAGGCCGCCAAGGGGATTTTGCCACACTACGTGCTTCCTCTCGGCGGCTTCGACAGTGATATCGACTACATCAACTCTCTCTCACCGGTCGAGACACTGTTCATCATCGCGGCACTGTTCACTAGCGCAGCACTGTTCACTAGCGCGGCACTGTTCATTCATGTAGTACTGTTCAGCCGAAATCACTGTTTGTCATTGCGGGTACTGTTCATCCACGGTTAATGAATGCTATCGGGGCCGTCAATCACCTTCATGCCATGAATTCTCGCCTTTGATGATTGATCTGGCATAGATCTCGATGATTTGATCTCGTCCTCATCATCGACATTTGCCTCCTTGTCGATCTTTGCTCGAGCCCAAAGTCAACTCTACCTTTTGGATCATTTGTTTGTCAAATCCTTAAAGAAGGATCATTTGTTGTTGGTTCTTTTATTAAAAAAAGATCATTTGTTGTTGGATTCTTTATAATAAAAAAGGGATCATTTTTTGTTGAATCTGGAAAAGATCATTTGTTGTTAGATCCTGAAAAGGATCATTTGTTGTTGGATCCTTCAAAGAAGAATCATTTGTTGTTGGATCCAAAAGGAAGGATAATTTGTTGTTGGACCTTCAATGATCATTTGATCGGTGGAGTGGTGTGCTTTATTTGTAAACAAGCTGGACATGTATATCATACATGCTCCAGCTTGAGGGGGAGTGTTAAGGAATATTGTAGAGATCTATTAGATTAGGAATAATATATTAGGGAAATGTGATCGAGAGATATTCGGGATGTGATTGGATATGATTTTATATCATACCTATTTTGTAATATTCTCTTAACCTCTATTTAAGAGAGGTTATGGTTAGATGCATAATATCTTGAATATCTTGGCATTATCTATTTCTCAACAGGGAGGTTGAAGGAGGAGGCTGTAAGATTTAATAATTTTGATAGGTGAGGGGGATTGAAGAAATTTTCCAAAATAAAAAAATATAGATTGCCGGAATTCTCACCACCAGCTTGAAAAAAGGCCTTATTATCATCGTGGCATAAGTTAAAATGCCCTGTTGACGCCAGAGCAGAAATAAATACCATATTGAAAATTGGGTGAAGTTAGAATACCAATCTGGTAATTAAGCCGTTGTTTGTTTTGTTATGAACTTCAAACTCAAGACCCATTCCTTTCGGTTTGAACAATATAAATTATTTCATCCAGATTCACTGCTAAGTAGTTCAAACTCAACATTCACTTTGTTAAATACAGAATTAAGAATGCCTTTCACTAAAATATAAAACTAAATGCAGAAGTAGAACACTAGAAAAATGATAAGCTGGAATTGGGTTTTCCCATTTCAATGTGTTTATGTAGGTGTGTGAACAGTCCGCCATCAGGTAAGGTCTATTACAAATCAAATAAGCATAACTACACCCCATACTTCTTCCTTGACAAATTCCAGGATTGAAAATGTTTTCTCAACTCCTTTTTTTCCAGTTCCCATTAACACGGTTGCGGTTCACAGCCCCATTTCCAGTGTTTAAAAAAAAGTTTGGAATTGAAATATAAATAGCGTACTCTGTCGAAGTTTAAGTATTCAACTCAATAATACCCAAAAAAATTATTGGGATTTATGTACCTTCATCAGCCGGTCTTGGCCAGCATCCGTGGAGACTTCAGTGCCAGCAGCAGCTTCCACTGTGGCATTTCGGCGAACAGGTTGAGGGCAGTTCGCAGAACACAAGCGACTGCAAGAGCCACCGAAGAATGAAAATGGAGCAATAGAGTTCGACTGCTGAAAGGAACAAGAGACCTTCATCCTTCTCCCTCCTTGCCGCGAGTTTCCGTGCTGGGAGAAGACGAAGAGGCCCTTTGACAGGTGACAGACGTCGGCAGCAGCCATCAGAATTCTCCTCTGCGCTGCCAGAGGAAAGAGCAAGAGCGAGCTCAGTCGTGTTTTCTCCAAGGCTTCAATTGAGATATTCTATCCGCTGGAGTTCTTTGCATTTTTGTGTTCTCCCCATTTTGAGCCACAGAAACGGATATTGCAGCTTGGTGAAGCGGGCGGGTCGGAGTCGACAATCTGAATTTGAGATCCGTTATAAACCAGGGTAATTATGATGAAATCTCCCGCAGGTTTGGTCATTTATCATGAAACCCTCTCCCATTATCTTTTAATTATCAAACCCGTTAAAAAATAGTTAATATTCATTTAGAGTTTTAATATTTCACAAATACCCTTTTCTTCTGTCGCTTAACCTATCTTATCCTATTTCATTTTCTTCATGTCCTCGTCCATTTGGGGGGCGACTCTCTTAGACTCTCCAGCGCTAGTAGGAAGCTTGGGAGTCGCTATGCCAGCCTCATGAAGAATTGGCAAAAATAAAGTTTTGGCAACCCTCTCGAGGACCACAGAGGCTTTCATACGGAGGAAATCGTCTTTGTCACTATCATTCAACGAGGGAGTCACATATATAATATCGGGATGGGCTGGGCCCCAATCCACTTTGGATTTTGGGATCTCATCAAGGCAAATGAAGCCCCTTCACAAGTACGGACGAGACATTACAACAACTGCCAGTGTAATAGAATGGGCCTTTCAACCTCTTCATAACAAATAAATTGTGGAAGACGTTGAACGAAGGAACAAAGGACAACCTTTGGTAGGCAACCAAAAAACTAACAACTGTTGATGATGGGGACTTAAAAGAGTCAAAGAAATCCCCAATTTACAAAGCAAATCCGGGAAAAGGGTGAAGGGGGTATAGAAGTTTATACTTTTGAGCAAGATAAACTGAAAAATCATCATTACCATGATGGCATGCCGTGGATTTAGACCATGGAATAATAAGCGAATAAATCTGAGGAACATCGCATTCAATCTCGAGAGATTTAAGTTCATCCTCAGACATTTGCAACCTAAATTCCTTCAGGGTTTTGTGAACGTTACTATCAAATCAATAGGGAACGACGTTAGAAACGGTGGAGGTAGCCTTTGCTTAGGAAAGGTCTAGACAATGAGTATTTCAATAAAGAGATAACAATGGGAAAAAGAGAAAGATATAGCTAGCCCTTGCAAACTATGGAGGTAGCTTATAGAATAAGAAAAGTTTTCTCAATATTATCGGTTATCCTTCACCCATTGACACGTGCCGATATAGCTAGTTAAATCAGGAAAAAGTGATGCAGTTACCTAGGATGGACTTGGTATCTTCTCAATGGCAGAGACCTCGGCAACGCACCCATGAAATCACTAGTTAATGCCATTAAACAAGGCATGGCTGACATATACCCAGTATAAATCTTGTCTACTCCCGTCTAGGATTTCATCTCAGCTCGGAAGTAGGTGTCACTATAATGCATGCGATCCAGATTTTACATTTGGGCTAACCAGACCACATCATGATAACGTGCTGACTCGGTCAACCAGGTATACACTTTAGCTCGCTAAAGTGTGGGACATTTGCACTCAACATACAGCTAGGTCATTGCCCTTGGACTTGACGTAATAGCCCGGATAGAGTGGTAAAGGTCCATAACTTCCTAACTCATTAGTTCGGTTGCTATGCCTACATCACAACTTGACCTGGTTTTATGATGGTGTGTCTAATTGGAGATAATTGATACTGATCATATCATATCCTCAACATAACATGTGAGGAGATATTAATTTGATACTCAATCTCTCTAGTTGCCAAGTTCCATAACTTACCTAATCTACACATACATCGGCTATATACGCCAATTAGGCACTATCACATGGATATACTTGCAGGCCAAGTAACACGATAACAACCTCGGCTGTCAGGATAGTGACATGTTTAGAGGCTAATTTGCTTTAGGCAATCAGTAAAAATACCCCTCCTACCTAGGGTAAGACAGGACCTTAGATCTTTGCAAAGCTTATACTACTGACCTTCAATCTACGATATTTTTCCTCTAAAACTCTAACCTAGATTTGCATACTATTCATTATCAAGAGTCTGACTTAGGTATCGAAGGGATGTTGGTGGAGAGCCTACCATCATCAATCTGATGCCTTTTTTGTGTATCTCAGGTTATCAACAACAAGAGCTCATCGTCAAACATTAAAGGAGATCATTGGGCCCTCATCATTGAGTTTAATCCTACAGACTCAATCTCATAAGTTGTTTCTTAGCATCAACAATAATAACACAAGATTTCATAATAATTGACCGAACTTGAAAATTATTTTGTAACGATTACCCTATTCATTATTATCCCTTGATTTATTTACCGGTAGTTAACAAGATTACTTTATTGTGTTTAGAAGGAGAATTAAAATATTTTGCTTAAAGAAATGACAATATATAACTTGTTTTGTATGCTTTTTATTTAAAATTTTTGTGATATGAATCATTATTTTTTATGAACTCCATTAGGATTTCATATTTCTTTATATATTAGAGTCATGTTGAGCTTATTATTATATTATACATGGTTTACTATTTAGTAAAGTAGATTTTATATTTAATGAAATTATGTCATGCGCTGAGACCTAATCAGAGCACAACGAGGCCAGCACACACCAATATGACGATGACTTCATCCCAATAATATGTTAAGCCTATAATCATTGCTACTCATTTTTTCATTTATCAAAATAGGTCAATTCGAAAAAAGATAAATTTTTTTAAGAAAAAAGGGACTAATATTAAAAACCGACAAGAAAATGCATACCTGACCATTTATGTACTCAAACAATCCTTGCTCACAATCCTATTCACATCAACTACTGAGGAAGAGAAAAAAAGCAATTAGTTAGAGCAGATTCAGTAAGTA
Source organism: Asparagus racemosus (assembly GCA_037177215.1). Classification (NCBI taxonomy): domain Eukaryota; kingdom Viridiplantae; phylum Streptophyta; class Magnoliopsida; order Asparagales; family Asparagaceae; genus Asparagus; species Asparagus racemosus. The sequence goes on along the minus strand of JBAKGM010000279.1, from coordinate 17,746,649 downwards.
CCATTAAAGGAATATGAATTCAAATGAACGGACTTGTGAATAATAATTCACTATAAAAATAAAACAAATAAAGATAGCTCAAAGAGATAGTCATCATCAACAAGATAATAGTGCTCAAGTAAAATGGTAGAGCATTAACAAATGATAAGGGACAACTATGTAAATTGGACCGTAAAATAAATGTGGACTGATAAGGGTAATCTCACACCTTAATAAATATAATGCCGCTACTAAGTATGCCTATTCAAATCCTAAAAAAAACTACCACAACTTATACCAAAAGGTATAACAAATCACAATCGAAATTGATGAGAGCAAAATCATCAATAGTTGACCAAATCATCAATAAATCAACTAAAGGAGAAGATATCATCCATTCTACTATAGCAGCAACATCATATCACATCATCATATTAATAATAAAATAAATTGCGATTCAAACCACAACTGCATTGAACAAATATAATTTTAAATTAATTTTTAATTACGCTCATATTTCGATATACAATGACTGAGCATGTCCGCTTAAAGTCGTAGCACATGTATATACACATACATAATGGGGACTCATCTCCGCTTAAGGTGGTAGCACATATATATACTCATACTCACATAGTAGGTACTCATCTCCGCTTAAGGTGGTAGCACATATATATACTCATACTCACATAATAGGCACTCATCACGGAGTCCCCTGGCCAACCAACTCACCTTAAGATGCGACTCACCTTATTAGTTATCCCCCATCCCCATAGTTATTATACACACACACACACACACACACACACACACACACACATATATATATATCTGTGTGTGTGTGCGCGCGCGCGTGTGCGTGTGTGTGCGTGCGCGCTCGAAAATTGATTAAAATAAAGACTTAATTTTGTATAACTACAATAAAAAGATTTTCTAAGAAATTTACTTTGGAGTTATGCATAAGAATATTTTCTTGAGTAAAAACTAGCTTTAATTAGATTGTATAAAGATATCAAGTGAATTAATTCCATATTAACTTCTTCAAATTGGCAAGTTGCTCATTTTTGTGGGTATATTCACTTCAAGCCCTTGTGAAACTATAACTCGTCCGATAACCTAGGGGTTTAAAGGATTATTGTATGTGCTAAATACAACCGTGATTCCTGCAAAAGTGAGTTAGGATTTTTCTTTCTTTTTTATTTTCTTTTCTTTCTAGAGGACGAGCAGAGTTTAGGTGTAGGAGTATTTAATCATTATATTTAAATACACTTTTATACCCTCATTATCTATTTTACTTGAATAAATATATCTGTGAATGATGTGTTTTATTTTAATCTGTAGGAAATAAATAATTATCATATAAGAGCTTAAGTGAATCAAAATGTCTTATGTGAAGCCCATATTAAAGCCTAGAAGAAGCCCACAAAGCCTAAGAAAAGCCTAAAAAAACCGAAAAAAATGATGAAGATAGTTCATTGTTGGAGGTGCCGTAATACATTTTAAGTGAAAATGTACATGATAAATTTATTTGATCGACCTGAGAATTATATAATATTTTTCGTATTTCAATTACAAATCCAACGAATTAAGTTTGAGTCAAATCGGAGTTGTATAACTCAAGATATGACCATTTTAGTGAAGAAATGGTAGAATAGTAATTAGTTAATGTAGAAAATCAACAACGATAGTAGCTAATTGATTAGCTACAGAAATAAATAATTGGCTGATTAATTAGCTACTGTCGCTAATGGCTACAGTAATAGACAATTAGCTAACCAGTTAGCTACTGTAACTAATTGATTAGTTTGTAACAAAAACGATTTAATGGCTGATTTTGATTTTTTTAAGTCCAAGCTTGATCCATGGGCTGCTGTCTATTCCTGTAGGCTATAAATAAAAGTAAAGAGTGAGAGTTTGGGTGAAAAGTTTTATAAACTTTATTTTTGAGAAGAGAGTTACTGATAATTGAGAAGATCTTTTAAATTATTTTTTTTTGCAATTAATAAATTTTTTTTCTCTTTTTACATTTTCTTTCTTCTTCTTCTTTAGTGATGAAGATTTACTTCTCAAGGGGTTAACTCTTGCAACGTAAGTCTTCATTTCTTTTTTTTTATTTTCTTATTTTAGAATTGAATGCTTTAAAATTTTATTTCTTATTTTTAATTTCATGTTTGGTAGAGTGGATTTATTCTTTGGAGTACAGATTTATTTTATGCTTCGTAGTGTAGACTTTATTTTTCTTTCTTTTTTATGCTTTATTTTCTTTCTTTCTTTATTTACTTTGTAGTGTATACTTTATTTTTTCTTCTTCTTTTTTATTTGTTAATATGAGTAGTTAATTCTTGTAGGAAATCTAAGATTATATGGAAACTAGTTTAATTTTCTTTTGTGTTTTTTATTTGCTCTCTTTGTGTTTAAAATGATCATTTTAGGATAATCAACTAGAGAACTAATTACTAGAAAAAGAGTTTGATAGTCTATACTTTCCTTGAGTAATTTGATAGGTTATGCTTATTCAATTCTAGGATTACTTGGTAGTTGTTTATTTATTTTCATGAGTAATAATATTGTTTAGATATGATTTTGATGGGTTATGCTTGTTTTAAATAACTTGATAGTTTATGCTTAGGAAATCTAAGAAATATGTGAATAAAATAAAGTAATTTTAAAATGCAAATTGAAATTAACTAGTGACTTCAATTCTAGATTCATATTCTCCTCTCTTAATTTACTTCGGCTTTTCATTCACTTCTTGTTTTGATTTGAGTTTTTTTATATTTGCTTTTATTTTGTTTTTCTCATTCTCTCATTCTTCCATCTTGTTTTAGCCTTTTATTTTTATGACAAACCTTTACCCAAAACACAAACCACTTTTATTTACTAGTCTCAATAGTTTTCTACACAATTCAAGAACCCACTTAGATTTATCTTTCTAATACTCTCCTTCTAGGTAGATCAATATCTTTAAATATTATAACTTGATTGTTGTGCACTTGCAACTTAGCATAATTTTTATTCCCATAAAAACCCAAGAAAAAGTATGATAATTACAAAGAACCTCTTAAAAGTAATAAAACTGCAACACTCTCCTAGACAAATCTGAAAGTTAAAATAAGCCCTAAAAATTTTTAAAACTGCAAAAAGCTCTCTAAAAATTCTAAAATTTTAAATAACAAACAATTAAAAATAGATTTTGAAAAATATCAAAATTACAAACAAACATCTAAATGATAAGAAAAATCACACACAACTGCCTATAAGATGAGAAAATTTCAAACAAATCCAGAAAATTTTGAAATTACAAAATACCCTTGAAAACTTTGAAATTGCCAACAAACTGTTCAAATTAAAAAATTACAACAACCTCCTAAAAAACTAAAAAAATACCAATAACTCCATGAAGAATCTAAATTTACAAATAACCCTCTCTAAACCTGAAATTATGAATAAACTTGAAAAATATAAAAACTCTAACAGACCACTAAAAAATAAGAAAATTATAAACACCTCGTAAAAATATAAAAGATGCAAATAAACCTTATAAAAAACTAAAAATTACAAAGAACCTTTTGAAAATTCCAAAATTACAAAAAACCCTAAATAATCTAAAAAATACAAAAAGCCCCTCATAATTTAAAAATTGAAAATAACTCTGTAAGAAGTTTAAAAATTATAAATAAACCCCTAAAAATCTAAAAATTACGAATAAGGTTTTGAAAAATCTAAAAATTATAAACAAACCTTCGAAAAAAAATATGAAAATCCCAATAAACTATTATTGAGCTTTCTGCCAAAATTTATATGGGTTATGACAATACTTCAATATTATTCAAGGTTTTGCACAAAATTAACTAAGAAGACTAATATTAAAATGTTAAGAGATTTGATGGACTAATTGAAAATATGAAGATTTCAGGAGCTAATTTATAACCCTAAAAGATTTAAGGGACTAATTTCAAAATATCAAGTATTGGGGATTATTTTCAAAATATCAAAGATTTTGGGGACTAATATTAGAATAATCTAAAATAAAATAGTGTTATTACAACAACCACACAAGTGTCAAATAAAAAAAGCACTTATGAGGTAAGGTGTAGTGTAAGGTGTAGTTCGTAAAATAGAGAGCAATTTTTCGATAAGTATTTACATTATCTTGATTAGTGGGTTTTTGCCCTTAAGAATATTTTCAAGTGAGTGTCAAATCAAGATGCTCAAATCACTTTGGTGAAT
>JBAKGM010000279.1:17725797-17735987 GCA_037177215.1 Asparagus racemosus | reverse complement strand
AAGATTAAGCTTGGTCTTAATCTCAGGGTCCGTGCGTGACTTCGCTTGGTCGATTTCACCCACTCCGGCAATTATCTCTTTCATGAGCTAATCCCCGTTGGCGATTATATTTCCTTCATGAATGTAATCAGGACCTTCTCTCAGGTGATATCGCTTCCGCGGCCTGCGGGCGTGACTCTGCGCCCAACACATAGGGAGTTGAGAAGTGAAAAAGGTGATATTTAAGGTTTGTGAGAAACTTTGTGAGATTGAGTAGATTCTAATTAGTTTCTTGAAGAATACAAGAAAGACAAGATCTTGTAAGATATGGCATTAAAGTAGATTCTACTCTTCTATGGTGGATGTAAGTGATTGCCGAATCATGTTAACTTGTTTGTCTTTGTTCGATTTACTTTTCTACGTGATTGTCACTTTTGAATCTGTTGTATTTTTAGGTTTTCATTTCTCATGTGTGTCCATGTTGCAAGTAGATCATTCATCCTTATTAGATGGAGTAGATATAATTGGGCAAATTTGGGTGATGCTTCTATGCAGATTGTCAACGGCGATTGTCAATCGAATCACAACATTGAAGACTGCGTATGAAGAATACGTGCTTGGCCACACTATTGGAAACATGACATAAAACAACTTGCAATATGTGTATCGTGACTATTAAACAAAATTAATCAAAATTAAAAGAATACCCAAAACACTTCCCGATCCTCCACAATGTCATCTCCTTAGATCTACTTGAAAATCCTTAGATCTACCTAAAAAGCTTCCTTAAGAGAAAAAGTATCTAACTAAAATCCACCCATTATTGAAGAGGAGCAATACAAAGAGATAGGTTTTTGAATTTTTCTATTCTTTTATTTTTCTTATTTTTTTTCTTATCTTCATAAGATTTTCTCTTCCTTTATAAGGCTACATATGAACCCTCTTTATAGGATTGGACTAGTCATATAGATAACAAATTCTAAACGATTTAGAATTATTCAAAAACTCAATCCATAATGGTTAAGGATAGAATAGAACCGTATTGCATTTATAGCTCTTCTAATGACATTAGTGAGACAATTGGGTCCCATATCGAGAACCAATAATTAATCAAATTAATAATTATAATTAGACTGTTAAATCCCTATCCGAGCAATTGCTCATAAGAGTTCTTCCATAATATGGGACTAATTATTTAAAAATAATATTATCTTACATTCAATCCTCTCTAGTATTACTTATTTTAGGCAACACCTTTGAGGAGGACAATTCACATATTTACTCATGCCTAAATTGCAATCTCCATGAACATAAATAAAAATTATTTAAAATATCAAAATATTTTATTTTTGTGAGAAAATAAATTTTAAAAAATATTTTTCAAAACCACTCGCCGGCGGGAATTTTATATCTTCATGGGAATTCATAATAAATTAACTCATCACAATGAGCATATTGGATGCTATCTAGATATCCATCATTTTCCTAAATGAAATTTGGCAACCTTTTTAGGTTGTGTAGCGCATGCTAAACAAGCTTAATCAATATATCAAAGTATACTAAATTATCAAATCGAAAGTGAAAATACCATCAAGTCAAAGGGACCATGTAACAATTTAAATTCTCCATCTCTTAGGTGACTCATCCTAGAGAATACAAATGCGGTCTACTGCTACACGCATGACAATGCGTACTTATGCCACACAGTCAGGGAATCCCCATTCCAGATGGTTGAGACTCACTGCCACATCTCACATGTTGATGTCATGCATAATAACCTAGTATAACTAAGTTATTCTATACTAATTATAAGTTAAACACAAGTTTAAGAAATCTCTAAGTTAGATCACATCTGCAAGCAAGTGGCCATCAAAGTGCATGGTCTAACAAAATAATTTTTAAGGATACTATAACAATTATAGAAATAATACTCAAATTATATGTGCAACAATTAAATATATGTTTCAAGAATATTACATAATTTGTATTGGATGTTCAATGGCATATTATTACTACTCCAGTACAAAACATTGTCACAACAAAGTCGATCGAGATCAATTATCAAGAGAACCCACGTGGACTGATGGGCGGTCCAAGATCTAATGTTTTTTTTCAAGATTTGAAACCCTGCTTTAAATAAAATACTAACAGGGATTTATTGGAAAACTCTATATGGGTAAACACTATTTACTTGGTGTTTGGCCATTAGAAAAAGAATTACCGGTATCTTCGAGAGAGAAAATTAAGAAAGTACGCTTGTGAGAATTTACAAGTGAAAGAGTCATTTGTAATTTTCTTAAAGATACATAGTAAATGATATCTCCCTCTTCTCACATAGGTATACTGTCGAATCACGTAAAATCTCTCATTTCTTCTGACAGCTTTTGATTATTTTGTGTTCGTCGTAAGGATTCCGCACCATACCTCAACAATTAGTGTCAAAGGCATGGTTTTTCCTAACACTAAAACTTAATAATCGCGATGTAGAGACATTGTTTTTATCTTACACGTTAGTACTGGCTGTGAACGACCTATAAGATTATAAGTCCTTTTGAGCTGGGCATTCTCTACTCATGAAATTAACAAAATTAATGCGCGAACATAAAGGTTTATTGCCAAACAAACCCCATGCTTATGTTATTTCAAGTACAAATCTGTGTAGCATAAGTGACCTCATGAGATCTTAATGTGAAACCCTTACAACATGAAAAAGATCAAGAACATGACAGTAAAGCTCAATTTATTATCAAAACTAGTGTGGGAGCATAAAGTCGTTAAATTTCGAAACATGACCAATATCTCACATCACATATATCATCCTGAACGATTACAGGGGAAGAGAGATCAGCTAAGCAATTGTGTGGGCTTGATGAACCCTTGCTCCACGTTATTGAAACTTCCACTAGAACTGGCAGATGAGAACAACCCTGTCTTGCTCCTCTTAGCCGCAGCTCGTTGCATGGCCGTCACCTGCTCCTTCAAGAACTTCATGTACTGAACAGCCTCATCCAGCATCGATGCCGTGTCCATCTTTGTCCCTCCAGGAACCAACCTCTGCAGTATCCTTATCCTCTCGCTGATCCTCTTCCTTCTTAATCTTGCCGCCACACTTTGAGGATCCTTTGATATTCTAACGTTCCTCCTCTTTTGGGGCTTGACAGACTCCGGATCAATGTTGACAGGTTGCAAGGCCGCCATTATGAAGACCATCTCCCTCATTTCTTCGACTGTGTTAGGTTTGAACCCTTGGAAAGGATTGTATGTTGGAGGTAATTGTGGTGGTTGGGAGATTTGAGCTTCGTTTTCTATTTTGGTCATGCTACTGAACCAGTTCATTAGGGGCTCCGCAGGTACTGAGCTGACAAAGTCTTGTTCCTTTTTTGGAGAAGAGATGGAGGAAAGCGTATAATGAATGAGTTTGCTACAAGTTGCTACTGTTCCATGCTTCAGCTAGAATGGCCATATATAAGCAACTGTGGGCTGTTTAATCAGGCTAAGACTCTAAGGGTGAATAGAGTTCTAGTTTGTATGAGTCCAAGTTTGTGGATAGAGTCCTAGTATGTGTAAGAGTCCTAGTTAGTGGATGAGAATTCAAATTGTGATCTTATCTTTATACTAAACCCATGTAATTATTTAAGTTGTGAATTGAGAAAAAAGAAAATAGACTTTTCCTCAGAAACTCTCTCTCTCCCTGTTCTTTTGGGCAAAACCAGGAAGGCCGATTCTCTTCCTCCTCTAGCCGATTTCTCTCTCTCTTTGCGATGATTCTTGGTGTGTACTTTGGCCGATCCCAGTTACAAGCCAACAAGTGGTATCAGAGCAAGGTTTATGCCCAAGCTCCAACCTGAGATCTGAAGATATGACGAGCACGGAGAAGATGACGACCAAGATGGCTGCACTCACTCTTCAATATCCGACGCTATCGAGAGACAACTATGCTTCGTAGGCGATCAAGATGAAAGTCTACATGAAGGCTCAAGACGTGTGGGACGCCGTTGAGCCTACGGCAGACGTGACTATGGAAGACAGGAAGGATCAGATGGCGTTGGCAGCCATCTATCAGGGGATTCCTGAAAAGACTTTGATGATGATCGCAGAGAAGCAGACGGCAAAGGAGGCATGGGAGTCACTAAAGACGATGCATCTAGTAGCGGACTGTGTGAGGAACGCGAAGGTGCAGACCCTGAAGTCCAAGTTCGAACTTCTCTGGATGAAGGAAAGCGACAACATCGATGATTTTTTGACGAAGTTGACAAGAGTCGTCAACAAGATCCGTGCTTTAGGCGGCGAGATGCAGGAGAGCTACATCGTCAAGAAGCTACTTCAGGCGCTACCAGAGAGATTTCTTACTATCATCTCCACGATTGAGCAGTTTGGGGACATTGACAGCATATCACTCGAGGGGGCGATTGGGCGTCTCAAGGCCCACGAGAAGCGGTCACGTGTTTTTCGAGATAACGTCGACGACCACCTATTGTTGACACATGCGGAGTGGAAAGCAAGGGCCAAGAAGAGCAGTGGAAACTTCCTCTCAAAACAGACAATGAGCGACAGCAGCTGACGAGGTCGCGCACGCAGAGCTGGTCACGTGTGTGGCCGTGGCCAAGCGGGCTGCAGCGACCAGGTGGGCCGTGGTGGTGGCTAGGGAGGCCAATTCGGCCACAGTGCTAGCCAAGGCAGCCAGGTAGGCTGTGGAGGAAGCCAAGGCGGCCAGGAGGGTCAAGGTGGCTTTGACGGCCAGGGAGGCCATTTCGGCTGCTGTTTCAGCCACGGCGGCGCAACTCGCCAGGAGGGCGAGAGTAGCACGAGTGGTGGTCGAGACAAATCCAACATAGAGTGATTCAGTTGCAGAGTCTATGGGCACTTTCAGCCGGAGTGTCACAAGCAACACAACAACCACGATCAGGAGGCTCGCCTCACCCAAATCTATGATGAGGAGCCAGCCTTAATGATGACTATGTCAGAGGAAACACCCATTGTCGTCTTGCTCAATGAAGAGAAGGTGGTGCCAAACTTGCTCGCAGCGAGGGAGGCACGAGTTGACACCGGCATTTGGTACCTTGACAACGGAGCCAGCAATCACATGACCGGTCACTGAGGCAAATTCAAGGAGCTCGACGAGAAGATCACTGGAACCATCAAGTTTGGTGATGGATCTGCAGTGGAGATCAAGGGGAAAGGCTCTATCCTCTTCCAGTGCAAGAACTGCGATCAAAGGCTACTACCTGAGGTATATTATATTTCGAGCTTGAAATCAAATATCATTAGCCTTGGTTAGATTACTGAAGATGAGAGTAAAGTTGTTCTTGCTGAAGAGTTCTTGAGGGTGTTTGATTGGAACGATACTCTCTTGATGAGGGTGATGCATTCAGCTAACTGACTGTACAGGATGGAGTCGAAGACATGCAAGCCGGTGTGTTTGACGGCGAGTATTGATAATCCAGCATGGTTGTGGCATGCTCACCTTGGGCATCTCAACTTCTTCGCCCTCAAGATGATGACCAACAAGGGGATGGCTACCGGGTTGCCGAAGATTTTGCACCCGAACCAACTATGCGAGGGGTGCCTCGTCGCCAAGTAAGCAAGACTTCCATTCCCTTTGCAAGTAATTTTTAGAGCTCAGAAGCCGCTGGAGCTACTTCATGCCGATCTATGTGGCCTGATCACCCCGTCTGCACTTGCTGGTAACAAATACTTCTTTCTTATCGTTGATGATTTCAACCGATGGATGTGGGTGTACATGTTGAAGGCCAAGAGTAAGGCCTGTGAAGTCTTCAAGAAGTTCAAGATTGAAGTGGAGAATGCATGTGGCCACAAAGTGAAGAGCCTGAGGACAAATCGAGGTGGTGAGTTCTTGTCAAAGGAGTTCACCTAGCTATGTGAAGACTATGGCATCAAGTGGCATCTCACTGCGCCGTACACCCCACAGCAAGACGGTGTAGTGGAGTGGCGCAACCACACGGTGATGGACACGATGAGGAGCTTGCTCAAGATCATGCATATGCTAGGAATGATGTGGGGCGAAGCAGTCAGACGTGGAGTGTACTTGCTCAACTAACTACCAACCAAAGTGTTGTGTGATCTCACTCCTTACGAAGCTTGGTTTGGCTAGAAACCTCATCTAGAACGATGCTTGGCACATGTGAAGGTTGCAGGTGCTCCTCACAAGAAACTCGATGACAGGAGCACACCAATAGTGTATCTTGGCGTAGAAGAAGGTAGCAAAGCGCATCGTCTCTATGATCCTCAACACGGAAAAGTTCATGTTAGTAGAGATGTCACGTTCGAGGAAGGAAAAGGATGGGAGTAGAGTGAAGACGGAGATGAAAGACCACCCAGCTGGGTGGAGTTCACGGCAGAATGGGAACCGGCAGCAGCCGGCACGACAGCCAGCGCATTGCCAGCAGGCAGACAACCAGCTAGCCTAATCGGACTGCTAGCTGGCAGATCCAGATCTCCAACAGCTGCCAGCCCAGGTGTAGCTATTGAAGTAGTAAGTGTCGCTGCGTTGGAGGTGTTCGGACTCCCCTGAAGCTGCAACGATGACTCTAGTAGCCTTGCACGGAACACTGGGCACTCCTACCTCTCAAGAGGAACATGTGCACTACCGTTCCTTAGCAGAGATCTATGCAGAGATGGAGGTGGTTGACCTTCCCACTGAGGAGTTATTTCTAGCCACTGAAGAACCCACGAGCTATCGTGAGGCTGCAACAGAGCAAGAATGGCGGACAGCCATGGAAAAGTAAATGGAGGCCATCGAGAAGAACATAACTTGGGTACTCACGGAGCTACTATAAGGCCCCAAACCCATCGGCTTCAAATGGGTGTACAAGCTAAAGAAGGACAATGAGGGCAACATTATCAAGTACAAGGCGAGACTTGTAGCGAAAGGCTACATCCAGCAGCATGGCGTAGACTTCGATGAGGTGTTTGCACCTGTGTCGAGACTTGACACCATCAGAATGATCCTTGCTATATCAGCACAGCGTGGATAGGAGGTGCACCATCTGGATGTCAAGTCGGCATTCTCAAATGGTGATCTCTAGGAAGAAGTGTACGTGGTCCAGCCTGAAGGGTTCGTTGTGAAGAATGAAGAGCACAAGGTCTACAAGCTTTCCAAGGCGCTCTACGGCCTACACCAAGCACCACAGGCGTGGAACACGCGGCTTGACAAGTGCTTGAAGGGTATCGAGTTTGTAAGGCGCTCTCAGGAGCAGGCGGTATACACCAGGAGCAACGGAGGGGATATACTCATTGTTGGTGTACACATGGACGACTTGATTGTCATGGGCTCGAGTGCAGATGAGATGAAGATTTTCAAGCTGCAGATGATGAAGGCGTTCAAGATGAGCGACCTTGGGCTACTTTCCTACTACCTTGGGATTGAGGTGGACTACAGAGGTGATTGTATTTTGTTGAGGCAGGCGGTCTATGCGAAGCGGGTCTTGGTTCAATTCGGCATGGTGGATTGCAACCCGACCCAGTATCCCATGGAGGCAAAGCTAAAGCTTAGAAAGGACCCTGAAGGAACACCGGTGTATGCGACAGAGTATAGGCGTGTCATTGAATGCTTGAGGTATCTAACTCACACCCGACCCGATATTTCCTATGCCGTGGGGATTGTGAGTAGGTACATGGAGCACCCCACAGTTGTGCATCGCCAGGCGGTCAAGTACATTCTTAGGTATGCGAAGGGTATCGTGTGCTACGGATTGGTGTACAAGCGAGGTCGAGGCAATGAAGAGTTGGTGGGATTCACCGATAGTGATCTTGCAAGAGACGTTGATGACAGGCGCAGTACAGATGGCATGGCATTCTATCTAGGTGACAATCTAGTCACTTAGACATCGCAGAAGCAGAAGACGGTGGCATTATCTTCTTGCTAGGTAAAGTTCATGGCGATAACAGCCGCAGCATGCTAAGGAGTGTGGCTGAGGAGCTTAGTCAGCGAGGTGATTGGAAGTGAGCCCAAGCCGGCTACTCTCTTCGTCGACAACAAGTCTGCGATTGCCTTGATGAAGAATCCAATATTCCATGGAAGAAGCAAGCACGTCGACACACGTTTCCACTTCATTCGTGAGTGTGTTGAGCGAGGGCAGATTAAAGTGGAGTTTGTGTGCACTAGCGAGTAGTGGGCGGACATTCTCACGAAGGCCCTAGCAAGGGTGAAGTTCATCGAGATGCGGAGTTGCTAGGAGTGAGCGACCTCGAGTCACGTCCAGATTAAGGGGGAGAATGTGGGCTGTTTAATTAGCCCAAGACTCTAAGGGTGAATAGAGTTCTAGTTTGTATGAGTCCAAGTTTGTGGATAGAGTCCTAGTATGTGTAAGAGTCCTAGTTAGTGGATGAGAATTCAAATTGTGATCTTATCTTTATACTAAACCCATGTAATTATTTAAGTTGTGCATTGAGAAAAAAGAAAATAGACTTTTCCCCAAGAACTCTCTCTCTCCCTGTTCTTTTGGCCGAAACCAGGAAGGCCGATTCTCTTCCTCCTCTAGCCGATTTCTCTCTCTCTGCGACTATTCTTGGTGTGTGCTTAAGGCCAATCCCAGTTACAAGCCAACAACAACTACTAGTAATAGGGTTCACATGATATTGGTCCCCACAAAGAAGGACTATTTTAATATAGGGTAAATTACACTGTAACATCAGGTACTGATATTATGATTTAATTGTACAAAACATTTAAGTTACAACAAAAGGGTCTCTCCAGTTAAAGTCATTTACTTTTTTTCATCAGTAAATAAATGAAATCTTCATTTACCATTTGAAAGTTATGTACATAACAACCGTAGGCATACCCAGGGATCTGCAACAAACAACTACTATAAATTGCAATTACAAGCTAGCACTCAACCCGACATACCCTTCGATCTACAACAAACATATTCTACAAATTGCAATTACAAACACTCAACCCAAAAACAAAACTGGGGAGACGCGCTCATACTCAATACCTTTGCAAGTACAGCAACTTTAATCTCCTTAACCACCACATTAACCCTCCTAACTTTTTGCTGAAATCTCCTGAGATTACGCTCGCGCCAAAGATGATAAACTGTAGCAGCAAAAAACAACAACAACCAGCCTTTTTTTAGCAGCTTTTCCCTTCATATGCACAAGATACCAATCAAGCTCATCATGAAAACACATAAGGTCTCTATTCACTCGTGCCCACCACAATAGCTTCTTCCAAACAATAGCAGAGAAGGGGCATAGAAAAAAAGATATCACAGAATACACCTACTTCCAGTGATAATATGAAGATGCACGAGTCTATTTTGTGTCAATAATCTCCCCAACAATGCAAGCCAAAGTATAAAACAGTGCTTTGGAATAGTAAAGGAACTCCACACCAGAGAAGGCCATGGTAGAGGTGAGCTTTGCTAGTAAATTAGAGCATGAAGCATAGAGCCCATACACAGCTTACCCCCAATCTGCCACTTAGCAAAATTAGACATAACAACATCAAGAGACCCACAAGTATGCAATAACCAATCTCTAGTGCTCAAAATTCTTCTTCAGCACCTAGAATAAATACTCTTGACCCCAATGGTCCACAAAGAGCCATGTCATAAATAATTTTCATGAAGCCATTGGATCCACGATATATTTTGCTTTATATATGAATATCTATTGTTTAAATTTATTTACTTTAAACATATAAAAACCTACTGTTGTTACTGCTATCACCACAACATGCTAGACTAGAATGCGAAAACATGGTTTCACGAGGAACCTTGGCTAGATCAATTTGGCATTAGGAATGAGATCCAGGGTTAGAATTCCCTGCCATGGAGAAACAAGATTCAGAGTCTATATGCTGCCCCACCACAGGCCAAGAAGCACACTCTACTAGAACGGGCCCACCACAAATATTTGTTGTCACCTAGGGGGCTCAAAGTCCATCCCAATATCATCTACAGATGCACAAACTCCACCCAAATACCAAACCTTGTTGAACTCGCTAAGGGGCTGTTTGGTAGGCTGCAACTAAAGGCTTTACAACTAAAGTTGCATGCAACTGGGCTATTTTAGCCCAGTTACAACTGTTTGGTTCACTGCAACTAACCCGTTGTAGTTGCAACTAGAGTTGCAAATTGGGCCTCACTTGCATTATTTGAGTTGCAACAAAATCGGCTGCAGGTCACACTTGCAAGAAAAATGAACTAAAAGGCCTTTTAAGTTGCAACCGCAGTTGCCAACAT
>JBAKGM010000279.1:17706006-17717452 GCA_037177215.1 Asparagus racemosus | reverse complement strand
GTCTCGGAAAAATACGCGATTTTCATATATAATTCGTCCAATTCCGACGTACGGTTTGGGAGATACGACCTGTTCTTCGTTGCGGGTTATTTTCCTCGACTGGGCCCGCGTTTGGTCTTATGACGGTTTCTCCATAAATATATTTGCAGTGCGTTCTACATCAGAAACGAAAATTACTTAGAAAATTCATGAATGGTTAAATAGGGTAAGTTCTCCTTGACAATGTTTTGTTGCACCCTTTTTGGTTTCCTTTAACTTCTCTACATTGAGCATCTTTTCATGGTTCATATCTGGCTGCTTGAGATACTTTGATCTATGAATTACCTTATCAAACGGGTGTTTAACTCATATATAAGTGTCTCTGCTCTTGTAAATAATATTGCCTAAATATTCTGGTATGATATAATAGTAATTTTCTTTAAATTTGATTAATGCTTTATTACAGATTATGTTCTCGTATTGAAGGTTGTGGACCAATCTTATCCAGCACCTGGGCTCTCTGTGACCTTTTTTGGTGAGAACACGAGAAAACTACCAGATGTCAGATCTGTTGGAGATGTGATTAGTCTTCATTATGTTGAGGTACCAGCTAAATCCATTACCCATCTAAAATATTCTTTACATAATGGGGGCTCTCTTTGTTGGTATATTGTTAATACTCCCAGCTTAGTAGCATTTCTATAATTTTATGTTCATTCTTCTCTGTGTAGACCTTAAGATTTTTTTTGTCTTGTACTTTTCTCTTACAGATATTGCATCTGGTTTCTTGCTCAATGGAGAACTTGATAATTTTTTGGGTTTGCCACAGGAAAACTGATGACTAAAAATTTGCTACAAATATCAACCAGGATGAACTAGAAAATAGGCATTACCTTGATTATGTAGGAAACTAGAATCTTTGGGAGTACTTATCATTTATCTTAATGTTTATTAGTGAATGTTTTATAAAAATCTTGGGTCTTAGAGTGCCTTTTGATGTTGACGGAGTATTGTTGGCTATGGTTCAATGTTTAGCTTTGAAGTTTAAATTGGGATGTTGAAGTCCATCCTATTAGTCCCTTGGCTTTATTTGTGTCATGCTCAAATACAATTTTCTATAGCAAGTCCATCATGTTTTCATCCCTCCTTTTTATACTTACTCTCGGGCTTGGAGAATTTGGAGGATGATAACTGATCTTTAGGATTAAAATTCCCCCTCTTGTTTATGGTTTTCTTAGCCAAAATTTTACACTAGCTAAGAGAGGGAAGATAATTCAGGTCAACGACTTGTCATAGAATTGTTGAACTTTGTTAGACCTTCCATGGAGCCCTGCTTCATAGTGATCTAGCTTTTCGGGGATTGGCTTAGAAGTCGAAATGATGATTTCAAATTCCTTCAATGATATGGGTATTATAACTTTGATAAATAGAGAAAATTTGTTTTACATCAATAGCTATGACAACAATTGGTTTACATTAGTTTAAAAGTATTCATGGAAGTTTAATTTGTACGCATGAAATCATAAATTTTAAACCTTTTTCTACCATTTATTCTACATCGCTAGATGTATGGTCAAGATAACTCAAAGAACAATTGGTTTCTGGGTGCTTTTTGATGATTGATTCTTGTGTTGTTTATTGGACTTTGAGCAACAATTATGTCAGCAACTTTTTAGGAACCTAGTAAGTTTGCATCGTAGCTTTGCACCAGAATCATATGACTCCTATATTTAGAAAGAAGCTATTTCTTGCAGGACTTTGTACACCCTAATAATATTTTTTGGTAAGTCACCAATCATTTTGTTAGAATATAAAACTATAACCTCAAACCTCATCAAAACTTCGGAGATTTCTTGCAATGGCAAGTACCTTGACTTATTATTCGAATCTAACTAGCCATGAATTTAGTAGATTTTAAAAAAGTTGATACGGCAAAATGTACAACTTATCTTAAGATGCATGACAACGACAACACGTGCGAAAAGCACATGTTAAACCTGCTATGCACTTCCATATGACAATTAAAACTTTTAACAAAAGAAACTTTTTTTTGGGTATAGAACACTCAGAGCAAAAACTACGTTGTACCAAGTTCACTCTAATGAGTCAAAGACTCTTATTACATAAGCATATCAACATGTCTAAGATAACTATAATATCAACATCAAAGCATTATCTAGAAGATCTTTCTCATGTCCCAAACTCCACGCTATAGATAAAGTCGTCTAATAGTCATCTGAAAAAGATTGAAAATATTAGGGGTGAATTTACACTCAATGAGTAGATAACTTATCATGAGCGGATCAGAGAAGTTTAAGAAATTATCAATACTAAAATTCAGATAAGTTATTGTCAAAAGAACAATTGAGAAACATATAATATTTTGAAGAGAAATTTTCAAGAATAGCATGTGATATTGTCATAAAAGAATATTCACAAATTTAAGAAACAATACGAATGAGTACTAAATACTTTTAAATTATATAAATCACACTTTGCAAAACTTCCTCAGTTGTCACACTAAGGCTATAAAAATTATAGCCAAGTAGCATGAGAATGCGCATTGAATCACTATATGTCAACTTGGGGACAGAATGTACCTAGCACTACCATAGATTGCCCAAGTCCACTTACTTTTGCCAAAAAAGGCCACTTTAACACTAGTCGGTACATTCAATATCATATGATAGGTTTAAACAAATCACTTCGCTCCATGGTGGACTTCTGAGGAATTTTAATACTTAAAAAACACATTCTTTTTATTCCAAATATCACTTCCAAATTCCACTTATACTAAAAGCAGTATAAATGCTTATACACTTTTGCAAGCTTCTCTTTTCTTTTTCATGAACTCTTTAGGAATCTAATTATTTTCGTCAAATATACAAATTTCCAACAAATGTCATGTGAACGGTAACTTTAAAACATATTTTCAATAGTTTGCATATTGGATAATAATTATCTTGTTCAGGATAAATAACTACTCACTATCAAATACTTTATCAAATTTTCTATAAGTGAAACTGAAATAACATGTCTGATCCAATAGTTAATCTTTACTAAAATAAGACTACTATACATGATAGACTATTTTTATACCAAAATATTTTAAAAAATAACTAATGATAAGAAATTTACTCACCTTTAGAAATCTTCAACTCTTTTGGAGAACCGTACACCAAAACCTTACACATCGGTCAAACCTATAAGTATACAATATGTATAAATACTAAAGATATCTAAACATAAACTATTATGGGTATGAAACTAATGTTTCTAGTTTCTAGGGACTTCTTTGAAAATTCATTTTTTTCATTTAAAGCAAAACTTGGGCCTTATAGCAAAATTTTCTAGTCTAAGGGGCTAAGAATAATAATCCACAATTAGTTCTTGCAAGAACCTCTCTTTATAAAGCCTTGGACTTAAAACTAATTTTCTACAATTTAAGGTCTTATGAATAATGTTCTAGAACTACTCTATCTTTTGGAGTAGAAATTAAATTGAGAAACTCAAGGGATTAAACTAAAAATCTTTATTTCTTCTTCAACCTCATGCCTGTTCTCTGTTTCTCAATACACCCGAACCCATTCAAGTTAGGGTTGGGATCGATGGTCATGGTGACCACCATGGCCGAAACTCTAACCCATCGGATGGCCGGAGGTCACCTGATATTGTCGGAAGCGACACCGGTGACCGGAAAAGGTATATTTTCTTTTTCTTTTCTAATCTATAATTATTCATAACTAAGGTGAAAAAGAACTGACCTTTTTTTAAGCTCTTCTCTATTAGGCTGTTT
Organism: Asparagus racemosus; assembly: GCA_037177215.1. NCBI lineage: Eukaryota > Viridiplantae > Streptophyta > Magnoliopsida > Asparagales > Asparagaceae > Asparagus > Asparagus racemosus. The sequence goes on along the minus strand of JBAKGM010000279.1, from coordinate 17,713,677 downwards.
CCTTCTTAGCAACTTTGTTCTTCTCTTTCTTTGGGTGTTAAAGAAAAATGTGGGGTTTGGTGTAGATTTATAGGGTTCACTGACCCTTGAGTTCATAACTGGTTTTGGATACGAATTGCGAGTTAAAACCCCATTACTCAACTAAAATGAATGCACATAATTTCAGCTACAAACCCTTATTTTTCCTTTGGTTTTTTTTAAAAAAAATGAAAAGACCGGTTCTCTACATAGCCCATACAAAGGGCACTGACGCTAAGGTGTAACTTTGAATATAAAATTATAACCCTCAACCCTAATCAAAAACTTTAGAGTTTTGGTGTAGCAGGGACCTCCTAAATTAAGTCCGCTAACCATTACACCAAAACTCTAAAGTTGTGATGAGGGTTAAGGGTTATTTTTTTATATTCTAACATGCCCCAGTGGTTGAAGACCCTTTTTTTGGTTCTGAAATCAGCTTTAAATTTGTGGCCGCTGCGATTTGAACCTGGATTGCTATGATATCATCTTAAATTAAGTCTAACCATTACACCAAACTCCGAAGTTGTGGTAAGAGTTAATGGCTATATTGTTGTGTTCTAACATGCCAACGGTGGTTGAGTACCTTTTTTATCGGGCGAAACCTAGACCCCCGCAGCGGTGTCAATTCTTTTCTAAAATCCGCCTTAAATCTTTGGCAGGTGGGATTTGAACCTGGGTTGCTCTGATACGATCTTAAATTAAGTTTCTCTAACCATTACACAAAAACATCGAAGTTGTGGTGATAGTTTAAGGTTATATTTTTATATTCTAATAGGACCTTTTGACACAATTCCTCCATTTTCTATCAGCTCAGTATATACTTTTATCTGTAAATTATAAAGATTAAATTATAACATAGATGAAGCTCTGAGTGTGATCTGATTTTCAAATTTTCACTATCACTTCAAAGTAGGGAATATATTCATGTTTAGCACAGATGCTTTCAGATATCTTCTAGGTCGTGATTGCTCTATATCATTTGAAATAATAAATGGTTATGTCAGCATTGGTTGATTCATTATCAACAGAAGGGAAGATTCAAGTTAATTACATTATTACCTGAACCCAAATTGAACTCAAACTTAAATAACTTTGATCCTAATGTATGGTCACTCAAACCCTGATATTCTCTCTACCCTTAAATCACTAAACCCCAATCACCTTGTGAGGTTGTGGCAACTACATTGATGAATTTGCAGCACTATCCCTTTCTTTATCTCTCCTCTCTTTTCTTTCTTTCCTCGCCAATATCCACTTGTCTTTCTCATTGTCTCCCTTTTCCTATTCTTTCTCTCTTATTTCTAGCCCTATGTCGGGCACAAGAGGGTCTCATTAGGTAAATCATTCAAGTTAAGATCACAATTCTTGTTTTTAATCATTTCTAGAATCTATCATGTTATTTATACATATATAACTTTTTGCATGTGATACTATGGCCGGATTTGGGAAACTTCTATGCCCTGACTAATATCGTTTTATCCGTAATTCATGACATTGTATCTTGCATTTGTCTCTATGCTTTGCGAATGCAGCTTGCAGTAACTGGAATATACTTTTTATTATGTTTCAGAAGGTGTCTTAGATCTGGCGCCTTGCACCACTTTATGTGATAGTATAAATAGATATATGCAGATTCCACCCAAGTTCTAGTGTTATTACTAGCCTGTGATATCTTTTTCTGTACAGCTTTTTGATTACAAGTTGCGTACTTCTTCTTCTTCTTCTTCTTCTTTTTTTTGTTTTTTGTTTTTTGTTTTTTGTTTTTTTTTTTTTTTTTTTTTTTTTTTGAAGAAACACTTTTGTTAAATAGCACATCTGATGCTTTGTTTTCCTGAAACTTTGAGACCTTGAATTTGTCTCTGCCTCCATCCATATCTTTTGTTCAAGCCTACAATTCCTTGTCCTGATGACTTCTTAGCTTTGTTACATATTTTTTTTAAAACCCTTCATGTCTTCTATTATATTGTGTTGTCCTCAATAAAACTGCTAACTCCATCCCTACGTCTTCTGTAATAGTTAGCTATAGATACAATTTTAAGTAATAGAAATACTTTGTTTGAAATGAATGCGCCATACTATAGTTTGTATCATAACAAGAGTACTTTTCTATTTATGAAATCTTTAAAACTTGGAATTATGTATTATTTCAGATGAAGATTCACAATGGAGAGGTCTGTTGTCTTTTTGGCAAGAAAGTCTCTTCATTTGCACTATTCCACGGAGAAATTAATGTGGAAGTTACTCCATATCAAACGTATCCAATGTTCTATGCTACAGAGCATGCTAACAATTTATTACTACAATTAAGGAAATTGCCCCTCAAAAATCAACCGGATGCAGGTAGATTTGTAATGCAAAATCTCTTTGCCTCATTTGTTATTTTATTTTATATAATTACATAAGACACGCACGCATGCACGCGCGCACACACATACACACACTCTCTCTTTCACACACACATTCTTGCTTGTGTATCAACTGTATGGTATGAGCTATGGGCTTGAGATAACAATGTATGTCAACTACGTTAACACTTAATGCTTCATTTTCACATGGACCTTTAGGGCACAATGAAGAATAACAATGTTCATTTTGAAAGAAGTAAAGGGTATGATAGACATTTAAAATGTGGACTATGGTCTATGTGGTTTAATCCCAGGACCATTTCAACTGTGAGGGTGTTAAACCATGTTGGATAACCACTTTATGCATGCACATGAATTCCTTTTACATATCAACCAAACTTTACATTGGAGGCTCCCTCAAGTGGGTCTTTCGGCTACATAGAGGACGACAAAAGTGCCCATGAGGAGACGCCTTTAACATAACTCGTTTGGTAAGATGGATCAAATAGGTTAAATAATTATATTTAAATTGTAATTAATCCTTTTTGAGACCTAAGTCATTTTGAAACTTGATGCTTTGAAAACATGTACATAAGCACTATTTGTATGCCAAATTAATTTAACTTTTTTCTATTCTTTGGGGAAGTGTGGGAACATCTTCTCAAGCTCATATCACCATTTACATTTTTTTTGTTGGCACTAAATGTATCTTCACATATTAAACTTTGTTGCTAGATTTGTCTTTTAGCATCATAACCATAAATTTCATTTTCTCGTAGTTTTTTTCCTCTAATTTAGGAGAATTTGGAGTGTTGGTCTATCCTGATTGAGCTTAAACTGCAAAATCGATAAGGTTGTGTTCCTGCCACCCACTGGCGGGTTTTATGTGTAGTACATTTTTTGTCCATAATTTTCATTAGAAGCAGTTTGGTACCGACTTAGTAATTGGTTGATATCAGATTGACAACCGGTTCCAAAACTCAAATTTCTATGGCTACTTGACGTAAATTTGCTTTCCATAATTGTACTCATTTTCAATGGGGAAAGGCTTAGGTGATGAATATTATCACTCTTTTCCTTTTTCTCATTTTTTACATTGATAATCTAACCAATATGCTTGTTAGGTTTCCTTAAATGTTTATCATTGCTAAGGAACATTGAGGTTGGTAAAACTTTCGATATAATATGCAAGGTAATCACTTGTTTTCTTAAATATGCTCTTGCATGTATTTGAGCCATGTCACAGAAATTAAACAGAACCTTTTCTTTGTTGCGTGAAGATTCTTTGTGTGAATAGAATTTCTAGAGATGAGTGGATGCTTTTTGTATGGGATGGTACTGATTTACCTCCGGCAACTTTTCAATCAAAGTAAGTATTTTTTTTATTTTACCACAATTGCTATCCAGTTTATGACTTTTAACTGGAAGTTTAATTTAGCATGCATAGATTGTGACAAACCCTTTAACTTCAAGTACTCATTCTTCTTTGAATGGATTCATTGAATATTTAAATTATAAAATTACGCTCTCATCCTTTTACCTTCTTCCACTATCTACTCATTTTCTTTGCTTCGTTCTTCTTTGCTTCTCTTTCCTGCCTTCCTTCTTTTCATCTATCGTTATCTCTTCTTTGAGGTTATCTTCGTCTATCTCATCTTATGCTGGTTGCGATAGTAGATCTAGTGTTGTTAGACTTACCAGTTACCTCATCTTCGTACTACTTTGCATTTCAATTTGCGTGGGGAGAATGAATATGCTAATTCTTATTTGTGTTCTCCTTAATACAGTTTAGACATGGAGGAGGAACAACCAATTCCTCTGTTTCTCGAGCCACTGCCACTATCAAAAGATATTCTACGATCATTTCCTCTCGAAGGAGCAGTTTTAAGGATATTTGAAGATAATTTTTTTGAACCTATCAATCATTTTCGTGGAGGTGATTATTGGGTTAGATTGTGCAACGTTACTTGTGAAATACAATCGGGACTGTGGAAAGGTGTGGTGAATTCTTCAAGCAAAGTCTTTAAGTTGTCTAATGAGGATGATAAAGTAAAGTATCGGAAGAGGTGATTGCTTCTAACTTCACAAATAAGATCTTATTTAGTTACTCTTTTGAGAATCAAGTTTCTTGTTATCTCTCTCATTTAGGATTCATACTGAACGTATTGCTACTGAACTAGATCGAATGCCATTAGCATGCTTTCCAGAGCCATCTTATATTACAGGTTTTTACTCAAATTTCAATTTCTATAGCATAAAACTTCAAATTTCAGTAGTATGTATTTGCTTGTTTACGCTAAATGCTGCACTAATTGAAGACAATGTGAAAGAACAAAGCAAGAGCGAAACAATGGAAGAAAAGAAAAGTGTATAAAGAATATATCTTCTGTTGCTTCATAGCTATAAACTTGGAAGGAAAAATTATAATAAAGTAATTTTATAGAGAAGCTCAAACTGAACATCTAATAAATCAAGAATGATTCAAATCGTTCATTGTGACTCCTGTTGAAATGCATGTTCCACCATCATTAATTATTTAAACAGTTCGTTATGATTTATACATTCTAAATTTCATGAAGATAAAAAATCACGTAGATTTGATATTTCCAGCACATGCATCTCATCTTGTAGAAATGGTCTATAACAAAGTTCTTTTCGAGTTGCTTGAATTATATAATATAAAAATCTAAACATTGTGATTTTTAGTCCACTTGGTTTGATGATGTATAGATAGTTGAACAGTTTGCATTACAATATTTGGATGAATATGTATTGTTGCTCGTTGCAGTCTTAAACATACTTCTCACAAGTTTTCTACCTGGAATGATGTCGCGCCCCGAAACCGCAGCAGATGGTAGATAGGGTACATAACTCTAAACAATGGTATTTGGATTTCTAGCTCTTCTGTAGATCTATATTTATAAGATTCAGGATGTACATTTGACATATTAGTCCATATATATTTATATATTTCCAACACTCCCCCTCAAACTGGAGCGTATATGTCATACATGCCCAGTTTGTTACATATAAATTGCACACGTGGTTTTCCTAATGACTTGGTGAGAATATCTTCTAGCTGATCTCCTAAAGCAACATGTCGAGTCTCAATATTCTTCTGTTCCATAACTTGGTTACGCACACTATGACAATCCACTTCAATGTGTTTAGTCCTCTCATGAAAACTTGGATTGTTTGCAATATGGATTGCCACCTGGTTATCACAATATAATCGCATGGGATATGTAGGATCATAGCCTAACTCCTTTAATAGCCGTTGTCTGCAAATCATTTCACAAGTGACATTAGTCATGTCACGATACTCTGATTCTGCACTTGATCTTGACACAACAGTTTGTTTCTTGCTTTTCCATAGGACTAAGTTTCCTCCCACAAACACACAGTAGTCTGTAATTGATCTTCTATCGGCAGGGGATACAGCACAATCAGCTTCTGAGAATCCAACCACTCTCAGATGTCTAGAATTAGAGTACAACATTCCTCTTCCAGGAGCACTCTTCAAATATCGAAGAATTCTCATGACTGCATCAAAGTGACTTGTTCGCGGTTCGGTCATAAACTGACTTACCACACTCACTGAATATGTAATGTCCGGTCTGGTCACAGTGAGGTAGTTCAGCTTTCCTACAAGCCTCCTATATTTTTCTGGATCATGCAGTAGCTCCCCCTGTCCTGGCATTAGTTTGTGATTGAAATCCATTGGTGTATCCATCGGTTTGCATCTAAGAAGTCCTACTTTTGATAGCATATTCAATGTGTATTTTTTTGGGACATGAAAATTCTTCTAGTAGATCTAGTTATTTCAATGCCCATAAAATAGTGAAGATTTCCCAAATCTTTAGTTTGGAAGCGCTGCTGTATAAACTTCTTCAAAGGATAAATCCATGCTGCATCATCTCCTATAATAACAATGCCATTAGCATACATAACTAGTAGAATCATCTTCCCTGCTTGATTTCGAAAGAACATGGAAAAATCGCCTGAGCTTCGATGAAGACTAAATTTCTGAACCACAGGTGCAAATTTACCAAATCACGTGCGTGGAGACTGTTTAAGGCTGTACAAGCCTTTTTTAATCGACAAACTTTGCCATACCCCCTAGCAACAAACCTAGGAGGTTGCTCCATGTAGACCTCGAGCGTTCAATGCAAAAATGTATTCTTCACATCAAGCTGATATAGAGGCCATTCATACTGAGCAGCAAGAATGATAAAAAGACGAACGGATGTCATTTTTGACACAGGAGAGAAAGTCTCGATGTAGTCAATGCCATAGGTTTGAAAATATTCCCTTGGCCACCAGACGAGCTTTCAGTCTTGAGAGTGAACCATCTAGATTTAGTTTAATTGTAAAGACCCATTTGTACCCGACTATTTTCTTTCCAGCAGGTAGGGCCACAAGCCTCCATGTCTGATTGTCTTTCAATACTTGTATTTCCTCCTGCATAGCTGCCTTCCAACCTGGATGAGACAGAGCTTTTGATATAGACTGGAGAATGGGGTAAGACTCCATGGATGTAATAAAGGTACGATAAGAGCTAGATAAATGTGATAATGTGATAAAATTAACAATAGGGTGTTGTGTACAACTACAAGTACCCTTTCGGAGTGCGATGGGAAGATCATCAGACGAAGAAGACTCACCAGAGATTGGAACCGTATCAGTTATTGGCACTGAAAGAGTAGACGTATGCAGTAGCTGCTGTGGAGGTCGAGTGTAGACTTTAAGCTGTGTATCAGTAGGAGATTCTGAACGCACGCTATTAAGAGGGTCAACATCACTAGTGGTAGATGAGGTAATAGGTATAAGAAATGATCATCGTCGTCATTAGACACCATTTTAGGAGTAACATGCTTACTTTGTGAAGAGAAATAGGAAGTGTTGTCAAAGAAGGTGACATCAGAGGACACAAAGGTCTTTCGTGTAATAGTACAATAACATTTATATCCCTTTTGCGTTCGAAAATATCCTAAAATACACATTTTATTGCTCGTGGGTCAAGCTTAGATTTCTGTGGATTCATATTATGAACAAATCATACACAGTCAAAGATATGAAGTGGTAAGAGAGGCTGGTTAGGATAGATGGACTGAGAAGCGGGTTTTACCATGCAATACAGTAGAGTGAGTGCGGTTGATCAGATGACATGCAATTAAAAATGCATTTCCCCAATACTGTCTAGGCATGTTCATATGAAATAACAAGGTTCGAGCAACTTCTAATAAATGTTGATTTTTCCGTTCTGCTACTCCATTTTGTTGAGGTGTAGAAGTACATGATGACTGAT
>JBAKGM010000279.1:17669568-17696126 GCA_037177215.1 Asparagus racemosus | reverse complement strand
TATGTATGTATGTCTGTGTGTGTGTGTGTGTGTGTGTGTATGTGTGTGTATCCCCAAGTTATAGCTGTCCACTTAAATTTCTCTACAAATTTATCTTAAATCTTCTTTATTAAACAAATAAGGTACCATCAGATCCTGTCTAACTGGGTGCACATAGAACAAAGAAGGTCCAAAGGTGTTTCAGTGATGGTCAGCTTCTTGTTGTGCTGCATGATTTCTGCTCATCCTTTAAATTTTATTTTATGTTTTTTTAAACTACATTGTTCTTTCTTGGTTAAGACAACCATAATCTAGTGATATTTGTTGTAATGCATAGAAGACAAATCAATGCTTTTGAGGGATTTGCACTGTAAATAATGCTAAATCAGATCATTCTAACTGAATGAAGGCAAATAAGTAACTTAGAGCAAATCCCTAAACTTGCGCCTACTTTGCACAGAACATCGAGCTAATTTTCTACATATAAATATCTGAAACTTTCAAATGGAGTTGACTACCACACAACAATAACAAAGAAGCAAAAAATTCACCATATTTCTGCTTTTCCAAAAAGTGACCCTTCTTTAAACAAGAAGGAACTGAGGAGAGGATGGATATGTCTCTAATTGGTGCCAATGCACGAGAGCTGGAGGAGATGATTGGTACTCGTGGAGGAATAATAAGCAATCAGTGTAATTTCTTCAGGGCTACGATTTTTGAGAAACAAGGATGAAGAATTAGAAGGAAAAAGAAAGGACATTAGGATATTTAAATATCAAAAGTAGACAAAACACACAAGTGACATGAGAATAATCTATTGGAATCTTTACTGGAAGGCTGACGGAAGAAAATAAGCTATTAAGTTAGAGAACCTTCAAGACATTTGTCTCTGGAAGTGTGTAGAGTGAGCTGATAATGTAGCCATTAACAAGGAGAAAAGGTCTCTTTTCTCTGCCTCTCTCATTTCTAATGGTCTAAAGCTCCCTATTTCACCACGGCCTGAAATTGTATAGTTGCCATTTGAATAATGCTACTCTTCCAGTATTATAGTCCATTGCCTCTGCAGAATCTTGCCTTGGCAAAGTTTGGTTTTGGTTAGGTAGACAGGATCCGATGAGCAATTTTCATCATGCAGCGACAGACCAAGGAAATGTATTAAGTGCTGAAAAATGTAAATTGTTTCAAGATTGCATTAAAAAGAAAAGGATCGAAAGGGTTAATCCTTCTGTTTATAAAAGAGGAGAAGTTTTATGTCCACAAAAAGTATAAACTATAACCTAGGGTAAAATAAAATCAAATCTACAACTAATCAACATCACCAATACTAAGCATATTTATCATCTAATCTGCATTAAATTCATAAAATGTTAAACTGAATTTGAACTGTTTAAAAGATTTCAGTAAGGATGACCCTTTAAACCTACTAAATTTCAGTTGAATTCCCAGGTGATTTCAACAAAGACAATCCTAACTGAAGCATTTATTTGGTGACACAAAAATGACATTTGTTTAAAAGAGAACCGACATGCATAATTAGAGAGTTTCAAAATAGATTTCAAAAAAAAAAACTTCAGTCATATTTCCTAAATATATCAAAAAACTTGGGCTACAACCTTTCCTTTAAATAAATTTTTAAAAAATGGTAAATAGGAATAGGAAGAAAGACAAGAAAAAAAAAGGATGAAATAAAATGAATACATAAAAATAAAATGAACATCCAGCATTGGAATATGTTAATTCAACTCTTTGTCTGTGCAACTCCTGCCAGTTGGAGAATAAGGAACACAACAATTGTTACATTTCGGGAACCTGTTTCCATTGTTCCATAGAACAATTGGTTGTAACTACTACCTCTATGGATTGTAGTAAAAATAAATTAAGGTTACCCCTGTCATCTGGAATAATTAACTGTAAGCAGTGTCTTAAAATACAGATTAGGCGGCTGCTTATGCCTAACCGGGCTGGACCAGCTTCGATTAGGGAAAAAGCAATCGATCCGCATAATCAGGCACATTTACAGTAAGCGCCCACCTAATTTTTTAATGCAGGCGATTTTCTTTTAAATCCTTCCCGGGTTAAACCCAGTTACCGCAAACCCGACTTGACTACTGAAGTAAAAAATCCTAACTCTCTCAAAGTTCCGCTACTCCACTCTCTATTCTCTCTCTTGTTCAAACCCAGTGACGGCGATAAGTATCTCTGGCCTTCCTCGACACTTGCTTGACCTCGCACCGCTTGTGAAAACTCACTGGAAGATCGTATGACCTCTAACGCTCTCCCTACAAGCTCTCCGACGATCATCTCAGAGCTCTTCAGCATTCCCTTCGAAGTTCTCTGGCGAAACAGATTCTTCTAAATATATTTTCTATTTTTCATGAATTTTATATATTTTAACATATAATAAATGATAAATATATATTAAAGATTCAAAAATGCGTAATTCGGTATAATCCAATTAATCGACACATAATCCGATCAATTGTTAAGCGCTCGTGGACCGCACACATCATAAAAGTGTATGTTTGAACATTGACTATAAAAACTAGTAGTTGTAGACATAAGAATTGATTGCCTTCTAATTATATATAGTCCAAGGCATACACCCCACAATGAGATTATATGGACATTCTCATTTGTTTGGCCAAGTGAGCCAGGGTTATATGGATGCTCTCAAGTGTTTACCAAAGTTAGCTAAACGTGAGCTCCCAACCTAACTCCTGTATCCACACAGGGAAATTGATAGGCAATGATGAAAGAGGTGGCTAATTAATATGATTAAAATGAAATAAGAAAAAAACCATGTCACCGGGTTTCTTGATCAAGTTCCAAATTTTCGATAGAGTACACAGAGAGGTTTCCAGTAAAAGAAACATTTAAGGTCAATATCGTCGCTGGTGTACATGCTTGCTTTTACAAATAAATACTTCCTATTCAAAAATAAAATCAGGTTTTCTATAGTATGCTTCTTAGTCTGTTTTGCACCTATACTTTGAGAAAGAAGGCATATATGAATCATACACGGTACTTGGATTGTCATGTACTCAGTGAATACTTATCTATTTACTTGGATGCATTTTAAATTTTACAATGTGTAGCAAATGTGTCCAAGACATTCATAATTATTTAGTTATGTATTTATTTATTTATTTACACAACATGAACATATTTTATTAACATCCTATTTTTGTTTAAACTGTCATACCACACATACATAAAATTGATAAGAACAGACAAGACTCTTTTTTTATTTTTTTACTTCCATATATATATGATGTGTTGGTATCCTGGTCTTTGACTATTTACAATATCAGCATAAAGTACTTTGTGCAGTATCTATATTGCATATGCATATGGGTGCAAATATATAATAGTGCAGTATTGACTATTGCATTGAGAATACAAACAAGGAACACATTTCACATGTAAACATTATCAACCTTTAAAGTACAAGCATGCGAGAGGCAGAGGTCAGATTTGTCTAAGTGCATGCAACAGAAATAAAAGAAAATATGCTTAAATGATAAGATAATGGGATAACACAATAACCATCAAAGAGTAATGATAACTTATGAAAAAAGGTTATTATCCTCTAGTTTCAGGAGAATCAGACGACGCCCCAGTATTTCTAGACATCTAATAAACAATTGAAAGTATTCTCCAACAAAATACAACTGGAACTAAAATTAGTGAGATTCTCACCAGGAACGGTCTGTATATCATGCAAATATCATGATGATAGTTGGAACCTTTCTTACAGTACAGAGGAAGTTTGACCTGCTCTGGTACAGACCTGATAGAAACCACCATAATCATTAGGATTAGAGAAATGCCATTATGAAAAAAAACATTGATCTATGAACACTAGATAAACTAAGAGGTCACGTTTTTACTGAACACACCTAGAATCCATCGGTGAGCCACATAGTTTGCAACCTTTAGATATCAAATCTTCTACAATATTAGATTTGACCATCGCGGACAATCTCTTGCTGACAAAGAGTTGTTCATCCATGTATTCATTTGATTTTGAGATATATGGCATAAACATTTCAGCAATGTAGGCGTGAAACTTGGCATTACATGTGATAGCTATTCGCAATGCTTCAGATATTGATAAACAATCCATAGACTTCATTCCTTCACATGCCTTCCAGTTCTTGATTGCTTTTTCTTTCTTCTGTTGCACAACATCCAGTTAAATGCTTAAATTATGTCACCTTAATGCAATTCAACCAACAAACTCTAGAATAGTCAGAAAGAACAAGGAAGTTCATAGATAAATCAGCTACTCGTTCGCAATGAAATTTAAACCTATAATAAGATAAGGGTGAGAGAGCAATCAAATTTGAATTATAATCATGTAAACATCTTTCAAACAACTGCTGGCAAAAAGTGCAGATTAACTGAGAGCAACTTGAGATAGATATATCATATAAACAATTGTCACTTGTGGTACAGATTGCACTGATTTCGCAAATAAAACGAGCATCTGGTGGGCATATGAACAGTCAGCAGAGATAACTGCTTCGAGATAGATCAAGACTATAAAATGACATTATTTACAACAAAAACAACAACCAAGCCTCTTGTTCCACTCAGATCTGTTTAGGGCTATCTCCTCTTTTAAGTTAATCACTGCCATACCTTTCTTAATTGATTCGAACCAAGTTCTTTTTGGAAGCACTGCATTAATTATAATCTTAGGACCTCTCCTAATTGGTGAATTTTGTGACCTTCGTTAGACGGGGTCAAACCATCTCAGCCTCATTTTCATTTTCTCCTCCAATAGAGTGACCTCTACCTCCAGCGGATGCACTAATTTGTTATCCAATCTCTAACATGTATCCACTAGTCCATAGTAATTTATATTCTGCGACACTCATTTGTTGCACATATTTCTTAACTGCTATTCCAATTCAGAAAGCATTATTGCTACGCCCATATTTTAATTCATAAAGCATTATTGGTCATATAGCTATCAAGTAGATTTTTTTTTTCTTTCAATTTCATAGGTAATCTACAATCAGATAGGACTCCATAGCACTCTTCCAACTTAATCATCCTGATTTGATTTGATTTGATTTGATGAGCCACATCATTCTCAATCTCACCATCTTGATGAATGATCACAGGTTTACCAAAATTACATTCAATGTAGTCTGTTTTTGTTCTACTAATTCTAAATCTTTTAGATTTGAGAGGTTCTCGCCATATTTATAATTTAGAAATCATTTCTTTCCTATGCTCATCAGCAGATATTGCATCATTAGAAAATAAAATACACCATAGTACTTCATCCTGAACACTCTAGTAAATTGTTTCATAACTAATGCAAGAAGACAATATCAAGTTGATCCCTAATGTAAACCTATGATAATAAGAAACAATGTTGTCTCTTCTTCATTTGTTCTCACCCTAGTTATTGTTCTATCACACAAATCTTTAATCACATTAATTTCCCTACTCAATATTTTTTTCATTCTAAAACCCACCATATCCCGTCCCTTGGTATTGTATCTATCTATCATGACCTTTTTCTAGATTAATGAAAACCATAAGTAGATCCCTTTGTTTTCTCCATGTATCTTTTCACAGATGGTCTTAATATATAATACGTTTCACAGTTGATTTCCCTTGGATAAAGCCATATTGGTTCTCAAGAAGACAAATCTCCTTGCTTTCGTCTCTGCTCAATTACCCTCTCCAAAAGCTTCATAGTCTGGCTTGTAAGTTTGATACAACAAAGTTTCATAGTGTAATTTGATTCAGAAGATTAAAGGTGAAAATAACACTTTGGATATCAATATGCCATGCAATAATTTGTTCCTGGAAGCATCAACGTTTTATCACAGTCATAAAGGGTATTGATAATAAGAGAATAAATGCTAACCAAACTAGAGAAATAGAACTAACAACCTCTCATACTCATTGAATCAGGTTGAAAGAGGATAGAAATGATGACTGGAGTTGTTGCACAGGCAAACGGTTCCCTGCCAATGATCGCTATACAACCTTTACTTTCGAATCACAATAAAAAATATTATAATTTTAGGCATCAAAATACTATTTGAAAGTTATTAAACTTGAAACTTGAAAGGTGCAAAAAAAAAGGGATGTAGATGTTGTTGCAGTATGCATAAATCTATTTGAGAAAAGTTAAATTGACTCAAACCTATTCTCAAGACATGAGAACAAATTTCTGTGGATCAATCTCATATGTCAAGTTATTTCAGCACTAGAAAAATGGATTCTTAGAAATAAGGATACATGATTCAACTTTGGTGCAAATATATGGTTTTTAGGTAGCCAATTTAAACCTAATAACATAACACCGTTATCTACCTTATCAGCTTATTAGGAAGCTATCAATCAACAAAAAAAAATATTTTACGTCATATAGGTACCTTCTGTACAAATAGTGGTTTCATCTCTCAATTACAATGACAATTACATACTAGGTCTATGTCTGAAGTATAGATAGAACAGATATGAGAAATTCATTAAGTAAAAACAATAGTGAGCATCAACATGTAAATAGTTGTGTACTTGGCATAAATCCCCTTTCTGAACATGCTGAAGTGCAGATTCCGTATGTCGTACCCAGTTTACTACCCTCCCTAATTTTGCTTTAGCTCTCTCCCCTAATTGGCCATGTGCCACTAACTCATCAGTGGCTGCATTAAAGAAAATCAAAAAAAAACAATCAAATAAAGAACTAGGTAGACAAGCTATCAAGGTACTATCAGTATCTATAAAAGTATGCAAGTGTATTATTGTAAGAGTGAACTTCTGTTTCCTACCTCTCAATATAACATTGTCAAATAACTTTTTGATGTTTCGAACCTTATATCTCTTCCATTGTTTGCCCATTAGCCAATATCAGTAATTATTAGTTTCTATAATCCAAATTTTGCAGCATTTGATGGTGTTGGCTGGATAGAATCAGCATGCTTAATCCGATATGAGGCAGTCAATATGTAACAATATTCGTCAGCAGTTTAAACCTTGAGGTTATGTCAGAAATATATGAATAATCATTCTAGGGATGCATTGGTTATTTGTAAATTATGCTTCCATATTATTCTATGAGGCGTAGTTTACTTTTCAATTTTCAGGTCAGACGAGTAAGCAACAAAGCATGAGAGCCTTTATAGGGAATCTCAATCTCAGTCCTCACAGCCTGTTACGTTCAGCAAAGTGGTTCCACTGGTTACCGACCTTCTATTGGACAATTGAGCTAAGAAGTTAGTCTGGAGAAAATTCCTAAGTCTTCCAAGAAGATCTTCCAAGAATGCCTCCAGATAGAGAGTTTGATTTCTTAATTGACTTAGTCCTTGAGCACTAGGCCAATTCAGAGGCTCCCTGTACAATTACTCATGTAGTTGAAAGAACTCAAAGAGAAGTTGGACAAGGGCTTGGACAAGGGCTTTATTAGACCTAGTGTTAACATCTAGGTTAACATTGAGTGTGCCTGTCTTATGTGTGAAGGATGGTGGTATGCAATTTTCTGTATTGATTACCGGAAGTTGAACTAGGCTACCACATTTCCATTGCCAAGGATTGATGGCATATTCTACTGGTTGCAAGGAGCTCAGGCGTTCTCTGAGATTTTTCTTCGATCAAGCTACCGTTAATTGAAAATCAAGATAGAAGATGTTTCTAGGACATCTTTTCATGATATGATTATCATGAATTTCTTGTATTATCATTAGCGCTTATGTATGTACCAGCATGTTTTATGGACCTCATGAATGGAGTATATAACCTTTCTCAGATCATATGTTATGGTGTCTATACACCACAGTAGATGAAAGATGTCTCCAATATTTTAAAAAAACTCCACCTAGCCTGTCTAGGCGTATGCCTAGGCTGTACCTAGGCCGCTCACCTAGCGCCTAGCATCCAGACTACTCAGCTGGGTTCTAGAAGAGCCTAGGAGAGCGTGGTCTGTTTACATGGACTGCACTCTTTATACCTTAATCGTGATTCTCTCCGTTGTAGTCTCCATGCCCTCCAACCTCCTCCCAACTCATTCAACCTCCAACTATGAACATATCCTCTACCTCCTCCAACATTCAACAAAACCTCCTTTACCACCACCTAAACGAAGAAAGAAATCCGCCTAGGCATCGGTCTGACGCCTAAGCTCTCTATAATATTAGCATTTACTATCAATAACTATACTTATAAAATAAAACTAGAAAAACTGCCTAGGTCCTGCCTAGGCTCCCCCTAGTCGTCGGGTCCAACGCCTAGACGCCTAGTGCTTTTTGTAACATTGGAGCTAAGACATTGCACCAGCATCATATTTTATGGACCTCATGAATGGAGTACTTAAACTTTCTTGGATCATAAGTTATGGTGTCTAGACATTGCAGGAGATAAAATAGACAAAGAGATGCAAGCTACGAAAGAGAAGAAAAATAGATAACCAGGGAGGTGGGGGAAGAGGTAGAAACGTAGGTTTTCTCTATTGTCTTAATATTACATTAGTCCCAGATAAAATAAAATTAATCTTCAAATTAAAAGTAAACATTTTAATTAACACCATTTTTTTGCTTAATGATCTTTTAAACTTACATTTTGGATGTGGTCTTTCTCAAGTTTTGGTTGTCGATATATCGTTACTTGCATATAATCCGGGTATCGTCACATCGATCCTTTACTTGTTATTACTAATCCCACAAGTAATGTTATTTGTTAATATTAACACCCAAAAATGGGATTTGCCTTGCAACGAGCTGTTTTAATTTTAAATTAACAATTCTCAATCTCATGTTCTGACCCAGATGTCCCAATGTGTATATTACACAATAAGCTCCATACTATATTCACACCCAAAAAGAAAGAAACCAATAAAAGATCAGTGCTATTCCATGTAAAGGTTCTAGTCCCTTATGGTTATTACTGATACCCAAATAAGCACATCATATACGTTATCTTAGAACTGACAAGAATTAAATAATTCTAATTTGGAGATTAGAGGATAAGAGAAGGAACCGAGAGACAGAACAAAAAGAACTCATAACTCATATAAAAAAATAATACATCATAAGGAAAACGACAATGATCTTAAATGAATCCATTTAATTCTTAAATAGAAAAAAATATTCTTTTCGTTCTATAGCATGTATAATTTTTCTCAAATAAAATTTAGTACAAACCTTTTTTATATATGAACAAGGAAGAAAGTTTTGATTCATGGAATTTTGTCTTCGTCATTTGCATAATGCTTGAGGAGAAGCATAAAAAAATAAGGAAAAGGTGCAAGTATAATCTGGTTACAAATAGTCATCTAGGCAGACAAATATGATTAGAATGAGCAGATAAAAATAAGCCTGGGTGCACCTATACATTTTTCCAACACTCGAAATTTGAAATAATTGCCCAAGGATTCATGTGATGGAGCTATGAGCTATACTATTGATTCTAGCCCGCTAAATGTCAAGAAAATTTACTTTTTTACTTAAAACTAGAATGTAAAGAAAACTGAACTTCACTAATGTAGACCCAGGAAACGTATTGGCCAATACACAAGTAACATATGCCTTTGGCTTCACTACAGAGAAAGTTGTGCTTAGTAGTTAGTTCCACAAAAAAATTAAGTCTGTGGTTATTGCTAGGAACCTCAAGAATATTTATTAATAAATGATGTAACTGGAGATAACTTGAGATAGTAAAAACCTATGACATGTTCTCATGCAGGCTAAAAGAACCAGGGACCCATGGATGTCAATAAATTAATATAACCATGAAACCAACAATAAGATTTTAAAAATTCAATGAAAGATAGTATGGGAAGATATAGGAAAATTAACACTCAGAAACATCCCCTATCAATGAATATGTGAATAACGATTACCTTTACAGGCATGTAACTCGCAATTGTGTACCAAAACCAACAGTGAAGAAATCTGGACTGTTGCAGCCTCCAAGAGATTTCTAAATTCTACAATCTTAACATCTGCAGCAAAGATAATGCACTAAGGTTTAGGGTAAAATAAAGGAGAAAAAGCAAAATTTTACTGTTAACACAGAAAAGCGCAAAAAGTACCAAAAACATACTTTTACATTAATTCTTCACCCACTATCAGGAGCTCAACAGGGCTAAAGAGGGTTTGAAGACAATACCAATATATAGCTCTTCAAAGAATATATAATAATAATAGATCGTTATTCCGGGAGGAATCACTAGTTAACGAGATATATGTACTTGTGGACTTAAAAGCAGAAGCAAAAATTATATGATATAATAACCAATATACAAGACAAACAACAATAATGTGTGCACGCATGCACGCACGCGCGCGCGCACACACACACAAAATATAGTCATAGGGTGATGCCATTCGTGACGGCCACATGTCTAGGTGAAGTCTATAAAGAGCCTTTTACGCAGATGTAAACAATATAGGATGTAAAGCTTGAAAGGCCTTAATCTATGGATATTTCCACTTAATTTCTTAATAGCTCAGGGAGTAGAGAAGTTCTCTTCCTCTTTTAGACATTGTCTTCTGTGTATGAGAAATCCTTGTTCTCCATGTAGGAGCAGAGAGAGTTTTTTGGCCATGAAATCAATTGGGAGATAATACAGCTGAAGTTCTCTTCCTCTTTTAGACAGTGTCTTCTGTGCATGAAAACTCCTTGTTCTCCATGTAGGAGCAGAGAGAGTTTTTTTTTACCATGAAATCAATTAGGAGATAATATAGCTTTATTGTTAGTCCTGATTATTCACATTGTTTGCATCATAATATCTTTGTACTAACTTAGCAAAAGCACAGGAGAAATGACAAGGAACAAGGTAGATCAGTTGAGTCTCAAAAGAACTAGCATCTAGGATTGAATAAACTTATACTAGAAATGATCCACCTCTGCAAACAACCACAAAAAGAATGTACTGTACTATGCTCCCAGCCACATAAAAATGATCACGTATGGGCCAATATTTGACTCCTCCTATTTCAGATACGGTTGCACTAGCACTAGCATTATATATTTCATTGCATGTTAAGAGTTCAAACTGAAAATTAAAAGTTTGATTTCCCTTATTATCACTTATCAAAGCGATCTACTACTTAATGTGCAATAACAGAATAGTAGATTGTTGATATAATTAGAAGGCTAAATTGCACTTAAATACCACAAACTTTTCCCACTCTGTCTGTCATTATATACCAGAAGTTGTATTTTGTGGCAGAAAAATATCATAAGTTGTTAACAAATTGGCATGCTAGTCCCCTCAGTTATGCAAACGTGAAAAACTTCCCGTGAATGTTTCTATGTGAGTCTTACATGCTAATTTTAGAGCTTTTTAATTATTACTATTTGTTAAATTTGCTAGTAAATCAACCAAAAGTCTTTTCAAACTTATCTTAATTCTACTTTAAAATAGAGGTAAGATATGTCCAATGATAACAAACATTTAACGGTTAGGAAGTTATAAATTAACACGTTAGTGTCATATGGGAACATTCAAATGAAAATTTTCACGTTTGCATGATCGAGAGTACTGACGTGTCAATTTTTTTAACAACTTATGGTATTTTTTTGCCACAAAATACAACTTGTGGTATATAAGTGACAGAGCAGGGACGCTTGTGCAATTTAACCTAATTGGAATACTAACTTACTAAATTTTCCTTTTGCTCTCATTTTCAATATTAGATACACTTGTGAATCATTCAAAACATTTGATGTAAACTGTTTTGTTCAAGATGGTTAGTATATGCTATATAACTTACATGATTGTTATATATGTATTCAAATTCTTTTGTACACCCAGAGGGGCAACTAGGTTCATAGTCAACCACAAGTCATATTTTTTTATAGAAGTTAGCCCATTTTCGAAACAGCAGTTGCAAAAAGGATGCAATTGTAATGAGACAGACAGATATGAATGCAAGTACTGCAATTGTTTTTTTTTTTTTTTTTTTTTGCAAATTTCATATATAGTTGCAGTTGCAATTTTTTTCCCAAACCAAACAACTCCATTGTCTATGTACTCTAAAACTGTATCATGAAATCTGTAAATTTTCCAGAATAAGGAAATCGAAGCCATATTATGTAAATGGCTTTATTCATATTCATTAATTGAGTGTAGTTCCAATATATATACACAAGTAAACAAGAACATGATTATATATATTAAGAATGCTCACTCTGTAGCAGTATGATGTCACCAGCAACAACCATAGATCCCATATACTTCTGCCAAACAGATACAGAGAAATACGACATTGTATCATCACCAACCTGAATATTTGTCTTTAACAATGTGCTTCCGTTGTTGGAAGCATCATCTCTCTGCAGGAAAAATATCCCTTTATAATAAAAAATACCAAAAAGAAAAAATACGAACATTTGGAATGTATGTTAGGGTAAATTTCAGTAAAAAATCATGAGTTCTTAGATGTTTTGCACAATATAACCATAAAGTTTTTTTTATTAGAGAGCTACCGAGTTTTTCACTAAACTATTATGTCTGGTGGCAAGTAGGCTAAGCTGTTACATACTTACACATGACACGTTTTAAAAAAAAAAATTGCCCTTATATACTTTGTCTATCTTCTATGTTACCCTTATGAACTTTGCAGGTTGATAGGCATAAATAAAGGCAGTTTGGAACTTTGCAGGTTGATAGGTATAAATAAAGGTAGTTTGGAACTTTTATCCAAGATGGTATACTTTGTCTATCTTCTATGTTACCCTTATGAACTTTGCAGGTTGATAGGTATAAATAAAGGTAGTTTGGAACTTTGCAGGTTGATAGGTATAAATAAAGGTAGTTTGGAACTTTTATCCAAGATGGTAACGCCATTAGCAACAATTTCCAATATTTCATGGTATATGATCGCAGTTTTGGAAGTTCATTTTATGGTCGTTTGGTGCAAGCCCCATGGATGTTTTGTGAAATTTCCCTATATTCTAATCAAAACTGTTTATACAGAATAAATAGACTTATAATGTCAACACTCAGCCAGTAGCAAACTAGTGCATCCTAAAACAGCGAACAAAACCCAACACAGAATCAGTATTTCCTTCTCATAGATTACAAATTTTCACATATTCCATATAAATAGAAGTAGGACCTCAGTGTGCATTAATGGTCACATGGTTGCAGTTAGTCTATTATGAAAGATTGCATAGTGCAACTCAGACTATTAAATTAAAGATAAATTTTCATCATACAAACACTTATTTTAATTTGGTGTAAACCTATTCTAAATAAGAAACCCCAATATTGATCCTAGGGTCGGTTAAAGTCAATGTTTCATGGGAAAGTCAATGTTTCATGGGGAAACAAATGATCAAACACGTGGTGGACATACAGGTACTTTGACTAGCTAACTTTAGAAAAAAAAATTCATCATACCAAAATCCTTCAAAAATGAGAAAACCCGATAATTTAGAGAGAAGAGCGGATAATGAATATTTTGTGGGTGTTACACCACAAAAATCGCTTAAATGCCATGTATCCCTCACATGGCAAGCACATAAGAGAGGAGTCCCAGCTCCCAGCTTCATTAAGGGTAACCTTTGCTTTAGGAGAGTCTAATAGTAATACTTGGCCCTCCACGTGCCGCCTATACTACCGCCCGTTTCTCCCAAAAAAAAAGGAGGCAACCACCTACGAAAGGCGGCTCCAGTTAATTCAGATGCCAACACGTGTATCTTCCTCATAGTCCGGACCACACACACCTCTATAAGAGGAATAAACCTCGGTAAACTTCTCTAGCCTAACTTTTGCTAACTTCTCTAGCCTAACTTTTGCTAGGGTTTTGCCGTATTTATTATTCGTTACTAATTTGGAGATACTCTGACTAAGGCACGGCGTACCCGAACCCCCAACCCCAGGGATGATTCTGGCGCTGCCAAATGAGTTGTTTCAAAGTGCAGGTTAGGGTGAAGATGGAGGATTCCAACCATCACGGATTCATTGAAGCCCAAATTTCCTTATTCGTCCCCCATAATTGGAAGGATAATCTGTGAAATTTACTGTGTTATAAGAGTGTCCCAGTGGGTAAGCAAATGATCAAACACCTGGTGGGCATACCGATACTTTTGAGAGAAGAGCCCATAACGCACACCACTAGCGAACTTCAGATAAAATTTCATCATACATAAATTATTCAAAAATGAGAAAACCCAATACTGATACTGGGTTTAAAATCAATGTTTTGTGGGTAAAGCAAATGATCAAACGCCTTGTGGGCATATACCAAAATTTACTGAGAAAATCGGATAGCAACCTTAAGAGGGCGACGCTGAGGTTGAGAGGAGTGGACGAAGACGAGGAGCTGTACGAAGTCGTCGACGTGATCGGAGGCGTTGCAGAGGTCGACCAGAGGCCCGTACCATCCGGTGATTGCCGATGATGACGCCATTTGTGTTTTGGGGTATACGGGATTATTATTGGCTGCTTGGGCTGTTACTGCACCTTAAGAAATCGGCCTTTGTTGTGAAGTGTTTTCTTGCCTTTTCTTTCTATCATGGCTTAATTGCAGTTAAATACCCTATAGCTTCCCCTAATTTGGACTATTACACCCTCACTTATTTTTGGCGGCACTTATATATACCCTAAAGTATTTAAAAGTTGCATTTATATACCCTCACCTGTTTTTCGCTGCACTTATATACACCCTAAGAGCCTATTTGGAATTGCCCCTAGTTAAGTGCAGAAGGTTAATTGTCCTCTATTTTCCCTTACCTCACATTAACATCAATCCAAAAAGACCCTCTATGAGTGTGTTTGGCAACTCACTAAATTTGGGTCATACTTGTTCCTTAAACTGGTTTTACAAAGAACTGATTTAGCTGTGGATCAACTCCCCTTTGGTCCACAACTAAACCAGTTTAAAGACCCAAAAATAAACTAAAATAAACTAATGCGCTTTTGAACTAGTTTTTACCAAATAACAAAACAGTCTAAAACTAGATCAGGTTCAAACTCCCAGTTTTAGAGAGTAGTCAAACACACCCTAAAGGGTTTTAAAAGGTGCACTTGAATATTCTAAAGTTTTTAAAACTTGCATTTAAAGGCCTTTAGTTATGCAAAAGCTGGATTACCCAAACACTTCATTTTGGATATTGTATTTGTGTCGGACATGGATTCACCGCGGACATGCCATGGACACATGTGATTCAAAGCAAAATTCAGTTTCCCCATTACTTGTAACCCTAAACTAGTTTCTTTCTAAATAAAGCTCAAAACCAGTAGGCTTTTGAATCCGAAAAATACTCATCATATCTCATGCAGTCAAAACAAAACTTTTATTATTAAACCTTAATTCTTAGTTTGATTTAACTTGATTCTTAATTGTTATAGATAATAAAATAAACATACAAATGTTATGAGAATTTTATTTCAATATTTGATCCAATTTAAATATTATTATACATATACATATATGTGTATCTGTGTCCTCGTATCTTGCCTTTTATAAATTTTTCATGTCTCGTGTTCGTATTTGTACATTTGTCCACACTCGTATTCGTATCCGTGCAACCTAGCGACAACACGAGAATTTCCCTCTGAAAATTCTCATGCAACATTCTCATGCTAATTTTACAACTTTTTAACCCCTTTATTTTTTTAAGTTTACTATTAAAAGTACTATAATTCTATTTTAATCCTACAATAATTCTATTTTAAAATAGGATTTAGATATGTCTAACAATAAATTAACAAATATTAAGAATTAAAAATATTTTAAAATTAGCATGTAAGTGTCGGGGGGGAATTGTTGTGTTTGCACACTAAGGGCATTAACTGCAAATTTTAAAAATTTTAGGGCATTTACTTGTACATTTATAAACTTTAGAGTATATAATTTCAAGTCTTAAAAACTTTAGGATATATGAGTGCTGTCAAAAAAAACAAGTGAGTATTTAAGGACAATTTTAAAAAACTTTAAGCTTGGTTTGGATACGAATGAGGGAAGGGAGGAAAAAGATTGAGGTGAACCTAATGGGAGGGGTGGAAAGTTAAGTGGTGGGATATGCTTAATTGTGTTTGGATAGACAACAAGGGAATGAGAGGGTACACTATAATATGGATTTGTTTAGAGTAGAGAATGGAAAGTGAAGGAAAACAACTTAACCAACATGTGTATCTATCAATTTTATTAATTACGAGTTTTGATTTTCTATCATAGGTTAATTTTGGAATTTCACAAAAAATCCACTTATAATTCCTTCCCTCTCCTCCCAAATTTGTCCACTTTAGGAGGGTTAAAAAAATGGATGAATTTTCTAAATTTTAGCCCTCCCATCCTCTCCCCTAGCTAACTAAAAAAGTTTAAAAACAAAATTGTAGGAGGATTTGCATTGTAACCTTCCTTCCTCCCCCCTGCCCTCCTAAAAAAACTCTATCCAAACTCAATGATAGGTATACAAGTGTTTCCAAAAAATAAGTGAGTGTATATAAGTGCAAATATTTTAAACTTTAGGGCATATAAGTGCTGCATAAAATAAGCAAAGTAAGAAAAACCATAGCATATTTGAGTGCAATTAAGTCTTCTTTCTTAGGGATTATCGAGAGAACAAAGCCTATTTGACCACCAAGTTACATACCACTTTTCTAAGTAGCCCTTGTGTTTTTATTTTTTTTTACAAATCAGCCCTAAACTTTTTATTCAGTCTTCTTTCTTAGAACATGGTAATGAACATTTGAAGAAATGTGTCCCTTATTGATTCTGACGGGGACATAATCATCAATTGAACTAGTCTATTCTCAGAATATAGGTGCAAGCAAGAACTGAAATTTGTAATTTGTTATGTGCGTTGGGGGTGAGAAATGTGTTAACGCTAGAGTTGTAGGGACTTTAAAAAAGAAAGATGTTAAGAGAATGATTACTAACAGAGTAGTGATAACTATACACAAGAGTTATACTACTTTTTTACTGCCAAATGAAAATGCTAGTACCTTTTCTTGTAAATTCAAAGAGAAATTATGGGTGCATACAGACCCCACTTTTTTGTGTCTAGTAGTACAAGAATAATACGACTCTTATAGTGCACTTAATAGCATTTTAAATACTGATAATCATCTTTGAGTGGAGAGAAATCTTTTTATTAGCAGAAGCTGGTGGATGAACATAAGTTTAATACTTCTAATATTTGCAAAGTCGTTGCCCAGAGGTGAAAAGAATAATTTAATGCAACAAAAAGTGGAGGAGCGAGCGACAAGGTTGAGGAGGAATTTGAGGGGAGGCAGCATCAACGGAGGGGCAGGAGAGAGAGAGAGGAAGGAGAAGGGAGTTGCTGCAGTTGCTTGGGGATCACCAGAGATGGCTGAATGTCTGGGGATTTTGGGTTGATTAGGAATTAAGGTTTGGAGATCATAGGAGTGATTTTCAGATCTAAATTAGAAATATAAGTTTCTTATTGACTTTGCATAAAATAAATTTGAGAAGGAAATGTTTAGATGACATCTAATTAGAGAGATCAATCGAAGAGTTGTTTTGATTTTTTTCAAAAATTAACAATATCTACTAAATCCACCACTACAGTTTTCAAAACTACTACTTTAATTAGGATAACCATGTATAGCATTATCTTGCCCTTTGAATTAGAGATAAAGGGTGGCAGTTGGAGGAATTTGACCTTCTCCAATTGCCACCGAATGGGAGAGGATCTCAATCTTTTGCCCTAACCGTCACCACCGTAGGTGTTAGGGGGCATAAACTGTTGGGAAAATGGAGATGAGATTTCCCCCCTACTTTTTGTTCCATTGTCCCAACAGTTTTGTGGAGATGCCCTCAACGGGTACGATCATTGGGGTTGTTAAAGGTTGTGCCAGTAATCCCTAGGAACTGTTAGGACAAAGTATGCTTGTCCCTAGCAATTTTTTAGGATGCATTCTCAACTCATATTAACAATTACATGGATTTTGGATCTTCCTTAATAATAATAATAATAATAATAATAATAATAATAATAATAATCTTTATTAGTGTAAACTTTAAAAGAGAACCAAAAGACTACAAATTCACAAGAATATGCCACATCAGCTTTTCTTCACAAATTATTTTGACATGTGGCATATCATCTCACCACTCGCCAAAATCTAAACTCTCAAAAAATGACATGTGGCATCCTTTATTTAAAGAGTTTTAAATTAATTATTTTTGACAGGTGGCATCATCATCTCACCATTCGACGAAATCTAAACTCACCAAAAAATAATATGTGACATCCCTTATTTAGAGAGTTTTAAATTAATAATTTTTGACATGTGGCATCATCATCTCATCGCTCGCCCAAATCTAAATACACCCAAAAATGACATGTGGCATCCCCTATTCAAAGAGTTTTAAATTAATAATGACTAGCCTTTTAGCCCATGCTAAGCACGGTCTTATGACAATTCACTTACATTATATTGTGTTTCAATCATTCATATCCCAATAGAATTCAAAAAATTTAGCGACTCACCTCCCCTTCTAAAGCACGGGAACCCCCCCCCCCAATCGAGTTTAGAAAATATGTCCCTACCTAGAAATCATTAAAAATATGTCCCTACCTGGAAATCATGATAATGAACAAATTATATAATGCTATAATTAAAATTAACATTATTTAAACTAATTTTTTCATATAAAATGAATAAATCGAAGAAATACAAAATGCGTCTAAAATGCAAATTGAATGTAGTTAAGATATACGTAAGTTTAATGTTTAAAAGTTTTATTCACAATTGATGCATCCCAAAACAAAAAAAAAGTTCTCTATCAATCAACCAGTCAGAGAATGTAATAAGTAAAATAATAAGAAAAGTTCTCATAATTTTTAATCATTTTTTCTCCATCTTAATCGTCTTCTTCATAGTTGAAAGAGTTTGATTTTTATTCATCTCTGCAAAATGTAAAACATGTCTAATAAGTAAATTTAACATAAATTATCATATATTGCAAAGACTTAATGTATAAATTATCCAACCAGATTGTATCCTTGTTTTGCCATTGGTTGTAGGTGGAGTTTTAAATGTAGAAGAGTCTAGTGTGGCAACAAGGGATATATCTAAAAATCTTCTTTTGCCTTTGCTATTAGTTATCGATATCATGTGGATAAGTCTAGATTCAATTCAACAGATTGGTTGTCAATGATACCATCCTGATTCAATTCAATCGATGTCATGTGAATCAGTCTAGATTTAATTCAACATATTGGTTGTCAATGGTACCATCCTGATTCAATTCAATTGGTTTCTCGTCCTATGATAATAGTACATTCGTCTTAGAATAACATAAACATGATTTAATTTTTGAAATAAATAAACTAATATTAAATTTATCAAAACCATTTTAAAAAATTTTATCAGATATATTTTCAGGTGTCGATAAGTTAGGAATATATTCAATGGACTGATTGTCATCACCATCAACCTGTGTCATATTGAGAGATTTCTCATCCTTTGATAAAAATAAATTGAGTATTAGAACAATGAATGCATTGTATAAAATTGTAGAATGTAATGTTATTAATTAAATTATCAAAGTCTTACCTTCATCAGTTAGCAATAATAGTTCCTTGAGTTTTTCATCGTCCACATCATCATTAATGATTTGAATAACCGTGTAGTCTTCAATGCATTTACTTATGTTGAACTCTGTAACTTTCACATGGAAACACATATTTCTACCAACTAATCTCTTGATAATGTGTGGAATATCTGTGCTTTCTGCATCCTACTTAAGCGATATAAAATCAAAATTTTAACTTCATCGATTCAATTAAAATATATATTAAAACTTTACCATAAATTCAAGATAATTTACCAAACCTAACGAAGTTGCTAATTTTGAAGGACCAATTGTTATCAAACGAAGAACATTGTGATCGATGGAATATTATAAATATAGTGATGCATGTTCCATCCATCACTTGTAAGGTAAGTTTGTACTTGAAGTTAATAACCGTATTCACATCATATTAAAATTATTTAATTTAATTTTTTTAAATGTAAATTATAATATTTATAAAATTTATAATATCCTATTTACCTCTCGTCTACATATTTGATTTCCTTTTTGTGTCAACTGTAGTAAAGAACCCCGTTGATATCTTTCAACTAGTTATTGCAATCAACATGAGAAGAATATCGCCACCCAATATCTCCTCAATTCTCATGATTTGAGCATTGCAACAAAAAAAAAAGATTCTCCTAATAATTGAATAGATTAACGATTCAATCATCAAGTGAACTATATGACAACAATAAATAATAAAGTACATGATAAATAATTTAAAGTATTAACCTGAGGGGGTCTCAGTTATGTATTTATCTAGGCATTGTATTATAATTTAGTTGATATATATTTTCATAAATTATTTTAGCTCATTAAATTAAAAGGTTCAAGTATACTATGTAATAGTAATACAACTCTTGTCATTGTATCGTATATTTTTATATACATATCGTGTTAGAAACTATAATTAAATATATATTAGATTGACAAGAAATTTATTAACATCCGAGCTTAGTTACTAAAATTATCTTTAAAATTCAATCCAAACAATTTTCAATCACATCCTGCAATATTAAACAACATATTCAAAAATAAAAATAAGCTATGGTCATAAATTGAAATAAATATTTGTTGGAAATATTATTTTAGAATTATGATCAATAGAAAATACTATAATTACAAAATTTGAAAAAAAAACTACCATTTGAGAAATTACTAAAATTCATAAATTCAGAAAAAAAGTTATTCTTAAAAATTGAAAATTAATAATACTTTAAAGAATAACTAATAATTATAAATTTTTAATTTTCATAATCACAAATGATGTTTAAGATCAAGAAAGTAATAATATAACCATGAATTTTTGAAACTATTATATGAAAATTTAAAAAAATAAATTCTAATATTAAATTAATAGGAAATTTATCAATATTCGAGCTAAGTTACTAAATTTTTTTCGATCACAGCCTACAATATTAAATAGAATATTTAAAAGCAGAAATAAGCTATAGTCATAAATCAAAATAATTTTTTTTGGAAATATTATTTTAGAATTATAATTGATAGAAAAATACGACAATTATAAATTTTGAAAAAAAACTACCATTTCCTAAATTTCTAAAATTCATAAGTTTAGAAAATAAAATTTTTTTTGAAAAAATTAAAATTAAATCCACTTTTGAGAATAAGTTATAATATTAACATGAATTTTCGAATCTATTATACAAAAATTTCAAAAAAATAAATTCCAATATTAAATTAATAGGAAATTTACCAATATTTACCAATATCCAAGCTCAATTACTAAAATTATCCTTAAAATTTAAACAAATTATTTTCCAATCAAAGCCTGTAATATTAAATAAAATATTCAAAAAATAGAAATAAGGTTCAATTATACTTCTGAATAATTATTTTTCGAAAACGATCATATTCCCACGTGCAGCAAAACATTGTAATTTTTGAATAATGATGCATATAATGAATTTCTAATATAATCATTCTCATTCTTCAAATCTTATCTAATCAATTAATTTTAAATATAAACTTAAAAATTAAAATATATTGTACAGTAAATTGGAATAATTCATTCAAATATAAAAAGTACAGGAAAGTTACCAACATTGAATATCTGTTATTGAAAATTTCTTTGAAATGCAATCTTCTATTTTGAATAATGATTCAAATCATCAAATTCTAATATAATCATACCTTTTCAATCCGTGATTAATATTTGCACAGCCTAAAATAATGCTTCAAATCGTAAAAATTATAGTAATCTTAGTTCTTCTCTTCACATTGCTCTTATTACAAATTAGAGAATAACCAGAATATCGAAAGATAAAAAATAGTCCACATTGCTTATTATTAGCCTAACATGATTAAGCTAATTTCACCAATAAAGTGGCAACCCAGCTCATTTCCTGGAACGGATCATAAAACACAAGGAACTTCTGTATTCCCGATTACCGCCAGATCACTGTAGTCATATTCGCAGTGAACACCAGAATGTTGGCATGTCAGATTCGATGCGACTGAGCTCTGACTGAAGGTCAGGTACGCCAATCAAGGTCGAGTATGAGAGGAGGCAGTCGAACACTGCGCCAAACTGTCCTCGTCCAAGCCTGATAAGCCCAAGAATCTGAAGTTTCTAATATCCTCCTCACCAATACTGAATAAAAATTTCTGCGATCAAATCTCCAAGCACATGGGAGTAACAGCATCCACAGGGAAGAACCCTAAAGCTTAGGGTTTTTATCATCGATTCATCGTATCAAAGTTTGAATTGCAAGCGGAGTCTGCACAAGCAAGAGGACTGCCCAGCACTCTGCAGCTACGGCAATGTTCAAGAAGCTTTCTACATATTGAGAATTGGGTCAGATCGTTGTGTGAATCCGATTATTTGTAACAGTGTCTGATGCATGGTTGGCATGGGATCAAGGCAGCGTTGCTGCAGGTGTCAAAGACCGCTATCCGTGTTGATTAGGCGTTGCTTAACTGATGGTTACAATGTAATGATCACAGCGCCAAATCTTACATCAGAAAAAGATAAATCTGTAGAAATCTCTGCCCGATGAAGATCTATCTAGGCATTAGTGATTTGAAAGGAAGGATAGGCTAGTTTTGGCGAATTCTTTTTAACACCATCTAAACGGTAAGTGCTGTTAATGCAATTTGCCTCAACTTGCTTACTATTCCGTTCAAATCTCCTACGCCAAACAAACATACAATCGTAAGTGATGTTAAAAAGAATACAACTTGCCTATTCTTCCTGTCAAATCACACACCCTCGTCAGAGAGGGATTTCTGCAGATTTATCCTATCCGATGCTATTTTTAACGTTGTGACCATTGCGTCGTAACCATAAAAAAGGAACACCAAATCAACCACACAGTCATAATTGATACCTGACAGCGCCGTGGCCTGGATCCAATGCCAACCATGTGTCAGACACTGTTACAACTAATTTCACTCAGAAAAGACTAATAACAACTAATCGGATCCGCTCTTCCACCTGACCTAATCTTCGATAAATGCTACTCTACTTAAACATCCCCGCGGTGCAGATAGCTGGTCCATCCTCATGCTTGTGCAGACTCCACAGAGTACAATGATGACGTAAAGAAATATGAACCAAAAGTTTCCAATTCCCAACATATAAATAAAATTCATAAAGATAAAAATGATAATATGCCATATCAAAACAAAAAAAAAAGTACTTCCAAGATTTGGTCTAACTGCTTAGTTGTCATTATATTCCTTCTGACAAATCCAAGGTTCACAGCAAACTAACCCTGCTGCCATTTGCATACATGAAGGTTAAAACTTCAACTCAAGTTGCTTTTGCTCCTATAATTTAAGTAGAATGTGAATTGATTTGCTTGCTAATTACCTAACAGAAGAAATGCAAGTATTCCATCAGTGTGTATTTATATAATAAGACTGAGAACAATAACCAGGTAGATATGAAAGAAATCAAAGCATTTCATTCTTAACTAATAAACAAAAGAAGAAACTTGATATAGAAAGTAACAGCCTTAGATACAACAAGATTGCATGCCAGTATTTTCTATCTTTCCAATTAACAAAGAGAAGCAAAAGGCCTTGAGTACAAAATGAAACAAACTGATATAGCATTGATATGCAATATAACTATATGTATGTATATATAATGGTAGCACTAGTACGCTGATCATGTCATAAATTAGAATGTGGCTTGCATTTTTGAACTACAGATGACAGTTCGTGAGCAGCCTATCGATCACTAAGGAAGTCCTAGAAGAAGTCAGAAGATTTGTGCAAAAATACAAGTCAATACTTTTCATAACAAAAGCAAATGCATATATCATATTTGATTTAACCTACAAACAGGATTCAAAAGTTACCCCAAAAGATTCTGTATTTTCTATCTTTCTCATTAACAAAGTGAAACAACAGCCTTAAGTACAACACAGTATTGATACGTAATGACTGTATATGTATCACTACAGTAAATACTAAGATTCAGAGTTTTACCCAATAAGAACGCCATCCAGAGAGTATGTCTTCAAAAGATGCATGACGTCTTTTTCTCCCCTATGATGTCTTTTTCTCCCCTACTGATCTCCAACCCCATAGTCAAGGCTCAGCTCTCTCATAGGAGGGATATTCTCCAATGCAAAAACCATCATACGAGGGTACTCAACGTTAAACTGATTGAAGAAAACAGACTGCACAAATACATTCGGGTTACAGCTATGACTCAAATAGCAAGCAACATTCCTCGCTTTGGACACATCAATGGCATTATAGCCCACATCATGAACAGTATCTAAGTTTGGCCTCTCGTAGTTAGGGTTTACCAAAGACAAGTCTCCCCATTCTTCCCATCTTCTTGGAAATCTATCAGGATACACCAAACACGCATCATTTCTTGATGCAATCTCAGTCTCCTGCTTTGTAAGCAAAATCCCACTATACTCACAGACAAATTCTCCAGCTAGAATGAAATCTAGAGACCTAACTCCCCAATCGGTCTGCCTCGACTTGAACACCTCCAATCGATTCCTCAATCCCTGCTGGCTCACTCGATTCATACAAGTCTTCGGGCATCCACAGTTCTTCCCACATTCATAAACTACAGGCCTACCTCTAAGAAGCCTCCCATCCTGATCATAAGGCAATTCTCCTCCATTTTTCTCGATACACTCACAACCCACAGAGCAATCCAACTCACATTGGCAACCACTGCCCCCAAAATCTTTCATGGTGAAGGACTTGAATGTAGGCCGTACCAAATAATCGAACGCCAATGGATATTGATTCTCATCAATATCATTGAAGATGACCACTGGTAGCTTCTCCTTCCCCTTCGAAATGTCATCACTCAAGCACCACTCCACTCTATTCGACTCCTCAGCCATCTTGATAACTGAGCTCCCCAATTCCTCCTGACCCTCCAGCCTAACAAGCCTAAACTTATAAACCCTAAACCCCGACTTCCCCATCTCGCTCCACGACTCCACAACCTTATACAACCCATCATAGACATAAACCCTCTTCGTCGGGCTCTTCTCGCAGCTCAGCCCTCGAATAACCCTAATCTCGATACCATAGAAATGGCTCCTCTCGAGAGCAAGATTCCCCCCTTCGAGCCTCTGATCAAGACTGTGTCTAGTTTCATTCTTCCCTTCTCTCCCTCCATGGCCCGTGTAAACAAGAACGCCGCCTTGATCCTCGTCGTCCTCGTATCCACCCGAGACAATAATGCTAGTGGCGATCGGCTCCCCGTTAGAGCTTTGGCTGGCAGGGATGAAATCAATGCCGGCCTGAACCTGCCCGTGTAAGCCAACAACGCAGAGCTCGATCCGGTAGAAGAAAATGTCGCCAATGTGGATCCCTGGGATGAATCCGACGGTCCTGTTCTCCTGATTCAGCCACAGACCGGCGTTCTTCATCATCGTCGCCGCGTTGAGATCGGCGCGGGACCTTCTCCCCGCGGGGAGAGGAGAGGAATCCTCTTCTTGGAGCAAGCGGGTTCGGATCGACTCGTAGAGGATCCGGGTCCGGCGAACGGCGTCGCGGATGAGGAGCGCGTCGCCGGGGTCGACGAAAGCGACTCGCCGGAGGTCGGAGGAGCGGGGAGTGGGCTTCCTGCGCTTGTTGGCATTGGAGAGGACAGGGGTTATGGCGAGGGCGGAGGAGGAGCTCGGGCTAGGGCTAGGGTTAGGGTTAGGGTAGTCGCCGGAGACGCAGGCGATGAAGCGGCGGAGGCGGCGGCGCTCGTCGGCGAGGTTTGGGGAGAGGGTTTGGAGAGGGCTTGGGATCTGGGGACGGGGGATTAGGGTTAGGGATTTGGCGATCCGAGGGATTCTTGGGATCGAGGCATCTTCGGATTCGAGCTTGGGGAGTGTGGGAGCCATAATTTTTTTCTTTTATTTATTTTTGTTTCACTGTTTTTTTTTTTTTTTGCTACAGAGAAAAAATTAAGAGGCTGTAAAAATGCTTGTCTTAGCCACTTTTGTCTTGGGGGGTTTTATAGCAAGTAAATGGCGGAGTCTACAAGGACGGATGATCCAGGCCGTTTATTTTTATTTTCGTTCAAATTTTAAACTTCAAGGTAAAGCAAAATAAATTAGGAAAATATCAGAAATTCACCCGCTCTGTTCTCGTGCATCCTATATGATATGACACGTTCTCTTTTTGGTATAAATTTAGTGAGCATACATATAATGAATTATTTGGTAGTTAATTAGTTCTGTGTTTCTTGTTTTCTTTTCTTTTTTGATTTTGAGAAAACATTATGAATTTTAACAGTGCACCTCGAACAGTGTGTGATGTGTAATTACAAATTTATTGGTGTTTTCTTCTATGCTCTTTGAACGTGTCTTGCGCATAGGACTGTCTAATTGGGCCCAAGGCCCGCGCCCGGGCTTGGCCCGAAAACCCCGGTCGAGGCCGGGCCCAGGGCCGGGTCCAGACCGAGATGGTCATGCCCAGCCCAGCCCGGTTTTTTAATTTTATAATATATATATGTTTTATATTTTTAATATATAATTATAGTATAAAATGATCATTAATGTATACTTATATATATTTTTAAGTGTATATTGTTATTAATATATACTTATA
>JBAKGM010000279.1:17628997-17666919 GCA_037177215.1 Asparagus racemosus | reverse complement strand
TGTTCTCTGTATCGCAGCTTCGACGATATGTGCAAGATGAGACCCAAGTCCTAGACATCGCCGAGCTTCAGATTGGGACGAATCTATCATATGAGGAAAGACCAATGAAGATTTTGGACAGATAGGAGAAGGTCCTCAAGAATAAGATATCCCATTAGTCTTAGTATCTTGGGGACACCGTGGACCTGGTGAGGCGACATGGGAGCGAGGGGACGATATTCATCAGCGCTATCCACATCTCTTTATTATAGGTAAGTCTAGTTCCTCGTGTGCTTGGATTTAATTTCGAG
The DNA here is from genome assembly GCA_037177215.1 of Asparagus racemosus. NCBI lineage: Eukaryota > Viridiplantae > Streptophyta > Magnoliopsida > Asparagales > Asparagaceae > Asparagus > Asparagus racemosus. Next base: position 17,666,629 of record JBAKGM010000279.1, on the reverse strand, counting down.
AATGAAATTCTTTTTCGCAGGTGGATAAGATGTAATACCCAATATATTTTTTATTAAATGTAATTATATATCATACATGAAGGTTTTATCTTAAGGCCCACTTTATTTTTGCTTTTTTGTTTTTGTTTTTGTTTTCTTAGAAAAGCCCATTAGTTGCCAAACAAACCCATTTGCCTAAAACCCTAACTCCAAATTTTCCTCAACCACCTCACCACTTCCTGCAGATTTTGTTCACGTAGAGGGAGAATCAAGAATCAAACCAACCCCCATCCTAGAAAATCTATGAATATCTAAATATCTTATCTCTTTAAAAAGTCTATCCATCTCCTCTACCTTTTCTTTGTAATAACTCCCAAAAAAAACACAATTAGAAAAAAAGGAGAGAACAGAAAAAAAAATTAGAGAGGATCGGGTACTCAAGGAGAAGGAACGGATAGGAGTTTCAAATTTCAGAGTTTAATTATTTGTTTGGCAAGAATTTCTTACCCTAAAACTCTTTAAATTTCATAATGATCTTATCCAATTACTAGTATTCTCCTCCTAGAGTTGTGATAATTAATTTGTAGATAGTTTTCTTATTACATTGTTTTTACGATAATATTATATGAATAATCTTTTAACCTTTTAGCATTTTTTTAATAGAAATTTTCTTCTACGAGAATTTTCCTAATAAAATAAGAAATTATTATTTTTAATCAAGAGTTCTCTAAATAAAACCTTTTTATTTTGGTTAGTTTATTTTTGTAATAATAATAAAAATATTAATTTTAAAGTTTTCTAACATCTTTCTAGATTATAGTTATAATAGAGAACAGTCTTAAATAAACTTCTGCCATCTCTTCTTTCACAAAGTAATGTTGAAGTTGCGGTTAGGTGGGTTAGTTATTAGTCCTTAGATCACGGGTTTGAATCCCTTCCCCTATCATTTTTTTATAAAAACTCTTTGGGTCTGTTTTGAATTCAAACCCGACCCAGTTAGGATCCAATATCAAATTCCAAACCCATTTGGGTTTATAACTGAAAATTCCAGACCTGTTTGGGTTTATAACTCAAAATTCTAGCACGTTTAAGTTTATAACTCAAATTCCAGACCCGTTTGGGTTTATGACTCGAATTACAGACCTGTTTGGGTTTATAACTCAAATTACAGACCCGTTAGGCTTTTTACTCACCAAAAATTCAGTTTTGGTACCGTTTGACCCATTTTGACACTAAATAATTATATTATGTTATTTAATATTTATTTTTATTTTTATTTTAGACTATGGTGTATAAGAATATTATTTGATCACTTGATGCTTGTTGGACCATTTGTTGATAGGTTTGATCACCTAGTGACATTTTATAGGGTCGACCGTGCATGAATACGACTTCCGTCAAAAATATAATTCATAAGCGTGCTATCATAGCATGACTATACCCTCGACATCGATATCCCGATGTGAAGAGTTTCTCTTGATTATTACTATTATATAATAGCATCAATTAGACGATGCATCCATGTTGATCGGACATGTTCTGGTCACGGTTATTTTTTTATAGTTTTACGGAAGCTGTTCGACAATAATTCTATGGTTAGTGAACAACATTTCATGTACAGTCACTTAAAAAAACAGATAAATATGGGGCTTAATAAAGGGGAATTGGATGGAGAATATAAAGAGTATATAAGTGGGCTCATACACATTCTTGATATCCTGAGTTATATATATATAAGGGCCAAAGGCAAATACTTGACTTGAAGCCATGTTCCCGTGACGGGTTACAGGAAACCAATTTATATACATAAAAATATTCTCTTCTAATTCAAATAACATCTAAAATAATAATGATGTGCTTGTGTGTCGTGTGATAGACTTTATCTTGACATCTACAGTTAGTATTTTCCTTTACCACATGTAATTAAGATTTCATCTTTTCTTTATATCCGCCACATGCACGTACACGTGCACAATTTCTTCAATTTACATGCTTGGTGGGAGTTTTTTTGACTCCCTTAGGGTTTGCACACCCCAAACTTTGGGGACTGTTCTTTCAGCGCAAGATCAAAAGTACTTTGAGGATCAGGCCCAGCGGCAGTGATCACCTTCTATTCTATCAGTTTTTCCAGCTCAGTTGTTTAGGTAGTAATTTAAATTTAGACTTTTCTTTGAGCCACATGTGTTTCTCCAAACTATGATGTATTTTTTTCTCTTTTCCATTATGAACAGTTGTGGACGTGTAGGAGAACTTTGTCTTTTACAGATTCTTTGTCTATCTATCTTCTGTGTTATCTTAGTTACATGCTCTATGTTGTTGTTTTTGGCAATATATCTGTGCACATGATGGTCTAGAGGTGTGAATGTGACTGTACGGTTGCATTGCCGGCCAAGTCACGTCCTAAATTATTACACTTTGGAGCTGGGGCGTGACACACACAGCGTTAATAGACACTGGAGCAGATGTGAATTGTATTAGAGGAGATCTTGTTCCTTCTCGGTTCTATGAAAAAACATCTCATCTAGTAAGCGCTGCCAACAGGCAAGCTCTCAAAGCAAGATATAAAATTACTAATGCTTCTATTTACAATGGCGGTCTTAAAATTAAAACCTCTTTTATCTTATTTAAAGATCTTAAGCAAGGTATTATTTTGGAAACTCCTTTCATTAATACTCTTAAAACTTTTATTGTAGATAATCATGGCATTCATACAAATAATAGTAGTCCCAATATTTATTTTTGGTTCAACAAAGAACCAGATGACATATTAGTTAATCAACTATTTTATGCCTTACATTATAAAGAAATATTCCTAAATGTTCCTTCTGATACAAAAGATGAGAGTGATATTTATCTAGACTCCTTTAATAAAAAGATCCTTACTAATAAAAGAAATGTTCGTTTCTCTTATATAAAAGAATTATCGCATATATCCTTTGATAATGGATGCTTCAACATGCCTGTCCAAATGGATAAAAATCTTTTATTTCTCTGTAAAGAATAAATTAAAGATATTCCAATAAAATCATCTTATGATATATGCTGATTAAACTCTAGCAATTATTTTTAACATGGAGTCTCTAATCAAATAATTGGCTATATGAGATCAGAGAATCTTGTATGGATAAATTATCAAGTACCAGAACATCAACTTAATAATATTATACATGGAAATATATTCCCAGAATTTTATATAAAAATGAGTTTTCGGTAAATGCAAGTATTAGAAGAAAATAGGTTGAAAACTATTTTCATTCTACCTTTCTCTTTCTATACTCGAAGATGATGACCGCAAGGATACACTTACTTTAGCTTGTGATGTTCAAGCTTGATGAGGCATCTTTTTCTACAGAATGTTCAAAAATGAGCATTCGAGTTTAATATTTTGTTAAAGTATCAAAAAATATTTCTAATTATTTCTAGTGTTCTTAAAACTTTCATTAAGAATATCTAAAGTTTTTAGAATATTATCTTCACTAAGGCAGAGAATATGTCATATTACTAACAAAGGTAATAATTCTTATTCTACCGCTCAAACCAAGTGATGACAATTTGCTCAACTCAAGCACCTTCTTTAAAATTATCAAAATATTTTTATGATCCAGGCTTACAATGTCCTGATTACGTGATCATTAATGATCTAAGGAATAGTATCTATGCTAAAGAGAAAAAGCAAATCAGAGTTCATATGACTCATTTAGTCCATCGTTTAAAAGAAAAAGATGAAAAACACATTAAACAAAAAATGATCAGCTAGGAGAAAGATTTATAGATCTTTCATATTTGATAAATTATGTTGATGCTCGGATCACACAGTCGCTAATCTCCGGTGGGATTAGAGTTTAGAAGAGTGGGGTCTGCTTCTTCTCCTAGATTCCTATTGCTCGCTTGCATCAGAAGATCCCTCCAGTGGTCCCTCCGACGATCAAGTTAGTATGAGGATGAAATGACACTACAATGTATGGAGCGGATATCTGAGCTTGGGTTTGCTTACCTTGTTTGTTGAACAGCTTACTATTTGTATGGGGGTCGGAGGGTACTTTGGTCATTATGGTTGGTGCTACAGTGAAGTGTGAGTCAGCCTTATGCTTACTTATGTTGACTCAATGATGAGACTAGAACCGATAGTGGAGGCTACGCCGGACAGCCTTGACAGGTGTCGAGTGGAGATTAGCGCAGAAGTTAGTACTATTCTCTCGGCATTAATGGGGAGGGGATTAGTTATGCACATAGCCAGAGAGCTCTAAGGTGTCTTAATTATCGTGTGAGATAGGGGGATCAAGCCACTGGAGATTCAATTAATGCGACAGCGACGTGCTGTTGGGTCCAAACTCGAGTCCAAACTCTGTATAACCGTCGCCTGGGGGCGAGGGCTTGAGCCGGCCAAGTGGAGAATGTTGTGCTATCGAAGAGGCCGGCTAACACCGCCCTTCTCATCACCCACAAGGGTAGTCGATTGGGGGGACGACTAATTTCGTCTCCCGAGTCGACTTGCAAGGGTAGGTCGACTGAACGGTCAAGGAAGACGGCAAGTACCGCCATTCGCGTCATCCACAAGGGCTCGACTCGGGGGACAACTAGTCTCGTCTCCTGAGCCGTCTAGGGGATTTAACTCAAAGCAGCCTAAGCTCGCTTTCTTACCTTAAACATTGGTATTCCCCTCAGAATCTGAAGGGTAATTAATGAAAAATATTCAGGACCGTAATAGTTGGCCCCTTTTGCTTGGGGTCAGCTTTGAGACGGGTCTGAGTGAAAATAGAGTCTTGGGTCCTGGCTGAGGAGAATATGTCCAGAAGGGAAGTCGTGAAGGTTCCCACGATGGACGTGGTTGACGTCAGCAAGCAGCTTTATGTTGTCGATGCTTCATTCTTTGCTCCCCAGGCTCCGCTTCCCGAGAGAGGTGATCTTGGCCATTGAGTTGGAAATGGACGGAGGATGAGGAGGAAGTTCATTCCTCGTGGTCCTCTATATAAGGGCGAGAGTCAAATTGGACTGAGTTCACTTGACATTTTGTAGAATTAGATTTTCGATGGTTCTCCAGCACCTTCTGAGGCAGATTCTCATAGACTCCGAATGCTCGAGACAGTTGGATGCCCACTGCTCAAAAGTGACTGCAGTGTAGATGCGGGCGTTGCACTCCCAGTTAGATATCCTGAGGGAGTTCAAGCTGACAGCGCCGGCGAGGTCAGTAGTGATATACCATCACAGCGAGGGGGAAGTCCCCTTATATATCAAGCACTTGGAGTGTGGTTTGCAGTTGCTGCAGCACCCCTTCCTTCGAAAAGTGTTCGAGGCTTTGGGGGTGTCCTCGATGTAGATGAAGCCCAACTCCATAGCAGTGCTGGTGGGCTTCGTCGTCATTTATTCATAGCTGAGGATCAACCCATCAATAAACGTGCTGGGTCACCTGGTGAGCGTGACGGTCTAGAAGGCTGCCTGCTACTAGGTGGTTCTTGACCCTCCTTCCTCGAACAAGGGATGGAAGGAGAAGTTTGTCTAGGTAGAGGGGGACGACTTCTGGCTCGACTGTTTGAGTTGGCCCAAGATTAGGAAAGGGGCTCTAGACCCGAAACCTTTGTCGGCTGCTGAGAGGCAGAACCTAGAGCAGATAGTGTCCTACACTGGGCTGCGTACTTGCCATTGACAAGATGCACCACAAGTTGGGAGTCGGTTAGTACATATAGGTTATCAGCCTTAGCCGCCAGGGCGGCTCGCAGGCCTGCGATGAGTGCTTTGTATTCAGCCTCATTGTTCGAGGCTAGAAATTCAAATGCAATAGACTGCTTCGTGACCTTCCCATCCGGACTCTGCAAAATCACACTAGCCCCGCTGCTAGCCTCGCCGTCAACCTTTAGCTACCACCATGAGGCGTACTCTTGTGACTCGTGCTTTGGGGGAGAATCCATACAGGGAGTCGTCGCCTTCGACCTTCACCCAACTGCGAGCTCCGGCTGATCAGAGAGCATGGGTTCTAGCTACTCACCCTCAAGCAAGGTGTATTCTATGAGGAAATCCACAAGAGCTTGCGCCTTGATGGTAGCCCGAGGCTCAAACTGCACATCATACTCGTTGAGCTCGATTGACCATGCCACCATTCTTCCCAAAGTGGTTGGACTTCTGAGAGCTTTCTTCAGGGGCAAATTGGAGCGCACGCCGATAGAATGTGCTTGGAAATATGGGCGGAGCCTGCGAGTGGTGGTGATCAGGGCGAATAAGGCTTTCTTGACCAACGGGTAGTTCAGCTCCCCCGCTCTAAGGATCTGGCTCACATAATACCCTAGCCTCTGAACTTGATCCTCCTCCTAGACTAGGACGGAGCTAACGGCTTCAGGGGAGAGGGCTAAGTAGAGATATAGGGTCTCACCCTCTATGGGTTGACTCAGCAGTGGCTTGGTACTCAAGTACGCTTTGAGCTCTCTGAATGCATTGCAGCACTCCTCCATCTATTCCATCTTCTTCTTGGGGTCCTTAGTTCCCCTCGGGATCTTAAAAAAAGGAAGGCTCCTCTCGGCCAACCTGGAAAGAAAGCGCCCTAAGGCGGCTATCTTGCCGTTGAGCTGCTGGATGTCCTTCATGGTGAGCGGCTCTGGCAGTCGCTCGATGGCGGCTATCTTCTCAGGGTTGATCTCAATGCCTCGTTGGGTGATCATGAACCCTAGAAACTTCCCTGACTGCACCCCAAAGGCACATTTAGCCAGGTTAAGCTTCATGCGGTAGCGTCTTAAGGTAGAGAACGTCTCGCTAAGGTCTGCTATGTGCGATGAGGCTAATTCGACTTCACCAGGATGTCGTCCACATATGCCTCCATGTCCCGGCTAATTTGAGGGTGGAAAATCTTGTTGACTAGCCTCTGATATGTAGCTTCTATGTTCTTGAGACCGAAATGCATGACCTTGTAATAATATGTTCCTTGGTCGGTGATGATGGACACCTTTTCCTGGTCGTGCTCCACCATGAGGATCTGATTGTAGCCCTAAAAGGCATCCATGAAACTCAGCAACTCGTGACCCGTGCTCTCATCTACCAACCGGTCTATGTGGGGCAATGGGTAGCTATTCTTCGAGCAAGCCTTGTTGAGGTCGTCATAATCCATACACATTCTCCACCAGTCATTTGACTTCTTTACTAAAACTGTATTGGACAGCCACTCAGGGTGTTGTACCTATCTAATGAAACTAACTGCCATGAGTTGGTCGACATCTGCTGCTGCCGCCTTCTACCGCTCTGGTCCTTGGTGTCGTTTCTTCTGTCAAACTGGCTTACTGTGTCAGTCGACAGAGAATTCATGGCAGATGACGTCGGGGGAATGCCAGGCATATCCTCTAGGCCCCAGGTGAACACATCAAGGTTCGCTAAGAGGAAAGGAATCAAAGCCTCCCACAAGGATCCTAGGAGGTTTTAGTCTATCTTGAGAGCCTTCCCGCTTTCGTCGCCGATTGGGACATCATGCAGTCTTCGACAGGGGTCGTCCGCTCTCGCTCCATCTTCTTTTCAAGCTGAAGGCTCGCCTTCTCAATAGGCATGGCTTCGGCCACCCCCTTCCCCTTGGTTGAGAGCACATAGTTGGTCCAGGCTTCACGTTGGTCACTCTTGACGACGCCAACTCCCCCGGGCGTCGGGAACTTGATCATCTGATGGTAAGTGGATGGGATAACCTACAGGAGGTGAAGGGTGGTCCAGCCTAGTATGACATTATGGGGCGACTTGATGTCCATTGCTATGAACTGGACATCGACTGTCGGTCAGCAAGGGTGACGGCCGACGATCAGCAGGGGTGTGATTAGCCCTTCTGGCAGTTGTGAATGTCCCGTGAACCTAATGAGGGGGCCTCTGGAGGGAAGCAGGTTGGATCTGTTAACGCCCATGCGGTGGAAGGTGTCTAGAAATAGGATGTCAACCGAATTCCCTTTGTCTACCATGATCCTCTTCACCTCAAAGCCGTCAATGTTGGTTGTGATGACTATGGGATTGCTATGTGGTGTCTCGACACCCTCCAAACCATCCTCACTAAAAGAGATGGGCGTACTCGTTTGAGGCTTCTTGTCGCAACTCTCCACTTGCAGAGGGCGCTTGGCGTACCTCTTGCGAGCGTTGTTGGATTCTCCACTGAATGCAGGGCCCCCGGTAATAGTGTGGATGACCCCTCGGGTGCTTGGTCTGGGATCTAGACGGCTAGGCCTTGGTTGGGGTCGAGGCGACCGGGAGCGGGGCCTCCGCTCGTCCCTCCTGAGAGGGGGGGTCCCTCCGGTCCTTCTAAGCGACCAGGTTCTTCAAGAACCCTCTCTAGATGAGGTCTTCAATGTCTCACTAGAGGACGCAGCAGTCACCGGTGTCATGGCCATGGTCCTTGTGGTAGCGACAAAATCGCCGCATGTCTCTCTAGTGAGGGCCTGACCGCACCGGTGGTGGAGGTGTGGTGAGAAACCCCACCCCTTGTGCTTTGTCAAGGGCTCTGGAGAGAGACGTGCTAAGGATTGTAAAGACGGGTGGAGGTGTAATTGCCCTCCTCTCCGCTCTCCTACCGAACTAACCATTTCGGTTGTTGCTCCTGGCGAGAGGGTTCTGTGAGATATTCCTCAGCTCTTCATGCCTAACGGGGTTCTGGGCCAACTTGATCGGCGGTGATGGGGCCGGTGCTACAGCTGGCGCCACTAATGGAGTCGGCTAGGCTGACACAGAAGGAGCCAGTGCGGTGCGGGGGACAACCAATGGTGCGGGGATGGCACCTTGACTAGACTCAACAGCTACTGTCGAGGCCTTGTAGGCCTCGGCATCCTCCATGTGCATGTAGCCGTGGGCTTTGGCCATCAAGTGTTCATAGTTTTTAGCTGGCTTTCTAGCGAGAGCCTTGGATAGGTCACCAGACCACAAGCCGACCACTAAGGCTGCCATAGCAACTCGACTCCCTGGGTCTTCAACTTCAAACCTCTTCGCCTAAAACCTCTTGAAATAAGTCCTGAGATCCTCCCCTGGCTCTTGCTTAGTGTGTATGAGCACATGGGGAGGCAGCTTGGGCTTAGAGTCAGCTAGAAAGTGGTGGATGAACTTTCAGCTGAGCTCCTCAAAACTCCCAATGGACTTCTTCTCCAGTGTGTTCCACCATAGCTTTGCGCTCTCCGTCAATGTGACCGGGAAGCAGCGACAGATGGTCGCCTCGAGAACTTGCAACATGCTCATGGTGTCAAAGTAATTCTAGACATGCTCCACCAGGTCTCCCTCACTTTTGTATTTGTCTATGGTTGGCATTTTGAACTTCTCGACTGGTGCCCTCATGATTGAGTCGGTGAAAGGGGTGTTCCCCTTGATGGCGTCTGCCACGGGCTTATAACTCTGGTTGCAGTTGCTCGCCCGCTCATGGGCTGTGGGTATTGTTCCCGTGCGCTCTGCACTGGAGAGTCTTGAAGCTTCAGCGGCTGTACTCGACCGATGGTGGCTGGGGCTTGGGCTCTCAGCTATCACCTATCGGATTTGGAGTCGACGAATAGGGCCTATGCGAAGAGTCGGCTGCACTGGCAGCGGCTGGGATGGGAGCTCCTGGCGGCCCCTCTTGGACTTGATGATATGAGGAGTCTCCAGCGGAGGCCCGAGTTGCATGGGGAGAGGACAGGCTCCGTCGGTGGTGGAATAGCAGCTGGTCGATGGCGGAGGCACTGCCAAAGTGGCTGGCTTTGGTGCAGAAGTAGGGAAGTGGCTGAAGAGCTCATCAGCGAAGGCTTTGAGCTGCGATTGCATAGCTTGTGTGATCTTCTCTGTGGACTCTTGAAGTTGGGCTTGGGTAATGTAGCCCACTGGCAAGTTACCCAACTTGGTAAGATCATCAGTGCCAGACATCGTTGCTAGAAGAGGGAAGGAGGCTCCACGGTGGGTGCCAAACTATTGATGCTCGGATCACACAGTCGCTAATCTCCGGTGGGATTAGAGTTTAGGAGAGTGGGGTCTGCTTCTTCTCCTAGATTCCTGGTGGTTGCTTGCATTGGAAGGCTCTCCTGCTTCGGGGGAGTACTTGTGGAAAAGGGCTCCGGTGGTCCCTCCGACGATCAAGCTAGTATGAGGATGAAATGAAACTACAATGTATGGAGCGGATATCTGGACTAGGGTTTGCTTACCTTGTTCGTTGAATAGCTTACAATTTGTATGGGGTCGGAGGGTACTTTGGTCATTCTGGCTGGTGCTACAGTGAAGTGTGAGTTAGCCTTATGCTAACGTATGTTGACTAAATGATGAGACTAGAACCGATAGTAGAGGCTACGCCAGAAAGCCTTGACAGGTGTCGAGTGGAGATTGGCGCAGAAGTTAGTACTGTTCTCTCAGCATTAATGGAGAGGGGATTAGTTATGCACGTAGCCAGAGAGCTCCGAGGTGCCTTAATTATCGTGTGAGATGGGGGGGATCAAGGAACTGGAGATTCAATTAATGCAATGGTGACATGCTTGGGTCCAAACTCTGTATAACTGTCGCCTAGGAGCGAGGGCTTGAGCCGGCCAAGTGGAGAATGTTGTGCTATCAGAGAGGTCGGCTAACACCGCCCTTCGCATTGCCCATAAGAGTAGTCGACTAGGGGGACGACTAATTTCGTCTCCCGAGTTGACTTGCAAGGGTAGGTCGACTGAAGGGTCAAGGAGGACGGCAAGTACCGCCATTCGTGTCGTCCACAAGGGTAGTCGACTCGGGGAACGACTGGACTCGTCTCCCAAGCCGTCTAGGGGATTCGACTCAGAGAGGCCTGAGCTCACTTTCTTACCTTAGATGTTAGTATTCCCCTTAGACTCGAAGGGTAATTAATGAAAAATGTTCAGGACCATAACAAATTATCTCTACCCTTATTCTAAAAAGGTAGCATTAACATCTAATGAGATGTTTCAAATTCTCAAAATTTCGGAATACATTCAACAAAATGTCTATAGAGAATGTCTAAACAGAGAGCAACAATGGTCCAAATTAAATATTTTGCCTCAAGACATTCAAGATGTTATTAAGGCAAAGGTAGAAGAGGACAATATCATTCTCCTTCTAATCGACCACAAGGAGTTCACAATTCTTACAACATATATATCTCCTAGATTTGCTATAAATCATCATGAAAGTCCTCTTTATGTACCTAACATAGATGCAGGGCTGGTCTATGAAATAAGAATTATAAGAGAGCTTCCATTTTTCTACAACCCAATGAGGTTTAGAGGATTGTCAGCTATTGTCAAGACAGCTATCTTCCTATCTCTTTTAAGTCTTGCACACCTCCAATTCAACATTACGGCTACATTACATGAGAGAAGCAGCTTTAATTACTTGCCAAGCTTACAAATATGGGAAATCTCTACAGTCTCAGGGCTTCATATTCACAACTAGTTTCATGAGGAATGTTATGATGTAGTGATGGATCGTTTTTAAAGTACTATCCACTTCTGCAAAAAGCTCAAATATCTTATCAACGATTATTCATATTACATGACAAATGAACTTTGAATTATCTGTACAAATATTAGAATGGGCGAAGTTTCTCAAACAAGGGCAACCAGAGCCGTCATAGAGCAATGGATGACCAATCCACTGATTGGCCTAGAGACAAAAGAAGTGTATGATGTTTTATGACAACTAAACTCTACCAAGCAAAAGAATTCCCTTCTTTAGACAATATATCAATAGACAGTGAATTGGTTGAGGAAATGACTCATACGTGTGATAATATGCGACATACCATTAACTCATGGTAAAAATTTTTATGATTAATTCTAAGGACAATATATCAATAGACAGTGAATTGGTTGAGGAAATATAATTTTCTCGTTAAAAATTATGAAATCTGATGTAATTCCGAATCACAGCTAAGCAGAAGCAGCTATCACTGTCTACAACTCCAGACAAAATGCCAACTAAAATAATTGCATACAATATGCTGTCAATAATTCTATATTGGATTCCCACTTTGACACTTAAGCATGAAGAAACTTGTGGTCCCTACCTACTCTACTCGACAAAGGCTACTTTTAGGCTTTTTGACAAATTTGCACAAATGGATCCTGCAAGTCATGACTAGCATCTTTGCATAGTATCTTCAAAACTCTATAAAAGGGGGTGAAGTTGATGGAGTAAGGGTGGCTTTTTGGAGAGTAAAGTGAGAAAATCCTCTTTGTAATTCCTCTTATTTTCGCTTTTTAGTTTTAAGTTTGAGTGAGCTTTGCTTTGAAGTTTCTTTTGAGTGTTTGTATGATAAGTGTGTAAGGTGTGTACTAATACTACTATTTCAGTATTGGATAGTTCATCTCCCAGCTCTTAGTTTGTATTTTAGTATGTAAATCTGTTTTTCCCTTCAAGTATGTAAGTATGCTCTATTAATACTACTACTTAGTTTGCCTTAAAGTTCTTTCTTTGTTTCTTTCTTGCTTCCGTTCTCTATTCTTTTACTTCCATTGTTACTGTTTTACTTTTTGATGTACATGTGAAAGAAGAAAAAAATATTGCTATAAACAATATCTACATCCTCTCCTCCGTCTACACAGTATTCCCCATGAGCTAGCTCTGTCGTATCAAGGCTAAAACAGTCCTAGTCAAGATTGAATACGACAGAGCTAGCTCGTGGGGAATACTGTGTGGATGGAGGAGAGGATATAGAAATATTATTTATAGCTACATCTTCTTCTTCATTCACATGTACATCAGAAAGTAAAATAGTGAAGTAGTAACAACAGAAGCAAAAGAATAGATAACGGAAGCAAGAAAGAAAGAAAGAACTTTAAAGTAAACTAAGTAAAAGTATTAACAGATAGCATACTTACATACTTGAAGGGAAAAACTGACTTACACAGCGAAATACAAACTAAGAGCTGGGAGATGAACTAGTCAGCACCGGAGTAGTAGTACTAGTACACAACTTACACACTTATCTTACAAGCACTCAAAAGAAATTTCAAAGCAAACCTCACATAACCTAAAACTAAAAAGAGAAAACAAGGGAATACCAAAGAGGATTTCTCACTTCACTCTCCAAAAAGCCTCCCCAACTTCATCAATTACACCCCCGTTTTATGGAGTTTTGAAGATACTATGAAAATGTGCTTGTCATGACTTGTGGGACCCATTTTGTGCAATTTTGTCAAAAAGCCTAAAAGTAGCATTTGTAATGTAACCTTTTTAGAGTAGGCTTTATAGAGTAGAGCAAGTAGGGACCACAAGCTTCTTCATGCTTAAGTATCAAAGTGGGAATCCAATGTAGAACTATTGACAGCATACAATATACAATCAATTCAGTTAGCATTTTGTCTGGAGTTGTCGATAACGATAGCTGCTTCTATTTAGCTATGATTCAGAATTACATCAGATTTCATAATTTTTAACTAGAAAATTATATTGGTAAAATTTGAACGACTTAATTTTAAAGTTGTTAGAACTAATCATAAAACTTTTTACCATGATTTATTGGTGTGTCACATATTCTCCCACGTATGAGTCATTTTGACCAATTCATTGTCGATTGATATATCGTCTGAAGAAGGGAATTCATTTGCGTGGTAGTGTTTAGCTATCATAAAAGCATCATATGCTTCTTTCTTCTCTAGGCTAATCGGAGGATTGGTCATCCATTGTTCTATGGCGGCTTTGGTTGCCCTTGTCTGAGAAAGTTTGCCCATTCTAATATTAGTACAAATAATTTGAAGTCCATCTGTCATGTAATATGAATAGTCATCGATCAGATATTCAAGCTTTTTTATAGAAGTGGATAGTACTTTGAAAACAATCCATCCCTACATCATAACATTCCTCATAAAACCAGTCGTGAGTATGAAGCCCTGAGACTATAGAGATTTCCTATATTTGTAAGATTGGAAAGTAATTAAAGTTGCTTCTCTCATGAAATGTAGCTGTAATGTGGAATTGGTGGTGTGCAAGACTTAAAGGAGATAGGAAGATAGCTATCTTGACAATAGTTGGCAATCCTCTAAACCACATCGGATTGTAGAAAAATGGAAGCTCTATTGTAATCCTTATTTCACAAACAAGCCCTGCGTCTATGTTAGGGACATAAAGAGGAATTTCATGATGATTTATAGCAAATCTAGGAGAATTATATGTCGTAAGAATTGTGAGCTCCTTATGGTCATTTAGAAGGAGAATGATATTGTCCTCTTCTACCTTTACCTTAATAACATCTTGAATGTCTTGAGGATATTTAATTTGGACCATAGTTGCTCTCTGGTTAGACGTTCTCTATTGACATTTTGTTGAATGTATTCTGGTATTTCAAGAATTTGAAACATCTCATTATATGTTAATGCCACCTTATTCGAATAAGGGTAGAGATAATTAATCTCATATGAAAGATCTACAAATCTTTCGTAGCTGATCATTTTGTTTAATGTACTTTTCATCTTTTTCTTTTAAAAGATGGACTAAATGAGTCATATGAACTATGATTTGCTTTTTCTCTTTAGCACAGATACGATTCTACAGATCGTTGATGATCATGTAATCCGGACATGGTAAGCATAGATCATAAAAATATATTGACCTTTTTAAGGAAGGGGCTTGAGTTGAGCAAACAGACGTCACTTGGTTTGAGCGGTAGAATTTTCCTTTAGCTTGTGATGTTGAAGCTTGATGAGACATCTTTTCCTGTAAAATGTTCGAAAGTGAGCATTCGAGTTTAATAATTCGTTAAAGTATCAAAAAAAAATATTTCTAATTGTTTCTTGTGTTCTTTAAAATTTCTTAAAAAAGAATTATTACATTTGGCAATAATATGAGATATTCTCTACATTCATGCAGATAATATTCTATAAACTTTTGATATTCTTGCTAAAAGTAAGCATGTCCTGGCGGTCATCCTCTCCAAATATAGAAAGAGAAAGGTAGGATGAGAATAGTTTTCAACCTATTTTCTTCTAATACTTGGGTTTGCCAAAAACCCATTTTTATATAAAATTTTGGGAATATTTTTCCATGTATAATATTATTAATTTAGTGTTCTGGTACTTGATAATTTATCCATACAATATTTTCTAATCTCTTATAGTCAATTACTTAATTATAGACTCCATGTTCAAAATAATTGCTAGAGTTTAAGTAGCATGTACCATAAGATGATTTTATTTGATTATCTTTAATTAGCTCTTTAATTTCCTCTTTACAGAGAAACAAACTATTTTTATCCATTTGGACTGGCATGTCGAAGCATCCATTATCAAAGAATATACGAGAAAGATCTTTTATATACGAGAAATTTTTCTTTATAATGTAAGGCAGAGAATAGTTGATTAACTAATATATCATCTGGTTCTTTGTTGAACCAAAAAGAAATATTAGGACTACTATTATTTATATGAATGCCATGATTATCTATAATAAAAGGTTTAAGAGTATTATTGAAAGGAGTTCGTAAAATAATACATTGTTTAAGTTCTTTAAATAAGATAAAGGAGGTTTTAATTTTAAGACGGCCATTGCAAATATAAGCATTAGTAATTTTATATCTTGCTTTGAGAGCTTGCCTGTTAGCAGTGCTTACTAGATGGGATGTTTTTTAATATAACCAAGAAGGGACAAGATCTTCTCTAATACAATTTACATCTACTCCAGTGTCTATTAAAGCTGTGTGCTAGATAGAGTATTCATCCATGATATTAAGCATGATATCACATCTCGATTTCTTTTCAACATATTCTTCTATAGAATGCATAAATTCATTATGATTAGAATTGTCTTCAAAGTTCTTTATTTCTTTAAAACCTTCAAATTCTTCTATATTCTTATTTTCTAAATAAGTTTCTAGAATTTTTATCCTCTGTTTAAGATGAAGGAATTCTAATTGCATATTTTCTAGTTCTTTTCGAAGTTCTTCAGTATTTATTTTATTTCTATTTTCTTTTCATTTTGAATTCTATTTAAATTTTTAGAGAAAGTCTAATGTTCATTACTTCTCTTTTTATCAATGGCTTTTACCAGATTTTTCCTTTTAATTTTAGTCATCTCGAGATACTTAGTTAATTATGTTCTTTTTTCTTGAAGATCAGTGATCACATCCATAGTATCAAGAATAAATTATTTGTGTTCACTTAAAGTATTTAACTCAGAAGTTCCTGATGAATTTTTAGAGGATTCAACACTATCGTCATTGTAACAAGTACAAAGATTATTTCACTCATTATCATTATTTTATGAATCATCATAATCACTAAGGTTTAAGGTATTAATGAACTTATCAATTTCATCTATAGTAAGAGTTTTACATTCTAATTGAAGTTCAATAACTTTAGTTTTTAGATCATTTTGAAAATATTTATTAGCATACCCTCTTTATTGCATTTATAACATGTAGGAGATTTTGTATTATTTCTTTCTAAAGTTTTTTGAAACTTTTCTTTTTGGTGATTTTCTTTCTCCATTATTATTATTTTTAGGTTTCTATCTTTTTCTATAATTTTTATAATCATTTTGTATTCTTGGGTTTTCCATCTGAAAAATGAATTGATAATAGAAATCTCCTAACTCTCTTTTGCCCAAGAGGTTTTTATTTTTTAATTGACTTTTAATTTTTACATCGTTACAAAGATTTAAACTAATGGTATTTACTCTTTGAATTAATTCTTCAAAAGGAATTTGAGCGTAGGGTATTTGTCCATTACCTTGTTCTTTAATGGATTCTCTTACTCTTTCAGCAAATAAGGATGGAAGACCTGAAATAAATTTTTCCTTCTAAAGAGGATTATTACACTCATTTAGTTGGTAAACTTTAGAAAGAAAAATGTCTTTATCTATTTGAAGTCTGTAAGAGTTTTGCATCTAAAATTCATAAGTTGTTCTCTAACTTATCTTGAAGGCTATTAGATAAACCAAAAAAGTGATGGTAAATAGAAAGGAATAAAGTGTAGACCGCATCACTAATATAATGTCCATTTGTATCAAGAATTGGTTCTCTTATTTGATTTTGTTTATAATTATTTAGAATGTTGTCCCTTTCTATTGAAGTATGATAATGATCCCACCAACCTTGTAACTGACTAGAAAAAGAGAAACCCATACTACTTGCAATGTCTTTTTCAATATTGCCTTGTTGTCAGCAGGCAATTGCGTAGATAAGCATTTCTTATAACATATGTGTAGTCTGGTATTTAGTGTAACCATCAAGGTTCCACTCAACAAGGGAATTCCCATCAAAATTTATTTTGTGATAATCACTTATTTCTTTAAATTGCATATCAGCTGGAGCAGGTCTCCTATAATAATTTTTTGAGCTATAAGGGTGCCTTTTAATGTTTCATATTTGTAAGGCTTTATTATGATCTGATGGGTAATCAGTCATATCATTACACTGGGACTCAATTTTAGATATAACTTTAATGGCTGGAGATTTATTTACACACATGTCTTTTAATCTTTAGTTAACTCTTTGGGAAGATTACTCATTTTTTCACTAAGTTTAAAAGGTCTATTATTTCCTAACATGATGTTCTCAATAAAAGTTTAAGGACTAAAAGGAGGTATAGATATCTGGTTGGTGACAGGTTTTTTTTATGTCTAAAAGTATATTTTCAATCCTATCTATTTGTTTACCTATTGTTTGAAGATGAATGCTGGTAAAGTTATTTTGCTCAATTACCAAAGATATATGCTCTTGTCGAGCGGTGCTGAAATTTGACTCAAGGATTTTGACAGGAGTAGCTTTGACTTCTTCTGTTCATTTACTAAATTTTATTGGTTCAATAGGTGGATGTAAAGATTCAATTTCTTTATCTTTTTCTATTCTCCAGGTGTTAGAAATTCCTTTTAACAAATAGACATGGTTTTCAATAAGTAAATATTTAAAGGAGTTTTTTTTATCTTCAATGTAAATGACCTCGTACAATAAGAAAAAGGGTATTTTTTTTAATAGTACACATAAAATTATCATATAAGGCGCGAATGGATGATCTAAAATCTTCATAAGTTTTGAAAAACCATTATTTCTTGTATTGATTTTTAGGAGAGTTAAACCTTTTCTTAAGAAAACTTTATCAATCTCGAAAGGAGGCCTATCATCAAAGTTGTCAATAATGCTAATACTTAATCCTGATGAATCAAAATCATCATAAATAGTAGTTGGCTCAAAGTTATATTTAATTCCAATTAGTTTTCTATTTTTAGAAAATTCTTTCTCTCGAGTAGGAATTGAAGAAACCGAGGCACAATGCCCATTATCGAACTCAAAAGTAATTTTTCTAAAGGAGGAAAAATTGACTTCTACATCACCATTTGGATGTTCAATAATGTTTTGAAAATTAGAAATTTTAGGTGTGATCGGTTTAATTACTTGATTTAATTTTTAAACCGAAGGAAGTTGAATTTCATTCCATTTGAAAGTATTTGGAACAATCAAGTTATTATTGGCATGAGTAAGAAATAAAGTGGTAGCTCACTTCTCAGGATTAACCTTTGCTAAAGGTGTGAGAGTATTCATCGCTTTGTAATAGATTCTATAGTTTAAAGCCATATTTTTGGAATTTAAATCCATGTTAAATCCTGAAGTTTAAAGTTTAAAGTTTAAAGTTAAGACATTAAGAATTCCAAGGTCTGATAATGAAATAAAGAAGTTTGGGAAAGCATTAAAAAATATGGGACCATTGCTTAAACATGATTCAATTAAACCAATTAGAGAGTCTGAAAATACAGAAAATCTTCCATCACGTAGGCAAACAAGAATTGAAGTATTAAGACCATTTCTAGTAAGAGGCCTAATGGATACTTGAACGAGACCAAGATGACGTACTTCAGTGATTTTTCTGATATCTTCATCACCAAGAAATTGTAACTTTTCTATGTGTGGGGTAACTGTTTTTGTATTTTTAATACTTTTAACATAATATGTAGTTTTTAATTTAAAACCTTCTTTACAATAAATATAATTAGTACTGACTTTAGACATTTTTCAATTTTTAATGCTTTGGTCAATAATTTCATAATTTAGAGACTCTGAATTTTTTGCTGACATAGTTGAGATAGCTTAGAAACTTATGCATCTTAAAAAGACACTAAAGACTTAACCTGTCAATAGCAAGGGATAAACACGGATGAAGAGAAACGCAACACTTGGCTAACAGGTGAAAATCATGTAAACTGTAACCACTAGTTATGGAAATAAAGTCTTAGAAAAGAAGCAAAGTAGATAAGCTAGATTTTAAGCAAATAACAGTTTTTTGAAACAGTTCGCAATATCCTCACCAGTCAACAACGACGGATAAACACAGGACAAAGCTGTGTAAGTCGCGACTACAATAAGTAAAAAGAGAACTAAGAAAGAACACTAAAATATACTAAGAATACTATATCATACTAGAATGTAACGGCAAATTATCTCAATGAAAGCAATAAGGCATAAATAGTAAAAAGCTTAAAATTAAAGCTGTTAGATACCAAGCATACAATATTGTAGTAGTTTTTTTACTACAAATGTCTACAATTCTTTTATTGTAGTTCAAGCAGTCATACAAGGCGTGAGTTGTTTCTCACAATATCAAGGCGTACAGCGGATATACACTGGCGAGCCGAGGGACCAGTTTCCCCTACAGCAAACCGGGGTACTATGTTAGCCGGATCCTGAAGGCGGGTGAGCTCAACTACCCCCTCATTGAAAAAGCCTCTTTCCTCCTCATTATCACAGCTCGAAGACTTCACCCATACTTTCAAGCACACTCCATTATTGTGCGGACGAGCTTGCCTTTGAAAATGGCTCTTGGCAACCCCACCGCTTCAAGGAGGATGATCACTTGGTCGGTCGAGCTCGGTGAGTATGATACGCAGTTCGAGCTAAAAAGGACCATCAAGGCCCAAGCTCTCACTGACTTCCTCATCGAATCGACTGTAGCAAAAGATAAATTGTCTCCTCCTATGCCCCCAAGTCAGTCCAAGCCGCCAACATCTCGAGCAATCAAAGCACCCGCTTCCTGGACGCATCACAACCTTGAGCACAACTCGTAAGAATTCACTTCCTGGTGGCTATTAAGGGTGAATAGGTCCTCTAAAGAAGCTGGTAGCGGAGCTGGAGTCATCCTACGTAGCCCTAATGAGACCACGCATGAATACTCCATTGCCTTCGATTTTTCAGCTTCTAACAATGAGGCCGAGTATGAAGCTCTTTTGGCAGGTCTTCGAGCCACAATGACAGTGAAGGCTGAGAGCATCTACATCTTGACTGACTCACAACTTGTGGTCCACCAAGTAAATGGAGAATATGCAGCTAGAGACCCAAGGATGATTCTATATTTAAAGGTAGTTAAGGAGCTATTGGCCAACTTTGCAGAATCCAGAATCATCAGGTCCCCCGGCCCCCCCCCGCTCTCAATGCTCGGGCAGACATCTTGTCCAAGCTCGAATCCACTAGCTCGAGAGGTGATCTAAGGCCCATCCACATAGATATTCTCAAATGCCCAAGCATTATGGAGGCATCAAAGCCAGTTATGCAGACCGAGAAATTCGTGAGGCCCTGTTGGATGGATCCAATCATTTAGTATCTGATAGAGAGGACATGGCTAGCAAATGCTACAGAAGCTAGGAGTTTGTGCAGGAATACTCTTCGATATCTTACGCTCAATGATCAGCTATATTGGATGTCATACTCTTGCAGCAGATTGGGACCCTATCTTTCGTGTCTTCGGCCAGCAAAAGCTAGCTACATCCTCAAGGAGATTCACGAAGGAACTTGCAGGAATAATCTAGGAGCTAGAACTCTCACCTAGAAGGTCATTCACCAAGGGTATTATTGACCCACCATCCTAGCCGATTCCAGGAGACTCATTTCCCACTGTAATAAGTGCCAACTCTTCTCGAGCATCCCTCGAGCCATCGCCACCGAGCTAACTCTTATATTAAGCCCAATTACATTCGCCCAATGGGGGTTAGACTTGCTAGGGCCTCTCCCAATAGCCTCTGGGCAGCGGAGATATTGATCGTTGCTATCGACTATTTTACCAATGGATCAAAGTTGAGCCTTTGGCCAAGAAAGCAACATCACTAATTTTGCATGGAGATCCATCGTGTGTTGATTTAGCTCTCCCTTGCATCACTGACAATGGCACCCAGTTCGATAGCAAAGGCTTCTGGAGCTTCTACCAGAAATGGAACCGAAGCAGTCACCCCAGTCAAAAACATCATGCCAACCATATGATTGCAGCATTTTGATGAAGAGTTGAACATAGAGAGACTTCGACTTGGACTCGACCTCATCAAAGAAACCAGGGAGAAAGCCCTCCAATCCCAAGTCATCAACCATCAGTGCATCACTTGACACTACAATAGCAAGGTTCTGCCTCGAAGGTTCAATATAGGCGATCTCGTCCTTCGGAGAGCCATTTTTGATAGAGAGACTTGACACGACAAGTTGGTTGCCACCTCGAAAGGACCCTACACCATCCTCGAGGAGATGCACCCTGGTACCTACTGCTTAAGAAGCTACGATGGAAGGATCCTACGAAATCCTTAGAACATTGAGCATCATAGGAAATATTGTCAATAAAATGGTATGTAAATATTATTTATATTATGAAATATTTTAGCTAACAGTTTCATATTATTCTTTTGCCTAAATGTTGTTTGGATGACTCACAAAAAGACATTGGCATCCTCCTAAGTCCAAGGCACATACACAAAAGACCTTGGCATCCCCTTGGGACAGGACCAAGGCATTTCCTAACCTTTTGATCGACATCGACACAAAAGATCTTGGCACCCCTTTAGGACAAGACCAATGCATTTCCTAACCTTTCGGTCGACATCGACACAAAAGACCTTGGCACCCCCTTAGGGCAAGACCAAGGCATTTACTAACTTTTGGCCGACATAGACACAAAAAACCTTGGCACCCCCTTAGGACAAGACCAAGGAATTTCCTAACTTTTCAGTCGACATTGACACAAAAGACCTTGGCACCCCCTTGGGACAAGACCAAGGCATTTCCTTACCTTTCAGTCGACATCCATACAAAAGAACTTGGCACCCCCGTGGGATAAGACCAAGGCATATCCTAACATTTCTGTCGGCACCGGCTCAAAAGTCCTTGGCATCATTTTCATGAGTAAAACCAAGGCACTATAACCATTTGTTCGACTTCAATTTAGGAAGAACTTGGTATCATTTTCATGAATAAAACTAAGGCACCCTAACAGTTTGACCAACCTGAATTCAAGAGAAGACTTGGTTGTTCGTGCTTAAGTACATAGCTGACCAAAGAGAGGTGCGGACGAGTTGTTGGACTCGTTGCATACACCCAACTTGCCTCAATACAGAATGGCTCATCTCAATTAACAGTCATTCGAAAGAATTTAAGCCACAATCTGATAACTAAAGTTGCTAAGAAAAAAGTCACAACAATTGAGAGAGACAAATAAATTCAAATATTCATTCAGTTCTTCAAGGATTTACATCATTTAAAAAAAAGGAAGATACAAGTTGTACACTCCTCAACCCGGATCAAGAATAGGACATGCCAGATTGGTGTAGATATTAATGGTTGGAGCTTGTAGAGTAGCGGGAGGAGCGGCAGGAGCAGCCTCTTCTTGGCTGATTATCTTCTCCCTCGTCCACCTCTAATGTGACCCCCCTCCGGCCGTCTTGATCTCCCTTAAAAAGTCGAGACAGACAAAGACTTTAGGGGGATAATCGTTGTCGGTAAGAGGTCAAGATCCTAGAGGGAGCAAGGAGGCGAGGTAGTTAGAGCTAGCTTTAGAGGCTAGGACCACTTCAACTTTGCCCAAGGCGCCATGGCGATATTCTTCTATCACCTTCATCTTGAAGGCCTCCGAGTCTAAAGTAGCAAAGTGAGCCTCCAAAGCTTGGATGGTAGCCTGAGTCACTTCATGAGTCACCCACTCCTCCTTGAGGTCGAGCTTCACATGGTCAGCTGCCAATCGTTCTGACCGAGCATGCTCCTAAACCTCGAGCCTATGGCACTTCTCCATGTTGACCTCCTCGCCAAGGTACTTGATTTGGGTGTCCCGCTCAGCAATCTCTCTTTCAAGATGGTCGACGCCCTCTTTGAGCTTGATCATCTCCCCTTTGAGCTTCTCTATGGTGGCTGACTGCTTAGTGCGATGCATCTTGAACCCCTTGATCAGGTCTTCCTTCAACTCGAGCTCTCGACACAATTTGCCATCATTGTGACATATTTCAGCCTCTAGTGCCGTTACCCTCTTCTCAGTCATCTCCCTAGCCTTCCTCTTGACGGCTAGCTTCTTTTCAAAGTCAGTGGGGAGCTTATATGCATACGAGAGCCAAGAGAATAGCTCATGCTCGATTAAGGCGCCCTGTAGCAAATAGCATTTTAAGGGCTGAATGCAAGCCCATGCTTATCACTTCACATAGCATCTCCACGTCCCTAGGGAGGGTGAATTGCTTCATGGCTCGAATCTGAGCTATACCTGACTCCAAAACTGAGCTCTCCTTGTCAAGAGGTCTCCAGGCAATGAACC
Organism: Asparagus racemosus; assembly: GCA_037177215.1. Taxonomy (NCBI): domain Eukaryota; kingdom Viridiplantae; phylum Streptophyta; class Magnoliopsida; order Asparagales; family Asparagaceae; genus Asparagus; species Asparagus racemosus. The sequence continues at coordinate 17,643,221 of JBAKGM010000279.1, read as the reverse complement.
TGTCGCCCTCTGGAACCACCTCCCTATGAGATTCGCCGCTCGCGGTATCCCCAATTAGCACCACCCTAACGTCGTCCTACACTTCTTCACCAAGCTCAGAGATGCAGTGGTGGATGTGCCAGTAGAAGCTGCCCTCAGCAGTTGCGGTACCAGCAGCCTGTTAAGCCTTAGTGGGCTAGGGAAGGGCTACCTCCTCTTCAGCAGCACTAGTCATCCCAATCGGCTCCTTATCCTGCTTATGGGCTGGCTCTGGTAGAGGAGGCAGCGCAGGCGAATCTTTAGCTCTGACAACTCGGACGGTAGGCTCAGCTATTCGTTCTCCCCCTACCTACCTAGGAGGGGAGGGTTCGTCAATAATGATGACATCTGTCTGGTTTGGTGGAGGGGCAACTGGTGGAGAGCCCTCAGTTGAGTCAACTAAAACTGACTCAACTGTCCTACTGGGACCTTGTCCTCTGACTAGTTTCCTCCTCTTCTTATTCAACTTCTCCTTCTTGACAAAGAAACTTGGTCCGACTAGTTTGGCCGCAATTTCTGCCACCTTGGACTGCGTACTGTCTAGCTCGCCAGGGGCCAGATTACCCCTTAGCCACTTCTAGGGCTTGGGAATTGAAGCTGGCATCCCCTAACTTGAGCCCTCCCCCTCCTTCGAAGGAGTCTCTAGAGGAAGTCCCCAGAGAGTTGCCCGCACCTTATCCGTCTCGGTCACGGGAACACCAGAAGTGCCGGCAGCTAAAAGTGAAGCTGACTCAAAGAGATTGCTCATATCTTTTGACCTAGCATAAGAGGGAATCTTCTCTAGCTATCGACCCTCCTTGGCTGAAAGAATGCAATGGTTCAGTGCCTCCTTCTTGATTTCTGACCAAGTGGGGCAAGCCAAAACTGGGTCAGCATCAATGGCCCATACGTACCACTCCTTCCAGTCCCTATTTGACTCTGGGGCATTTGACACTAATTTGCAACCACCAATATATTGGAAGAAATAGTGGGCATCCTTTCTTGTTGACTTGATGCCGATGAGGTTGCCAAACAAGCGCATACTTAGCTTGACACTAACCTAGTGATAGATCACTAGGAATCCCACCAAGATGGCAATAGCATTGTGGGTGAACTGAGAAGGAGATGCCCCCAAAGTATTTCAAACCTCCTTGATAAATGGGTGGAGCAGCAATCGGAGTCCATACTCCAAATGACCTATTTACAGCGGTGACCTATTCAGGTCATTGTCGTAGATGGCCCCATCACCTTTTGGTAGTGCTAGGGTGATAGATCGGGGAAGATCGTAGAGCTTATAGTATCTTTCGGGGTCTTGGCTGTAAATCATCGACTAGATCACCCTCAAGTGGTCCATCCTTGCCTCTTTATAGCTGGTAGTAGAAGCCTGTGTAGCCATGAGTGTCATTGTGGATTGGTGCGAGAGAATATATGAGAGATTTGGGAGCAAAAGAGTTACGGCAGAAATTCATGAAGAAAAGCCCCATTTGGCCCCAAAGCGATATATACATGCACCATAATTGACACGTGCCAACATCAAGACGGCTGACTAATCATGTATGAACAAATTAGATTTATCTTGATATCTAAACGAGCATCACGAAAAACAAAGCGCCGCCCTCTTTACTCCACAACCACTTCGCTCGAAATCTGAAGCGACAGCACCGCATGACCTTCTAACATCATAACGTCTTTTCAAACAGCAAGCTATCACCTGACCTGGAAATGCCTCATAATCCACAAACTGATGACTGTTCAAAGTTCAGTCAACTTGACCTATTGAACTAAATAGGTGAGTTCACAAACTAACTACTTGCGGACTGAAAGCGTGGTGGTAACCGTCCTTCAAACAAATCAACCTGAACAGCAAAATATCTCTTCTAGATCGGTAAAGTTATCAACCATGGGACAACCCAAGTTAGCCCCATCTACCCTGGTCTTCTATTATGAAGAAGTCACTAACTTGGTCAACTCTAAGTTAAAACTGTCATTTTTTGTAAAAAAAAATAAACAAGTATAAGACCTTGGCATTTACTTAAGTCCAAGGCACCTGTCGTCCACCTAACACAAAGTGTTCTACCAAATAATTCAACTAGCAGATTTACTCGCAAACAAGTTGACTCATCCTAGAAAACTTAACAAACAATTTTCAAGCCAAGAAAAAATTGAGTAAACAAAGGAATGTTTTTATTTATCTTTTGAATATTTACAAGTTCACATTCACAAAATAATCAAAGATACAACAGCCTAAGGAGCTAAGGATAAGGGGAGGGCGACAGGTCCATGTCCATTCTAAGGTAGATGTAGGTGGAGCAGTCGATTGGGACTCCGACTCGGCCCTGTCGTCCCTTTGACTTGAAGAGCCCTCGCCCCCTTCCTCGATCCTCTCAGTAGGAGCCTCAACTACTTCATCACCACCATCATCGTCATCCTTGTCCTCTGCATCGACTGCGTCTAGGTCAAGTCCTCCATCCATCCTCTCTATATCCTCAAAGGCCTCTAAACAGTTGGCGATGTTTGGAGGGTAGTGAAAGTGACTTGAGATGCTTTGCATCTTAGCTGGAAGCTGCGCCACCTCCGCTATCCTGACAATGCCTTGGTAGTACTCCTTGACTGCCTCAGACCGATAGGCCTCGGACTCCAAGTAAGTGACCCGACTCTGGGCTAGGGCTAGAGACTCCCCATGACGAGTGCCCTCTTACTGGAGTCTATTTCAAGCAATCTGCTCCTCCTCAAGCATGTCCTTAGCATGCTGAGCAGCATGACTCTCAAACATGACTTGCACCAGAGCACAGTCCCCTTCTTTTGGCTCTCATGAAGCTCATGCTTGTGCCTATCGATCTCCTCGACCTTTTGGGCATCAGAGGCTTTCAAATCCTCTACCATCTTTTCCTTCACCTCTATCTCATGGCGCTAGTCATTTATCTCGACCTCTTTAGCCGATAACTCCTTGTGGGCCTCCTTGAGGTCGGCTGACACCTCGGATGTTAGACTTCTCATGGTAGCCTGAAGCTAGGCATAGACCTCTCTAATATGATCCATGCAGCTAAATATCTCCTACTCCACCAGAGCCCCGCGCACCAAATAGCTTTGGTGGATCACATGGAGGCCCACATCGAGAACTTCTGCCAAGATCTCTCTATCACAATGAAGCCAGAACTGCTTGACCGCCTTCGACTGAGTGACACGAGACTCGAGGACCAAAGACCTCTTATCATGATGGCGCCCTAGCTCGTGCCTATCCTCTGCGCTCAGCTCCCTCTCATATCAAGGACCGGTCTTGGTAGACCCTATCATTAGCATGCTCAACCTGTCCTAAGTCGGCGTATCGATCTCTGTAGGCGTTGAAAATTACCTATAAGTCCTCGAACGTGACTCATGACGATGGATTGATGATCGACGAACCATCTGACGATACAACGGCGAACCGTTGATGACGTAACCGTGCCGCAAACACATAAAGTGATTCGACAAAAGCATGAAGCGAGTCAGCAAGGCGTGCAAGTGAGCAAAGCGACGAATCATTGAATAAATCCAACTACGAAGCTTCAGATTAGCGAATTCGACGAGACAGAACCAACCTATCTCCAGAATCAACGGAACCAAACTAACTAGAGTCTGGAATCGACGAAACAAATAACCAGACTCAGAAAATGACTGAAAAAAGGCTACGTGGGTGGCTCAGCCAGGTCAGATCTGGGCATAGATCTGATCCGTTACCCACATTGTGAAGCCTATAAAATAGAGGATGGGGGCTCATTTTCATAGATCTAGACTTTTGGGCAAGAAGGAGATACTCTGTCGAATTCTGGAGCGATCTACACTTAGATCTAAGAATTCTAGATCCGAGATCTCGGCGAGCCTATCAACGCATAAAGCGAAGAAGTTTGAGAGATCTAGGATTAGATCTACATGTGATTCCTCTGAATCAAACATGGTTTTGATCCTGAGAAAAATGGTGACTTTGCTTGGTCGATTTCACTCACTTCAGGCAATTATTTCCTTCGTGAAATAATTCCCTTTGACCATGTAGATCTTAGATCTGACACCGGGATCCGATCACGCGGTGGTCCACGGATAAACCCCGGCACCAGCAAAGATCTCATGCAAGCAAGAACCTGATAAATAGGATCATACATTTGTTTAAAGGAAAAAGTTGTAATTTTTCTTTGTTTTGATTTTCATTGTAATTGAGTCTTATAAAAAGATGAGTTTTGTTTTGAATTCATTTGTAAACGTATAAAGCTATAATGAGTTCAGAATCAATGAAGATCGATGCGACTTTTTCCATGAACAAGCTAGCGACCGTAGTGGTAGCTAACGGTCTCGCTGATGAGATCGTCAAGTCGCAACCGTGGATGCAATCCCGGTTGAAAAGGAGGTCAAATATGAGTTCGACCAACAAAAGTTCGAGGAGTACTTGTCATCCTCGTCCAGATCATCCTCTCCCCGCAAGTTCAGGAAGATCTCCGCTACAAGGAAGATCCGTTGGTCCTCAGATACAGAATCCTAAGGTGAGGATCCCAACCCTGCTGCTACCAAAGTTGCAGATCTAAACACCTCTGTGCAGGAGATGACCGTTGATGGCATGTCGACTCTCTCAAAGAGAGCCCACCAAAGGTGACGCCAGCACCTGGCGAAGCAATTCGCCAAGGCCCTAGAATTGATGGACGAGATTCGCTATGAGACGGATCTCAAATCCAGAAGAGATCAAAGGCCTCAACAACGGGTGATTGACACATCCTCCAAGCTGTCAAAGAGTGAATGGGTCCAAGTCAAACGGAGCTGTTCAACGCTCGAAGAATGCATCTGAAAGCACCGCGCACTGCTTGCGCACGCACGGGCTTTAGTTCGAAAGGCCCAAAAATTGAAGAAGGAAGAAGCGGCCAAGAGGCCACCAAAGATGCGCCAAGTTTGATGGCTGAAATCCAGAACGGCGGTCCGGACAAGGGCGGAAACGTCAACTAAGAACCAACCACCTCCGGCTGTCACATCCAAGTCCCCGTCCAACTCTATTCCCACTTCGGTCGAGCCTGCGAGCTAACCCCAGAGTAAGAAAATGGTGTTAGAGTGCCTCAGCCTGTTGCACGATGACCGAGGCAAAATCTCGATCAAGGAACATTTGGGCCCGTTGAAGAGGTTCCGAACAACTCACAGTACTGGGGGTCACATCCACTACGACAAGAAGATTCCTAGATCTGCTCGAACTGGGATGTGAATCAAAGTTCAAGAGTTTATCGAGACTTCATGCCCGCAAAGACGAACATTGAGACGAGTCACTTTTGAAAGCTCTGATGGTGCAATTCACCCTCAGAAGGAAACGTTTTCATCTAATAACAATGACGTTATACCTGAGGAGTCGTGCCAACACACGATGGGTTGCTTTGGTATTCAAGCCGATGAGTTGTAGTATTGCACTGGGGGTACGAGTAAATCTCGAAAGAGGAGCTCCCCAGGGATGAACATGCATTGTCTATGTTCCAAGCTGATCAGGGTGGTGTTATCAGAGTGTAACTACACTAAAACAGCGCTGGAGAAGGTGCCGGTCTTTGATAGACTTGGCACTGAAATGCCAAAACCCAGGTCGTGGCGCTTCCACAGAAGAAGATCGGTGTCTCAAGGTGATGAATTGCCAATAGTCACTATCAACATGAGTAGCAAAGGGACATCGACACGTACCATTCCCGAGGTATCTCAACGAATAACTCGGTTGCGGAGCGGGACTATCAGACGACCTTAATATGGCAAAGTGTAGAGGGGGTTACCCTCAGATGACAAAGTGTCAGACGCTGGCTCCGCGGTTGCTTCTGATAACATGGTTTTCAGTGAGGGACAACCCTGTGAGGCACTCATGATCAGTGCAGAACAAGTAGCTAAGATGCTCGAAGAGGCTATGGCCAAGCAAAAGAAGAACTTCAAGTTCGAGATGGAGATGTCTATGCAGCAAATGAGAGAGATGCATGACCAGCAAATCGAAGCGCTAACGAATTGCCGAGGTGAATCAAGTCGTTGCAATAACGTCGACCAAATCGACAGTGACATGGACAGGGAGGAAGGCCGTAACATCTATAATCCTCCTGATGAACGGAATGTGGGGGGTAGCCTCGAGAACATCAGTGGTAACGTAGTCATCCATGAGAATGAGAAGATAAAGACCTCGAGAGTAAAATCAACACTTTGATTTCCACCCAAGAGGTAAAGAAGATAGATATACCGTGTCCGTACCCAAGGCAGTGGGAATCAATCCCATATCCAGTAAAGTTTAATCTAATAAACTTTACACTGTTCGATGGGAACGGTTCACCCACTCAACATTTAATCTACTTCAAGTCTCACCTGAGAGTTATCTCTAGTAACGAGCCCTTAATGGTTCGGTCATTCGTTGGCACTCTTCAGGGAGCTGCCTTTGATTGGTACCGCCGTCTCAAACTGGGGGACGTTAACAGCTGGGATGACATGGAGACCATGTTCCTCACCAATTTCTTCAACAATGATACCGAGATATTCATCGAAATGTTGTTGGATGAAAAACAAAAGGACAGAGAGATGGTAGATAGCTTCGTCAAGCGATTCCAAAATAAGGCAATGAATTGTCGAAACCTGATAACTGAAGAGTTCATTCTTTAGACCTGCCACAACAACCTCTTGTTGGACATTCTGGAAGCAATGGGAATGGCACCATCCAAGACATGGAAGGACTTGAAGGTGCGTGGGGAGTAAGCCGAGCGATTCCTTAAGAGAAAAAAGGCAGAAGAGGCCAGCAAACGGTGGATACTCACAAACGGAATTTCATCCCACGCGGAAAAGGGAAGGAACAAGCTAAAGCAGCGGTCGCAAACTAAACATTTCAGTTGCAGCCACAGCAACACCCGCAACAGCGAGCGCCACAGCAATCGCAGCCCCAATGGCGGCAAAGACCTTAACAACAAAAGCCCTCCGCTACAAGGTTCCCTAAAGTCTATTCTTTTAAGGAAGACGAGGTTCTCGGTATCTTCAAATACCTCCTAGAGAACAATAAGATCCAGTCGCCACCGATCATGAATCAGGAGGAGGCAAATAAGGCCACAAATCTGAAGTACTACACATTCCACAGAGCGGTGCACCATCCAACAAAGTCATGCTATCATCTCAAGGATATGATCTAGGCCTTGATTGATGTAGGGGTCATTACCCCGAAGCAGTCCAAAGAGAAGAAAGTGGGGGCGAATGCAATATCCATCAGCTTCAGATTCATGCCTTTAACTTGGTTTCAACTGAAGCATGTCGTTAAAGTGGGGATGAAGACAGTGAATGATGATCCTCACAGGCAACGTGAAAAGGGGCTGGTGCCACATACCACCTCAAACGGTGAAATTCTTTGGGTTCATCCTGACCTTTTCAAAGATGATTAGTGGGCAGCCTCTTCATCTGGGAAGTAGTCAAAGGGCAAGGAGAAATTATGCCATGCCACTTTAGCAATTCTGGAGGAGAATGATGAACAGATAATGACATTCTAGCTTTCCGAAGAGGAACATGAAGTCTTCACCACCAAGAGCGAATACGAGTACAAATACAAGTACCCTGAAGCTTCTAATCCAAATGCTAAGACACTGACGGAGCTAGGAGTGGCTATGACTCCCCCTACGTGTGCTGAAAAATCACAGCAGCAAGTGACCGCCAAGGAGGGCATGGCCAAATTAAAGGAGAAGCAACCCCAACATCAGGATGTTCAAGTCCCGAAGCAGTCCCGATTCAATCGTCCGATTAGAGGGGACAAACTGACAAGTTCGAGCTCCGCGTACTGCTTTGATGTCATGGCGCAATTGGCAAATATCCTAGCAAAGATAACTCTCTATGAGTTGTTACGGTTGTCAAAAAAAACCAGAGAGGCCCTTCAAGAAGCCCTGTCTAACTCCAAGGTGTTCCTCACTCAGATCAAGCCAAGTCCCGAAGAGCTAGAGTCTTCGGCCCAGCAATGCAACCTTGCAACCAAGCACTTCCCCTGCATCACCTTTACCACGGAAGACATGCAGATGAAGAATTCAAAGCACGACAGGCTTCTATATTTTACCGAGTACATTGGCTCCAGTGAAGTCAACCAGATCCAAGTTGATCTGGGTTCCGCTATGAGTATCATGCCCCTCCGCCTAATGTATAGCCTCGGGATTTCTGCCAATAAGCTAGCATCTACAGCCATGGTGATTTATAGATTTAATACCAGTGGGTCTCGACCACTAGGTAAAATCAGGGTAAAGTGCCAGATGGGAGGTTTGAAGTCTAAAGTCACATGCTATGTGATTGATGCAGAGACTTCCTATAACTTATTATTGGGTCAGCCATGGATCTATAATAATGTTATAGTCCCATCCACTCTTCATCAATATCTAAAATATATTGACACAAATAATGAAGTCAGGACGGTGGTCGCAGATAAGCAACCGTTTATGGGGTTGGAGAACTACTTTACTGACTCCCTCCTTTACGGTAACGAGTCCGATACTGAATCATCAGCCCAAGGCACGGACAGCTGCAAGGAAGCTGATACTAAAGCCGGGCTTGATTATGATGGTGGTTTTGTCTTAAATAACATTGTACCCTTTGTAGTCAATCTTGACAATAGAGAATCGTCGGATGATAGTTGTAATTGGCAAGTTGTCGACAATGAAATAAATAATAATTTAGAGTACTCGCTAACTCTTAATGATGTGATGAAATGATTGTACGATGACCCCGAGTTGCACATACCGATTTGGTTGTCTTGTGTAACGCAGAAGTATATCCAGAACTCTTCCAGGACAACATTAATCATCCTGGGTAGAACAAGTGACGAAAAAGACTTGGTCTATGGTAAAGGAGATGCGATTCCACTAGTGACCACTTTCTGAAAGAGGATGTTAATGACAATGAGCTTGGCCTTCATCTGTTCAGATATAGTCCAGAAGCACAGAATCTTATGAAAAGATGGGGGTATCACTTTGCACGAGGAGAGGGCTTTTACTTCATACGAGGTCCTCAAGTCCCACCCAAAGCCACACACGTCCCAAAGGGGAAACCCGATAATTACTATGGATTCTGGAGAGGATTGGGGTATGTATCCTCTTTAGAAGACGAATGCTGTTAGTTGATCAAGAACTAATTATCCGATGTGAGAGATGGATATTCATCTGACTCCCCTGCCTGGGATTCTGACGTCAGCCTCAGTGAAGTATTCAAGGGACTGATGTCGAATATGACTACAGCTGACCCCACCACGATGGAGAATGGTGAGGAGATACCAACATGAAAATACCCGTGGATCCATCACCTCAATATACAATATGGGGACCGTTTCGAGCAAAGAGAACCCCCCATCGAGGATGAAGAGGTCAAAGTCAATATGGGTGACGAAGCACACCCTAAGCCCATATTCATTAGTAACAGTCTCTCCCTGGAAGAGAAAGAAGAGTTGATTGCTCTCGTCAGGGAATTTATCGACGTTTTCGCTTGGAACTACAAGGACATGCCAGGACTCGACCCCAATGTGGCGATGCACTGCCTCAACATTAAGATAGATGCCAAACCTGTCACGCAACAGCAGAGACAGTTTTGTTCACAGATTATGGAAGCAATCATAGCGGAAGTGAAAAGGCTTATAGAGTCGGGTTTTATCAGGGAAGAACAGCATCCAGATTGGGTGGCGAATATTATCCCGGTCTTGAAGAAGAATGGGATGATCAGAATCTGCATCGATTACAGAGATCTGAACACCGCATGTCTAAAAGATGACTTTCCTCTTCCTATTACCGACGTCATCATGGACAATACGTGCAGATTCGAGAAAATGTCCTTCATGGACGGTTTTTTAGGTTATAATCAAATCAAGATGCACCCAGATGATGAAAAACACACTGCGTTCAGAACTCCCCTCGGTGTTTTCTACAACACAGTCATGCCATTCAGCCTAAAGAATGCAAATGCTACATACTAGCGAGCAATGATGAGGATTTTTTAGGAACATGCTCAGAAAACAGTCGAGTGCTACGTCGATGACTTAGTTGTGAAGAGCTGCAACAAAAATGACCACATAAGGACAATGTTAGATCTCATGCGAAGTCATCAGCTAAAGATGAACCCTCTGAAATCCTTCCTCAGAACGTCCAGTAGAAAATTCCTTGGATTCATTATCACCACTAGGGGGTATTCATACTGACCCAGATAAAGTGAAGGCGATACATGAATTGCAACCCCCAAAGAATCTAAGAGAACTCAGAGGGTTACAGGGGCGATTAGCTTATATCCAGTGGTTCATATCGAACCTCTCTGGAAAATGCTAGCCGTTCTCCCAGCTAACCAAGAAAGGCATGTCATTGTCTGGACGACACCTATCAAAAGGCATTCGCAGATATCAAAGCATATCTAGTGAATCCTCCTATTCTTATCGCACTGCAGTCCAGTAAATCATTCTTGATTCACACCAAGGCAACGAACCATTCGTTAAGCGCTTTACTCGCGCAAGACGATGATAGCGGTCACGAATAGGCAGTGTATTACCTGAGCCAAACTTTAGTGGGTGCTAAATCTTGCTATCCGATGATCGAGAAGTAGTGCCTTGCATTAGTGTTCGTGATTTAGAAGATGCGACACTACTTAGTTGGACAAACGATTTATGTTATCTCTAACGTAAATACAGTTTGGATATTCATGATGCAACCAGCCTCCATGAGTTGGCGTTTGACAAAATGGGCCTTGCTCTTGTCTCAATACGACTTACACTTCAAGCAGTAGAAGTTGGTCAAGGGACAGGCAATTTGTGATCTCCTAGTAACTAATCCAACGATAGATGCAGCTGAATTATATGACGATTTGCCAGATGAAACCCACGAAGTGAACACTACATCGCATCAGCGAATATGGTGATTGTACTTTGACGGAGCCTCTCGAGCAACCAATGTGGCAAGTACCCCTAGATAGTCTAAGTTTTCTTCCGGAGTTAGAGTTGTCTTAGTTTCTCTAGGGAAGCATGTGATGCCTCGCACTTGCTTGCTAACTGAGTCGTGCTCCAATAATGTGGTCGAATACAACACGTTACTTATTGGGCTCAGTTTCGCAAAAGAGCAGGGGGTTGAATATCTCGAAGCCTTTGCGGATTCCCAACTTATAATCAGACAATCCTGTGGGGGCTACAAAGTCAAGAATCCAGACCTGATTCTGTACCACCAGGCAGCTGTTGAGATGGCAGACTCGTTTGAAGAATTTTTTATCGAGTATATTTCGCGCCTCCAAAACGCATACGCGGATGCGTTAGTAGTGTTAGCAGTCTCGTTAGCATAACCTCCTGAAACTGAATAGTTAGTCACTATGAGAACTCACCAACTATTTGTACTAATATATGATGAGGAGGAGGATGATAGAGGGGTGGTCATCAAAGAGGTGTACACAACTCAAGTCGAACCGGAGCCTCGGGATTGGCATTTCCCTATAACCGACTATGTCTTGTATGGTATTTTGCTAGAAGATGTAAAAGAAAGGGAATCAATCCGACGAAAAGCACCAAGGTTCTTTTATGATACATAGACCTAGACGTTATATCGTCACGGGTATGATGGCTTGCTGCTTTGGTGTCTTTCGAACATAGAAATAGAAGAAGTCCTTACGGAAGCACACGGAGGAGAGTATGGCACACACCAATCTGGTCCCAAGCTTTATGATCGTATCAGAAAAATAGGATACTTCTAGCCAACGATGATTAATGATGCAATTAAGCATGCTCGAAAGTGCCACGCATGTCAAATTCACGCGAATTACATGCATCAACCCCCAGAGCATTTGCATCCTTCGGCTACATCTTGGCCGTTCGAGATGTGGGGGATGGACATTGTGGGTCCTATTTTTCCTCTATCAGTTAAAGGTGATCGGTTCATTCTTGCGATTACCGACTACTTCTCCAAGTGGGTTGAAGCAAATTCGCTTAAAGAAGTGAAAACGAACAATGTCATCAGGTTTATCAAGCATCACGTCATCTATCAACACGGCGTATTGAGATGGATCATACATAATAACAGTCCTCAATTCGTCAGCAATGCCTTCATCAGTTTTTGCGAGAAGTATAAGATTCAAGATGTCCCATCAACGGCTTATAATTCCGCTACAAACGGATTAGCAGAGGCGTTCAACAAGATAATCATTAAGATCTTATCGAAACTCGTGAGGACCAATAAATGTGAGTGGGACGATAAACTTGGAGAAGCACTCTGGGCATATCGCACCACAATACGTACGCCTACCAGAGCTACCCCATATTCTCTAGAATATGGAGGTGAAGTTGTACTTCCATTGGAAATCTAAATCCCATCACTTCGTATCACCCTCGCAACTGAGATGACGGCAGAAGAACAACATCGGAGGCGTCTTGAAGAGCTTGAGATGTTGGATGAAAATTGCCTGGAAGCTCAACAACACATTGAGTTTACCAAGCTAGAATGTCGAGGGCTTTTAACAAGAGAGTTGACAGAGAAGATTTAAGGAAGGAGATATGGTCCTCGCTACTCGACGACCAATAATTCTCGATTCTAAGAAAAAGGATAAGTTTGAACCCAAATGGGAAGGACCGCTCGTGATAGACACTGTCTATTCGAATGGTGCGTATCATTTAATCACCCAAAATGGTGACAAGCAATTAATGTCGATAAATGGGAAGTTCCTAAAAAAATACTATCCTTAGTATATTTAGGATAATCCATTTTGAAGAGAAGTTCCTCATGGAATATTTCACCCATTTTCCTTGAGGATGACCCTAAAACTGTTCTCCACCATAAATTCTATAACTAATCAAATTTATTGATGGCGAGCCCACTAAAAATCTTTCTGGTCCAATCCACCAGCAAAATCCCCTCTTAATTCCTTCCACAAACAAGAGGTCCACTTTCAATGTTAAGATCCCCTTGTGATAAACAGAAGGGTTCTATCATTTCCTCTTCGGTCATGCCTTCCCAAGGTTAGGGATAAAATTAGATTTTCATCTCGATAAACGAGAAAGTCATTTCCAGATCATGTAGCAAATCCTATAAAAGTGAAAGTTATCTGAATCTCTTCGATTCTCAGAGTGGAGATCCCACTCTTAGTTTCACCTCCTAAGATTCTTGAAGTGGAGATCCCACTTTTAGTTTCCTTTACACTAGAGATAGAATATAAAATTCTTCCTCTCCAGGAGCAACGGATAGAATATAAAATTCTTCCTCTCTTGTCTAAGGGTTTGCCTTTACCCCAAAAAGAAGACCTGGAGATAGGATATAAAATCCTTCCGTTCTAGCATCGGGAAACAGAATATAAAATTCTTCCTTTCCTACATCAATTTTATCTTTTCAAATTTTTCTTTCCACTGAAGATAGAATATAAAATTCTTTCTCTCCAGTATCGAAAACCAGAATATAAAATTCTTCCTTTCCCACATCAATGTTTTCCAATCCTTCAATCTAAGATTCATCTTGGGGAATTTTATCCCGAAGCCTAAGTAGGGATAAGTCTATGCCTAACACGCGTTGCAAGTTAATTCTTAACCGTAATCAATTTATCTTTTCAAATTTATCTTTCCACTGGAGATAGAATATCAAATTCTTCCTCTCCAGCATCAGGAAATAGAATATAAAATTCTTCCTATCCCACATCAATGTTTTCTAATCCTTCAATCTAAGATTCATCTTGGGGAATTTTATCCCGAAGTCTAAGTAGGGATAAGTCTACGCCTAACACACGTTGCCTATTAATTCTTAACTATAAAAAGAATGAAAGCCCATGTAGGCATTGAAAATCGCTTATCACTCCCCAAACCTGACTCGTGAAGGTGGGTTCGCGACTGACGAACCATCTACCGACGCGACCAAGAACGGCTGACGACGCAGGAATGCCACAAAACGCATGAAGCGGGTCGACGAACATCTGAATTAAGTCGACGAGGCGTACACATCAACGGAATGATGTATCGCAGAATAAATCCGACGGTGACGTTCCAAGTCAGCAGGAAATTAGCAAGGCGAGTTGATCAGACTTGAGTGTCGACGCAGCACGCAAGCGGCGACGCCGTGCCGATCCAATTCCAGAATCAACGGAATAACCGATCCAATTCCGGACTCAACGAAATAATCAGAAATACCGGAACACGAGTCTAAGCGGGCGAAACGTCAGAAAAACAACAAGAAGAACCGGCAAAACAACCGCCCAAAAAGCTAAACTTCGGCCAATGGCCGAAGCGTTTCGGCCATGGCCGAAATGCTTC
>JBAKGM010000279.1:17574182-17624049 GCA_037177215.1 Asparagus racemosus | reverse complement strand
ATACATACGTACGTACATACATACATACATACATACATATATATATATGTATGTATGTATGTATATATACATATACATGTATATATATGTATGTATATATACATATACATGTATATGTATATATGTATATATACATATACATGTATATACATATATATACATACATTTATGTACGTATATACATGTATGTATATATATGTATATATACATGTATATATATGTATATACATACATATACATGTATATATATGTATACATATACATGTATATATATGTACATATATGTATATGTATGTATATACATATACATATATATACGTATATGTATACATGTATATGTATGTATATACATATACATATATATACATATATATACATATATGTATACATGTATATGTATGTATATATATGTATATATATGTATGTATATATATATGTATATATATGTATGTATGTATATATATATGAATATTATATGTATATATGTATATACATACATATATGTATTCATATACATATACATATATATATATATATGTATGTATATATATGTACATGTTTATATATGTATATGTATGTATAGACATACATACATATAAAATATATATATGTATGTATGTATATATATATACACACACACATCTATGCATATATGTGTGTGTGTGTGTATATATATATATATGTATATAAAATTATATATATCATGCCAACTGTAGGAGTGTGACTCCTACAGTTGGTATGATATATATCATTATATAGATATATATATATATACATGTATGTATAGATGTATATATATACAATTGGTATGATAAATATCATTATATACATATATCTATACATACATATATGTATAGATGTATGTACATACATATATATACATCTATACATATATGTATGTATAGATATATGTATATAATGATATATATCATACCAACTGTAGGAGTCAAATTTCTCATATACATATATGTATATATGTACATATGTATATGTACATATATATATGTATATACATACATATATATATATATATATATATATGTATATATATATGTAATGATATATATCATACCAACTGTAGGAGTCAAATTTCTCATACACACACATGTATATATATACATATATGTATATGAGAAATTTGACTCCTACAGTTGGTATGATCAGTTTCTACTGTGTTTTCTTGAAGAATCATATTGACAATTCAATATGTACACTGTAGCAAGACTTCCTTTCAGTCTCAATTTAGGTTTGAGTAAATTTATGAAGAGTGTTTATAAATCTATCTATATCTATATTGAAACAAATCATAAACCGGATAAACTAAAACTTCTCCATAAAAGGGGCCCATGTGATTTTCTCCAAAAGTAAGGACCCATATGTATGACTTTCATCTTTACCAAGAAAAGACAAAACCAAAACCCATTTCCATCAAACAACCCCATGTGAGAGCTGATGTCATACTCCACTTAGTAAATAAAAAATTAAGAAAAGCAGAGAGAGAATTGAGAGAGAAAGAGCGAACTGTTCATCATCTTTGGTCTCCTCTTTCCCCATATCTCAGAAGCTCGAGTAACCCACCCATGTCCACCATGTTTGGGTACGTAGCTGAACCCAACAGGGGTCGGACACGGGTACATCCCTCAAATTGCTGTGTCGCGTAACCAGTGTGGCAAGGATAAGATTTTTTGCTTCATATACTGTTCTTATTTTTCTGTAGCGGGATAGAGCAGTGGTAGGAAAAATGGCCTTATGGCGATAGTAGTATATCTTGGCATAGTCATTGTTATTCTTTAGAATGCATAAGGTTGCTCAGCTTGTTAAGAGTCACATATTGAATCACATTATCTTCTCTGATCAGACTCTTGTAGAAAATGGACGTAATCACAATACCTGATGGTCTTGCTGAGTGCCAATCCTATGCAAAGTTCAGCTTTCAATGAATGATTTACTGAAGTAGATGAAAAAAGTAGTTTATTGACGAGCTATTAATCATTTTATTAGATGTTTAATTATTGCAAGTTATTACAGACTGTTACAGAGGAATCTTCTTCAATTTTTTACTATGGATTTTGGTTGTTATCTGGTTTAACCTTCACTTGGTTTTCTTTTCGGCTCATCTATACTGATTTACATTTAATAATGCCCTTGTTGCAGTTTCAGGGTCGGATTGCCAGCGCACGGATGTAAATGACATATCATGTATAGATTTGCATGAAAATGGTAGCGCACAGGGTTCATCTGGTGTTGACTCACCAGAGAGGAACATGGCCGCCACTGATGATAAATCTGGGTTTGATGAAAATAGGACATCATCAAGTGACCAAAAGCAGAACTCACGCCTTACCAAATTTGACCCTGAAGGCCTTGTGAGGAAAGACTCCTTCGTGACAGGAGCTACTAGTCTTATTGTACCTTCGTTTGGCGATGACCATGTCTCTAATCTGCAATCTGATGTATTGATTTTTTTTCTTGCTGATGTAATAAAGTTCTGCACTTACATACTCTTAAACCATAGATGGTCTGACCTTGGAGCTCTGTCAGGGAACTTCAGTTGATGTGATCTCTGATGATGAAGAAAGCTGTAGGTCAGAATCTGAGTCGGCATCAACTGCCTCTTATCATGTGGATGATGAAGGTGAACTTAACACTTAGCACTCTCGTGATTCTGCATTTCACCATGCTTATTTTAGCCGTTGTCTTGCAGACTTGGAACATCCAATTTCAGATATTTATTTTACTGCATTTGGGGAAAAGGTACTCTTTTATGCTAATTCTTGGAGACATCATAACCATTACTAAAGTGAAATTTATAACTTTAAGGATAGATCTATTTATTAAGTATTGATTTCTTTCTCTTTTTAAAGTTATCATTAAAGGAGGAAGTCTAAAATTGTGTTGATGAAATGTTGTATTTTTGTAGAAGTTGTAGATTCATGGATCATGCTAACATATTTCAGCTAGTATTATTAGCACCTAGTTGATTGTTGTGCAAACATGGTAGAAGGTCTCAAATCTCGACCCTACATTGACTTGGACCTTACAATAGGCCTTTGGGTCCAGACATCTTGATGTGCTGTTCTTTTTCTCGAGCGTCAATGGATGGGACAGAATCAGGAAAACTTGCTCGTAAATCTAATTGTAAGATCCAAGTCTATCATGCAGTAACATGAAAATTGAGAATTTACCCCGTTTTTGTGCTAGCAATTGTAATAGAGATCAGATGCTTTGTTTCACAATTACACCTGAATTTTTAGGACCTAAGGGCTGAACTTTGAGACAGTATGCTAGGTTGCATATTTGTATCATCTATGCAAGTTACTCTTGATCACAACTGATTCTCTACTAGTTTGTCTGAAAATCTCAAAGGTTATTAGATTGAAATGTCTGGATTAAATATCATTTGACATTTTTATGCTCTAATCATTTTTTTCTGAACTGATGAAGCTCTTTATCCCTTTGATGGACAAATGCAAACAATTTTGACTTACTGGAAAGCAAGTTGGTTTAGTTGTAAATGTAAGTTGAATCTTAGCAGACCTTATTACAATGTTGTGTGCTGGAGGAAATTGACCAGCATAGTGTTTAGGGTCATAAAAGAACTTTAAAATGTAATGCATAATTAAGTGTAAAACTCATAGTACAATATCAGATGTAGACAAATTGGCAATCACAAGCATTTCACGCTTAGCAGACTGGGTAATTAATTGTTTGCACCAGGAACATTCTTATTGGAAAAAAATTCAATTAAGGATGACTAGAAATTGTAGAATGTAATGCTCTTTTCTGTTTCTTCAGGTCTGTGCATTCTCTATTGTTAGTTGTTCTTAACATGTTTTATTGCGAGTCTTACCTTTTCATTCCTTGAATTTGTTAATCAATTTGGGTACAAGAGTCATTTCTGTAAGGTATCCTTTGTTGGAAGATCTTATATGTGGAATGTGTTTAGTGTCTTGGTGATGTCTGACAACTATTTCAAATTTGTCTCATCAGCCTATATTAGATGCTTTGCATCAGATTTAGATGAATTCTCTTTTGAATCTTCATGAGAATTTTGATATTTTTACAGAAAATGTGAGTCCATAAGCCAATCCAAAAAGATTTATAGAGTTTCATGCTATGTTACGTGGGTACTTCTAATATGGAGCTGTACCCGTACCAGACACGTGTCGTAACCATACCAAACACGTGTTGTACTCGTAGCTATACCCGCACTTCTTGGACACTCCTGAAATAGATGCATATATTTATTAAGAAGTGCTCAGCTATACAATTCATGTTTCATTTAAAACACCTGTCATACATTTCTTGGATATATATCCGACACTTCACATCCATTTTTGTAACTTGTCGGATAAGGGTCGAGTTTGTTTCAGCCCTAAGAGTTATGATTTAAAAGGGTCGTTTACATATATTGCTTAGAATTATGATTATCCCATGAGTTTCATCCGTGTCCCTGTACCCTACTTTTTTCAAATTTGCCATGCCCCATATCCGTACCCCTGTAGCTTAGGTGTCATGTTATCCAAGTATAACAATCTATTGGTACTTTTTTCCTTTATGAAAAGTTCCACATGCTCAGATAATATATTCTAAATGGGGGATTTGATTATATCCAATGGGGTATTACACAACTAAGGTACCGCCTGAATTATGATATCACTGCCGAAGAGGGAACTGGCACCTGCACATAACTTTACATGGACATGCATGGAAGCAATCATTGCTTGTTTCCTCTTTGAAATATTTCGACATCTTGTAGGTTATGTCTTTTAGTCTGGCTGTAACCTGTACCTAATAATTTGATTAGTTTTTGACTTTTTCGTAATTGTGAACTGTTTCCTCTATTACTTACATGGCATACAAGCTTATTACACTTTCTCCAAAAGTTGTGATCCTACATAAAGCATCTCTGCCTTGATAATGATAATGTCAAAGGTCCATCGTCCCATCTTAAGTATCATACTCAATGGAAGATCACGGTCTAGAAGGTTGATTCTGCAACTTCTGTTCCTTATGAACTATAGTACTATACTGACTTGCTTCTATGAACAATACAATACCTCAAAAGTGATGTAACCAGGAGTAGGCAGAAGCCTTGGCGTAATCCCTTAGAGGAGATGTCCTGCTGAGGTGACTGGAAAATTGATTTTGATTCATTTATAGTGCAATTTCTGAGGATGATGATGATTGGGTGAGGTAGGAGCCTATGGGTAAGGTCAATGAATTTCACAAAAATATGATGGACAATAAAGGATCCTTACTGTGACCATGTGTTAATTTTGAAATCAATGCGCTATATGACTTGAGAAGGATATTATGATGGTAGTGCGTATCACCTATATGCTTTTTCTGAAGTACATATGCTGAGGTTCAATGGCTAGTCATTACGTTTGTTGAAGTTGACTTTTGCTGTAATTTTGGCTTGTAAGGTTATACACTTGAAGCCCTAAGCATTAGTAACAACAACAGTGCCTTTCTCCCAAAATTTTGGGGTTGGCTACATGAATCCTATCCTTCCATTTAATTCTATTTGGGGACATCTTCTCCATTGAGTTAACTATCAGCACATCCTTCTTTATTGCTTCCAACCAAGTCGTTTTAGGTCTACATCGAGACCTCTTTGGCCCATTAATTATAATCCTATCACTTCTCCTAACGGGTGTATTAAGAGACCTTTGTTGTACATATGCAAACCATCTAAGTTGATCCACTCATTTTATTCCCAATGGGATCAACCTCTCAGCATTCATGAATGCACTCATTTCTCATCTTATCTTTTAGTGTATACCCGCAAGGCCATCATAACAATTTCATTTGCCCTACACTCATTTTGTGCACATTTTGTTTTTAATTGTCAAATGTTAAGATCTATGAAGCATTGTTAGTCTTATACCTTTCCTATAAAACATTCACTTTAATCTCATAGGTCCCATAGGCACATAAGATTTTAGAAGCGCTGCATTTTAACCATCCTATTCGATTTAATGAACCACATCCTTCTCAATCTGATCATCATGACTAATGGTTGATCGTAAATAATGAAAGTTATGAAAGTGATTACCTTAGGTGTTTCTTGATTGTCAATATGAATTAAAGGCTCAATTCTCTTCACAGTTTTACTCATGTACACTTGTATTCTATTATTATTCTACTAGTTCTAAATCGAGCTTTGAGAGCTTATCTCCATCTTTCTACATTACCATCAACAAACAAAATACACCTAGGGACTTAAAATAAGCATTGTATATAAATTGTTATTCATTGAATTAAAATTTTGAGATCCCATCTTATTGGTTGCTATATGGGCTGTGATTGTCATGCTTATTGTTTATTTTTAATTTTGTCAATTCTCTTATGAAATAATAATTTTATGCTTTCTTCTGATTACTGTCTTGTTTCAGAATCAATGCTCTTGTAGCTTGATCTTTTTTACTCTCTTAATAAGAGGGCTTTTCGATAAATTTTGGTTGATCGTAGTTCATATAGTTGTATGATTCAGAGTATCATTTATTCATTTCCTATTTGATCCCTTTGAATTTGATACTCGGAGTTGCTATCGGATCTATTCATTAAAAAGAAAATGATTCCTACTCTACAGTGACTAGTTTGCACTTACTGGTTTGCAGGATAAAGATGACTTGGCAGTTATTATTACCCCTGATTATGTCATACATAAAAACACTTTGTATGGAGAGGGACACTTATTGTTCTTTTCAGATTCCATTATTGTGAAGTGTTCTGATGTAAATGGGAACATTGAGAACTTTGTTCTAGAATGTGCAGTTGCTGATATAATTCATATCCAATGCCGATGGAGTGGCAGTGTGAGTAGTGCTGTTTCGCTATTCTTAAATTCATTATAAATTTATGCATTACATTTTTTACTTTTGCTGATGATGATTTTATTTCTTGTTACAGGTTGAGTCTGCTCTGATTAAATTTTATCTAAGAGCAACTACAGTAAATGGAAACGAACAAATTCATGATACTTGTGGTAGGTCTTTCTCCCGAATATTTCCTGCTTGATTTATGATCTTGGACAAATTCTTAGTTGTTATAGCTTTACTTTCCTGCCAGTGTTTTGTTCCATTTAGTATGTAGTGTCTATCTATCTATACATGTTAATAAAAATGTTGTAATACCCTTTCTTCCTCCAGTCAAGTGAAAGAGAACACTCGTTTCAAAACTTTATCCTCGACACCTTAGAAACCAATATCTAACTTCCTTAATTTCTTTAGTGGAAAAATGGTTCTACATCAAATTACCAAAAAATTAAATCAAGACTTAAACTGTTTTTGTTTGCTTTCAAATAATTCTGTCTTGATGTTTCCTCTGGCTCAGTATAGTCGGGGAGGGTCTGTCAAATTATATTAGCTTCAATCTTTGAGGTAGGGAGGGACTATTTGTTCTATTAGCTTAGCTTACATAATCTTGCATGTTCATGGTATTTTGCAGTGGCTGATTGAGGGAGGGAGGGGATGAAAAGAAGGGCACTATAGTCTATAGATTTGCTCTCTATCTTCTACCACTCGTGGTATTTGTTCTATTAGCTTAGCTTACAAATCTTGCATATTCATGGTATTTTGCAGTGGCTGATTGAGGGAGGGAGGGGATGAAAAGAAGGGCACTATAGTCTATAGATTTGCTGTGTATCTTCTACCACTCGTGGTATACATCTAGTTTTATTCCATACGACTCATGAGACTTACTATTACGACTTTGTTGTCACAAATATGTCGCAAAATTGTGAGTTTTGTGATTTCTGATAGTTGTATGTTACTTTTACTCTAAAGTTATACTATAGCCAAATCAGAACTATTAATAATAACTAAAAAACTTCTCAATTTGGAGCCCATCTCAATCAATGAGAGGGAAAAAGAATAAGAAAGTAGGTTACATAATCAACATGTAGAAGTTTTAATTTCATTTGTCTTAAGAATTTGCCAAGTGGCAACCAATGATTTTGTTTTAGTATATAGTATGGATAGATTAGTGACTAATATAAACCGTGAGCTTCTTGGGTCATCTGAATGGGTTCAAGAACCACATCTTCTACCACTCGTGGTATACAACTAGTTTTAGCCCGTGTGATGCATGGGACAAGTATTACAGCATTGTTGTCACAATTATGTTGCAAAATTATGATATTGATAGTTGCATATTACTTTCACTCTAAAAGTTATAGTATAACCAAATTAGAAATAATAATAATAATAAAAATTCTTAATCTGGAGCCCGTTGCAATCAATGAGAGGGAGAGAGAATAAGAAAGAAGGTTACAGAATCAATCAATAAAACTTTAAAAGTCAATTGTCTTTCCATAATGGATTAGTGAGTAATAGAAACTGTAAAGTCTTGGTCATCTGAATAGGCATAATGGATTAGTGAGTAATAGAAACTGTGAAGTCTTGGTCATCTGAATGGGTTCAAGAACCCCATTTCTTTGGTCATTGTAGAATGCTTCCATGTTTTTGCTTAGAAGAATGTCTTTCCATAATGGATGACTCTTGAACTTATTCTCAGAAGACATTGTTTTGTACTATTTGTTGCTTTGTACTATTCATTGCATTAGCTGCATAGTTTGTAAGAGTTATGGTAATTAATCATTGATTCGGGGCGGGAGTGCTTGGTTTACCTGGAAGATACTAGAGTTCTGTATTGCTTGTTATATTTGATAAGTTGCGTAAGGAGGAAGGGTTTTAATTTATGTAGTTATTTACTCAAAAGACATCAGAGTTCTGTACTTTTATTATTTATATGCTTAGCATAGCTGTGCGATTCCCTGTACCCCCTTGAACTGTACAGTAGCCGACGCAGGACAGAGCAAAGGAAAACACTAATGCCAAATGAATTAAGCAAACACACGAGTGATAACCTAGAAAGCAACTTAGTGTATGCAACTAGTCAGGATCCCCAAATGTGGGTGCACTCCAATTATATGCATGCGATGAACATTTAAATAAGATTCCCATATAGAGAACAATAACCAATGATATTCATAAATTGACTACAAGCTCTATATCGTTACATGAATAAGGTTTGGATGTGTGATTATGATTAGAGATCACCTGAGGGTGTAAGGAATTCACATCAAATTGTACAAGATCCGAATCAGAACCGACTCAAGATCCGTTGCAAACTGGATGAACTAATCCACGAAATTGAAGAAGCTAGTCCTCAACTACTTAGGTTTGATGTTATCACACACCTAGAAATAAAGAGACAATTATTCGATAAAGCAATCAACTTAGATCTGAAGTAAATTTAGTTAGAGTAGGGTTTTGAGAGAGCTCTGTTAAAGTTACTGTTTATACAAATAGTTTCGGAGGGCACGGACAACAATCTGTGACCGTGAACAGTGATTCCGCAAACCACGAACAGTGGTTCGGCTGTGAACAGTAATCAGGTGCTTGTCTCGGAGCCACAAACACTGATTTGACGGCCTGAACGGTAATCGCTGATAAGAAAGTAACTGTTCACGTGAACAGTGACGGCGAGATGCTCGTAAGTTGTTAGGGTTTGTTTGAGTGGAGGGTTGGATATGAGTTGAGGGTGTAATGAAGGGCTATGATTTGGCTAGAACAATTAAATAAAATGGGCTTTACACATGGGCTTCACACCCTTATAGCAATTCGCATGCCAATTTGAAAACTCAGATATTTATTTCTCAATAGTCTGCCTTCTCTAGAGGCTTACATCCCTTATTTCAAGAAAAACAAAAGGTAACAATCTTTCTAAGGAAGAAAATAAAAATTCTCATAAAAAGAAAACTAAAATACCTAACAATCAAATTAAATCTAATAAATCCTCATGACAATCCAATATGATCTCAAAGTATCAGACTCAATATTTGGAAATCTGATTCATGTTTTCTTCTTTCTCACATAGACTTTTCAAGGATTCCCAAAGATAGACTTTTCAAGGATTCCCATCAGTTCCCCTAACCGATTCCCAATACATTTGCCAACCAATTCCCTCCAATACACGAATTGGCAAAATTTGCATACTATAGCAAATCCACTGGAATAATATAAAAGAATATCCCAAGAACCTAATATAAGAATTAGTGTAAACAAGACAGTTGTGCAATTTGTAAGTTGAGATATAAGGTCATTTTGATATTGTCTTGTTTACACTTTTTATTTTTCTCATGAAATGAATGAAGAGATGTTTGAATTTTTACCTCCATCATGTGCCTGAAGCTTGGGACTTTAATGCATGTGTTGGGCATATGTTTTTTGCGAAGTGTACTGCTGCTGTTGATGGATAAACGTGCTTGGGAGAATGATCCATTTAACAAACTAATTAAAATATAAGGGCCAGCTTGGATGACCCATTAAATAAATGGGTCGGGTGTGCTGACCCATCTATTAAACAGGTTTGGGTAGGGTCAAGTTTACATGGGTCAATGGAAATGACCCCCTCCGACTCGTTTGCCACTCTTACATCATACAGTTTCATGTAGTTATCACAGAATAAGTTATTTACTGCTCACACCAAACATTGTAACAGAGTTGTAGGCGAAAACATAAGATTGGTGCAACAACATATGGTTAAAGTTAGATGAGGTTTCAGGTAAGTTAGGTAAGGTTAGGTGCCATTCAGTTAGAAGATATGCGAAGACACTGACGTTAGAGGACATTATCCATTTTGGCTTCATAAGTATACTTTTATGTAGAAGGAAATCTTTATTGATTGTAAAGAATTGCAGTCTGATTGTCACATTCACTTGGAATGTGGAAAGGCATGGAAGAAATTGTGAGAAAAGGAAAGTACATACGAAAGTTCAGTCTCGCCTTTGTTTTCCTTCTCTTTTGTTTCCTTTTGCAGTCGGATTGTCTCGTTCACTTGGAATGTGGAAAAGCACGGAAGAAATTGAAAAACAAAAAGAAAGTACATGCAAAAGTTCCCTCTCGCCTTTGTTTTCCTTCTCTTTTGTTTCCTTTTATTTTCTTCTCCTTCCACTTATTTAACATCATTATAATGTTCCTTCTATCTACTTGGTTCTGTTGATGGTATGTGGAGAAGAAAGCAGTAAATAAGATATTGGTGCTGACTTTATAGTAGCTAGAATGGAAAGGACTGGTAACATGGATAATTGTAACATGCAAACGATGACAAATGCTTTTTAGATACATTGAATAATATAGAAGGATTAGAGATGGAAAAGTAGTGATCATGTCTGTTAGGTTCACTGCAGTGTCAGCTTCTTTCTCATGTATATTAGTGTGTATTTTGTATAATAATTTAATATATTCTCAATAGGTGGTGTTGTGGGGTGTAGCTGCAATTTTGCTCTCACTTTGGTAATGATTTCATGTTGTTGAAATTATAACTTATAAGTATTGAATTGATCCATGTCCTATTGTTTTAATGTGAGCAAAGGGCTAGAATTCAACTTGAACTCTGAGAAGTGCTAGCTGTTTTTCTATCCGAGAAGTACCTAGACTTGGATGGTTTTTACCGGTGCTGATAATCTTAGTTTTCGTGCTGTGAATTCATACGTTGATCTCCATTAGGTCTCGGGAAAGAGACAAGTGTATCCTTCATTTCAATATAATCTATACTATCCTGATAAAGTAGAAGCCTGGTCATATTTAAATATATGTTGCCTATACCTGGTTGCTGTATAAAAATATTAGTCATTTATGTAAAAAAATGTTAGTTGGTAACAATAGAATTTATGCTGAGACATCTTTCGAACACTTGCATAGGCGGGTAAGAGTTAATTTCGAAAGTAGAAAGTGTATATTCTCTACCTCCGAGTACTTATCTATAGATTAGAGATTTCCCTTGCGATGGACTTCAATTGTATGGATATAGTATTGTTTTTTTCTCTATTTACTTCTTAAGAACGCTTTTTTCAAAGTTAACTACACGTTTTGCAACCTTATGTTGTTAATGCTTTTTTCCCTCAATTATTTTATATACTCTACAAAGTTAACTAATGTAACATTCCATATCAAATTCATTGTTGATGTAGTGAAATTAATTTGCGCTGTCTCTGATATGCGCTGGCTTGAGAAAGAGACGAAGATCAAGTCTCTAGCAGAGAGATATAAAGATATATGGCATTCTTCTCACAAGTAAGATTTTACTCGTTCATTGTATATTTCATTCCTTCTGTCACTGTAACGTGAATGTTACAACGGTCAATTCTTTCATGCAAGGTCACCACACTTTATTTATTAATATGTTAGGTCTAAATTATGTCCAATGCGTGTATAACATTGTTTCTTACCCATGAATTATTTTGAAACTAGATTTATCGTATAAAACATGTGCTTGTTCATGGTTGCTGTCATGGAAGGCCTAAATGTCAAATCTAAACCAGAAAGATAAGTAGATTTATATCATAACAATATGCGGCTTTTGCACATATTTTTAACCAGTTAGGGTACCCGACATTATACTTGGTACTGTGTTCTTGGCTTGATTATTTCCTTGGCTCATTTCATATAATCTCTAAGTACATGAAACACTTGGTATCTGGTGCTCAATATTATTTAGGATTGAAATTGTCCTAAAGAAATGCAAAAGAAACAGTCATCTACAAAATGTGGAGTGGACCCATCAGTAAGGTCCCTTGTCTGGATGCATTGCTGATGTATAGGTATCCACAAATAATTGATATTTGCTTATACATGAAAGGTGAATGCCTTTACGTATAAAAAATCATAAAATTATTTGCATAGACTGGATGTATATGTATAAGCTATTTCATAAATGCATTCCTTCTGATCTTATTGCCTATTTAAAAGTTACATTGACTGGACAATGTCACAGAAGTTATAATCTGTGGATACATTTTTGTATCACTGTGCAGTTATCTTTGAGAAATGAATGATCATCATTTGTATATTTATTGGTTCATATTAGCAGAAACTGCCTAATAGATTAAGAACTTTCATGAAGAAGGCAAAGATTGAACCTAAATGAAAACAAAAAAACTCTCGATGGTATAATAAAATAGTAATGAAAATGTTAGTTTTAAAGTGGGCTTAATAGCACTTAAATACCCCTACATTGCACTTATTCTTATATACTCTTACATGTTTTGACATCACTTATATACGCTAAAGTCTTTAAAATTTCACATATATATCCTCACTTATTTTTGGCGGCAATTAGATATTATCACTTACATACCCTAAGGCCACATTTGTTTTCTATCCCCGGACTAGAGGTATTATATTATCCGGACTATAGTACTTAGACTATATTATTCTGGGACTATTTTAGTTCTATCAAATTTTTATTTTCACAAGGACTAACATTAGGACTAACTTAAAATAGTGCATACTTGTGTTTGTTTTTAGGCGGTTATGACTGTTCGGATTAATATCACAACTAGAATGATCCTTTTGCCCTCAAATCAACTGATCTTGTATTAATGCATCTGTTTGAAATTCAAAATTTGAGAATGACCTTGACTAAAATGTCAAAATGCACCTGAATCATCTTAAAATAAACTTATATTTCGTTACTGGTGCCTAGAGCGAAATAGTACAAAGGCATTCAAAGTTATTTCTGTTTCCTCTTGAATGCATAATGTAAGTTTACCTTGCATTGTAAACTTTGCAATTTTTCAAGTGTTTTTGCATCAATCTTGGGACTGGAAGAAATTGAACGGATATTTGAGAATTAGAATTCATATAGGAGAAGAATGCTAGAATCAATAGAACGCGAAAATACTTAGCTGCTTGCAACTAGCTGCTATAAAAGATGTTAAGCATTTACACATGATGTAGGGGATCATAGACTTACAAGAGCTTTAAGCATGAAGCTCTAACCATGCCAATTCACAGGAAGCTATAACTTTGCTAATATGCATTTTCTTCTGCTCACGTAAAAAATCTTTTTTAGGGAAAAAAATCTTGCAGAAAAAATGTTTCAGCAATTTTTTATCCCCTACTTGCGAAAAAAGAGGCACTGAAGAAAACAAGAGGGAAGAGATATGAAATTTATGGAGAAAAAGAAGAAAAGAACATGAGAAAAAGAAGAAAAGAACATGGGAAAAGTTGACCCAAAATCTTAATAGCTCTTAGAAGATTGATACATGGATCGTAAAGGGTTCGGTGGGGTGAGCTTATTTTAGTCCTTCTGGGTATTAACTAGACCCTACTTTAAAATAGTCCAGGTCGGATAAGAAAAACATGGGCTATAAAGGTAGGTTTGGACTATTTTAAGATATTACCCTCACTATAAAAAAAATAATGCCTAAAGTTTTTAAAAATTGCACTTACATACCCTCAGGTTTGCATAACTGAGGGTATTTAAGTGCAAGTTTTAAAAACTTTAGGGTATATAAGTGCTGCTAAAATAAGTGAGGCTATATAAGTGCAAGTTTTAAAAACTTTAGAGTATATAACTGTTGCCAGAAACAAGTGAGGATGTACAAGTGCAAAGTAGAGGAAACCATAGGGTATTTAAGCGTAATTAAGCATTTAAAGTTTTAAGAAATTTCGGTTGAAATTTAGGAAAAGGTATAAAGCTGTGTAATTTATTTGGTCTATATTTTTGTATTAGTTTTTAGTCATGTTATCTATTTAAATAAACTAAAATATCTGTTATGTGCTATTTTTTTAGCTTGACGTTAACATATACCCGTGATGTGGTAGAAGATAACGTGCACATAAATACTTTAGCTTCTTTTATCCATTTTAATGATCTTGGTGTTTCTCTTTCACATTTGTCGGCTCCTATCCTATATTCTATATCACATCCAGTTTGTGTAGTGTACACTATAGAGGGTTATTTGATGATTGCAGAATACTAAATTTGAAATTTTGGCATATTATATGTTGATGATCTATGCATTTATTTTGTTGGATGATTTCTTTCTTGAGGTCTATTTAAATTGCTATCCTTTTTTCGTGACTAAAGTTCTCAACCACATAGTACTTTTTTCAGCGATCAGTCCGCATTGGAAGATGATGATCTGGAGTGTAAGATATTCTTTCCAAGACATTATTTCACCGAGTAAGTGGTACCTAACACTAGCATAACATTATTCACTGAACTGTTTATATTTCTTTGTGATACATTTGTTAGTACACATGGGTGGAGCATGTTAGTACTTTTCTTCGTATGTTTAGTTACATGCTCGCATGTAAGACACATGAATGTCCTTGTGTACGTATGTCGCTGGGCATGGCCTCTTGGATGCATGTTTATGAGGACATATTTGTTGATATACTTGATTCATTTGAATGAAGAAAAATGATTCTATTATAGAAAATGATCTGCATTTAAAGAAAAATATGGAACTAAAATCACCAAGGTCCCCTATACGAAAGTCTTTATTTTTCTGTTTGAAAGTATGAAGATAACAAATGTTAAATGGGAATGTACTTGATCTTAGCCCTTGCAAAAACTAAACTTAAAATGTAAAAATAGTGCAGACCAAACTGAAGACATCTCCTTGCGAGTATAATGACGAAGGCTCAAGTTACATGATGTTATCAATAAGGAGTCCAATGACTTTCAGGATTATCTAAGAAAGACCTCTCCCTAATAAAGAAGGCTTATAATTTTGCAAACTCAAACAAGCACAAGTAACATCATTTCTTTGTCTAAGGCATCACCTTCATTTAGAGTTATCAGTCTAAACATCCTATATCAAATGCCCATAATTTGGTTATGGATTATTTGAGCTTTATCAAATAGAAACTATGAAATCCTACAAAAATCCCGTTGTAAGTAGTTTCAAGCTGACTTGATCTTATGAACAAAACTCTTTGTGCAATGGAGGAACTAGTAGAGTATCACAATTTCATTAACCAAATTAAAAATTCCTACTGCAGGATGTTGCATGATTTTCTCTACTTGCTCCATAGTGAGGAATCTGTACTGACCCCTTTCCCCTACTTGCTCCATAGGTGGAATGAATCTGCACTGGATCCCAATAGCTTTAAAACACAAAAAAAGGAAGGGCTATTAGGGTATTCCTATTTGTACTAGGCTGTCAGACAGGTCATACTTGTAGTGTCTCATTCTTAATTGGGTTACTACGTCATGAAATGACACTTGAGTCTTATTGACAAGTGCTATATGATACAATGTTTCTATTTTTTAAAGGTTCCTCTTGTTTCAAAAGAAAATCTAATGGAGTTAGAACAGGATCTGGTCTCGTTGCACTCATATACCGGAGAAAATATTATCTGGAAAAATTCCTAAGTCCTGATTATAGAGTGTTGACTGTAACATCGTTCTTGCTAATACT
Organism: Asparagus racemosus; assembly: GCA_037177215.1. Classification (NCBI taxonomy): domain Eukaryota; kingdom Viridiplantae; phylum Streptophyta; class Magnoliopsida; order Asparagales; family Asparagaceae; genus Asparagus; species Asparagus racemosus. The sequence goes on along the minus strand of JBAKGM010000279.1, from coordinate 17,607,824 downwards.
TGAAACAGATGTGTAGAAGCAAATAAACAATCTACTAGGATTATAATTTTCTCTTGGGAAATTTCACAAAAGCCCCTAACTTTGAAGCATTCCCACAAAACCCCTATGAACTTTGTTTATTCCATTGAACCACCATGCACATTGTGCCTCTCATAACCCCCTTAAACTTTCTACCTTTCCAACTCAACCTTACCTGTAAATAACTAATAACTAGAATGCCCTTGGGAGAGAAAACTCCAATCTAGTCATTTACTGGTGGAGTTCCCTTGGCAAATGAAAGTTCCCTTGGGTGAAGTATGTATTAGTTATTTTTCATTTACGGGTGGAGTTCCCTTGGCAAATGAAAGTTTCAGGGGTTATGTGAGATAACCCAAGTTTTTTTGGGGGGGGTTGGTGGAATAAACAAGTTCAGTGGGGTTTTCTTGGTGAACACCCTAGAGTTTTTTTAAAATTTACCTTTTGTCTTCATTTATGGGGAAATATACAATTAGCTTTAATTCTTCTTACTTGGTATGAAGAAGGCCTTACTTGCACTCTAAACACCTTCAAAGTCTTACATGTTGGATGTCAGAGACATGTAGCTAAAATACATGTCGGATTGCGAAATTCGAGGAAATATGATATGTAGTGAATATTAGATTGCCATATGCGATGGTGTTCGTATATATAATGATGTCCTGAGTACAATCTAAACATACTTACTAAAATCAAATAGTCTAAAGGTACAAAACTGTAAATAACATATGATGTTTAGCAACACTAACGGATTTTAGTAACCTGCTTATCGATTGCAAGAGTAAGAGAGAGAGAGAACTAGCGAGAGAGACGGAGAAAGAGAGATAAAATGAGAGAGAGACAGAAAAGAGAGAGAGAGAAAGAAAGATTAGTCTAAAATCCTTCTTTATTGTTCAATCCTTGTCTGCAAACATTCCTGGTGGTCGGAACCTTATTTGACGTTGAATTTGGCGCTGAATACTCAGTCGATTTTTCTGTAGAGAGGAAGCTAAGAACGAGCGGATCGGTATATTATTGGGACACAGACTTGGCTATCAGGCTCTTTTAATTAGGAACATAATAATTGGATAATCGGGTTTGTGTTTTGGGTTCTAAACCCAAACCCAACCCCAAATAAGTAAGGTCTTAAAAAGTAAAAACTAGCATATGCACCGATATTTGGAAGTCGACATATCATCTGATACGCCCAATATGTCCCGACATACCTTGATATTTTTCCTCTAAATGCCATATGACTTCGGAAGCATGATATCGTGGCATTGGAGCTCCCAAGCCGACATGTCTGCTGCTATGTCCGCCATGTCGGCCGCCATTTAAAACCTTGAATACCTTATAGTTAAACAAAGTATGCACTTATATCGTTTGCATTTGGTTACACTTAAATACCCTAATGTTTTTAAAAATTGCATGTTAGTTTGCTTCTGAAACGTGAGAATATTTTAGAATATTTGCATGTGAGTGTTATGTGTCATTTTTATGACAGTTTTGCCCTTATTTTTATCTGAAATAATAATTAAACCATCTCCTCTCTATATCCTTGACCTTTCTCCCTTTCTCCGTCTATCTTCTCCTTTTTCCCGGTCTTCCCTTTGCATGAAAATCAAGCAGCGCTTTGAAGGCAGCCACCAAAAGTTTATTAGGTTCATCAAGTTTTCGTGGTCAAGAGAAGGAGACTAGGATTTGTTATTAACTAGTGAAGTAACATCTCATAAAAATAATCAAAAAAATGCAAATTGATTCAAAATAATTCAAAATTATTAACCAAAATACACCCAAAACAATTAGCGACTTAGGACTCGGTTATTTTTTTGGTGAAGAACAGATGTAAAGTAAAAACAATTTAAACCATGAAGTTTTCTTTCACTGAAGGGTATTTTTATCCCCACGGGCTTTTTTGGCATCATTTATCTACTATAATAGAATGAAACAATATAATATTTAATTGCTGCCAAATACAAGTTTCTTTTTTATTTTTGGGGTGGGTTGGGGAGGTATATAACTATAAGTGCAATCTTTGATAAACTATAAGGTATTTGAGTGCATTTAGCCTATAAGGAACTCAATACTAATGTCGCATTGGCAATTACTTCTCATTGAATAATTTTAGGGTGCAAAGAATCTAAGTTGGTGATTACTGCTCATTGAATTAGTTTATGAAATAAAGAATCTAAGTTAAACCTTCAAGTGTGAGAAATTAAGAGCAAAAATATGCATGAATTACCAGGTTCTTGTAGTGGTTATTTATATTAGATTCTGGCATCATTTTATGGAAACATTCTGTTAAACTCTCTGGGTTGTCTTTTTCATTGGGGAGTTTCTCTAATCAAATGGTTGTATTTTGGATAAGCAACATTTTTGATATAACATGATTTTCTTTGGAGATTCTACCTCTTTATGAAGAGAGTTGTTTTTTTTACATCAAAGGAGTTTGTTTTAAATTTTGAACATTGACATAGAACTTTACTACCATATTGAAGAAATTATACTCTGTAGCAAACATAGTTAATGAAATATTGAAGATAAACTGATGCGGAGAGAGTTCTCAAAAAGATGTGAAAATGATGAACAATAGCTTCACTTGGATTTTTTTCTCTTTGATTAGCTTGTTTGCTGTTGTCTTTTGTCTAGATTTGTCTTTTGTAGAAGAGTGAGACAATAGAGTCATGTGGCATGTTTAGGCTTGAATCAAAGGAAAGAAAAAAAGTAACAGCTTGATTGTTTAGTGATGTTAAGATGATGCTAGAGAGCACTATTGAATCGTAGGCTTTTGGCAATTTGAATTTTCTTTGATTGTGAAGAAGAGAGAAGCATGTGGGTTTGCAAAAGACTTGGTTTTTTTATGAACATAGTGTAACAATGATTATTGAGAATGAGAAGATCAACTAGGATTCTAATTAAGCAAAATATTTCCAAGCTAATAGAAATAAAGAGCTAAAGAAAGATACAAGATAAAATAGAATAAAGATAAAAGAATTATATAACATCTGTTAGGTTAGACCGGTTTCACACGTAGACAGCTAACCTAAAAGATGGGTTCACGCCTTTGCAAATCACGTGCCCACCATAACAATTCACATGCTAAAAACTCCAGCTTTATTCATAAATTTTTTCATAGCTTTTAATTACAATGAAAACCTGCAACCCTTTATACTGGGTTTAAAATCTTATCTCTACTAAACAGTTTTAAAAAATCCTGCGTTTGGCCGTTTAAGCGGTGTGCAAAGCAAAAGCAGTATCTCACCGCTCTGCTTTCAGTGAAAGCAGGCAATGAAAGCTGACATGACACTTTTTGTTCGAAACCGCAATACAAAGCTCATAAAAGAAAGCATTTAACAACGCTTTTAAAAACACAAATACAGGTTTATTTTATACCCGATCCAAATCCGAACCATTTTCTTAAGTAAAACCCTCCACTCCCCTCTCTTTTCTCTGCTTCTACGACGTGAGACTGAAATAAATCCTAACCCTAAGTCCCACTTTAGCTGCCTTGTCCACTGCCTATGGCCAACTGTACCGCCCCTCACCACCAAATCTTTCTGTAGCAAGTTCCGCCTTCACCATCACGGCTCACCTTCTCTTGAGCTCCTCATCGTAGCTTATCATCACCATCTATCGAAACTCACCATCGCCATCGCCATCTCTTGTCGAAGATCCACCTCCCTCACCTATCGAAGCCACTTCCTGTTTACAATCCTCTCCTCTAACATATATATATATGTTTATACTGGACCTCTTTTTTACTTAGCACTTTTTGCGGCTAAAGCCCCAAAAAGCTTGAGCGGTGCCTCACCGCTTTGTTCCACTTTCCGCTCTCCACATCCTTGCTATTAAAACTTCAAATACAAATAAATTTCTAAATTCTATTAGTTTACTAATTCAAATCTGAAAGAAGTTGCTCCTCGAATTGAAATTCAAGTCAAATTCCTAGAATTTAAATGCAAACTGAACACTAAAATAAATCCCTCTTGTTTTGCACTGTTAGCAATCAATCCAAATAATATTCCAGTTTAAACTAGCTGTCTGTATGCATTTGATGTGTACTCCTGCAGAAACAGGCTCTCAAGAGATGTTCAAGAATTGTCAGTAGTGATGATGACCACTTTTGCATCTTTAGATGGCAGCGGTGATGATCATGATCATCCTTGTATTTCTAAGGAACCTTGCTAGAAGTGATTCAGATTTAGATGGAGTGTAGATACCTTTTACATGCTGAGCTGATATGTAAAGGTCCTGATTTATGGGCATGCTTAATCAAGCACAGGGAAGTAGCAACCAGATGAAATTTGTGATTGTTGATTTCAAACTTTTGAACCTAAGGCCCTGCTAATGATTTCTTTTCTTAGGGGTACAATTTTGAGCAGTAAATTGTTTGTTATTAGGGTTTGTTTTTATCTTCCTACATCCAAAGCCTCCGTGCTGTTAGATATTTGTTCCTGTTCTTACTGGATTAAGGAATATAATAGTGTCAACAGGAGGTCATCTTACCTTTGATATCTATATTACCCTTTCGATTAGTAAGCTTAGCTCGACCTCATATAACCATTTCAAATATGCTAATACAAATATAGGAGAGAAAGGATTCACTGTAAAGGCTTGCTTTAGAGTTCCAGATACCTTGCAACATCTGTGTATAAGGGTAAGAAATCTATCAGAAAAAGCATCATATCGTAGTTTTTTGTAAAAAGATCAACCCATACCTAAAAGACTTCGTATGAATTATAAATCACTTTACCTATTTTATTTGCTCAAGCAATCATCATTTAAAATAACAACAATGCATATGTGACACTCACCTCTGAATAGCATTAAATGCAATATGATATAACACTAACATAGATTATATGTTTCATTCTACAAAGCTTATATCCAAAAAGAATACCAGGACAGTTATAGAGCACAATAAAACATAGCAAGCAAACTTAAAGAAGTTATAATAGGCACTAAACTGAAACTTTGAAACTAATTAACTTACCAACAGAACTATATAAGATTTATACAAGTAAAAGGCAATCATGGTACGAGAGGTAAAAGAATGAAATTAATTGGAATTTCAAACATAATCTTTGAGAAAATACCACAATGACAAATTAATGCGAAATAGTAGTTGTTTTGAACAAATTAATACAGAAAAATAAAGACATCACCAAGTGGCACTGAGTTCAATGGACGGGGGGGGGGGGGGGGGGGTTGGGGCGATACCCCTTGTTCTCAGGAATTTATCTCCTAACAAAAAATTGATCGTCTTCAGCAGGAAACTGGCCGACAATGTCGGTAAAGTGGTTGGCATTGTTGAAAAGTTGGTTGTCATCGTTGAATGGCTTAGGTGTTTTTGACCGAGGGTGGAAGCAAGATTAAACATGTGAAGGGACACTTTTCTACCGTAGTGAAGGGGAAAGGGGTTTGATATTTCTTAACGGTGGGATGTCACCCTTGTCATCTCTCTGGGGGGTTGGGGGGTGAGGTGGGGTCTCATAATGGACATTGTGGAAACACACTTTGTATACCTCGTGCTTTCCATAAAAATGTAGCGTTATGCAGGCACTACTTTTTATTTTTCCTCATGCTATATGATGCGAGGTTCATGTTATTTTTATGTACGCATAAAAAAGCTCTCCTCTTTGAAAGGTTCTGATAAATTTCTTTGATGTTGTTGGTTTGTAATTTATTCTTTTTCACTTATCTTTTACTGGTGGTATTTTTTATGAGTAACTGACATATATACTAATTTTTTGCTACTGTTGATGTTTATCTCTGTCGTTTATATAAAGACGTCTCCTCACCTGTGTTTAACTTATTTTCGCGCTCATGTATAATTAGCAGCTATTCCTCTTAGTAATTTGGATGCCATATGATTGACATGACTAACTGCAACTTTTTTCCTTGTGAGAACTACCTGAAGGTTTTAAAGTTTTTGTTATATTGCTCCTTTTAGTCATGTTTATTCTTGATTTTAGATTTTACTACTCGCTGATTAATGTGTTATTTTGATTGTGTAATGCATGTTTAACTAGTCCTTATTGTAATCAGAATACCAGATTCCTTTGAGGATGTTATCTACCCAAAAGGTGATCCTGACGCTGTTGCAATAAGTAAAAGGGATATTGAACTGTTACAACCTGATACTTTTATCAATGATACAATCATTGACTTCTATGTCAAGTAAGTTGATGCCTTTGCATGGTATTTCAGTAGCACAAATTTCATGTATTTGTCAGATCGAGTATTTTATATGCATCTTTGTTTCAGTTTTATCCATTCATGTGATTTATTATGTTTCTGGTACATGAATTATATTTAACTTCGTAACAGTTTGCACATCTAGGTAGATTACATTTTACATTTTGTGTATCACAATTAAATGTGTCAATTTTATCGTGTAGATAAATCCTGTGTTTTTCTATTAATAAACGGGAACCTATCCTGTGAAACTCTTACTTGCCCCACTCATACACTGGCACATTGATGCATGGAAGTAAAGTGGAGAGTTATTTTGTATAGAGGTGAAAGTATTCCATTCCTATTTGCATGGTGGATTGTTGAAATTGGAAATTTTGACGTATTTGGTTCACTGATAGCAGAGTTCTATTAGTTGGCTTAGAAATAAGGACCAAGTAGTTTAGAAGTGTATTTCTCATGTTTCTTTCACATCATCTACACTAAAAGACTGAGGAAGTAATGCATGAGAGTTAATGCTACTTATAACTTTTTACTAGGGTAGATATTTATTATTTGGCGATAAATTGGATACAAAATAACTGTTTCTTGCTTTTGTTGGAAGCAATGTTTTAAAAATAGGCCGATTTTATCGATTTATTGCCGATATAAAGGGTTTGGGCCATGGCCGATACGATTTCTGTAAAAAAATTATCACATATCGTCTTTGACCAATTTGTCCCGTTATATCGGTCTAAATCTAATAAAATGGCCAATTTCTCTTGGGATAAAAATATTTTCTATAATTATTAGTCTAAGTGAACCAATTCGGGTTTGGAGGAAAAAAAAATCCTCTTTTTTCATACCCGACCCCCATCCACTAAACAAAAATTGTGCTATCCTATTCTATTTCACATCTTCTTCATGTAACCCTAATTCTCTCCGCCTCCACTGTTCTCTCCCCCAAATTGCTCACAAATTTCTCACTCGAAGACCTCTATCGACCTCTCTCGAAGACCCTCTCTCGATATTTCATTAAATGTCCTTAGATTACATTTTAAGACATTATATTATATATGCTCACCATCTGATATGACATTCCGATTTTTACTACTTATCCCCGATATATCCTGATAACTGGGATTCGATATGAAATTTGGCTGTCCGATATATTTCCGATAACCGATATTTAAAACAGTGGATATTTAAAACGTTGGTTGGAAGTAAGGGCAAGGGGAGAATAAAAAGAACAAATTAATATCAGTTTTGTTACTTTTTGCCGTCTTGCAAACAGTTTAAGCCCTGATATTGAGAGTAAGCATACTGAATTAGTAAGCTAGCCCTTGGGCAGAAGTCCTGAAGGCGATTGATGTCTTGTTTTGTAAGTATTTAGTTTGCAAATCTACCTAGTAATAGTGTTAACTTCTGGAACAAAAAATCAAAATTTCATTTTCTTATTTAGCCTAATCTGATTTTTCAATCTCAAGTTGATATATTCTTAGCAGTATTTTTTGGCATTCAATGTTCTTTGAGAACCCTTATGTTGGTCTATAGGTGACGTTGTCATGTGTTTGGTCTGTGTTACTGTTATGACCATGTTTCCTTGAAAAGAGTATTGATAAATGGTGATGTCGGCCTGTCAGGGAAAGGGGAAAATTGATGTTATCACCGTCCTCATTGTCTCGGGCCTTTTTGCATTAACGTGGTCATATATGGACATGATCTAATATCAGGAGATTCCACCCAAGAGAAATATGTCTTGAGTGTACTACTTAAATTAGTGTAGATGTTGATTTTTATGTGGCTTAGAGGATGTTGTACCTTTTAATTATTGGTTTGTACCTGTAATAAGTAGTGAACCACTTTGTGGAATGTAATAGCTTGTCTGTCAACATCATGTGGCTGGCATCTTTTTCTATATTAATTCAATTGCGTATTTCTAGTAATTGTTTATATTTGGAAAGACTGTAGTTGAGCTGTAGTTATTGTCCTTTTTATCCGATTTTGCTCAAAAGGAACACATTTATATTATCTATTTGTGGCACACATACATGCTGTACTAAAAACAGAAAATTATGGTGTATGATGATCATTCAAATATGTGTTACCACCTTGCTTGGATCTTTTCCTGCTGATTTATTGATGATATATTCCCTTGATTATTTTTCCTCTCATATTCCTATATCTCTGACCAAAGAACTTATGAATGTTTCAGTTATGAGTTATCTATTATTGCATATTGTTCACAGGGAATCTGTTTTCTAGTTTGATTGTCTATCATTCTTTATGTTGTTTGTTATGATTTTTTTATTGCAGATACTTGAAGACAAAGATTCCACATAATGAGAGACATAGATTCCACTTCTTCAACAGCTTCTTCTTCCGCAAGTTAGCAGATCTTGACAAGGATCCAGGAAGTGCTTCAGAAGGCAGAGCAGCATTCTTACGAGTCCGTAAATGGACACGTAAAGTAAACATATTCGAAAAGGATTACATTTTTATCCCGGTTAACTTCAAGTGAGGACTCTCACATGTTTCTTTACTTTTAATCTACTTTTATCTTTCATGGTCATAAAATGATCCACCTTCACATGGTACATTGAATGAATGACCTTTTAACTGCAGTCTACACTGGAGTTTACTTGTTATATGTCATCCAGGAGAAGTGTCTACTTTAGAAGGTAGGAATTCTGGCGAAAAGTTTAAATTTTTTACTTTGCTCTTAAGATTTCAGGCTAAGAGTGGCCCATTTTACGCATCGCAGAAGAAGACATTAAGGACTCTCCTAAAGTTCCCTGCGTATTGCATATGGATTCCATCAAAGGAAGTCATAGTGGTCTAAAGAATCTTGTTCAAAGGTATATTCCAACATTTGGATGGTGCTTCATGTGAAGCTTGTAGTCTAATTGACCCCCTTTCTGTCTTTTTATTGTGTTCCGCAGTCTTTTTGTGTTGTCTCTCCTCTCTATCAACAGTTCAAGTTTCTGAGTATGTGTTCTGTCTCAAAAGGAAGTAGTTCATGGGTTTTTTGTATACATTGGTTTGGGTCTCAGCGATCTCAGCGATCTCAGCGATCCCTAGCATCAATCATCTTCTTACAACTCTCTTATTGGTAGCTTATAATGGGATGTTGATGGACCATCTTGGTCTATAAGAGTTCAGCGTCCAATTTCTAGTTAATAATATGTCATAAACTGATCTCAAATTTTTACTCTCATGTTACCTTTTCAAATTTCATATTTATAAGTTTATATTCACCAAATACTGTATGGAATTTCAGTATTTATTTACTAGACTTTGTAGTATGCATTATTATACTGTGGATCTGAGGCAAGATCAGACCAAAGTCATGACAGGGTGCAACATCAATCAACTTTTTACAAGTTTTCCTGTTGTCAATATCTGAGGCAAAATTGGACCAAAGCAAATATGCTAAAGACAATATGAACTTTTGCTGATCATTCTTGGTCCATAAGAGTTTTGTGGACCAATGATGGTCTGTGACAGCTTTTGTACAAATTCTAATGAATAATATGCCATAAGAATATATCCCAATTTTATTATATTTTCATGCTTACCTTTTCACATTTCATACAAGTGTGCACGCGCACACACACTCATCTGAATGTTTTATGAAGCTTGAGTATTTTGTTTCCTAGACTTTGTTGTATGCATTATTATATTGTGATCTGAGGCAAAGTTCGACCAATCTCACAGATGTTAGACAATATGCATGTCTAGCATGATCTCACCACATAATAAAAGTATGAATGATAGAAAGTTTACAGTGCCGTTCTAAGAAGGGTTTTCTACTAAAGCGGAGTGGTTTATTAAAATGATATAAATATTTGTTATAATTAGAAATCTGATGGCCTTGATGTTCAACATGCCTTGAGATTGTTTGACTTCCAAGAACTCATCATTTCTCAACCCAATTCGTGTGATAGCGCTAAATTTGATTTTTCCATCAAGTCAACTTGACTTTGCTTCCAACTTTTACGTGTTTATCATTGCTCAACTGTTCTTGTTTGGAGCGTGACAGTTATCTGATGGAGGAGTGGAAAGAAAGACATCCAGATTCAGTTGATGACCATACAGCAAAGTTCTCAAATATGAGATTCGTCTCTCTTGAGGTTAGCCATATATATATTCAAATGTTCACAGGCAAAATTAATGCAGTTAATTTTGTTAGTAAAAGAGAATTCCTCCCAATTAAATGCTTAGTTGTGTGTCTGATCATTGTCATCGAGATTCTATAAAGTGAATCACTCTGTTCTTACATGAAGGATTGGAAAACATACAGGTACCATAACCAAATATGATTACATGTTTACTTGTGTGCTTCCTTTGTAGCATTTTATCATGTGGTTATAGATCCCTAATAAGATATTAAGCATAGGATTTAACCCCCACTTTCTTGACCTCGTATGTACATCTGGAAGGATGACATTTGTATTTTCACATAGAAAAACCTTATCAAATAATGAACATTGAACGTAGGCCACAACATGCTTCATTTAGAATATGCTTTACACTAAGTTTGTTTTATCCTAAATTTTTATATGTTATTTTCTTGAAAGAATAGTTTTGCGTGGCTTTTTTACACCTGGCAACAATTACAATAGGTGATTCCTAAGACCTGACTCAGAGGTATAGGTGTAGGCAATTCAGATTGCCACCCAGATTCCAGATTAGAATGATCAAATATGATCATATTGCTCATCCTCTTGGAGGATGCAAGGGCGATATGTACTTATTTTTGAAGGCTCTCTTACGTTCATTTGTAATATGTGTTTCTCACCATGGTGGGATTAGCCGAGAATTTGTTGCCAATGCACAATGCTCTGAGAAATGTTGCTCAAGAGAAGGCATTTTAGGGTACTATTGCAAGAAAGTGAAGCCTAATGTCATTGATTTTATCTAGACCTTTTCTCACGTGTCACGAGGGCATTACTAGGAAAACTCTAGACAAAGTGAAAGCTCTAGGTTGAACTTCTCTATGCGCAAAGGATTTATGTATAAGGCCCTTCACATCAAATCCAACTTGGTTTTATACTGGGGTTTTTTGGAGAGGGGGGGGGGGCGTGAACTAAGAAATTGTTTATTTGATATGTGTTGATTGATGAAGAGATGCTAGGATGTATCTTAAGTGTACTTTTTTAATTTTTAGGACTTATAATGAAGTACAATGAGCTGATTTTCAGAGAAAACAATAAATATCAAGCAAGTATACTTATATGGCTCGAGATATATATGATTGAGAAACGAGGTAGAGCAATTGAAAGAGACAAAATCTCTCTCCTATCACCTTAGGCTTCCGTCAATGATCAATGTCAAGTCTTTATTTTTTGCATTAGTTATGGATGAAATTACTTGACATATTGAAGATTAAGTCTCATATGCACGTTCTTTGATGGGATCTTTTAATATAGGCTTGTCAATAGCAAGGTTACAGAAAGCGTTAGGCGGCCTAGGTGTCGGACCCAACGCCTAGAGCCTAGGCGTCTAGGTGGGGCCTAGGCTTTTTTTTAATTTTTATTAATTACAATCAACATTATCGAAAGTGCTAAGCACCGCCAGGTGCCAAACTGGTGCCTAGCGCCTAGACGCTAGGCCTAGAAGGATTTCCTTTCTTGTTTAAGTGGTGACGGAGGAGGTTTTGTTGAGGGTAGGAGAAGTTGCAAGTGGTGTCTGGAGGAGTTCAGAGGAGGTTAGAGGACGTGGAGGCAGCAATAGAGGAAATCATGATCAATACCAAAGTGGTGCAGTCCGTGTAAGTGGTCTCCTCTCTCCTAGGCGCTCCCAAGCCCTAGACGGTTGGTGTAGGTACCGCGTAGACCTAGGTGGTCTAGGCGGGAGTTTTGTGAAACATTGGTCAATAGGTTGAGCAAAGTTATGTAGCGTTTAGGTGCATTCCAGTGTCCATTCTAACCAATAGTATTAGTGCTATTTGGAGTTTTTAGGTGTCTCTTAATGGTCCTTTAATTAAATATCAGAAGCAAGACAATCACCTAATTTCAAAAATTTTGATCTATCTCTATTTACTATTGTCATGCGTATGTGGAGTGTTTAGAGTTCTGGACACTTCTTCAAAGAGCATAGCTCTGAGGCTGAGGCGGGGAGTTGAAGGATTTTGAAAATATTGGGCTTTCATGAATCATGATTTTTGTCAACGGAGCATCTGAACTTTGCTAAAATGCTCCACCCTTTTTGAAGGAAAGGCTCTTAGATTGACTGTCAAAGTGAGGAAGTTTAGGCCTTTAGCTGCTTTGGGCATTTTAACCGAGCTCCATGTTGTAACCGTGATATCTTACAGTTGGGTTGATACTCCTGGAGAAACTCACACGACTTATAGGATATTGTCAATTCCCATTAGGAAAATAGGAACTGATGCTAACAAGGATTCCATATGACACTTGCATGTGGTAATACACATTCACCCATTAGTCTATTGTATATCCTCTTCACATGATACTTGTTAGTCAAAGTGGACCCACTCCTAATTGAACCTTCGAATAACCGCTATAAGTTCTGCAAAGTTTGTTGCATATCAATTGAAGTATTGAAGTATCTTTTGTCACAAGGTCTAGCAAATCATATATTTTGTCAGTGTTCATAAACAAGGGTTTCAAAATCGTATTAAAGTTTTTGTGACAACTACATCAGATAGTTATATACTCTCATAATCACTTCTTTTATGTATACCATTTAAGCATTTGCGTAACAATTACACAAATATTTATGCTTTATTCATTCTTCTAAATTCAACATATTAATCAATACAAACCAATCTAATTGAACCATTAAACAAATGAAATAAACCCTAAAATAGTAGAAAACTCTTTTTTGTCTGAATCTAAAGTAGCGATCCCTCTTTCCTGTCACTTCTTTCTTATAGAGCAACACTTTTGATAATGTGGTGAAATGTGATGCGATTTTTTTCGTATACTTCTATATATGTGGTGTATGATCCGGTTGTACATTATTGGCTGTCCAAGCACCCATGGAGTGAATCCACGGTTTACAACCTAGAATACTCAGACGCGGTGTTTTGGATGCCGTGTCCGTATCTGACACGTGTCGGACACGGACTCTTCGCGGACAAGCCATGGACGCGTGCAGTTCAACGCAAAACCCGATTTCCTTTTTAGTATATCCTGAATTAGTTTGTTTGCTAATATTGGGTTCAAAATCAATCAGTTTTTGAGCCTGAAAATTGAAACTCATTACTTATAGATTTGAGGAATTCCCATCAGATTATCCCATGCAATCAAAACTAAACTTTTGTTATTAAACCTTATTCTTAGTTTGATTTAACTTGATTCTTAATTGTTATAGATAATAGAAAGAAACATACAAATGTTATAGGTATTTTAATTCAATGATCTAACATAAAATATATATAGAGCCGTGTCCCTGTATCCTACAGTTTACAAATTCGCCATGTCCTGTGTCCATAACTGTGTTCGTGTCAGTGTCCGCAACCGTATCCGTGCTGCCTAGTTTACAACATTGTTCTTTGTGATAAACAGATAACTAGGGAGTTGATCAATTGATGTGATCACACTGAGTAGAGATCTTTTATGCAAAGTTTACAACATTGATATTTGTCATAAAGGGATGATTTGAGAAGTGGATCAGCTGATGTGACCACAGAAAGTAGCAATCTCGTATGTATTTGACAAGCCTCCTTTTTTAAGGACACTTTTAATCTCATGAAGTTGAGATAGATTAGATACTCTTGTTAAGTAAACAATATGCTATTTCTGACTATTTTAGTGTCGATTTTGATGCATAAGAGGAAAAACTTTGGATGATGAGATCACTTCAATTGAGTGGATTAGTCTGAAATAGTCACTTGGAACTTATGATTGGATTTGAATGGGAAATAGCTAACCAGAGAGTTTTAGTTATAGATGGAAATTTCTTTCATGGTGGTCAGGAAGTCGACTATATCCTAGATTGGATGACCAATACCATCATACGTTCCCAATTACCTGAAATTTAGGTACATCAAAGTTACACCTATAGTCTTTGCTCCTAGATTAGGAGATGGAAAATGTTTTGTAGTTAGAAACCAAAACTTCTGTAATATACTAACATTACCAACGAAAGGTCAAAAGGGCAAGCAAATAATTGCTAGACAATTGTTGTACTAATATTTTAGATCTTGAAGTTCGTCATGGAACTAAATCCATTGAACTGGGAACAGTTAATTTTTCAACTATAAAAAGAGGAAACTTCTCTTATGGCTGAAGAATCTCTTTATGTGTGTGCACATGCATGTCCATGTATTCTATGCACTTTGTGATCATGTTCATTGTGACTGTTTATTGCCATTATGTCCTTACATAAAATAAGATTCTTAAGCTAGCACTTTTCTTACAGATTTTTAGATGTTTATGCATCACATTTTAGTTTGAAAAGTATGCATTGATAATTTTATTTGCTAATTAATTCTAGCATAAATGTGGACTATTCTCCTTACTTGTCAATGTAGTTATGCAATATAGTTGTTACCTAATGGGGCCTCTAAAGTGCAGGGCTAAGAGGTTAGGGCCCCTATGACCTAAAGGCAAAACGTGTTAAAGTGTTGTGTTTAAAATGCATATAACAGAATAACAACTAATTCGTCATCCATGTACTCTAGGTTGGGCTAAACCCGTCTTATAACATGCATACCAGTAAATTAGATCCTTCACCACATATAATGGAATGCTTGTCTTAATCCTAAATTGAATTTTGCATATTTACCCGCAAGAGTTCAAATTGAATTGCATACGCTTCATGCTTTATCTTAAGGATTATATTTTTGCCACCATCGACTTGGTTATATTTGATCTTCATTATAGTGTCTTGAAAGGCATTTCACACAAAATTACCGCTTAATTTCTAGCTCGATCATGCGTGTGTGTGTTTTTTTGTTTTTGTTTTTGTTTTGTTTTGCTTTTTTTTGTGGGGGGGGGGGGAGTGGGGGAGGGGGAGGTGTGGGTGGGTGAGGCATAGATAGGCTTAGCAGACTCAAAATGGGAAACATATTAGAAGCCTTTGGCCTAAATTTTTTGAACAATTAGTAACCTTGGATAAAGGTCATCCTTATGACATTGTTTTGCTAAAATTTTACTTTTTCATGGGCTCTTAATTCATGAATCCTAATTTTTTAAATAGTGATGTGAGACAAAACCCATCTCATGACGCTGACATTAGTATTGATTGGATGTGAGACAGCTATCCAATGATGATATTTTGTTTAAGGTTTTACCTTGGATGAACTCTCATGGTTCATTAACTCTTGGCCCTCTGGCTTGGTATCAATTTTTAGCCATCACCACAATACACACCAAAACAGAAGAGGGGAAAGAAGAAAACCCCAGAACTTCCAACCTAAAAGGAAACGTAAAAACACACAAAAAAAAGTAGTTTATATTTAGAGTTTTTCAATCCTTCAGAGGGGAAACATTAATTTATATTTAAAATATTCAAATCAGTGAATGTAAATGCTTATGCTGATTTGGATAAAGCCTAATGATCTCTCACTTGTTCATTGATTTTGTAGTTGCCGCAACAGGAGAACTCATTTGACTGCGGTCTTTTCTTGCTTCACTATGTGGAGTTGTTCTTGGAAGAAGCTCCGATTAATTTTAATCCATTCAAGATAAACAAATTCACCAGCTTCGTAAGTTACCAATCCCCATTGCCAAAAATTGTTAGTTATGAATATTGTTGTTGTTGTTGTGGTGATTATTATTGGTGGTGGTGGTGGTGGTGCTATTATTGATATTTAATAATTAGTTGTGGTCCAACTCAAGCAAGTTTGAACCTAAACCTATTTCACACTGAAATACATGTTACCCTTGTGCTACAGTAAACTGTATGTTCTTTTAATTGAATATGATGACTGATGCTCAGTGCCAACTAGGATTATTTTATTTAACTTCCCATTTCTCGCATACACTCAAAATAAAGTTTACCTCATCATCACTTTTTGCTCCTATAATTTTTCGTCACCGCTTTGTCCCCATAAGGTTGGTGGTAGGGTGTTAGTAATACATGTGAAAAATCAATAGAAATAAAAAAGTACCATAGTTTCAATTGTAGAGGAATAATTTGAAGTCATTTTCTCAATCTATTAGATATTTTGTTTTTAAAAATGAGTATGCTAATGTACTTGTTCCTACATGTGCCCCTAATCTTGAACTTAGAAGTTCAGAAATTTAATACCTGCATTTAAAAAAGAAATGCGAAGGCAGAAGTTTTAAATAAGTAATTTTATATGGAAATACGAAAATGAAATCATTCAATGTTTCAAAATAATTAATAATATTGAGAAGCTAATTATTGAGTAATCAGGGAACATTTACCGAAGAAATTGACGTGTTAGCATTTCAAAATGAGCTTGGATATGCGTAGTCGCATGCAGATTTCGAATGAGACTAGGTTTTGAATTTAGATTATAGATAGGATAGGTATTATTATGTAGGTCATAATAGAGTTGGTTGGCTAGTATTTATTTAATTCTAATATTTCTAATATTTAAGTACTTTATCCTTTTCTTCGAAGTTATAGAGAACTGTTAGTAAGACTTTGGGCACACTTATCATATAAATACTAAACAGTCATTGTAATTACAAGATCACCATTTTCAGAGCCCAAAGGGTTCAAAATGCGGATGCAGTAAAATATGAGGGGTAAAAATGTTGAAAATAAACTGTAGGCGAGTATGTGTGAAAATAAACTATAGGTGAGTATGTGTTATCAAGGAGAACCACGGGGATGAGTGGTTACTGAAATTTAGTACTAAATATTGAAACTGTTCACGTATTTATTCATTGTTAAAAAAGCATGTAACTCATTATTTTGCCTTATGTGGCCTAACAGACCTTAAACATTATGTAAACTTTTGAAATAACTCATACACATCATAGCTCTATGTTGTTAGTACATAACATGCTTTATTTCAATAGAAGTTATGTTATTTCAATATAGCATGCATTATTTCAATATAACTTACATTGTGTCAATTGAATTTATGATAGAGATCAGAGAATATTTTCTTTCTTAAACTTGAAGTAATTAAGTAATTATTTTTTAATTGTTTGTTAAGCTTTCAGGGCTAGTTTTGGTGACATTATTATGTAATTGTGAACGAATGTCACTAATAAATTGAATGTGAAATTATAAATGAGATGTAAAATTGTGATCATATATTTCAATTTTATTGTGATAGTTGTTTGTAAATTAGTGTCGCTTATATTAAATTAAAGATATTTTATTAAAATATTTTTTAGTTTGAAATTCTGTTCCTAACTCTTGAAATTAATACGAACATCTTTTATATTTTTTAAAATAAAGAATATGAATTGTGCTTTAAGCTCTATCGAGAGGCTCTAAGTTATACGTTAGCATATTTTTTAACATTGCTTGAGACTTGAGAGAGTTTTCTTTATGTTTTTGTTTTAAACTTGAAGTACATTGTGCTTCTGGATTGGTTGTTAAGGATTTATGATGTTTTTTGTTGAGAAATTATAATGTTATATTTGATAATTGTGATCTTATGTTTGAAAACTATGATGGTTCTATTTATTAAAATCATTATACAGTTTTTATTTATTATATATTTAAATAAGTAGTAGACACATAATCTACATTATGAGTTATGGGTTATGTTGTTTTTTGTTTTACGTTATCAGGAGGCAAGCATTATGTTATGCGTTCTTGTTATTTTCAACTTGTTATTATGATTTGCTGTGATTAATTGCTCCTGTGGTTGTAATTATTAGTGCATATATTCTTTGCAGATATGTTATATTTGAATTGGTGGATTGAATGCTGAAAACTTTCCTTAGTTTATAATTAAGTAGAATAAGAATCGGGCAAAGACAATATTATCAACCATTTATATGGCGTTATGGTATGTCATTTCATTCTTACACTTTTCCTAGAATAATCAACCATATGAATTTTTTGAAGTCCTAAACATGACGATATGCTTGTATATATCAATATTTATGCATTTCATATGCTGTGTGATTTTCTGCTCCTTTGATCCATATGTACAAAGAACTTTACTTGTTACGATCTAGGCTCCTTGTAGACAATGGTACTACACTGTAATATTATTTGACATCTTCATGCTTGATGACTTGCTGCATAAATAAGTTCCTTTATATGTTCCAAAATGTACTTGAGCAAACATGTTGATGCGCCTCAAAATATGAACTATCCTGACTTTCTGTAGTGCGACTTGTGTCCCATTATTAAGATGTATCCCTTAACTACCTACAACTTTGCTCCGACCTGTAGGTTTGTTAGCCTTCATCTGCCTACAAGATATGTATTATATGGTCACTTTCTTTCTTAGATAAGCCATGAATTTCCTCGTGCATGGCAAGAAGGCATGTTTGTTATTTTTTTTTCTCATGGCATTATATAATCTCTCAATTGTCATTTTGTTTATCACATCACCTAATTTTTTTTTCTCATTATTAAATTTGCTTCCTTAATCATGTCCTGAAATGTGATAACTGCTACTACCAAGCCCTTGATTCATTCATTTATCTTCTTCTTTTGGCCTGAATAAATTTTTGGTTTTTCGCATTATACCCTTCTAATCTTCCATATTTGCAAATTTACCCCCAATTCAAATATTTTCTAATTTCACCCCTCCAAATCTCATACTTTGGTTTAAAATATGCATTAAGGTTTAAGTTGAGTAATACTCACACTTTTTGTTATAGCTTAATATGAAATATTAAATTGACTAAAATACCCTTCAAGCAGTGGTGTAGCTAGGAATTGGAGATTGGAGGGACATTCTAGTTCCTTCTGTAAAAAGAAACTAAAACGACTATATCAATAACCATATTCGACGATATCATGATCTATTTTTCACAAAAAAGATTGGGTTTCAAACGCAAAAACCCCAACCAAATATGGTATATGAGTGAAAAGGTTTTAAAAAGGGGAGTTCTGTCAACTCCAAACATATATCTGTAATAGGCTTTAAAAATGACATCCAGTTTGAAAATTTACAAACTACCTTGCTGATTTGCCATTCCTTTGAAATTGTTGCATAATTGCATCAATACTAAAAATATCGAAAACATCACATTCTATATATGTCACTAAAGCCTTTGTTTGTCCATTGATCTCTTACGCGGTTATGCAGTTTAGTTCATGATATTTGTTGCTGAAAATACTCTCTAAACACTTGCAGTTTTAAGTGAGTCAAACCTCTCTCAATTTTGAGTTCAGCACTCAGTTTTTTAAAAATCTCAGCTGCATGTGCTTCTTGAAGAACATTACCGCATTTTCTGTTGATCAATAGTTTGTCATGTTAAGTTATTATAAGATCAAGTAAAACCTTGTTGACAATTGAGATCAAAATACAGGTGAAACAAGCATACACTAGGATCCATATTGACAATCTTAAGTGACAAAATTAAGCAAAATGTATGAGCTTTCTGAAGCTGCTTACAAATATTAGAGACGGGCTCATAAGTATGTCTTATACATGCATACGACGAAACACATATTTATGTATACCATGTACTTACAGATCCAGTAAACAGTTCATAGTTAGACAAATTCGATCTAGGCCTGTCTTGATGAAGAGACAACTTTCATATGAAAATGTTTCAAACAATCACGTGATCATCTTGTTCTTTATACAATTAACTGCAGTGTTCTAGTGTTTTCCAAAGCATAAGATTCTTGAACACCTCAAAAGTAGAATTTATAGTGTGAGTGCAGGGGGACGCGTGGTCCCCATATCCCTCTTAGCTTCGCTACTGACTTCAAGTGATTTATTGTGATTGATCATGTAAATTGAGATCAAACTTGATTTGCAATACAAAATCTTCTGACGGGCAACTGCAACCATGGTGGACAATCAATAAGACAACAATCCTGCCTTATCCAAAAGTCAACATCATCTTTGACATCTCCACCAACAACAATGCCTAGCTTTCTTTTCAAACTGATCCCAAACCAAATCCGGTCCCCTCCCTTATCCAAACTTTCCTTCCTAACCAAAACCACTGTCAAAATCCTATCCCCTACCAAAAAACCACTATTACCAATGAAACTGGATTAATCAAAGTTCTATGAAGCCTATTGATTCTATCCTCTATACTGTATAAAAAATCACCAACCCAACATTCACTTCTCACACGCTCTCCATTAGAGACTCCCCTCTACTCTTTTTCTCTATCCTTCGTCTTCCTCACCTCATGTCTAACGATCCTGGTTCAGTATCGAACCGAAGCCTAGCCGCTGTCCAACCCGACAATTTTTCTAACCCAACCAAGATCTCCTAATGTGGACTGTCTCCAAAGCAAAGATGCAGCAGGGTCCAACATCAACTCTCCTTCCCCCAGTTTCAGTGTGCCCATCATGGGTCCCTTATTACCCTCCAACTCTACCCGGGATAAAGTCTTCAGCCTTCGTCTTGACTGTGATGCCCCTAGAGTGTTTACTATTTAAGATTTATACATGGAACAAACTGGTAGTGGTGTTTTAACTTGTTTCATTACATGAAAAGGGACAAGCTACTTTGATCCTTCCGTCGAAAGATTTCAGCAGTTAGTTTTACACAGTAGATAGTATGGGAAATAATGATCGAGGCATATGGTCTCAAATAGCAGAACTAGGACACATGTGAACTTGGTTATGACAATGCAGATATCATCAATTGTTATTGACTTTCTGAGGTATAAAAAAAACATACTGTTCCTTAAAATGATTTCATCAGAAAATGCTAAACAGTGTGAGGAGAATTGTTGATAAAATGCAGGAAACCATTTGAGATGGTTTGTGCATGTGAAATGAAACCACTAGATGTGTGAGTAGTTATGGGGCCATAGTTGGGGCAGCATGGAGGCCTGGGATATTTAAATGAACATGGATTTACATCAGATATAAAAGATCTCGTAGCTATTAATTTAACTAAGGGAATTGAGCTAAATGGATGGTAAGGATTATTTTAGAACCTAGAAAGGTTATTTTGTTGTGCATCAAATTTCAAACAGTCAGTTTTCTTGTTGTACATGTTGATTGTCTTTTTCTTATGAATAGTTGAGACTGTTTAATAATAGTTATCTATATCCTCTATTTCTTATTTCTTGTGGGCACTTTTCAGCTTACGATGGATTGGTTTATTCCTTCGGAGGCATCTTTTAAACGTTCTCTCATCCGGAAGCTCATATATGATCTTCTGAATGATCCCTCTCAAAATGTTCCTCCAACCTCCAATGATGTTATTTCCTCGGGATGTCATGATAGTAATACTGAGCAGAGAACTGGTTTGGAGTTTTTTAATAAGCATTATGATACATCTGAGACTTATGTTGGTAACTCCACATGTTCACTCACCGTTAGTGGAATTGAAATGAATCTTGAAACTTTACCTTCTCCTGGTGTTGCTCAATGTGATAAACAAGGAAGGAGGGTTACGCATGAATTCCTTGAACCACGAACAAGTTCAATGTCTCTATTTCTGGAGGATGCGTCTTTCCAGATGCCCAAGTGTGCAACAAGCTCAAACAAGGTACCTTCTTTTGTCCATGATGTTCAGTTAGTAAATTTATTAAGTTTTAAGCATCACGTTCTTTTTCCTACTCCTGTGAGTTGTAAGTTGCCACTTATGCCTAGTACACTTGCTAGTTTGCTTTGCTTGAAATCATATCCATAAACATTGTCCCTGTCTGCAATGAAATTACAGGGTGTTTTTTCTTTTTCTGTTGAAAATTGGATTTTTTTTCTTTTGAAATTTGATTAACTTTAACATCATAACTGTTTTTGATAGTTTAACCAGGTGAAAGTTGCATCATTAATGAGTAAAATAAACTAGGATATCTCCCGTTTCTAAATCATCCAAAAGCAAAAGACTGCAGCTAAAGAACTTGAGCAACATCACTTTGTTATGGGTATGCGTCTGTCAAACCTGAGATGGAAGCATTTGAAGTTATTACATGTAATATCAACATACATTCTTAATTGTAAAAATTAAAAGAATAGCACCATAATCCATCAAAATAAACCTGAAGTGAAGCCCAATTACATAGAATTTGTAAAGGTTAAAATAAACCTGGAGTCAAAATAAACCTAAATACATTCTTAATTGTAACAGTTCAAAGAATACCACCATAATCCCTCAAAATAAACCTGGAGTGAAACCCAAGCACATAGGATTTGTAAAGGCAAAAGTAAATGGAAAAGCTTAAGTGATTGACATCAATGTGGGCTCTGCCGTATGGATATTTACTTTTTATAACATTGCATAGTCTCAAAGAAATGAATTGTCGACCTGTTGATATATTAGGTTGTAAATGCTTGTGTCAAAGTCCCTCTAACCATTACACCAAATCACATCTTGGTGAGAGTTAAGGGTTATATTTTTATATACATGCCCCTCGCAGGTTGAGCGTCCTTTTTATGGTCCAAAACTTGGACTCACATAATGGTGTCAATTTTAAGAAAATCCGCTTTAAATTCGTGGACGGTGAGATTTGAACATGGGTTGCTCTGATACCATGTTAAAGTTCCTGAACAGTACACCAGAACTCCGAAATTGTGCTGATAGTTGAAAGTTATATTTTTATATTCTTAACGGTTTATATTGCATCAACATCCCATAATAGCTGTGCATTATTGTGAAGTGTGAATGTTATACATGACCTGAACCCATCATGATCCATTGTTTTTAAGTGTGATATATTTCTCGCACATGATGGGTTATATTTTTATATTCTAATTCTTTATATTTCATCTAGATCCTACAATAGCCATGCATTGCTCTGAAGTGTGAATGTTATTCAGAACATGAACCCATCGTGATCCATTGTTTTAAGTGTTAGATATTATTAGCATTTAGATCTAGCAGATATTATAAGATATTATGAGACATTATGAGATGTGATTAGATATGATTTTATCTTGTACCTATTTTGTAGTATCTTCCTAATCTCTATTTAAGTGATGTTAGGAATAACAATCTTTGCATTTCTATTTTTCTACTTGGTATCAGAGCCAACTTGATCCTATCAACTTCTCCTATCTTTTTAGATCTCGAGGCTGTCGAGGGGGTTTTGCATGGCCTTCATGCTCCCCTCGGTGGCTACGACATCTTCCTCCTCTTTGACATCTTTGATTTCTAAATTTTTTAACTAAATCTTTGTTGAACCTTAATTAAAAAGCCTAACCTTAAAAAAGGGCACTATTCATTGTGGTACTGTTCAACAATGTATAGTAACCCACTTGTTTTGTTTATTGTGAACAATATCATTCTTTATAATCTTCCGATGGTTAGATGCAAAAGTACGTAGTTGATTCTGACATTTCTACTGGCTGACCCGCCTAGGGTTTCTCTCTACCAGCTGACTCGTCTAGGGTTTTTACTGGCTGATTTGCCTAGGATGTTTCTACTAGCTTACACGCCTAGGGTGTTTCTACTGGTTTACCCGCCTAGGGTGTTTCTATTAGTTATTTTATTTCCATTTGTAACGAGCTAGACATATATAGTATATATGCTCCAGCTTGAGGGGGAGTGTTAGATATTATTAGTATTTAGATCTAGCAGATATTGTAAGATATTATGAGATATTGTGAGATGAGATTAGATATAATTTTATCTCGTATTTATTTTGTAATATCCTTCTAATCTCTATTTAAGAGGTCAGAGTTAGATGAATAATAATCTTTGTCTTTTCTATTTCTCTACGTTAAGTGTGATATATTTCTTGCACATGATGGGTCGACCAAGAAACTTACATTTTTCAGGAATGATGATTATCCTATGTTTTTAAGGTTCTGGTTCTGGTTATTTGAATTGTGCTGCAATGACTATGAGTTTATTTCTACCTATTGTCCATGCAGCTACATTTGTCCCATAATTACCCAGCTTGTCTCAATAAGAAAATAATATATACGAAGCAAAGAAATCAACGTGATGGGCCATCAAAATCAGTGATTTGGATAGGATACGGGAAAGATGAAGGAATAAAAAAGTGAGATTTGGGTTTTGAAGGAGCAATCTCAATTCACTAGCAATTAGTAATATCATCATTATTTCATTCATTGATAAAATGAAGTATATTAAAGTCTTGTATGTAGGCATACTACTAGCTTACCTAATTCATAATTTAATACAAAAACAATGAGACAGATTTTGTTTGTCTAGTCTGCTTCCTAATAAAATAAAATAAAAAGAAAACATACAGTATAAAATAAGAAGGAAACAAATAGTTTTATTCCCCAGTCTTTTGGATCAAAAGCAAAACCAATGAAACACATATATTTGTTTCCCAAGTCTAGTCCCAATCTAATATGAAAACAAAATATATACAGATTTCTGAAACAATTCATAGAGAGTAAATTAGGTAAGTAGAACTTTCTTCGTTAGTTCTTTGATCTTCTAGAATATTCTTGGAAAATAATCTCATTAAAAGAAACATAAAAATGGTATAAGGATTTTAGTGTCCATAACATGTGAATGAAAAGCAATATCTATCTCATATAGATTATTAATTTTAATATGTATTTATATAGTCGTGTCCTTGTTTTTTAACTCTCATCATTTTGATGTGTCCTGTATTTGCACCTGTGTCTGCACTCGCACCCATATCTGTGCAACATAGGTTTCAAGTATTGAGACCCTATTTTGAAATAATTGGCTTGACAAATCACGTAGTTTGTTGAAAGCTCCAACACTAGCCTAAAAATGAACTTTATTATACTATCATCATCAATCAGAAGATTTCGTGCTGAGAATTATAGGGAGTAGGTGGAATACAAAATGTGCACAATAAGTATCATATTTTATGAGCACATTTATGGAGGGACGGAGGAATGTAGATAGTGACTTTGCAATATTGCTGCTATAAAAAGTTATTTTAATGGACAAGTCTTTTGTTCCTTCCATGTATAGCTTTTTCCTAAAGTATTTCTTTTCATTTACAGAATAGCCATGTATGCTTTCAGTAGCAAAAAATCTAAATTGTTTTTGCTTATCCTTACTATAGAAGTGTCTTCTCATAACTGTGGTCGCCTGCTGTCATTTTGAATCTAGGAACATGCAGATAAAAGCAAACAATTTATTACCTCAAACCTTGACAAAGAGACTCACTGTCCAGTTGGTGAAAACTCGACTTCGTATTGTCTCAAGGATGTTGGAGAACCTGAGACGCCTTGGAATTCAATGCAAGAAAAAGAAGAGATTGGTTTAAGTTTGTTGCCTAAATCAGGTAATGTAATGGTTTCCGATCAGAGTGGTGAAATCCGGGAGAGGACTGTCTCAGTAGAGGACTGTGGCTATGTCTCGGATAGTCCCACTTCATCTTCTGGTGAGAATCCAGAAGGCGGCACTGATTGTTCTCAGGAGATTGATACTAGTAAGACAGAAGGGGAAGAAACTTACAAAATTTCTCAGGAAATTGAAACCGCAACTGAAACTGAAGGTGATGACATCAAGCATGAGGAAGTCAATCTGGCAGAAGCTAAGGATTATGGTGAAGATGGGGAGAAAAATGATTCTCATGAAACTGACACAAATAAAGCGGAGGCTTTGGTTAGTGAAGAATTCCAGTCAGTAGTTGATACCACCAATGTGGTAGACTGTGTGAAAGATGAAGATAGACAGAGAAATGATAATCATAATGATGAAGAGTCTTTCCCTCCCCAGAACTCAAAGGATGTTGCTGGTGCTGATGAAATCTCGTTAGCCAGAGATGGTAGCCAGCGAAAGAGAGGTGGACCGAGCTCAAGGATAGAAATATTTTACCGAAAGCGCCGGAAAGTTGTGCAACCCGATGGAGAAAGAAGGTGCACCCGGAGCTTGTCTCGAGACAGCTCCACATCCTGACTTTGTCTCTTTTATCGTCTTAAAGTGTTAAAAATGTGTTTATGTTTCTCATGCAAAACAAAACCCTGTAAATCCTCTGTATCATGTTCTCATGGGTTGTAAAGGATATATTCCAAGTATGTGATCTTGTTGTTATGATTTGTTGATATTTAACCCATATGTCGGTCACTGGTTCAGTTGCAATCTAGCTAAAAGCATGCGTTACTAAAAATGTTGATTTTTCTGGTGAAGGTCATAGTATGTAAGTGGGGCTTTCCAAGCCTTAAATCGCTTTTAGCTATAGCTGCATTTGGGTTGTCCAGTTAAAATACATTGATCTCTGTAGTCTGTCAAGCTGACTTTAGACGTAACTCCTCTCAGGCTGTTTGCAATTTTCTACAAATTTTTTGGAGCCAAACTAATTTGCAATTTGCCTTGTGATGGTAAGCAGTAACCCTGTTCGCGAGAAATATTCGAGAAAATGTAAAATCGATGTTATTCTCACTGACTGACTTAGAAAAGGATTGTGTTACAATTTCTCAAAGTAATTCCTCTTTAACCGACTTAGAAAAAGAAATTACAAACTTCCGCGATCGGTTATCCGATTTACAAAATAAGGAAGGATTGAAGGAGATCCTCTTTTTTGTTTAAGGTCGGGTTCTTTGTGGTAGCGATGGGAGCTTGAGTCTTGTATCTCGTTGATGATCCGATCGTCTTCGCTCGTGGAACAGTGTTGAAAAGAATTCGCTAAGCAAGTTTTGAAGTCTAACGAGTTTTGTGAACTCAAAAAGGAGTTTGATCCCTCCAAAGAAGACTTCTTGTTCCTGTGGAAGTCCTCTTCGTGGCCCTTTTTCAAATGGCCCTTTTTCAAATGGGCTTTGGAGATCCAAAGGAAAACCCCTTTTTAAGCCTGGTTGAAACCAAAAAGAAAGCTCCTCAAAGCCAATCTTCTAGTCCCGTTCGAGAGAGAGCCTCTTCAGTTGATTTTTTAGCTATTTATAGGGGTCTAAGGAGTGTAACTGACCCCTTAAATCTCTCTTAAACGAGAGTTAGTTGTCCTCAGATTGTGCAAAACGGTTTTGAAACTGTTTAGATCGTGTTTGAATGAGTCAAAAGCGAATTTCGCGTTCTGGAGCGACCATCGCGTCTTTAGCTCAAAACTGGAACACGGGGTTATGATCCTCGCGTTTTGAATTTGAGCACGAGGGTGTCCTCATTTTGAACTTCGAACGCGGTAATGAGCTCCGCATTTTGAGCTAAGACGCGGTGCTGAGTTCCGTGTTTTGAGTTTGGACACGCGGTGATGAGCACCGCGTTTGTGCTTGGAAACGCAGTGGTGATCCTCGCGTTTCGAGGTTGAAGTGCGGTAATGAGCTCCGCGTTTTGTACTTTGTGACGCGGTGGTGAGCCCCTCATTTTGTGCTTAGACTTCGTTGAGCTCCGCGTTTTGTACTTTGTGACGCGATGGGTGAGCCCCGCGTCTTGAACTGGGAGACGCGGTGGTGAGCCTCGCGTTTTGAGTTTGGAAACACGGTGGTGAGTCCCGCGTTTTAAGCTTGTAGACGCGGTGGTGAGCCCCGCGTTTTGTGCTTGGACGCGATGCTAAGCTTCGCGTTTCGAGCTTGAAGAGATTGTTTTCTTGTAATCTCTTGGTTGGATTTCATAAGGATTTTTTTTTGGGAGGCTCTTGAGACACAGAATCTTAATCAAATGGAGTATTCTCAAGAGAGATTACGGGATCAAAACGGTGAAAAGAGCGCGGCCAAAATTTCAACTTTTTGATTTAAAGGGATTAATTTTTAACAACCTAGCCCAATCTTCACAGCAGAATTCAAATGTCAAAACTTCTGCTTTATTTCGTTAGTAAATAAATTGAGAAACCGAGACGGATCCCAAAAATATAAAGGTCAAAATTAAAACCTTCAAGATTTTGTCTAAGTTTTACCCTTTGTGAAGCATATTTGAATATATATACTCCTTAAATTATGGATATCGACAAAACTAGGACAAAATTTCAAAATAGACCATATTTGTAATTTATTTGTAAAAATCGACCCATTTATAATTTATTCACCATTTTCGACCCGGTTTCAGCCAACTGGCTGAAATTGGGTCAAAAATAATAAAAAAAACTTCACGGGATTCTAAATTCCGTGAAGTTTAGTACCTAATTACCCAGCCTGATTAAAATACAACTAACCTAAGCGTGGTTAATCAGGCACTAAAACTAGATCGAAAATCCCGTGAAGTTTTCGAACTTTATATACTATTTTTGACCCAGTTTCAGCCAGGTGGCTAAAACTAGATCGAAAATGGTAAATAAAGTTCAAATAGGTCAATTTTTAAAAATAAATTTCTAATAGGGTCTATTTAGAAAATTTGTCCACAAAACTGTCAATCAAAATCTTATATTCACAAAACTACCCTTCAAATCATTAATTTTTGAAAAAAAAACCTATCTCCAAATCAATCAATCATCCATTTTGATAGGCTAATTTATAATTGTAATGTAAAAATTAGCAATAAAATAATTAAATTTTTACTCACAAAGTTGATGATTTATTGATTTTAGGGGTGTCTATTTTAAAATTGATAGTTTGGAGGGTAGATTTGCTGCAATTTGAGAGGTAATTTACAAATACTCATGATGTAAGGAGTATATATGCAAATTACCCAATCAGAAAATTACCAAGAGATAAGGATTTTGCCTGTTACTAATTTGTGGAAAATCCAAAAATGGAGACAAAGTGAAACTGAAGGAGAGAGATTGAACATGGAGCAAAAGAGATTATGAAAGTCCTTAAATGTAAATTAAACAACAATATTTACTTTTAGTTTCATCATTTTGCTCCTGTTATTAACAAAAGTGTTGCACGGAATTACTGAAAACTTTTAAGCATATCCGGTTGAAAATTGGAAACTGAGTACAATCAATCTAATCTTATTTCTTCGTTAAGTTAGACAATTCGATCACGCATCACCCACGTGCCCCTTTCACTACTGAGTACTGATGTACAACTTTTCTTCGACAACTCTTTTGTTGTAAAGCTCTTTTAACTTTTTTCAATATTCAAAATTATTTTACTGACGTTGGGGAGTACCATCGAAGAATAACAGTAAGCACCCGGCTGTATCGAGCTTCAGTCGCATATTGACTCTGATATAAGAGCATGTATCAGCCATTTCTCAAGTGATAACAATACCTCTGTGGTCCCTTATGTCCTAGTTTTGTCGATATCCATAATTTAAGGAGTATATATATTCAAATATGCTTCACAAAGGGTAAAACTTAGACAAAATCTTGAAGGTTTTAATTTTGACCTTTATATTTTTGGGATCCGTCTCGGTTTCTCAATTTATTTACTAACGAAATAAAGCAGAAGTTTTGACATTTGAATTCTGCTGTGAAGATTGGGCTAGGTTGTTAAAAATTAATCCCTTTAAATCAAAAAGTTGAAATTTTAGCTGCGCTCTTTTCACCGTTTTGATCCCGTAATCTCTCTTGCGAATACTCCATCGGATTAAGATTCTGTGTCTCAAGAGCCTCCAAAAAAAAAAAAAAAAAAAATCCTTTAAAAAAACATTAACGCGTGCTATACTGCGGTGAAGAAGAAAACAATACGTGAATCCCTTTGATTTTGCGAATTTGAAGCACAGCAAATGAAATAGCATTGGAATTCGTCGTCGGTTGTGACTATTCATGTGGGCCCCATCTAAGGAGGAGAATAGAAACGAAAGCCTCTCTCTTTTTCTTTTCTTTTTTCTTTTCTTTAAAGATGATAACAATGTACGTTTTTGTTTGATAAAAAAAAAATAGTAGTAATAACAGCCTCTGGATTTCAAAGTAAAACGTCTATTATGTGGATAAATAAAAAGCGTGTTGCTCTTGTGCGCAACCTTTGTAGAACAATATAAAACCCCGTAATTAAACCTAAAGGAGAAACCGACCTGCCTGTATTTCAGATTTACTGCCCGTTACAGTCCGAACAAATTTACTTTTATTTTTCCAGATAAAAGTTGCAGTTAATAAGATTGAATAAAAGTAATTCGTAATGTAACGCACGAGGGGTTTTTGTCTAAAATGGGCAATCTGTGTTCGCGGTCACAAAAACTCACGATCCAATTCTAGGGTCAAGATCCATGGTTCAAGAGCAACATTGGTCTCCATCCAGAAAAGGAAAAGGGAAAAAAGAAAAAAGAAAAAGAAAGGCATCGTAAATACTACAGTCATGATACAACTTACAATATGAAGCATAAATTGAATTGAAAGAATATTAATAATCACCCAACCACAAATTAAGTCCAAGCTTATTATCATCCCTCTTCCTTCAAAATGTAAGGGTGATCCATCCAAAATTTGGAACCTATTATATCAATGTGGTTGACTGTAACCTTCATTCGCATTCTTTTAACAGGATTGCCACTCTCATCCATTTTCACCGTCTCTTCCACCTGCATATTTTGAATGTGCTTAATTTACCAAATTGTCGGTACAATCTTTGACGGTACAATCTTCTGACAGGATTCCAGGTGTAAAGATTTTACCTTATCTCGGAATACACATGATCCTTTCCTGAAGATTGCAGGTAATTTGTCATAATTAATATCAAACTGCTTGAAAAGAAGCTCATTTTTATCCTTTGTTTGAGTTCCCTACCGAGAAAATTGCGAATCCAAATTAGCTTTAAAATATTGTACTCATATACAAGAATAAAACGCTGTGCTAAGATGAATGAAAATTATAATAAAGTACCATCATGATTATCTAAACCCTTGTCGTAAGTAAAAGCACTTGACAAAATCAGTAAGTTTAACAACATTTTAGAGATAACCAGGTAAGTTTACAAGGTATCCTATACAAAATTGCACTCGGCATAATAGTGAAGTTCCAATACTAGAAAGACTAGTATAAGAGTAGTATAGCTCCTGTAAACTTACGTGTAAACTGTAAACTTATGTGGGACAGAGAGCTCTGTCCACCAGCATTTTTATGCCATGGGTTTGCTTTGAGATGAGTGTTGATGTATGATACACATCAAAGCTATCTTTGAGATGTGCTCCTTAATGTGTACCACACATCAACACACATCTCAAAGCAAATCCAAGGGATAAAAGTTTACTGATAGAGTTCTTCGTGCACTTAAGTTTACAGGAGAGATTCGTTATATAATAAAGCATTTACAGTATTATTATGTTAAAAAGTTTGACGAACCATTTTGCAAGAGCACAAGCTGTGGTGGTGTTTTAACACTTCAAATATCACATAGACAAGGAAATATACTTTAAAAAATCAGCAAGATTTTGAATAAGAAAAAAAAATACATAGAAATGAAGCATAATACTTATACACTAGGAAGCACCTTTAAACACTCTTGAGCCTCCCTTTCTGTTTTCCCCGACTTAACCAACATCCAAAAACAAGTATTGTATTGGTTATTGATGTGACCTGCGACATTGAAGAAGAAACAGATCAAACAAATAGCCAATAATGCTGCATATACTTCATGTTCGATGCAAACTGGGGTCTTTAATTAAAAATGGGACTCACAGTCTACTTGCCTCCATGCTATATAATCCTTTACAATCTTCACTCTTGGATAACATACAACTCGGCCATCAAAATATGGTGGATCCTTCAGTTCTTTATTGGGAAAGAATTCTTTCCACTTCATTACGTACACAGAAGTGAAATATGATACACTCAATGAAACGAGTTTGCTGCAGCACATGAAATTGAGCAAGGAATCACAAAATGTAGCAGACAAATGACGAAGATATTAACTGCAAAAAGACTTCTGAACTTGCTGGATTCCAAGTAAACCTTATCTCCAAAAAAAATGGCTATCTCAAAGCAAAGCAATTTTTTTGGCAGAAACAAAAAAACTACAAATGATGATACCTTTCCCGCCTTTGATAGAAACGAGTAGTTTCCTTCCAAATAAAGCTGTAAAAGAGAGAAGGACATTAATGCTAACAATAATAAACATAAATAAATAAATAAAATACAATACTAATGCTAGGTTACTTGCCATGTCAATTGACTTATCTAACTACTGACTTATCTAACTACTCTCAAATAAACTTAGAACTTTATACATAGTCAGTTCTAGAAGAACTTAACTCGAGTAAGACTAAACTCAAGTACAGTTCATTTTTTTTCTTGCTCCATAGTAACATAAGATTACTAAGTTCAAGATTAAATAGGGACAAAGAACAATTACCTTAAAATATAATGCACGGAAAACAAGTATTTGGAACACTCTGACATGTTTTAAGCATGTTTCCTTGAATGGAAAAAGTGTTGTATAGCAATACAGTAGAAAAAGAAACTACATAAATAAAAGAGAGATATTCATGTGACCCTAGAATTTGCCAACCCCATCAATAACATTTTCTTCATTTCCTTTATGCCCCGAGAATAAGTAATTCACCCCTTCAACTCCTTCTCATTTAACTAAACAGATATTTAAAGGCATAATATATCAAAATATACATCTATGTAGCTAAACACAACATTTTTTTCATTGAAAGGGGATGAATCATTGCATCCATGGACCTAAAAGAGATAGAGAAAATGTAGGGGAAAAGTTTCTCCAAATTCCAGGGCCCAAACACTTGTCTTGAATGTAAATATTCACTTTATTTCAGAGCCTAGAAATATTACTGACTATTTTGTCAAACTTTCCTAATGGAATTTTCTAGGAAGGTGGTGGCATTTTCAGGAGTATATAGGGAAGTGGCAATCTGACCAATTAGGCATCATAGTAAGTCTTGATAAAAGTTTTGCCATAATCATAATCTTATATCAAGTTTTTGAATAATTTTATATAATCATTTATAGTTGGTAGCAGATAATAGTCCACGGGTATGGTCACATTACTAGATCTAGGACATGCTTAGAGTTGAGGTACAGTTTTCTAACTCGAGAGTCAAATATTGTTAGCAATTAATCTAAATGCTTTTGGTAAACTATATTTGCTTGAGATTATATTAATCAAAGTTGTTTTAATTTATTCGTTGCTGATTGAGTAGTATTCAAGTCCTCTAAATATTTCTATTTGTATATTACTTATTTTTTATTTTTCTTCCTTTTATGTTATTAATTTCACAGGTCACATATGTGTTGCAGGTGTGCTCTTTGTTGATGCATTGAAGGAGCTTATGAAAATAAGATCGTACCTATATTCATCACTAACGCCATAAGCAAAAACTATATCAGGAAAGTGTTGTAGCATGGCGACCGCACATGAATTCATTAACTTTAAAGCATTCTCATCGTTGGGTTTCTCAAATGTGTAATCTGCAGTGAAACTAAGAAAAATAAATACAATTGTTAATCAAAGGAAAGTAAAGATAGAAAAAAAAAAGGATTCTACTGTCTTAAAAAACTAACTAATTCTAGATAAAATTTGAGAGAGAGAGAGAAGCACTCTACCATTAACTATTGTGTCATTATGGTAGCAAAAAGACTACAGAATTCTTGGAAATTTACACAAAATTAGGTTGTAGGTTGTAATCTTAACTGTACGTTTGCTCATTATAGCAAGATCATAAATAAATAACACAGGTGCACAACATGCGTGATTTCAATGGTTAAAAAAGATAACATTTGTGTCAATTTAGAGCTATTAGGACAA